>OX457044.1:31039242-31051742 GCA_949752735.1 Lumbricus terrestris | reverse complement strand
ATTGATTATAAATGATAAGTATGATGACGACGAGTACGACGATGTTGTTGATGCTATTGTTGATGCATGCAGTTGCTGTTGCTGCTGTTGCTGCTGCTGCTGATGATGATGATGAATGTGATGATAAATCAAATGTGCATACATGTATATGCTGCATATAGCTCGGTACGTAGACATTTACTATCAGGATGATTTATGTCTCACTAGACATTTGGATTGCGCACCAAAGTGAGGCTATGTTTTAATAAAAGATATACTTACTTGCTTACTTATGAATGTGGACGATGATAGTAATGTCGATTATACAAATATTTGAGGTATATATATATCTGTATATATACATATATATATCTGTATATATACATATATATATATATACATATATATCTGTATATATACATATATATATCTGTGTATATATATCTATATATATATATGTTGCAGAAGGAGTCGTTATCTGGACCCATCTGCAGTTCTCGCTCTTCTCGTTTGTCAAAATGATTTATATTCGGTCAAAGTCGGCTAAAGAAACAATTCTTCAAAGGTCGATGGTGATGCAGAGAATGACAAGAGAATGACGTAGAGAATGACAAGAGAATGACAAGAGAATGATGATAGAATGACAAGAGAATGACGAGAGAATGACAGGATAATGGTGAGAGAATGGTGAGAGAAGAACGAGAGGAGAACGAAAGAATGACGAGAGAATGACGAGAGAATGACGAGAGAACAACGAGAGAATGACGAGAGAAGAACGAGAGGAGAACGAAGGAATGACGAGAGAAGAACGAGAGGAGAACGAAGGAATGACGAGAGAAGAACGAGAGGAGAACGAAGGAATGACGAGAGAAGAACGAGAGGAGAACGAAGGAATGACGAGAGAAGAACGAGAGGAGAACGAAGGAATGACGAGAGAAGAACGAGAGGAGAACGAAGGAATGACGAGAGAAGAACGAGAGGAGAACGAAGGAATGACGAGAGAAGAACGAGAGGAGAACGAAGGAATGACGAGAGAAGAACGAGAGGAGAACGAAGGAATGACGAGAGAAGAACGAGAGGAGAACGAAGGAATGACGAGAGAATGACGAGAGAACAACGAGAGAATGACCCGTGAATGTCTAGAGAATGACGATAATGATTATTGAATAGCGATGGATTGAAGGAAGGAGGTGTGGAGGAAGGACGGTGGTGAGGGGAGGAGCAAATGTCTGGAAGCATGGACAGCAATACGAAAAGAGATGGAGATAATATTTATGGATGAAATGGATGGATGGAGGAGAGGAGGCTGAAGGGATGGAGTCGATGAGGGAATTAGAAGGATGGATGGACGATGGATAGAAGGTGGATAGAAGGTGGATGGAAGATGGATAGAAGGTGGATAGAAGGTGGATAGAAGGTGGATAGAAGGTGGATAGAAGGTGGATAGAAGCGCCATTGTACAGTATGATGATGAATGCCTCACGTGAATATATATTCAGATTACTTTACGAGATTCATTTGATCCCAAAGGTCATTGACATTTGACCTTTTGAGTCCTGTTTCCGAAACTTCTCTTCCGGCTGATGAAGCTTCGATGGATGACGATGGAAGAAGAGGGGAAGAAGGAAGGGAAAGAGGAGGAGGAGGAAGAGGAGGAGGAGGAGGAGGAGTCACTTCGTCTAATTTCTTGGGTCAAGGTCTTCGACATCGATCAGTATCAGAGACCATAGTCTGCAGCTGTGCTAGCCATCCTTCCTTCGACAGGTATAGGGAGCCAGAGAGGCAAGTATAGGGAAGGACGATGAGAGAGAGAGAGGAAGTCATGGTCCAGTGACCTTGCCTGCCAAACGATGGCAAAGCAAAGACCGATCAGAGTTCAGTGAACTGGAACGACGAATCAGTTGCACAATATGCACAACCAAACAACAAACCACCATGCATGTATATAATTATATACACTGTTATGCATTGCATGTACATGTATATATTCTTTATATACACAATTGTATGAATGCATATTTGAAATGATGATGGACTATATTTATGGCCATATTTATGCACTTAGTAACATTGCATATACATCATAAAATATATGCTTGCAGGTCTTTTTAAATCCCTGCTTGTGTATGTGTGCATAGTGCATGATCTTGAGCGTTCATTTAAGTATATTATGCATATGGGTGTAAACGCATAATATTAAAGCTACTTGCACTGTTGTACATACGTATTCATCTATGCTATAGGTATGTATAGGACTATAGGCGATATAATATAGAAACGTATTCATATAGGTGTGTCTAGTGTCGAGGTGATATATATATATATATATATAGAGAGAGAGAGAGAGAGAGAGAGAGAGAGAGAGAGAGAGAGAGAGAGAGAGAGAGAGAGAGAGAGAGAGAGAGAGAGAGAGAGAGAGAGAGAGATGGAGTATAGATGTATAAGGAGTAGGATCAAAGTGACGGGTCGAATGATTCTACAATTGTGTCGACCGCAGTATATGTGATTTGCATCGATTTCTTGGACTATATATATATATATATATATATATATATATATATATATATGGCATGCATCATGAGCTGCAAAATCAAACAGATCGATTCGCCAATCCGATGAATAAGGAACCGTGGGATCCGATCAGGAAGCAACGTCAGGGTGGAAGGGGAGGGAACATCGGTCTGACGTCATGAGGAACCATCACGTCTGCACCGAATCTGCAGCATTTGCGGCAGACCGATTGTTACATGATGCAGGTCTGTTTTGCTCGCTCCGTTAAAGCCCACATGTACACTGCAGGTTGGCATTCTCATATGTCATTCTATTGTTGTCACTTCAGAGGTCATTCCTAAGTGCAGCTTGATTCAATAATTGTCTGTCTGGCCTTACCAGAGGTACCTTGACTTTATTCCTGATTTTAAGGTCGATCTTATAACGTTATCATCGATATCGTTATGCGTCGTTATAGTTATCGTTGTCGTTACATGCATTGTCGCTTTCGCTGTCATTATTATAATTATACGATTAGCTTGATCAGTTTGATTATTCATCACCATAATCATCATCATCACCATCACCACCATCATCATCATCATCGTTGTCGTCGTCATCATCATCATCATCATCATCGTCATCGTCATCGTCACCACCACCACCACTACCACCACCACCACCACCACCACCATCGCCACAATCACATTCACCATCGTCATCATCGTAATCATCATCATCATCATCATTATCATCATCACCGTTATCGTCATCGTCGTCGTCATTGTCATCATCGTCGTCGTCATCATCATTATCATCTTCTGCAGCCCTTTGTCCTTCTTGTCATCGTTTGTTGTTGATATTGGTGTTGCCTTGTTGTCGGTAGCTTTGCTGTTGTTGTCTTAACCTCTGCTGTTGCTTTTGTTCTCATTGTTGGTGTTGCTCTTGTTGTCCAGGTTCCCATTGGTTCATTGCTCGATAATCATTTCACCGTTGTATGTCTACATAGTAGGTTGCCACGGTTGCGTGATGGATTCGGAGAAACTGCGACGCCAAAGCAAGTCTTATCTGCTTTGGAAGACCGCGAGGCATTATGGGATGCTGTAATCACCATCACCATCAGCAGCATCAGCATCAGCAGCATCAGCAGCATCAGCATCAGCAGCATTAGCATCATCTCAAGAATCATCAGCATGAGTATATATATAGCCTGTCTCTGGCCTTTCAAATCTGATATCGTCATCGCTTGCAAGGAAATCCCTTTCCATTATCTCCGCCGTCAATCCTTCATATTTTTGGGTGTCTGTCTGTCTGTCTGTCTGTCAGTTTCATTGCGTCTCGCTCTCTCTGTTTATTTCTTTCTTTCTGTAATGTGTCTAACTATCACTGGTTTCCCTCCACCGTCTTTTACTCGATCTCCTCTGCTTTCTTCTCCCTCAATTTTCTTCTGTCTTACTCCTCCTCTTACTCCCCTCTTCGTCCTCTTTCTCCTCCTCCTCCTCTTTCTCATCTTCCTCCCCATCTCCTCCTCCTCTTTCTCCTCCTCCTCCTCCTCCTCATCTCCTATTTCTCCTCCTCCTCTTCTCCTTCCTTCTCTTCCTTCTCTTCCTCTTCTTTTCCTCCTCTTGCTGCTGACTTACCTCCAGTTATTTTCCCCCATTATCTTTCTCTTCCTTCCATCCTTTTCATACTTCTCCTTCGCTTACTTCTCACCTCCTCTTCCTCCTCCTCCTCTTCCTCCTCTTTCTCCTCCTCCTCGTTCTCCAGCGACGACCATCAAATGACTGCCAACGGCGGCGGCGGCGGCGCCCCAGTTGCGCGGCGCATGGCTATGACGTCGACCACCGTCGCTCGCACAGTCAGACACACGGACATCACCGAGCGACGGACGGACCAACACCGCCGACTCATCGTCCATATGTTCATCGGCGCTGGACGAGTAAGAGCTGCAACGACTACTACAACAACGACGACGACGACGACATCTTCGTGTCCAATGGTCTGGATGTTGGCTGCATGCGGCGAATGAACGACGAACGGACGACTACAGTTGCAGCTGACGGTATACTCGCATAGAAACAGCAGATGAGTCCTCGTCGTCGTCGTCGTCGTCGTCGTCGTCATCTGTCTTTCTAATAGACACGGAATAAGTCGGACGTCGTCGTCGCCGTGGCTCCTCGTCGTCGTCGCCGTGGCTTCGTCAACGGTCGTGCTGCAGGGATGCTCGCCGTCGGAGGAGGATTCGTCGTGCTGTATACATGTACGTCGTTGTTTTCAGTTCTGTCTTTTCTGCCTGGAAACGTGAATAGGGTTTCTAATATAAGTCAACGGAGAAATAGGAACGGGCGTCTGTAGGTAATTCGGATTCTTCCTTCTTCTTCTTCGGAGGAGGTGAATGGTCACATATATCTTTCTCTCTCACGTCATCATCAACGCCAAACGGACGAAGTCGTAAATAGCGGAGGTATACGATGGTCGTAAGGACTCTGATGTGGCGCCACTACAATCTCAGCCTCGGCTGCTGCTGCTGAGCGACGAGAGGAGCAAGAGGAGGAGTAGGAGCAGGACGAGGAGAAGGAGGAATCTGCTCCCGTAGGAGTAGATATATACTGCGGCGCACACACAACGGTCATTCGTATCTGATGTACAACGTGGATACCACTTTGAGTTGCGACGGAAGAAGAGGAGGAGGAAAAGGAGGAGGAGGAGGAGGAGGTGGAAGTGGAGGAAGACGTGGAGGAGGATCAGGAGGATGGAGCTTCGTTTGTTTCTGGTGTTCGATTGTCTACGGCCTTTGGGGTCTTGCGACTGGAGGAGGGGGAGGAGGAGGAGGGGACAGTGAAGGAGGAAGAGGTGAGTGATCTAAGGATTCTCTTTCGATCTGTATATATGTGTATGTATGTGTATATATGCATATATATATGTGTATGTATATGTGTGTGTATACTTATGTAACTAGTCGTTGCTTCTTCTATCTTCGTCAGTAAATATCTTCACCATGCATGCAGGAAATTCTACAGTTGACCTTAATTCTTCATTTGGAAGTCCACTTTCAACCGCAGACGACTAGAGTTGCCACAGTATTGCTATTATACTGAAGTATACGAATATACACTATTGCATACAGTCGCCTCATTTCGGCTAGACATATCTTTGCCGGTGTAGCAGGATATTCTCTATCCCACACTCAATAAAGCTATCCTGGTGAATGAATTAGTCTATCCCACCTGATGGAATATTATCCGGCGGATAAACCATTCTTTACCCTAGTGTGTATTTATTGAAAAATGTGCATAATTTATCAATTTATGCTGCAATAAACATTTAAACTGACTCTGTTTTAAGTGTTCAGAGCAATGGAACTCAAAGCAAGGCAACTCGAATTTAGTTACTGACTCTAACTATTCCTTGGTGTCCGTGTTCTTAAATTTCTAAGTATTCTAAAAGCAAAGTATATATGCAAAGTTAGCTGGGGTAGGAATAGACACGACTGTTAGTGGCAATGTTCAAAGCAAGGTAATTTGGCAAATGGAAGTTTGCACAAATATAAATACACGCGGAAGTGTTTTTTTAAACTTCTCTTCATCTGCATGCAATGGGGGATATGATCATCAATGGATACTCTATTTCGTGACACCGGCTCTTCTGATCGTATACTGACCTATATCGGTTCCTCGTGTGAGAGCGGCCATGACTCAATCCCGTGCCCCTTTCAATGCATTGGTTCCTCACTAGGCCTATACGAAATCGTGAACTTGACTCTGGTTCGCACTTCGCACCACCGTGCTATATATATCCAGTGGTCATATACTACACATTATCGCCGCCTTTAAACCTCTAGCTCTTCTCAGAGACTTTCGCACTGGGAGCGCCTCTGACCGATCTGAGAGACGCTTTAAAAATCTTTAAAATAAAATACCATACATCCCGAGTACAACTCAATTGTACACCCACATAAATATATATAAATATATATATATATAATCGAATATGCTCAACTGTTTAATGTTGCGGATACACTGCAGTCTAAAAAGAATTATTAGCGTCGACCCCTCCTTTCCACAGACTTGGGACTGGCACTGCGGGCGTTGCCGGTGTTTGCTTGTTTCATGCACATACGAGATCTCCGCAGAATCCGACCTATGCTTGACTTTAAAACTGCATCCACAATAGCCACATCCATAGTTCATGCGAAACTTGATTACTGCAACTCTCTCTTCCTAAACATTGATATAACCCAAATTAACCGCCTCCAAGCTATCCAGAATGCCCTCGCCCGTGCAGTGACGAAAACCCCCAAACGTCACCACATCACTCCTGTCCTGAAATCACTTCACTGGCTCAAAATACCTGAACGCATCGAATACAAAGTCCTCTCACTCACTTACAATACACTTCAATCATCCCAGCCGTTCTACCTTCGTCAGTTGTTCATCATCCAGCCACCTCGTTCAACACGCTCCTCATCCTCCATTACACTGCTTCGCCCTCCCATCACTTCATCACTGAAATTCGCAAACCGCTCCATAGCCATTGCCGTTCCACCTCTCTGGAACAAACTTCCGCCAGCACTTCGGCAAACTTCCGACCCATCATACGAACTCACCAAAACTCCACCTCTCGCTATCTCCCCACAGGTCTTTCACTCAAAACTGAAAACATTGCTCTTTCAAAAATCCTATCCTGATTCTTCTTCTCCTTACATCCCCCGCCACTTCAACTCTAAACATCACCCACCTTAGCCGTCCATCTATCTGCCTGCCTGACTCTCCGGACTTGACCCGCTGCCTATCGATTTTGTTTTGATTGAGCGCCTGTGAATAAGCTGGTTCCCGCGACTTGGCTTTTGTGGGCGCTGTATAAGTTTCGAGATTACGATTACGATTACGATTACGATAATATTTACATCGTTGTCTCAGACAGTATATATATAGATACCTCGTCCCAATCAGACGTCTGCAGGTCTATATAGAGTCTATATATATGTATTATATATATGCCGTATATATATATATATATATATATATATATATATATATATATATATGTTGCACGCGAGGACTTTACTATATTATGACATGATTTGTTGTCTTCTTTTGTTGAATTGTTTAGTTTAGCTTAGACTCATGAAGCATGATCCTCTTTTGTATATGCACTATAATTATGGCTGCATGTGCAGTCTGCATGCGCAGACGTATACATACTTAGAGCTGTGTATTGCCTACGTGTTGACTATATAATTATATAGTTAAAAGAGTGAAAGAAGTTTAGTTAACGAGTGGCGAGAGATAGGAAAACATTATGCTCTTTACACCTTTTCTTTTGTATAAATTATGCAGAATATAATAATAATATACTATAGTATCAGTGCCAAGAGCGGATGAGTAGTTGTCTCGTGCCTGTATACTGCCTTAGTCTCTCCGCTAGAACAGAAAGACCATAGATGTAAAAAACGATGGAAACGAAATAAAAAACGGAAAAAAACGTCGTTTTTTTCGAAAAAATAAAAAACGACAAAAAAACGATAAAAAAAACGGAAACGGTAAATAATTTGACTTTGCTACATCTAAAACCGCATTTTAACCTTGAAAACATTGATTAGGAACCTACTACACGCAGGCTATCTCTTAAATGATGATGTTAAACGAAGAAATAATGACTTTAGTTAGCTGAATCCATGAGAGTTGGCGGAAAACATAAGGAACATCAGAAAAAATTTAAATTAAGGAAAATAATAACAGAAAATAAATGAATAAATAAAGTAACATAAAAAATAAAAAACGATAAAAAACGATGGGAAAAATAAAAAACGAAAAAAACGACGTTTTTTGGGAGAGGATAAAAAACGGAAAAAAACGTTTTTTACAACTATGAGAAAGACTAATGTAATATAGGACCGGAAAATGTTGATACTGCCCATAGTCTCAATATAGTACCAGGAAGTGCTAGTCCCAAGCCTGGAGAAGAGAGGGGCAACGTCAGCGTCAGGACATATGCATGTAATGTATACGCAAACACTTTACATATACTTCACAAGGAGATTACAATGGAAGGCTCTTATATCAACCTTAATTGTTTCATTATAGCTCATTCGATATTTCAGCGATATATGTGCTACATAAGTGTTGCTCATACGCATACTTACTTACTAGATCCACCACACATGCAGTCATCAACAATTCGGTCACTTTTAGTATGGGTGTGATGGATGCTCCGGAATATCAAATATTTCTCACTAACCCTATACATTAACGGGCGCTAAAAAATTCCTGTAACGAGCGAATGAATTTGATACGAATGCTGTATACTGTCTATATTACGTATAGGCTAATGTCTCCATACATCAGCCATTATTCCTCTTCAAATATTGGCGTAATATTCCGCATTATATAAGGATTCGTCATACATAATTATATATATAGTCATTAGTCATATATATATATATATATATATAGTCGTTGCACTCATCGTCATCATCGTCGTCGTCGTCATCATTATTGTTTTATTAAATGTGCAGACATGTCGGCGAAGGTAGGAAACCGGAAACGCACTTGCGCTGAATGCGAAATTAAGAAGAACAATTCGCAACGATAATATATATATATATATATATATATATGTATATAGATGTATATATGTGTATATGTATGTGTATATAATATATATATGTATATATATGTATTTGTATACAGCAGAAGCCAACCTAGTGAGATAAATGGGACATATATATGCTATGAATATATATATATATATAATATGTATATATACAATATATACGTATATGTATACATATGTGTGTGTTTTCATTCATCAGATGAGAAAGTGTCGTTATTAGATTTATGAATAAACATGTTTCGTTCTAATCAGCATATCCAGATGAAGTCATTCATCATCTGTCTCTATCTGTCACTGTATCTGCCACATGCAGGCAACACCTCGATCCCTAGATCCGTCACTCTTTACCTGACGTATAGCAGCAGTAGCAGCAGCAATAGCAGCAGCAGCAATAGCAGCAGTAGCAGCAGCAGTAGCAGCAGCGGCAGCGGCAGCAGCATTAGCAGCAGCAGCAGTAGCAGTAGCAGCAGGAGTAGCAGCAGCAGTATTATAGTAGCAGCAGCAGCGGCAGCAGTAGCAGCAGCGGCAGCAGCTGCAGTAGGCAGATGATGACGATTCCGTTTTACTGCAGGTTGTTGTTGTGCATCTTATTTTAGACGCTATAGAGTTAATTCGTTTCAATGCATGGGGTTACTATATGCGTAGGATAAAAGGTTTCTGTTGATTCTTATGTCGGCATGTCCAGCTTTCTTTTCTATTCGTCAGTCAGTCAGCCAGTCAGTCAGCCAGCCAGCCAGCCAGCCAGTCAGTCAGTCAGTCAGTCAGTCAGACAGGCATGTCCGTCAGACATGCTTTGCGCATTAGAAACTAAAATTAATTAAAGCAAACGAGATCATATATCGTTGAGCGTAATTGAGTTCGTATTTATGTGACGCCTGGTTTCATAATTAACTGGATGAGGACGAGGACGAGGAGGAGGAAAGGACGGTGGAAAGGATGAAGAAGAAGAAGCAGAAGAAGAAGATATATGGAGAATTGAGGAGATGATTAGACAGAGGAAGAGGAAGAGTGAGAGACAGGCGGTGCATGGAAGAGAAGAAAAAAGGGGAAGAGAAGGAGTATACATGAAGAGACAGAGTATTGCACGAGTGGTAGGGTGTTTTAGACGGTAGGAGATAGAGGTATAAGATTATAATTATAAGAGGTAAAGGATGGAGAGGAATAATTTTAGGGAAAAAAGAAGGAAGGATAGAAGCTCGGGTCGAGGGCCTCTTAACTCTTTTAGAAGGACGGATGGACGGACAGTTAGACAGCCGTTATAGCCAAAGAGAGAGAGTGAGAGAGAGAGAGAGAGAGAGAGAGAGAGAGAGAGAGAGAGAGAGAGAGAGAGAGAGAGAGAGAGAGACAGAGAAAGAGAGAGAAAGAGAAAGAGAGAGAGAGAGAGAGAGAGAGAGAGAGAGAGAGAGAGAGAGAGAGAGAGAGAGAGAGAGAGAGAGAGAGAGAGAGAGAGAAAGAAGAGGTTTGCCATGGAACAGGAGTGAGCCTCTCTGAACCATGCACATGATGCGAATTTCCTGATTCCGAATGCTTGAAGAAGCGGTCTATCGTCATCGTCGTCGTCGTCGTCGTCTCATCATCATCATCATCATTGTCACAGTCGTCGTCATCATCGTCATCGTCACCGTCGTCGTCATCATCATCGTCATCGTCATCATAGGCGTAGGGGACATTTCGGAAGTGGGGGGGCCAAAAAATTTAATTTTTCCCCGAAAAATCTGATGACCTTTTTTTAGTGATCCGCCCAAAATCTTAGGATCTTCTCATCCGAAAAATCTGATCACCTTTTTTAGTCATTTCCTGTAAATCTTCAGAAAATTCAGCTTTTTACCCCTGTGTACCCGAAAAAATCCACCTGTACCTGTTTGTCCGAAAAATTTCCGAAATTGTTTCCTGTCCGTGCCTCTTTTGCCCGAAAAACACATTTGCCAGAAATTTGGGGCGGGGGGGCATTTGCCTCCCTGGACCAGCCTCCTACGCCTATGATCGTCATCTTCGCCGTCATTGTCGTCGTCGTCATCATCGTCATCGTCGTCGTTGTCGTCGTCATCATCGTTGGTCGTGATCGTAGATTTCCTTCTTTCGTCTTTATCGCTGTTTGATACCCAAACGTGTAGATCTCCTTGTGCGTATAGTTCTCTGTATACACGTCTTAAGTTGTCTTTGCAAGAATTTACGACATATATATATATATATATATATATATATATATATATGCAGAAAGTTTCAACGTCCAATGTGGATATCTCTGTTGCATTTTGCATCATGCATGCATGCTAGCTAATTGTTCTTGCGAGAAATACATGCACATTTGGGTAATTATAATGTATATACATACATGCGTATATGTATTATATACAGATACACATACATATGCACGCATACCAATGGATATAATGTACACATACATGTACATGAATATATGCATGGTATACGTGTGTGCAGGTATATAGTAGAGGATTTCACTGTCGTGGCTCTAACAGCGATGGACGACATTGAGATTATCCAGCGCAAGCTTTCTTATGAGACTAGGGTAATTATTTGAGGCACTGGAATGGAAGGGGGTTAGGATGGATGGAGTGGACGCGAGACGACGATCGCAGGGCAAGACAGCAGCAGCAGCAGCAGCAGCAGCAGCAGCAGCAACAGCAACAACCACAGGTTTATATATGAGCCCCTGGCACGGAATATGACCAGACTGCACACACGTCAAGAATGCTGTTGCAAGATGCGGGTAACTGAACATTGTTACGGCGCATTCCGTCAAGAATGCTGCTGCAAGATGCGGGTAACTGAACATTTTTACAGCGCATTCCGTCAAGAATGCTGCTGCAAGATGTAGGTAACTGAACGTTTTTACAGCGCATTCCGTCAAGAATGCTGTTGCAAGATGCGAGTAACTGAACATTTTTACAGCGCATTCCGTCAAGAATGCTGCTGCAAGATGCGAGTAACTGAACATTTTTACAGCGCATTCCGTCAAGAATGCTGCTGCAAGATGCGAGTAACTGAACATTTTTACAGCGCATTCCGTCAAGAATGCTGCTGCAAGATGTGGGCAACTGAACATTTTTACAGCGCATTCCGTCAAGAATGCTGCTGCAAGATGCGAGTAACTGAACATTTTTACAGCGCATTCCGTCAAGAATGCTGCTGCAAGATGCGAGTACCGTAACTGAACATTTTTACAGCACATTCCGAATCAGGCGCTTTACAAAGTAGGCGAGAAGATAATCGATGACCTCTATGGTCACGCTGATTCCTCCCTCTTCTCTTTTGTACTTTACAACCCAAGCCACGTCCTTGGTCCTCTATTACCTCCCATTAAAAATGCTACCTACTCACTCCGTCCTCGTTCTCATAACCGTGAGATTCCTCATGCAGACACACTAACCAGATGTGGCTTTATAACACGGATG
>OX457044.1:31014242-31036742 GCA_949752735.1 Lumbricus terrestris | reverse complement strand
GCACAGACCCTGTATGCAATCCGCTGAGGAGAAGGGAGCCAGTGTAAGGTATCCCGCATATAGGATGAGACATGGCCATATTTTGGGATATGGCCAACAAGTCGCGCCGCAGAGCGGAGGACCCGTTCAAGGCAGTCAATCAGGTCAGCCGGAAGTCCATGATAGAGGGTGCTGCAGTAGTCAAGGCGGGAAACTACGAAAGAGTGAACAAGAGTAGAGGCGGCACTAAAAGACAGAGAACGGGAGACCACCTTAAGCTGACGTAACTGGTAGTAACAGCTTCGACATAGTAGGTTTATATGCCGAGTGAAAGTTAGCTCTTGGTCTAAAATAACACCAAGGTCCCGCACAAAAGGTGAGAAAGTAATCAGAGGAAACTCTAATGCTAAGGCTTTCATGTCAATTTTTGCAAGTTGTTGACGAGTCCCAAACCAGATATATTGCGTCTTGGTAGGGTTCAGTCGCAAACGGTTATCTGGTCATATGTAGGATCTATATGCTTGTATTCGCATATAATGTTCAATTATTGTCTATGCATACAAATATATATATATATATATGTACATGTATATGCTGCGCACATTTCGTACATGAACTGTATACCATATAAAATGTACATATATAACTATAGAGAAACATGTAAACGTTGTAAGTTATAAATAAATTTCTGAGTATATGCGTATATTAAACTTTCTAGGAATCAAACAAAGATCAAAATGGTGTCCCGTCAAAAGCGCGCAAGCAAAAGCGCGCAGACAAATGCGCGCAGACAAATGCGCGCAGTAACAAAATCGCGCAGACAAATGCGCGCGCAAATAACACACATAGACCCAATAATTTTTTTTTTGAATCAGCATCTAAACATAAGGAAACAGAATGTGAGAAATAACGCAACATTTAATCCTAAACGCAATGAAATAGCCTATAGACGAAACGTTGTTCTTAAAGTTGAAATCTAGTCTCAACATAATTATCCTATCGTCAGTGTTCTTTAACGCAACATATAACCCTAAACGCAATGAAATAGCCTATAGACGAAACGTTGTTCTTAAAGTTGAAATCTAGTCTCAACATAATTATCCTATCGTCAGTGTTCTTTAACGCAACATATAACCCTAAACGCAATGAAATAGCCAGGCTATAGACGAAACGTTGTTCTTAAAGTTGAAATCTAGTCTCAACATAATTATCCTATCGTCAGTGTTCTTTAACGCAACATATAACCCTAAACGCAATGAAATAGTTGTTCTTAAACGCAATGTAGTAAAGACGAAACGAAGTAAATCGAATCAAATCAAATAGTGCCTCGCTAGAAATGTTAAGAAGATATAGAGTTCAAGTTCTATAAGTTTATAGGCTAACGTTGTGAGCCACCCCACGCAAAAAATCGTCCAAAGGAATCGTGCCATACGTTGGAACCAACGCCTGAAGGCGTCTATTGAGACGCACGTACTTACATTTTGAAGCCTCAGGGTGTCTAAATCCAGAACGATAGCCTACCTCTCGATCTTCAACTCAAAGACATATGGAGAGCCTATGAAACATTTATGAAACATTGTTCTTTTTAATTATTCTCATCATTTTCTTTGTTGCGCGCTTTTTTTTGCGCGCTCTTTTTTGCGCTCTTTTGACGGGAAAGTCCCTGTTGCGCGCTTTGCGCGCTATTGTCTGCGCGCTATTGTCTGCGCGCATTTGTCTGCGCGCTTTTGCTTGCGCGCATTTGTTACGGCGCCGATCAAAATATGTATAGGTTTACATTCTGAGTATAGCCTGAGTACAGCTATAGTATAGGCATATATGTATGTATGTATGTATGTATGTATGTATGTATGTATGTATGTATGTATGTATGTATGTATGTATGTATGTATGTATGTATGTATGTATGTATGTATGTATGTATGTATGTATGTATGTATGTATGTATGTATGTATGTATGTATGTATGTATGTATGTATGTATGTATGTATGTATGTATGTATGTATGTATGTATGTATGTATGTATGTATGTATGTATGTATGTATGTATGTATGTATGTATGTATGTATGTATGTATGTATGTATGTATGTATGTATGTATGTATGTATGTATGTATGTATGTATGTATGTATGTATGTATGTATGTATGTATGTATGTATGTATGTATGTATGTATGTATGTATGTATGTATGTATGTATGTATGTATGTATGTATGTATGTATGTATGTATGTATGTATGTATGTATGTATGTATGTATGTATGTATGTATGTATGTATGTATGTATGTATGTATGTATGTATGTATGTATGTATGTATGTATATGTACTCTGCGTGTATACTATATCTGGTCATTTATATAGCACCTTCCCAGCTCGTGTCTTCATTAAGCCGCACTCTTAGACTGCAGAAGACCCGCTCAAGCATTGTTTGTATACATATATATATATATAATATTATGTATGCATTATACACGGACAGAGACATGCATGATTGTATGCAGAAAGAACTGCTATTGTATATATTGCGACATGTCTATGACGTAGCTCGTCTCCCGCAATTACGGATGTCTCTTCAAGATGAACAACTTTCCCGATGACGTACTAGAACTAAGTGTGTGTACATATACAATGAATGCAAAACGAAAGCACGAGCCAAGATTATCTGTTCATTCTAGTCTAGATATATAGTCTATATAATTTATATATATATGAGTATTATATATATATATATATATATATATATATATATATATATATATATATAGTACATACTCAAGCGGATGACGCGCACTGGCCAGGCCTCTTCAAGCCTCTTATAATTCTTCCCTCTCTGCAGTCTGGTATCAGTCCCCCGTCTACAGTCTTATAGTATAGATTTGTATAGTACATATATAGCATAAATACTGTATTGCTACGCATGGACTCTGATTCTCCGTGTTTTGCTACGTTAAAATGGGATCTTCACAGTAGCGAGTAGGTATATATATATATATATGTATATATATATATATCCTAAATAGGAGACCCTGTTTGGTGACATGGTAATTTTCTGTCAACGGTCTTTGTTGCCATAATTTTGTTTTTTTAGACATCACCATATTATACTGCTGTCTCATGCATGATTACAATCACCAGACTCATATATTATATATATATATATATATATATACTAGCTGGGGTACCCGGCGTTGCCCGGGAAATTTAGGATTCGACCCGTTTCGGCCACAACCCCACCACGCAACACCCGACCACACTCCGGTCTGTACCGGTACGCCACCCGAGAAATTTGGGTCTCAGGAAAATTACCACCCCCATCCCACCCCCACACCCAACCCAGCCCTCCACCCCAACCCCCTCCAACCCCCACCACCCCACTCCACCCCTATTTCACCCCCACTCCACCCCTAACCCCATCCAACTCCCACTCCACCCCAACACAATTCCCACCCCATCCCCCTACATCCCACCCCTCCACTCCCCACCCCACCCCTCCATCCACCCTCACCCCAACCCCACACCCCACCACACCCCAACCCCCACCCTCCACCCCACCCTCACCCCCTCCACCGAAAACCCCCACCCCTCCACCCCACCCCGACCCCCCTCACCACCCTCACCACACCTCTCACCCCACCCCATTTCACCCCACCCCCTACCCCACCACGATCCCAACCCCCTCAACCTCACCCACCCCACCCCATACCATCCCCACTCTACAACACCCCACCGCACTCCGACCTTCATCGGTACGCCACCCGCGATATTTGGGTTTAGGGACAAATTCCTTCACACCCACCTCTTCCCACACCCGCTCCCCCACCCCACCACACTACGACCTCCACCAGTACGCCACCCGTGAAAACGGTGAAATTAGGGTTTCCAGGAAAAATTCCCCCTCACCCCATTCCCCTAACCCTCCCCCCGCCCCCCCCCACCCTCTTTCCCACCTCACCCTCTTTCCCACCTCACCCCACCACACCGACCTGCACCAGTACGCCACCCGTGAAATAAGGATTTTCGTTAAAATTAAATTAGCAGCTCTCGCCATTTATATAATGACCATGGAAGCGTTTAAGAAGGTGTTTAACCGTCTTAATGTTTTCGCCCCCACGCTGGCCCCCTTGGTGGTAGAGATTCACCAACTACTGATCCGGGTGGTTCTGATGGCCCTCTATTCAGGGAAAAAATTCATATAAATGGCTAAAAAAATTTGGAAAAACAGTTGGGGGTTTCGCTCCCCACCCTGGCCCCCATGGGGGTAGAGAATCGCCAACCCCTCGACTTTGCGTCTCGTGCCGAGACCTACACAGTAGTGAAGGTTTGGAGTGAAAAGCTCAAAAACTGTGGAAATGCATCCCGAACAAACAGACAGACAGACACACAGAATCTTCTCTTTATTTATATAGATATATATTTATATATATCACTCGCTGTTGTTGCATTGAGGAATACAGTACGTCAAATCATGTCCTACCTTTATTTTGTAAGACATTGTAAGACAATAACATTGATTATTTTCTTTTATCACAAAATTTGCTGTTTTTTCAGCTGTTGAAAATTGTCTCGTGTACGATTGTTTTGGGGGCAACAAAAGAAAAAATCATTAAATTCCCTAAAGGCCATGCAGCTATATAGGCTACAGTTTCAGCAGGTCGCGTCATGAGGTCATTGGAGTTATATATTCAGCATGCAGTCGAAGAAATTAAACGTAAAGAAGATAAGAATTCCAAAGAATTTTTCGCAGGTTATAAGGCAGATCAAGAGTAAAATAGACAGTATGTCAAATGCATGACCAGCCGCTACACCTATATGGATACGGTATAATATTATAGCGCTGCCAATGCATGCATGGTCTCATTGCAAGGAAGGATTATGGTTGTGCATTGAGGACGAGACTCAGGGTGAGTGAGCATTGTCGGATGAGTTGGGCCCATATTATTTGCACACCACAACACCATGTGGCTCATAGTTTAACCCACACCACTTGTTTTTGTACAATTTTCATACTGGTGATTACAATCACCATGCCGACGTAATATATCACTCGATATTGCTGTGTTGAGAGATGTAGGCCTATACATGTAGGCCAAACCATATCCTGCTGGTTTTTTTATCAGACTTTCATTAAATTCCCTATAAGGCCTGCGTTCTGTGAATGAATATTGGTCAATGAATGAATGAATGAACGAATGAATGAATGAATGAACGAACGAATGAATGAATGATCATTCATTCATTAATTCAATAAACCATTCATTCATTCAATCAATCAATCATTCATTCATTCATTCAATCAATCATTCATTCATTCACTAACGAATGAATGAACGAATGAACGAATTGCTTAATTAATGAACGAGCGAGAGATTGAGCGTTTCAGTGTGTGGTTGAGTAGGCCCAAACGTGTGTGAATGAACAAGTTTATGAGTGAGTGACAGGGCTGTTTTTAAGGAATTTTTAGAACTGCACATCCTCTTCTCTCCTTTCTCATCGTCCATGGTAAATCACTCCCAATCTTAGGAAAATGACCCTTTTTTACTAGTTTTAACTGCACGGAACGTGACGAAAGTGCTTCTGCAACTGCACGAATCCATTTAGAACTGCACATTTTGTGTAGAACTGCACGTTAAAAAAAGCCCTGGTGAGTGAACGATTGTTAGAATAAGGGAAGGAGTAAAGGAGTGCTAGAATGAGTGAAGGAACAAAGGAGTGCTAGAGTCAGTGAAGGAGCAAAGGAGTGATAGAGTGAATGAAGGAGCGAACGAACGAATGAATGAATGAATGAATGAATGTATGAACGAGTGAGCGAACTTGTATCGAGAGAAGCAACGAAGAATTAAGGGAGGCAAGAGAAAAAACGGAGGAAATAAGGACGAGAGGAAATAAATTTGTCCGTTTCTAATGGAAACGACGACGACGACGACGTCGTGCTTCTGCGTCACGCCCTTCTCAAGGTCAAAATCATCCCTTCCGTTTTCTCATCTCCCTCCATTTACCAACCCTCTTATCCTTCCTCCTCCTCCTCCTCCTCCTCCTCCTCCTCCTCCTCTTCCTCCTCCTCCTCCTCCTCCTCCTCCCCTTATCCTCCCCTTCCTCTTCTTCCTACTCATCCTTCTCCACCTCCTATTCCCCCTCCTCCTCCTGCAACTGCCTTCTCCTCATCGTCTCATCATTCTCATCAACATCGTCGTCTGCTGCTGAAGCTGGACCACAGCATCCGTCCGACTGCAGGAAACAGGTCTCTTCCAATTTCGCTGCCACTGCCACACAACATCCGCATCACCATGCACCGTCATCAACTCCGCCGCTCCATAGATGTATACATGTATACATCCCCACGTATATATGAAATTATGCATACACTGTATAACTGTTTATACATAGGCCTAGACATACATACGTAAATACATAGACATACATAATAAGTGTGTGTATAATATTACATGTACATATACATATAATTGTTACTGTTGTATACAAATCGACGTATTACCCACATAAATTATACTGTAATTTATACACATTAATGTTTTATACGCATATACAAAAGCAGATGCACATATAATTATATGCACGTGCTTATCTGTGGCTTTAGGCCTACATGATCATGGATCCAATGCAAACGTCTGATTACTGCTAAACCTGCTCATCATCGTCGCCGTAACCAACGAAATTGGATAGATATCAATGTACACGCGACTTATACGGAGATCATGGCCTATACATGCAGACACATACATAAATATGTACGATTATGCCAAAGCGGGTGTGCAATGTGCAATGCATATTCAAAGCGCTGCGTGTGGCCCAATATATGCGGAGACGGGGATATTATTTGAAGGGACGTGCCACGTATATATTGAGCGCCGATAAATACCTTCCACAGTCGGAGCTGTTGCGCGCGCGCGGTGTGGCTTTCAGATGGAAAGAGAATTCGAGGTGGAGGAGGTGGAGGAGGATGAGTAGGAGGAGGAGGAGGAGGACAGATAGAGAGGAAAGAGGGAGAGGAGAAACAGAAGCGGAGCTGCGTATATGAATGAAGAGAGGCGGGGAGGGGAGGAAATGGAGGAAGAAGAGAAGGATGAATACTCATTGAATAGGAAATGGGAGTAGGAGGAAGAGGAGGAGGGGCGGAGAAGGAGGAGGAAGAGGAGGAGGGGAGGAGAAGGAGGAGGAAGAGGAGGAGGGAGGAGGAGAAGGAGGAGGAAGAGGAGGGGAGGAGGAGGAGTAGGAAAGGCAACAGGAAGCAGTGCCGGATTAACTTTTTAGAGGCCTGGCGCAAACAATGCAACTATTGCAACAAAACTAAAGTAGGCCCTCTATCCAATCAAATTATCCAAAAAATGAGGAAAAAATTAATTATATAGAAAAACATACTTAAATAATTTATGAACACAAAATGAAGCTGTGATAGGATCAAAGGAGATTTTTTAATTTTACTTGTTACAGTTCAACTGTTCAAAAATGTTCGTCGAGTTTAATAGTCTTTCCTTCCCGCTTTTAAAGTTAAGAAAGAATCAATGATATCTTGAAAGTCAAGATCTGTCAAGATTTCCGACTCAATGTTCAAAAGAGTTAAATTTGCCAATCTGTCCTGGCCCATTGTTGACCTCAAAGATGATTTTATGCGTTTTAAATGACTGAATGATCTTTTTTCACCGTTTGGTGTGATCGTAAAAAAGCAGAATCGTTTAGTTTTCTCTTGGTACTATTCAATTTTACTTTATTTCCATGTTGTTTTATGGATTTAGAGTACATGCCATCTTGATTACGACATGGTTCAGGTCCCATCTGCAGCCAATAACTGACCAAATCTTCATTTATTGTCCACAGAGCAGCATCTGTTTGTGGCACGTTTCCAACAGATTGATTCTCTTGTTTTAATGGTAGATCTATGGTAGTTTCAGATTTAGGCATATCAATGATATCATTGCTGAAATCAAGGGTGTCTGTTGTTGGCATTAGTGCTGACACTGCTGAGCGGCCTAAGCCTGAACTGCATCCAGCTTCTGACGCTGAGTCGACACCATCTATAAATTGCGGCATTTCTCGTGTTTTTACTGCCAGAAATTTATCAATACTACCACGTTGCTGTTTGCCTACCTCTTCAAGTTCGCGTTTTCTTTGACGTTTCTGCCAACCGGACTCAAATTTCTTCATTTTCTTTAGGCCTACTTATTTTATTTGTTTAAAAATTAAAATTAAAAAAAGAAATAAGCAGCTACATAAATACTAAATAGTAGATAATAATATTACATGGAACATATACTGTGTCGTCTGTACCGTACGCATATCTATATTTTATTTGGTGATGGGGTCGATCCGCGCATAAATTGATTACGTCATACGTCATCATTACAGTACACAATTAATTAGTACGTCATCATTATAGTAGTAGTACTGTAGAAGACCGGTTTTATAATGCCACCAAATTTTATATGCAATGCTTGTTTTAGTGTTTTAGAAATTAAACATTTTAAATAAGCCGAACTGTGACTTATATAAACAAATTCGATCGGATAATCGGATTTCTCAATAATTTTTTTAATTTTTACCCCCGAAAGAAGGCCTGGCGCAAGTGCGCCAGTTGCGCCATAGTTAATCTGGCACTGACAGGAAGTGAAGCTGAGGAGGAAGGGACGAAAACGTAGTTGATGGTGACACGTATAGATATGCAGTACTGTATACGATGCAGACGCTTCTAAAGAATGCATAGATGACGCCTCCTCTGTATATGATACATGTTGTGCCGCGCTGTGTCGATTGCGTAGCATTAACCACCATTCCTAGAACGCCAGGCATTCGACAAACGCAATTTGAGCTCCTCCGTCTTCTTCCGCCTGTAAAACACGCGCTAAAACAGGTGTCCTGTTGTTGGATGCCACTTCCAAAACCATGTCCACAACTAGTCGGGAAAGGTCGTTCACACTCAGAGGTGGGAAGGTTCCGTTTTTTGGTGTTTGCTTTTTAAGGCTTCACTTTCTAGCTATACACAAAAATTGTGGTTGTTGTGGGTTTTTCCATTATAATAAACTTATAAATTATAAATGTCATAATGGCGTCTCTTCAACACTCATGGTACTGGTCGCCGGTTGACTGTGGTCGTACGGTTCGCACCCTTGTAGTGTTGACCTATTAGGCTATTACCATTTAAAAAAATTCGTTGTGTGCTGTTGGCCAACTAGAAAAAGTGACGGTGCCACCATTATACATTCCTAGGTTGCAGCAGGTCATTTGACCTGGATATTTTTACTCTGTACCTGCCTTATGACCTGCGAAAATTTTTAATATCTCTGTACATTTTATTTCTCCGATCTGCTGAGGCCAGAACTTCAATGACTCTCACCCGACCTGCTGAAACTGTATACACAAATTAGTCTTCCACTTTTGTTCAGACCCCGTGGGTACCTGATTGCTCCAGGGACTGCCTATGTGTTTTATAGCAATTGCAACTCAAGTCATTTCTCGTCAGCTACATGCATAATTATGTCGAAGCGCTGTATAAATTTTCGAAATGAATGAATGACAAAAGATTAAAATATATTTGACTGAAGCGCATACACGACAACAGCGATCCAACAGATCGATGCAATGCAATGCAATACAGTACAATACAATATAGTACAATACAATACAACACAATACAATACAACGAACTGCAATACAATACCGTACAATACAATACAATGCAATAACAACTGCTCTTGCTATCGCTCTTTTGCAAAGCTCAGAAGTGCACACACGCCTCGACGGTGCACTGCAATTATATTGCAGAGCAATTATTGTGAGTGAAGGACTTGAGTTCTCAAGATCCCCAAACAGTAACCACCTCGGACGAGGATCGAACCCGTACTCTCCGCGTTACTGGCCGACCACTCTAACCATTGAACCACCATGCAGGTCTCAGACTGAAGACCATCTTAACAGCGTTTATAATTTTGCGACTCTCTTTAGGTCGCATATAAGATGAATGAATTTAAGCAGCTCTCTGCAATTTACATTTTCTTCGATATTAACTGGTAATATTGCGCTTCTGAAAGGCTGCGAGAAGCGCTTTATAAATGGTCAGATACAATACAATACACTACTCAAGTGCATCTTTCCGATGTCTCAAAACCGTCTTCTTCTCTCTGGGTATTTCACACTGGAAGCGCCTCTGCATGTTTTTTTGTATACTGTGAGAGTCGCTTTAAATATTTATATATGCAATGCAATGCAATACAAAACTCATCAAAACGATAAATCGAATAAGGAAACTCTGTTCTGCATGCATGCATTTTTAACGCGTTACTGTGAATAATGAGTTATAGATCTACATAGGATGGGCCAAAAAAGTACACCCTAGGTTTTTGGCCAATATCTTGGCCAAAAGTAAGAATTTTAAATCATGTATCACACCTAGGCTTGAAGGCTGTTCATACTGCAGACTGTGGTGTTTCTCCAGCGTACTCTTCACACTTGATGATACATCGGGTTCAAATTCGGAGATTTCTGGTTCATTGGCTCGTCTCAATGAAACTAGCACAATTGACACTGTGCCGATCTCTTTTCATCAACGGCATATTTCTTAACTCTCAATTTATCTCTAATTTTTTCTATGCGCTCACTGTTTATCAGAGTAAGCGGTGATTATAGCTTTAGCTCCAAACCCTTGCTCATGAGGTGTCTGAATATGCATTTTGTCTGTCATCGACAATTTAAGCAATTTAGTTTTAGCAACTTAAATCTTGCTATTTTAATTAAAAAAAGTATTACTCAGAAAAATTCTTTATTTATGACAATAACAAAATGACAATAACAAAAATAATGATAATCATTATTTGGCAATATCGAGTTTATGTAACCAACTTGATAGTCATCTTGCTAAATGATGTCAAGTGACGTGCATCCAGGACCTCCGACAGGATTTGGAGGCCCAGGGCCACAACTAATTTTCAAGGCCTTCTCATTCAATAATTAATTAATCTACGTCGAAATTCTGAATCGCTATGAGATCCTGCTCCAATGTCAACATGTCTCATAATATTTGAAGGATTTAAAATAAAATTATTTGAATTATCTGATAGGCCTACATTGTCAATTATTGTTAAATGCTGTACAATTACATTTTCTTGGTTCAAAACTCCATTCTGTATCAGTCACGTTTGTTACAGTCATCAAAGTCTCTTGAAGGTCACTTTCTGTTTGTGATGTATTTATTTCTCGAAGATCTTCTGTCTGGCTGAACCTATTGCTATTATCAGGATGGGCAAAGAAATCTGAAATTTTCGGCTTGCTGAAGCAGCTTCCTTTTGTCGAGCCAATTTCTTTCGTTTCTCATGTCCACTTTCGAATGATCTCTTCATCTTTCTGCAGCCTATGAGATTAAGCTAAAATAATATTTATATGTAATACAATAGACTAATAGTTAGGGGGAATAGTTGCTATGTTTTCAATAAAATTGACATCGTGGTCAATTTTGTCAAATTGACTGATATTGTTAAAACTATTTTAATATAGATTAAATATCAATTTCCTAAGTTAAAAACAAAGCCCCTAATCGTGCCCTCATCGGCCTCATTCCCCTCGAATTCGTCCACCACCACATTCATTTTCTACACTGCCCCCAAACCCCAACTCCTGGCTACACCACCGCACTAAGAGACTAAAAAAGTAAGAATATGTATGGGCCTATAAGGCCCTATATAGCCTAGTATAATGTACTGTGTAGGCTACACTATCCACAGGGTATCTGATGATTATATATTCATATTAAAAATTATTTAGGTTTGAGTGTTTGACTTATGACTACGAGTAACGAGTTACGATAGAGTTTAGACTGTGGAGTGTTGACAAGTTTTCGGTTTTACAACTAATAACAGATTTATGAAAAATTTGTCTACAGTTTGCAATTATTTAACGTCAATGATTTCGACCCGAAATTATTAGAATTTGTATAGCCCTACATTTCAATGAATAACTCCTTAGTTCCGTAATTCTCCATTTCAATAAATTATTGCTTGAAAATTAATAGAGATTTACTGAATTAAGTAGTTATTTATCACAAATAATTCTGTAATTCCGAAATTCCGAGGCCCTTTATCAAGTGAGGCCTGGGGCCAAATGGCCCCAGTAGCCCCCCTGTCGGAGGCCCTGCGTGCATCTATGCTTGTAGACTATAGTCTATGTTTCTTCAATAAATTATTAATGATAATAATAATAATAATAATAATAATAATAATAATAATAATAATAATAATAATTAATAATAATAATAATGACAATAACAAAAATAATGATAATCATTATTTGGCAATATCGAGCTTATGTAATTGCAACTCTTTGAGATGTGGCTTAATAAAAGCGTTTTATGTTGCATTTGCTGCGTTTTGTTTTTGGATCATCAAAAAGTGGGCCAACTCACGATAAATTGATGTAATTTTTTATATTTGAATGTTTTGGCGAAATGCGACTGTTTTACGTAGATGTTTAGGCTATTACCTTCTAAGCCTGTAAAATTTGATTTAAATTTTTTTTCTGGTCGAGATATTGGCAAAAAACTTGGGGGGTTCTTTTTGACCCACCATGCATATTACTCATGAGCATGCAGTAACTGTCTTAGTGGCTATTTTATCTCAAAATCAACGCACAACGGTATATGCTGACCATTTTTTAACTGATAACTGTTTAGGCCTCCTCTCTATGCTTGCAAAGATATATTAAATGGATGAACTTTTAGATTTATTCATCTAGCGCTAGACTACCCATGTGCAAGATAGTCTGATAAACAATAGTTCCTATCCGTGCATGAGAGATGAACAGTCAAATGATATAGCGTCAAATTCCTGCAGCCACATGAGATTTATCAAACTCTCAGAAGTCTCTCCTCAAAGCATTCCCGTGTAGATATGACTATATTATACAGTATATAGTCAACTGGAGTATGAAAAATATGTTGCCTATGGATTGGTCCTATATACAGCCATCAGATATACAGGGTGCGCCAAAAAGACCACCTTAGGATTTTTGCCAATATCCTGGCCAGAAGTAAGAATTTCCAAATGAAATTTTACCGGCTCAAAGACAATTCATATTTACACATGATGGTCAGATTTCATCAAAATATTTCAAACAGAACAAAAGTTATATCACTTTTAGTGAGGCCACCCACCGTTTTTTGACGATTCAAAAACGAAACGCAATCAAAAGTAACAAAAACACGATTTTATTAAATCTCATCTCAAATAACTGTTGTCAAATGAAGTTGGTAGTGTTTCACAACTTGTTTTCAATGTGCCCACCACCAGTGCCAAAACTTCCTTTGAGTCTCTTTGCAAAGTTCTTGATGGACCTGTTGATTAATCTGATAGATTCCTTATTTACCAATTTGATTGTCATCTTGCTAAGTGACTTCTCAGTGACGCGCAACTACGCTGGTACCCTATTTCTTTTTTAAATAGTAACAATAATGATCATCTGGCAATATCAAAGCTATTTGATAGCAATTATTTGAGATGAGAAAAAAATCGTGTTTTTGTTACTTTTTTGTTGCGTTTCGTTTTTGAATCGTCAAAAACGGTGGGTGACCTCCCTAAAAGTGGTATAATTTTTTTTCTATTTGAAATATTTTGACGGAGCCTGACCATCATGTGCAGATATGAATTGTCTTTAAGCCGGTAAAATTTCATTTCGATATTCTTGCTTTTGGCCAAGATATTGGCCAGAATAATTTGAATGGTTTTTTGTTACTTATTGTTGCATCGCGTTTTTAAATCGTCAAAAAGCGATGATTGACCTCACTAAAAGTGTTATAACTTTTGTTCTGTTTGAAATATTTTGATGAGATCTGACCATCATGTGTAAATATGAATTGTCTTTAAGACTGTAAAATTTCATTTCGAAATTCTTACTTTTGGCCAAGATATTGGCAAAAAACTTAAAGGGGTCTTTTTTGGCGCACCCTGTATATGCATTGAAGTATATCATAAACACACTGTACAATATATATATATATATATATTCATTTGTGTAGATATACGCTCTTGAACCAAGCTGTGTGCAATTACTTATGGTCGAGCAATATCGTTGAGCTGCTCTCTGACTGCGATGTGTTCAGATGTCCAGGCAGCCATCCTGTGTTCTCATCACAGGATAAATCCTGGATAATAGAGGCATGATTTGCCTCCAAGCCAACATCATATTTTGATTTACAAGACTGAAGACACACAAGGTTTCACTTTCTAGCGTATACAGATCTTATACAATCATAGCGAATATATCATGCAGTAGACTATTATTTTATTCAAAAGAAATCTGGAGTCAAACGCAGATTGTTTTACCTGTCATTCGTATGGTGCCATCAATTGCTAGATCATATATATATATATATATATATATATATATATATATATATAGCAACTGCTGTGGTCCATAAATATTTTAGCTCTAAAGCCACATGTTCCCGTGTATACATGCACATTTGCTTGCTAATCCATTGAACTAGTCAATCAGTAAATCAATAAATCAATCGCTCCGTGCACCAAAGACATGGCTGTCTGGCATTCGATATAATATCGATGATCGATCAGAAAGAAGTTCCTATAATCGAGAGAAACTTTTGGAAACTTTCTTACTTTGGACACCTGATGAGAACGAATTAGGAAGACTGGCTGCATGGAAAAGATATCATCCAGGGTGCGGTGCCATAAGCAAGAGCACACGTGGCACCGAAGATGTCAATATAAGAATTTGGATTGAATATGTCATTCGGTCGGATCATCTGGGGGAGGGCGCCGGAGGGTAAATACGATTAATATGGAGATATTCTAATGCGTGACAGGCATATAGTGGGATGTAAATTGTAGATTACATCAAATATAATACAGACATTATTACAACTGAAAAGAAAATCTTGTCTATGGATGGACATGGGCGACAGTACATAGGGACAAGAGGGGGGCACTTGCCCCTCTAGAAGATTAGTACCTATATTTTTAACATTTATGCTCTTTGTTTTAATATCTCCTACTCTTTGTTTCTTAACAAATTTCTTCGTAATAATGTTGCAGTAATTATACTAATGCTACACATCATGGAAATTGAAACATTTACATTTTAGAAACCTCTGTACGTGTGTCAAAAAACCAATGTTCTTTATTTCCAGATTTGCATTCTCCAAACCCTTTCCAGTAAATTTAACCGTGGCCGTTGTTTTTCCATCCTGCTAAAACATTCTTAAACATTATTATTTCAATAATTTTTATTATTCCTTGACAATATCTATTTATGCAGAGTATAGTCTGCGAACGTAATGTAAAGTATCAGCACAGATCAGTCGACAATATCTGCACGCATCCACACATCCACACGCACACACGCACCCAGTCACCCATGAACACGCAAGCACTCACACACACACACACACAAACACACACACACAAACACACACACACACACACACACACACACACACACACACACGCACACACACACACGCACACACACACACACAAACACACACACACAAACACACACACACACACACACGCACACACACAAACACACACACACACACAAACACACACAAACACACACGCACACACACAAACACAAACACTCAAGCGGGCACACACACACAAACAAACACATCTCACGGCATAAGAAACGTGGTATACGCACGGCTACTACTTTGTTGCGCCATCTATCGATACTTTCGCATGAGTTTGTTTATAATCTGGCGCTATAGAAGCCCCAACTAGATGACGCGTTTGCATGACGTAAGCAATCTATCACTCTGTTGCTAGGCAACGTGTGTCGGCAGTTTGGCTGAGCTCAGCGTCTCTCTCTCTCCTCCCTCTCTTTCTCCCTCTCTCTCTCTCTTTCGCTCTTGTTCTCCCTCTCTCTCTCTCTTTCGCTCTTGTTCTCCCTCTCCCTGTCTCTCTCCCTCTCCCTTTCGCTCTCCCTCTCCTTCTCCCTCTTTCTCTTCCTCTCCTTCTCCCTCTCCCTGTCTCTTTCCCTCACTCACTCTCCTCTCTCTACATCTCACTCTCCTTCTCCCTCTTCCTCTCCCTCTCCCTCTCCCTCTCCCTCTCCCTCTCTCTCTCTCTCCCTCTTTCTCCCCTTCCTCTTCCTCTCTCTCCTTCATCCTCTCCACATCCATCTCACTCTCACACTCGCTCTCCCTCTCCTTCTCCCTCTCCTCCCTCTCCCTATCAATCTTTCCAGTTCTGTACCTCTCTCTCTTTCCATCTTCTATCTTGTCTCTTGATCATGTAGTGTCTGCTGCAAAGAGACATTTTTAGCTGCAGTAGAAGAGTCATTCGGTCAAGCTAAGATTACAGTGTCGAGACAAGCACTCATTTGACCCGCGATGACCACCCGCCGAATAAGCAGGATGTCGGGGTTCATCCAGTGACATGGAAAACCTGTCTGATTGATCACGGCCGTATGGAAAAAGGGAAGAGTGGGGGTGGGGTGGATCGCGCAGTGGATGGAGTTAAGGGTTGGCTTTGGTGGACGAAGGGAATGTTGCTGGCTTCCGGTCAGACCTGGAAGACCTGGAAGTGCTAAGTCGACAGATGACGGAGCGTTCCCAAAGGTAAAATCAGAAACCGGTTCCGGTATTTTGGTGACAGTTACGGTTTCACGCCTCAAGGATTTGCTTTTCTATATGAGTTTCCACGGTTCAGTGATTTCGTGCCTCAATGAAAGTCAAGAGAATTTCGGCCATCGATAAAAAAAATCCGTTTTTCGCACAGCTCTATAAATCAGTAAAACGTTAAGTTGACCTCGCCTGTATTCCCACAACTCGAACAATTCAATCAATCAGTAAATAAAGCAATCAATCACAAATGTGGAGCTCACGTAGGGTCGATATGGGAGCCGTTACTATGGAGACCATGCACAGAGGCTCAATCTGACACCCGTGAACTGGCAGATGCTTCAAGCTATTTCTGGGTGAATGCGTGGGCCTGTAATTATTTCAATAGTCGCATTCAGTAATAACATTATTTTGAAGGCTTATGCTATCAGTTCTTTTTGATTCTGTAATAACCGTAAAAATACGCAGTTTTCAAGTAAGTTTAGCCACGACACGCATCAAGAGTCTGATTGAATGTTTTCTACAATTATCCGCCTGCCATTCAGGGTGTCCGTCGGGTTGGCCTCGGTAGCCTACGTGACGGTCTTAGTAGATTAGTTTCAAACGACAGATTTACGTGTTTGGATTGTGTGCTTGTTTGTGTGTGTGTGTGTGTGTGTGTGTGTGTGTGTGTGTGTGTGTGTGTGTGTGACAGACAGACAGACAGACAGATAGACTGACAGATAGAAGAGACATACAGATAGACTGAGAATGAGACAGAGACAGACAGACAGCTGAAGGCAGAGACTGAGATAGAGAGACAGAAACAGATAGACAGAGAGAGACAGAGAGACAGAGTGATAGATAGATAGATAGATAGATAGATAGATAGATAGATAGATAGATAGATAGATAGATAGATTAGATAGATAGATAGATAGATAGATAGATAGATAGATAGATAGATAGATAGATAGATAGATAGATAGATAGATAGATAGATAGATAGATAGATAGATAGATAGATAGATAGATAGATAGATAGATAGATAGATAGATAGATAAATAGATAGATAGATACTTCTGTCTTTCACTATATCTGTCTGTCTCTCTTTCACTCTCTCTATGTCTCTGTCTCTGTTGTTGTATGCCTATACTTCTGTTTGTCTGTCTCTCTCTCTCTCTCCATATTATTGACATGTCTAATGTAATCACTTCTCTCTTTTCCCTCCGTCCTTTCCGTTTCCTCATCTAATCTCTTGCGTCTCTTTCCAGTTCAGTCTCTCTCTCTCTCTCTCTCTCTCTCTCTCTCTCTCTCTCTCTCTCTCTCTCTCTCTCTCTCTCTCTTTCTCTCTCTCTCTCTTTCTATCCTTCTGGTTCATCTCCTTAGAATGTCTCAGTATGTATACACGTGTTTGTATGTCTCACGTCTCTATCTCTTGCCAAGCAATTCTTTGGAATTCTTGGCGAATCTTTTAAGCTGCCTTCGGTCAACATCCCGAATATCAATCATCTTAATTATAAATGACTCTATTATGCAAATCTGGGGACTAAGCCTGAAAATCCTCATTAGTACGGGCGATATTTGAGTTCACACGTCATATTCTGTTCCGTCAATAGATAACCGGAATGCGGGAATAGGGTGAGCAAGGGGAAGCCGGGAGTTTTTTTAATCCGGATGTGTAGCAACGTCCTTGCCTAATAACAACGAGTATACATGTAGGCCTACATCATGTAGGCTACATGTAGCTGCCTGAATGAAGGCTGCAGTCAATTCAGTTTCCTAGAACTGCTCTCTCAACGCAGTCACTCTCGGCGCGAATATTATTCGTGCAAATAATTAAGCTTATGAGTTTACCGGTCACGCATACAATAGTGAAGTGAATGCGTGCTCTATCAATGTATTCTGTATGAACGAACAACTGAACGAATGAACACGTGATTTCTCTTTGAAACACGTTCTACCCATCTTTAGATTCCGTTCTCAGATTCTATATCTGCATGGTAGCCTTCCTCATCTTTTGCATTTCTCAAAACCTTTTTATTCCCTCACGGCTTTGCGAGCCGGGAACAGCTCTAAGCGGTTCGCTCGACTATATTTATGTAGAGACTCTTTAAGATTGTTTTCTTTCGCTTGATCTCGGCCTGGAGGGCTAGTAAAGTAGGTTGCTTGAAGGGACGCTATATAAATTCTGATTGATTGGTTTGTCAATGTTTAAACACAGGGCAGTGCAATACAATAGTTGTGCTGTACAGTTCCTCCTATAGAGACAGGTATAGCAGCGTAACAATACGGTCTGTTGAATATCGTGCCAGACATGACATCTACAATGACGCAAGAAACATTAAAAAATGGTATTTAACTCATGGGCGAAGATTTGCGGGGGACGAAAATGAGCGGCCGAGGGAAGGACGCGAGATTTTGGGTGGGCGAATGGCATCCGTCCGAAATGTCGATGAAAACTCAATTTTCTCTGTCAAAAAAACTTGTTTATAGTAATTACCTCATTATTTTGTTCGAAGATATCTTCTTCTATTTTCTAACGTTATAACCTCGCAGTGTGTGTTTCGTGAAGCGTGTACATGTCCTACAGCACTTGAAGGTGGGGGACAAATGCATGTGCCGCTCCCCACCCCACACCACATCCATTGAGGGGACCGTTCCTCTGTCCCCCTAAGTCTCCGCCCATGATTTAACTTCATATTATTGCCATACATATTTTTACAATACCCGTCCAAAATTATTTACTTGAGTAGTGGATACTCTACATCCATTGAAGCCGACCAGTCTTACGTAATTCGTGTCTGTCTGTCTGAATGTCACTTTCGTTGTCTTCTTTTCTGCTTCTCTGTTCTGTTGTCTCTTTCTGCTGGGGCTTCATTCGTTCATCCTCTCTTCCGTCTATCCACTTAACTCTCGATTAAGTGGATTGCACTTCGCATAAATGCCAAAGTCAGATATATACCATCAGTGGCGTAGGCAAGGGGGGGGTTTCGGGGGTTAAACCCCCCCATTGGGTCCGAAAAAAGATTTTTTAAGGTTATTTTTCCATTTAAGTAAGAAAAAATAGCAAAAAACAGGGTTTCCGGCCATAAAACCCCCCCATGAAAAATTCCTGGCTACGCCACTGTATACCATCTACAACATCATCATAATCATCGTCGTCGTCGTCATCATCATCATCATCGTCGTCGTCATCATCATCATCATCATCATCATCATCATCATCGTCATCGTCATCGTCACCGTCATCGTCATCGTCATCGTCATCGTCATCGTCATCCTCATCGTCATCATCATCATCATCGTCATCATCGTCATCATCATCATCATCATCATCATCATCATCATCATCATCATCATCATCATCATCATCATCATCATCATCATTGCCGTCGTCATCGTTCTCATCGTCATCATCGTCATCATCGTCATCATCGTCATCATCGTCATCATCGTCATCATCGTCATCGTCATCGTCATCATCATCATCATCATCATTGCCGTCGTCATCGTTCTCATCATCGTCATCATCATCGTCATCGTCATCGTCATCATCATCATCATCATCATCATTGCCGTCGTCATCGTTCTCATCATCATCATCGTCGTCGTCGTCGTAATCGCCATCGTCATCATCCTTCACACACAGTTCCATCACCTACCCACCCTTCCTTCTCAATATTGCCATGCATAAAAGTGTACAACTTATATGCGCGAATCTATATATATATACATATATGTATATTTTTGTATATGTATATATGTGTATATATGCCTGCAAATGCGTGATTATTCATATAATTAATGCATGCGAAATTATTTAGAATAATTTATTTGTGAATGTCCACAGGCATATTTATCTCAATTTGTTAGTATCAATGTAGAAGAATCCTATTATCATAATATAAACCTACATTGTACATGCATTGCATGCGTCTATGTTTGGATATTAATTTACATATATATTTATATACATAAAAATACATAAATCTGTTTTGTTACTATATATATAATACGTGCAAGTATTATAGGCTAAGTCCTGCTATCGGCGATGTCAGTCGACTTTTGTCATCTTCAAGCCGATTATCTATTGTCAGTTTTGACGTTTCAATCGTTTCGTCCATTCTTATACTATTATCAGTTTGTGCTTAGAAATTTCCTACCGATTTCCCTGTTTACCTTTCGTTGGCTAATAATATGCTATAATATGCTTACTCTCAGTTTATTATTGTTGTTGTCGATGTCGTTGGCCCCGTCTCGTCAAACGATCTCTCGCCCTGACAGTTGCGGTGACCGATCGTCTGTTGTCTTGTCTGTTGGTCTTGTCTGGTGGCTTATACGAGAACTGAAAAAATCAAATGGATCGAATGAGGTCACAGCCTCTACCAGGTGTCTTTACTTTGTCTGATAAGGCTGATCTGTAGACTAAGAAGATACTATTAAGATCTAATTACATTTGTATCATTGTTATCAATTTTTATTATTGATTTTTTTAAAGCTTCTATAGCGCCTGTTTCTCTGACTCATAAGGACGATTGTGGACCGAAGCGAAGCCGCAATCATGTGAAGAGCACATGATCTGAGACAACTAAATAATAATATTTCATCAGAACTCTTCTAGGCACGGGATGTATTACCTCCCTCTGTCTGTTGGTCGGTCGCGGTCGGTCTGTCGCTCACGTGACCTCAATCTCATATCGTTTGTTTCCCTCTCATTGCACTTAATGGCTGCTTATTCCTTTCGCCACATAACTAAACGCCTCGCGGGTAATACATCCCCTCCCTTGCCCGCTCGATCGACACCCTCTCTGCCTCCCTAGCGACTAGCGCCGAGCTGCCACGTCCACCATCACTGCAATGCCCCGCCGTCGCATAAAACCGTACGCCTAACGCATTTCGTATGCATTGATAACGTCGATTTTCACACCACTATACGGAATATCGCCAGCTGAGTGCTGGCGGTAGACGTCGCACCAAGAGACCGACGAACAGAGGAACAGAAGCTGTGTGAGACCTCTTAGAATATTCTTCGGTTCAACGAGTGCTGCTGCTCAGAGCACGTTCAGTTTAACGTCCCAAATTCCGTGTAAAATTTGCCATCTCTATGGAAAGTGACGTCGGTTAACCATTCTCCATGCTCCTGCTTAGTCCTTCGTTTCTCCTGCCTTCTCTTGTATTACCTTTCCCTTCTATTGCGACCATTCATTCCCTTGCCTTCCCTTCCCTTCCATTCCCCTCGATTCTCCTCCCTCCCCTTCCATTCCATTCCCTTCCCGTCCCTTCCCTTCCCTTCCCGTCCCTTCCCATTCCTTCCCTTCCCTTCCCTTCCCTCTCCTCCCTTCTCTTCCCTTTCCACCCCATCCATTCCCATCCCTTCCCTTCTCTTCACCTTTCTTCGCTTTTAATCCCTTCCCTTCTCTTTCCCTTTCTCCCCCCCCCACTTCCTTCCCTTATCGTGTTGATATTCCATATTCTGCATCTTTGTATCAGTTAGATCATAATTAGTCTTAGCCCTTCGTTTCTCTTTTCTTCTCTTGCAATTTCCCTTCCCTTCCGTTCCCTTCTCCTACCTTCCCTTCCCTTAACTCTCTCATCATCTTCTCTGCTTTAATCCTTCTTCCGGTCTTCTGTCATCGCTTTCTTCTCTTCTTTTTTGTCTTATTCTCCTTTATTATCATCGCTTACCTTCTGTTGTCAGGTCAACTCCTCTGTTCTTCCTCTTCCATTCATTCTCTTTCACTCTGTCTACATATAATGCCTTATCCTCTGCTCTTCTCTACCTTGTTCCACTCTCCTCTTCTCTGCCGCTATCCCTCCACTCCATGTCCAGTCCTACATTCCTCTGTCTCTTCCCCTCCCTTCTCCTGCCTTCCTCTCTCTATATCTTCTCCTTTTGAGGCGTTATATGCTCGCACATATTCCATTTTCGGCTGGTTACGTCTTCAGTTTTGA
>OX457044.1:30991742-31011742 GCA_949752735.1 Lumbricus terrestris | reverse complement strand
TATCTCTGCATCTCTGTCTCGCTCACTGTCTCTTTCTATCCCTCTCTCTATCTGCATCTCTGTCTGTCTGTCTATCTGTCTTCCTGCCTCTCAGTCTCTCTGTCTTTCTGTGTCTGTGTCTCGGTGTCTCTGTGTCTGTGTGTCTGTCTCTGTATCTGTCTGTCTGTCTGTCTGTCTCTCCTGTTTATGCCGCTTTGATTGTCCGCCTCCTTGCATCGTTGGCTGTCTCCTTCTGCACATCCTCTGTCGTTCGGATTGTCTATGGGGCTGATTTCAAAGTCCGCCTGTGTGTCTCTCTGAGTGTTTGTCTGCATCTGTCTGGCTGTTTATGTTTCCTCATTTCGTTCCGTGTCAGTTGCATCTGCCGAACTGGCGCCAAAATGATCGACACACGGACCTTGAATATCACTTCCCTTCAGGACTCTGCTCTTCCCACAGACCACTCTGACTTTCCATCCATCCGTCCGTCCGTCCGTCCGTCCGTCCGTCCGTCCGTCCGTCCGTCCGTCCGTCCGTCCGTCCGTCCGTCCGTCCGTCCGTCCGTCCGTCCGTCCGTCCGTCCGTCCGTCCGTCCGTCCGTCCGTCCGTCCGTCCGTCCGTCCGTCCGTCCGTCCGTCCATCCATTTATCCACATTTATACATACATACATACATACATACATACATACATACATACATACATACATACAAACATACAAACATACATACACTCATTCATCCGTGCGTCCGTCGGTCCATCCACCCATCCATCTCTATTTCTCGCTCTCTTTCTTTACTCCATCTGTCCATTCCACCTTGCCACCCCCCGGGCGTCCTACACCATCCACTCGTCCTTTCCTATTTTCCTCTCTTTCCCAATCTCTCTCTCTCTCTCTCTCTCTGTCTTCGTCTGCTTCCGTCCCTGTGTCCGTCTCCTTGTCTCCGTCCGCTCACTAGTTCGTCTTATTGTGTTTTTCTGGGGAGAGTGAGGCTCAACTGTTGCCGTTGACCGGGTTGCCCCCTCAACCTCATCGATGCCCTCTCGGGTCGGGCATCGATTCCACTGGACGACTATATATATATATATATATATATATATATATATATATATATATATATATATATATATATAAGGTTTCATAATGGTTTTCATGGAAGAAGCAACAGAAGCCGAGGCCTTTAAAATGACAAGGCTTTAGGCAGCAATACACTCACAACCTCCATATAGTGCATGTACAATTATATATATATATATAGACTATGTGTTAAATATAATTATATATTATATATAATCATATATTATATATAATATATAATATCGTGTCTAAGATCGCAAGACGCCGTCTATTAACTGCGGTCGAGACAGTTTTTACGAGAGACACAGAGTGCAATTGAAGGCAGCACGTCGTCAGGGAGGGAGTGAGTGCATGAGAGGTCGAGAGGAAAGGTCAGAGGAACTAGGGCTGGGAGGGAGAGAGGGATGGGAAGGACAGACCACGGCGAAGGTGAGAGAGAGCGCGCAGTCACCGCGGGAGCATCTGTCACGGAAGCAGAGGCAAGACGAAGGGCAAGTATCCATCGGAACAGGTGACCACCCGCCCGCCCGCCCGCCCGCCCGCCCGCCAAACAACACCCAACAACCGCAGACCAAGGGAGAGCGACATGAAGATCACAGATCCCCCCAAACAAACGTTCTCTTGCTCCCTCTCTCCCTCTGTGATTCACCCTATACCTTCCCATGTCACACGAACACTTCATGCACTATATATATATATATATCTATGCTTCTATACTGACACACATAATTATATAGGGCCAACAATCATTTTCCTCACGTTTACACGCACACACACGCACACACACACACACACACACACACACGCACCACACACATAAACACACACACACACACAAACATATTTTTTATTTTATTTTATTTATTTATTTTTTTCCTCAACCAAAACAACACACAAACATGATACAATTATGGCAGTGAATAATACATTAACATGAATTTGGTGAAGAGGGGAGACCCAGAAGGGATGTAAAATCCCGCTAATAGGGCCACCCATAATTCATGTAAAATATAAAAGAAAAAACATGACAGAACATTCAATTGCAGGAATAAAAAAAATGATGAGGAAGAGAGAAAAACAAATTAAGCAATCGACATTTCTGTATATAACGAGAAAAACAACTCTTAACTATAATGACTTAACTAAAGACTTAACTAAGGGCTTGGCGAAACCACTGAGCAGAAACCTTAACCATTACATATCAGGAAGTGTTTTAAGTAGATAAAGGCGAAGTTTATGCTTAAATAATCTTGTGTTAGGTAGGGAATGAAGATGTGTAGGGAGAGAGTTCCAACATTGGGAGCCAGTATATTGTATAGAGAATCGACGAGTATTATTATGTGCGTAGGGAAGGTCATAAACAGTTAATTTTCTAGTTGAATAAGAGTGGCGATCAGAGGTAAGGTTAAAGAAATCATTAAATACAAGTGGTAATAGGCCATGGTTATAACGGTACATAAACTCTCCTATTTGCAAGTGCCTAATTTGATCGATCTTTAATAATCCAAATTCCTTGAAATACAGAGCGGTGTGGGCTCGGCGAGGAATATTAGCTATAAAACGGATTGCATATTTTTGAAGGGTGACTAGTCTGATAAAATTAGATTTGTAAGTAGACGTCCAAATTAAATTACAGTAGGTTAAATAAGGATAAATAAGAGAATAGTATAGCATAGACCGGATAGAGACAGGAATCAGTTTAGATGAGCGAAAAAGCACACCAACAGTCTTAGCAATTTTGCTAGAGATATTATTGATGTGTTCCTTCCAATTTAGATGCTGGTCAATGTATACGCCCAAAAATTTTGTGGATGTTACTTGGGTGATAGGAGTCCCTTCAATAAGTAGAATAGGAAGTTCATTGGGATATTTTTTCTTATGGGATCTGAAGAGGATGTAGTTGGTTTTATCCAAATTTAGAGTAAGTTTATTTGATCGAAACCAATCAACGACTCGGTGAAGCTCAGAATTAACAGTGTCGAATAGGGTATCAATAGATTTATCAGAATGAAATAAGTTGGAATCATCAGCAAATAGTACAAAATACATAGAAGGCGATACATTAGGTAAATCATTAATATAGATTAAAAATAAAAGAGGTCCAAGATTAGATCCTTGAGGGACACCGTGAGAAATGAGTTGTAGATCAGAAGTGCAATTGTTAACAGAAACCAGTTGAAAACGATTTTCAAGATAGCTAACAAACCATTGTAATTGTGTCCCTCTAATTCCATAGTTATAAAGTTTTTTGATCAAAATATGATGATTTACAGAATCAAAGGCTTTAGCTACATCAAGGAAGATACCAAGGGAGTATTCGTTATTTTCAATTGCATTAGAGATTTTGTCTTGTATGCTTAGAAGGGGCATGTAGGTAGAATGACCTATATATATATATATATATATATACATAAACACATGTACATAAACACACATATTTTATGTATACTATATATATATATATACAATCTATGTGTGCAGGCTATGATGTACGCTTGTACATCTATTTCTGAATATAAAAATATTATATGGTTTCAGCCATAGAATCTGACCAGAGAATCCATAACTGCATTCCAAGTACGCAGCCAGGAAATGAAGGAATGAAATTATAATCAACTGTCACCTCTTCCCCTGCCCTATCTTCTTTCCCTTCCTCCTCCTCCTCCTCCTCCTCCTCCTTCTCCTCCTCCTCCTCTTTCTCCTCTTTCTAGCTTCCTCTTCATCCTCTCCATTCCTTTCCACCCACTCTCATCCACCGTCCGCATGCAACTCCACTAATCACGGCTTTCTGCAGAGATAATAAGACAGCTGTCGCACCGGAATCCGGATTGTCTCACCTTCATTTACAGGACCATACATCACATCAATGAGAGAGAGACAGACATACATAATAGATATCCCATATATCTTATTTCATGTACATAAAGCGGAGAAAAGACTGCAAGAGGCAGAGACTCTATATCCAGGACGCACTTACCCGTGCCGTCACCAAAGCACGCATCCAAATACCGCCCAACCAGACCCACTTCTCAAATCCCTTTACAGGGTGGGCCAAAAAAGACACCCCTACGGTTTGCCAATATTTTTTGCCCACCCTGTAGACTTCATTAGCGTGAAGTCCTTCTGCGCATCCATTTCAACAGTTTATCGCTTATCTGAAAACCTCCAACTCTCTTTTACATTCGTCAGCTTTTCACGATCAAAGATCTCAGTGATGGCGCTGCCAGCTATACAGTTTCAGCAGAGGTCGCGTCAAGGTCATGAGAGTTACTCAGCAGGTCAAAGAAATTAATGTAATATTATACAGGGCTGTTTTTAAGGAATTTTTGGAACTGCACAATCCCTTCTTTCCTTATCCATCATCCATGGTAAATTATTTCCAATCAGGGGATGACATTGACTTTTTTGCTAGTTTTAACTGTACAGAAGTGCTTCTACAAGTGCACAAATCCATTTAGAACTGCACATTTTGTGTACAACTGCACGTTAAAAAAGCCCTGGTAATATATAAAAAAATATTCGATAAAAGATGTGGCAGGTCAAGAGTAAAATGGGCAGGCAATTAGAATGACCTCCCGCGCGACCTATGGTTTAGTACCGCCACTGAAAGATCTGCTCGTTCTTGTAAAAATGTCTTATATCTGTCTCTTTCTCTCTTCCCAGTCTCATCCTCATCATCCGCTTGCCAATCTCACCATGCACTCCACCACTTGTCCTCTCTCTTGACGCTTTCCGCTCCCAGCAGCAACCCGAACTCCTCAAGGTATACAATATATGGGGGCGCGGTGGTGTAGTGGTGGCGTCGTTGCCTTGAAGCCGGAAGGTTCGAGGTTCGAATCCACCTCGCCGCGTAAGGACCTTGGGCAAGTCCTTCACTCACAATTGCTCAGCGCTTCGGCGTGAAACTCCGATACAGTGTCCGCTCTGCATTCGGGAGCGCCTCTGAGTAGAGAGAGCTTGAAGGGGCGCTATAACAAGTGCACATACAAACAAACAAATATACATCCGATCTTTTTCCACTTCTGCACCACCCCGTGCACGACCAGACACGATTCACGATTTCCACCGTTGCATATACACGGCAGCATGCTCTTTCCTCAGCTTGACCTTCCCGGATTCTGACCTTGTAACGACACATAGGCCTACCCAACCAGACTGCTTCAGTAGCGGACTTGAGTTGATATAGCGCCTGTGTGAAGGTTGGTCTTCTAGACGCGGCTGGTATACGTGGCGATGAGAGATTCCTCGGACTTACTACGTCATCTCAAGGTAAGGCTCATAACATAGCCACAAATAGGAAGGAGAGCCAGTCACTGTCAATGTCTATACATGGAAAAACTGATCGATTGACAATTCGGAGTCGGTCGACATTTTGCGTCAAAATGAATTGGATGGATCGATAAACGAACGGGCCCCAGTGGATGGATGGATGGCTGGAGAGGGTGGCTGGCTGGATGGATGGAGAGGGTGGCTGGCTGGATGGATGGATGGATGGATGGATGGAGGGAGGGATGGAGGTATGGAGGGATGGTTGGTTAGCTATAGAAATATCCAGATGGAATCAGGTTGGATTGGAAGGACTCAGGTTTCGTCGGCCGATCTTTTACAAACTATTTACATCGGATGCCCGTTTGCGCTTACCCCGCCCACCCCCACCCCCACCGCAGACCACTCTGACGACTCAACGCTGCTGAGACTGTGGCAACGAAATCGGACGCACGTGTGTCTGAAAAGTCTTTGAATTCCACTTAATCTCATATCGGGTGACACGACTGACACGGTGCAAAACGTTTCTATGATTTGTCTGAAGGACGGGATTTCCTATAGAGGAGGACAGGAAGGAAGGAAGCAAGGAAGGAGCTGCCATAATATTCCCATTGAAAAGGGCTTTTCCTTATATATGTATGGCCCAGGAGACCTTCCAATCCGACTGGTTGCACATAGCCCTTGGCAGAGAGAATCTTTTACCAGATTTCACCTCTCCTGATGGCTTGATGCAGTCTTTCCATCTTTTATAACAGTGCTGTCCAATCTTTTTTGGCACCACGGGACGCAGAAACAATAATTCGTGAAGTTGAGGGCGTCGACAGAAAACACAAAAGTTACAGCTAAAATTCATTTCATAATTAGCAACGGTATTGAAATGTGTTATAGATCCGACGGTGTCCGGACAATTCGTCGACGGACAATGCGGATATGGACAATTCGGACCGGACAATTCGGAGACGGACAATTCGGACCGAACAATTCGGAGCGGACAAAATTCGTGATGGGACTTCCACTTTTAGGTCAGATTTTCCTAGCCTACCCATCTCCATCACCCAAAATGTATTACTGTCCAAACTAATAATATACTATGACACCTGATTAGCGGGCATAAAACCATGGGCCTATATAGGTATGAAAATTACATTGATCTAAATGAATTGCCTATAAGTTGATAATTTACTGCATTTAACTACTAATTTCAGTTTCTTATTTTCAGTTATTGAACCAATTTTAGAAGATCAGACAGCATTTTGCTTGGTGCCATATAATTATTTTATGCCAATGATAAATAAAAGTTTCATCCCCATAAGTGTCTCGTATAGGAGTGCAAGATTTTTATATGCACTCCAAATTGTCCGTCTTCGAATTGTCCGGTCCGAATTGTCCGTCTCCGAATTGTCCGGTCCGAATTGTCCGTCTCCGAATTGTCCGGGAACCAGATCCGACATCACTGTCTTAAAGTAATACTCTATGGTTTAACCCTTTACCGCCTGCATGAGGGTATACACTACAGGATTCCCCATACCATTCACTTCACTTTGGTTTGTATAAAGGATTAAATTATCTCCCGTTGGAGGAACGTTGTTTCCACTTCTAATTTTTTTACCTAAATCCAAAGAACCTTTCCTGAGCTTCCTCACCCACACTACGTGGTTCGGCAATCTTTCTCGGACGACATACATCTTCCCCCGACACTTCGTTTCTACCATAAATCTTTCTCTTCTTTCTGGTTCATGGATCTTCCGCTGAAGAAACATTTCTACAAATACATTTATCTGATGTCATACAATGCAGATCGGACCGCAACAGCAGCGTTCTCATCTACATGTATGCATGCATTGCATTGCATTGTATATTTATCTGCGCCTGTCGATGCACGGTCGAAAGACGTGCAAATACAAGCATATGTTTGTTTACGTGTGTAAAATGTGTTTTCATGTGTGAATGCATGCATTTATGAATGAATGAACATCTCCACGCATAATTGTATGCAGGCGTGTGTGACACCGTTTGTATGTATGTATGTATGTATGTATGTATGTATGTATGTATGTATGTATGTATGTATGTATGTATGTATGTATGTATGTATGTATGTATGTATGTATGTATGTATGTATGTATGTATGTATGTATGTATGTATGTATGTATGTATGTATGTATGTATGTATGTATGTATGTATGTATGTATGTATGTATGTATGTACATGTATGTATGTATGTATGTATGTATGTACATGTATGTATGTATGTATGTATGTATGTATGTATGTATGTATGTATGTATGTATGTATGTATGTATGTATGTATGTATGTATGTATGTATGTATGTATGTATGTATGTATGTATGTATGTATGTATGTATGTATGTATGTATGTATGTATGTATGTATGTATGTATGTATGTATGTATGTATGTATGTATGTATGTATGTATGTATGTATGTATGTATGTATGTATGTATGTATGTATGTATGTATGTATGTATGTATGCATGTACAATTATATATATATAATTCAAAAGACTTAGCTTAAAATGTGTAATTGTGTATACGTATACAGGCGAACACACGCACACGCACATGCAGATATATATACATATATACTTGTACATCAATATGAGCTTATTTACGGTAAACACTATATAGGTCATGGTGTACAGCCATACACATGCAATCGCAGTGAATTGACCTTTTTGAACTCTGACCTTATTAGCCTTGATAAGAGACAGCGTAAAAACGAGAACAACCAATCTATCAAGAAATAATATATTATTTATTATTGTTGGCAAAACACGTCTTAATCTCTGCCTGGGAGCATCATGAGTGCTGCATGCATACCTGGAGAAGATGTCCACAAAAACGCAGACGAGGACGAATGGAGAACAGTTTGTCAACATATTCGCTAAGGTCAAAACCTGGGAAAGGTCAAACCGAGGAAAGAGCATGATGCATACATGTATTGTATAATTGTATGTATACGGCATAGGCGGAGACCTGGGCCGAGAATTGGGGGGGGACGGAAAGACGCGAGATTTTCCGAAAAATTTCTGACGAACGGCGAAATCTCGGAAAAAATTTCTATTTTCGCCGCCAAAAAAGTTGATCACCTTTTTTTTTTTTTTTTTTAGTCATCCGCTCAAATCATGACGAAATTTGTCTATTTTCGCCGCCAAAAAAGTTGATGACCTTTTTTTTTTTTTTTTTTAGTCATCCGCCCAAAATCTCGCAAAAATTTTTTTTCGCCGCCAAAAAAAGTCTTCGCGCTCAAACATTGGGGGGGACAAATGCATGGGCCGTCCCCCCCAACACTTTTATTGGGGGGGACCGTCCCCCCTGTCCCCCCCTAGGTCTCCGCCCATGGTATACGGTGGAAATTGTTGATGGTGGAGTGGTCTTGTGGTGGCTTACTCTGATTAGTCCAGATGACATATCACGTAAGTAGAAAGATACAGACAGGCAGACAGACAGACAGACAGACAGACAGACGAATATACATACATTCATACATGCATGCATACATACATACATAGCATGTATGTATGTATGTATGTATGTATGTATGTATGTATGTATGTATGTATGTATGTATGTATTACATACATACATACATACATACATGTACATACATACATACATGTACATACATACATACATACATACATACATACATACGTACATACATACATACATACATACATACATGCATATGTGTACGTGTCGGGGTGAGAATTGCCAGGGGTTTGAGATTTCAGCCCCCCCAGTCTTTCTTAGAGTCCCATGGTAAAGTCTGTTTTTCACACCCCAATTCCAAGTGGATTATAGTCCAATCTCGCCAAATTATTTTTCCACAATTCTCACACTGGTACGTGTTAGAGTGTGAATGCGTGTGTGAATTCCTGTGTGTGTGTGTGTGTGTGTGTGTTTGTGTGCGAATGGACACAGAGCGCTATATGTAATGCAGCTGTGGCAATCAGTTGATGAAACGGATGAACGGAACGGACGAAAAAAGGAGAAATGAAACCGAATTAAGCCTCCCTTACAGATTCAGCGTTCGCCGCTGGAAAACCGGAAGTCAACGCCTCCTACATATATAGGCAACTGGAAATATACCCTGGCGCCAAGTAAATGCTTCCGTTTGACCAGCGCTGCTACTACCAGTCCGTTGCCCTCTGGCGACGTTTCCCTGATTTAATCAACGTTTATCCATTGACGGATTCAATGGACTTCGGCAGATCCCCCGCCTCACCCCACCCCATCCAACCCTCACCTCACCCCCGCCTCGCCCCACCCCCGTCCAACCCTGTCGTTGATCCCTGGACGGAGGCGCGGGGAGTGGTAAACATATTACCACCTTTGAAATATTATATACACAGATCTAATATGGGTCGCCTTTGACATATATGCTAATGGGTCTGTGTATGTACTGACTGACTGGCTAGCTGACTGACTAGCTGGCTGCCTAGCTGACTGACTGACTGACTCTCTGACTGTCTGATTAACTGATTAACTGATTGAACGACTGACGGCTGACTGGTTAAGTGGTTCACTGAGTGAGTGTCTCTCTAACTGCGAATCTACAAGTATATTTAGCAACTTCTCGATTAATCAATTATAATAAATTGCATAACTAGGCCATGGATCTCTCCAGAGGAGACCTAAAGAAAAATCGATTTTTCACAAATTAAGTAAATGCGCAACTATTGACATTCACTGAAACATTCAGAACGTTGAACAAGTATTACCACGAAATTTTGCAGAAATAAAAAAATATTTAAAAATAAAAAATAGTAAAAAATTAAAAAATATTGTTATTATTAAAAATTAAAGAAATCGCTAAGCTGCTGAGTATATATATATATGCCCATGCAGTAGCTAGATCTAATCACTGTAGGAACTAATTGACTGAACCCTTTAAAGTTCTGTTTAATTCTTCATATAGATCTACATGTATATTAGACTTACTATCTTCAGTTGCTGGCTGTTATTAACGATAGTTAGGCCTACATGTATTGCATATCTCTGGTTTCGGAACTCGCCTAACTTCAAACTTCCACTTGGGAGGAAAATTGTTAATTAAGCTTATAAATAGCAGTGGTTAAATTCACCCTGATCAGACATCCGGCATATTCTTGGCTTTGGCTCCACCAATCTGAACCACGAGATCCACAACCGTAATGAGCAGACCCATGTGCACCGCCTAAATGTATTTCTGTCACAATAATTGACCACTTGGACCTTGCTTCACACATTTCACACGCTCGTACGGATTGCAAATGGCGAATAGGTTACAGCTTCGCCGGATGGAAGCTTCAGCCTTTAGTCTTAAGATTTGCAAAGATTCAGAGATCCGACACCTCTGGATGAGATCAATAAAATCTCTGCCACCTCGTAATCGAAAGTTCGAACAGGATCGAATAATCAAGATGGGTCATTTGGTACAATGGTTCCTCTTCACTCACCCTACCCTATTGCATACATCAGCCACGCAGCTGGTGTGCATGCAGAACGAAAGACGGAGAAAGAGAGATGACGTCATACGCGGAGGTATTTCCCTAATCGTCGTCATATCTGCAGATTATGCATTGCATTAGAGCGACGCAGTTTTATAGCGCCTTTCACGCCCCTCTGTGGACGAATGACTGTTGTGCGTTGATCTCATAAGCACGCAACTCCCTGCGTTCGTCAACTGTTGAACGTTTTCTGTATAAGCTGTTGACGTGAGCAATATTTTTGTTCAGTTGAATATGATCACCTCTCTTCACACACGCAGACAACATTTTTCCAAGTATATTTCAGTTTCCATCTGCCTCCCTTACTTCCTCACGCCTTCTTCTCGATCTATATTCATCTCTTTTGTCTCCATATTTTCCACTATTTTTTTAATCTCTCCGGGCTGGAAACCGGCTGAGTACTCTGTCTCTCTGTCTATCTGTCAGTTTGTCTCTCTCTCTCTCTCTCTGTTTATCTTTTTCTGCCTATCTGTCTATCTTTCTGTCTGTCTATTTCTGTTTGCCTGTCTGTCCATCGGTCTATCTGTCTGTATGTCTGTCTCTCTATCTATCCATGCATCCATCCATCCACCCATCGATCCATCCATAAATAATCTATTTTTCTATCTATCCATCTATCTATTTATCCATATATCTCCAGTCGTTGAATGTGGCGTGCGTGCGTAGTTGCAGTTTGACGTCACTGTGTGGTAACAAGGACCATCAGCGACGCCCTCCTCCTTTATCCAGGCTTGGGACTGGCACTGGCAGAGTGCAACCAGTGGCGGAGTTGTTGAATGTGGCTATATCTATAATTATTGACGTCTTATAAGCACGTATACATAGTTACATACACCGAGAAATACGAAAGTGCACAATCGCATTGTTCATTGCATAATTATTTGCCATTTAAATTCTATGTGCAAGTACGGTATAACCTTATGCTTACTAGGAATATTTTACATTATGTCACGCTCGTCAGTAAACAAAACTTAACTGATACGCACGCACACACGTACACACACGCCTTCGCACATGTGTACGCACACGTTGACTTTAATAATGCATAGTTATTGTCTGTATTCGTATAAGCCATTGTCCGAGACCTTTGTACTTACTTTTACGAAAGGCATGCAGGTGGTTCCGTATAAAACCGAATGCATTTGTTATCTATGCATCGTGATTTGCTCCTTTGCACGCGCACACACACACACACACACGCGCACACAAACGCACACACACACATACACACCCACACACACACACACATACCCGCACACAAACGCACACACGCACATACACACACATACGCACACACGCACACACACACACACGCACACGCACACATGCACACACACACACATACAGACACACACGCACACACAAAATTATATATATTGAGCCGCTTGAACGTTTTTTTTATTAAACCACGTGTAGCGTATACACTATACACTACATGCACTCTCAGTTCTATTGGTCGCACAGTGGGACAATCGTGTCTAATGAGTCGGGTAAAAACTATACGGAGAATATGAGTCGTGCGATGAAAAGAAGTGAAAGAAGAAGGAAGAGGTAAAGGAAGAGGAGAGGAGTGGAAAAAGAAAAAAGAGGAGGAGGATGAGAAGGAGAAGGAGAAGGAGGAGGAGGATGAGAGGAAGAAGAAGGAGGAGGAGAAGAAGGAGGAGATGGAGGAGGAAAAGGAGGAGGAGAAGGAGAAGGAGGATGAGAGGAAGAAGAAGGAGGAGGAGGAGAAGGAGAAGGAGAAGGAGAAGGAGGAGGAGCAGAAGGGGGAGGAGAAGGAAAAGGAGGATGAGAGAAAGGAGGAGGAGGAGGAGAAGAAGGAGGAGAACTAGGAAAAGAAGGAGGAGAAGGAGAAGTAGGAGAAGGAGGAGGAGGAGAAGGAGGAGGAGGAGAAGGAGGATGAGAGAAAGAAGAAGAAGGAGGAGGAGGAGAAGAAGGAGGAGGAGAAGGAGGAGAAGGAGGAGGAGGAGAAGAAGGAGGAGGATGAGAGGAAGAAGAAGAAGGAGGAGGAGAAGAAGAAGGAGGAGGCTGAGGAGGACGGAGAGATTTGTATTGGTGGTGGCGACATCTGTCTGGTGGAGCGACACCATTCGACGCAAGCGAGAACTGTTTACTCTCATCAGAGATTCATTTCTCCGTTTCCGCTGCTACATACATGTACGACGGCGACACTTCCACATGTGAGTGTGTCTTCTCCATTTACTCCATGGATATTACCAGCCACTGCAGGCAGTGTTATTACTATCCTACATCCTCAATACCACATACACGTCTATCATTCAGCCCAGTGCTGCAGAATTTTTTGACCGCTTGTTATATATTGCCATGGCAATACCGCGGAACGAATGTTCAACGTCATCTTACATAATTATAGCCTACGTGCATGGCCGGGCTGGGAGCGCCATTGAGTCGCTTTCTGGAGGGGACGCTTATTGGCGGCGCCAGGGGAGGCCTAGGGTTAAGCCCCCCAAAAGGTCATCAGTTTTTTTGCGCAAGGAAAATGAAATATTTTCTTATTTTCTTGAGATTTCGACCAAACGCCTAATTTAAAAAGTCGTCAGTTTTTTTACTGGGAAAATTAAATGTTTTTCGTGAGATCTTGGCCAAATGACTTTTAGAAAAGGTCATAAGAAATTTTGGCGAATGAAAATGGAAAATTTCTTCGGCGATTCGTCCCTCTCAACCAGCCCCTCACAACTGAAATCCTGGCGCCGCCACTGGGGGCGAAGAAGGAGGAGAACTAGGAGAATAAGTCCATTGGCTGAATGACTGAATGAGTGAATGAATGGTTGAATGAACGAATGAAATATCGAATGAATGAACATGGTTAGGTGACACACTGCATCTGGGTGCAAATTAAGTCAGTGGAACGTGACGCGCTGTATAAAGCCTGCATTGAAATAATTTATTATTGTCAATGCCTATTAAAATTACACCTTCGCTGATATCGCATGTTATAGGTTTTTCGAGTGCTTCAGTTGAAAATATTGAATCGGATATTCAGCAATCGTTTCATTTAATAGTATAACTAGATTATACTCAAGGACTATAATGTGGCTTTCTTGAGTTGCGCTATTTACGCTATCCATGTTGCAGCTGGCAATGACAGACCCGATCATTTGGCGCTATGTAAGAAGAGTCTGGAGACGTCATTCACGAAAAATGTTTAGACTTATCGCCTACTCGATAACTTCAGATTCAATTCAGAATCATCGTCGTAGCGTTGATTTCTCGACGTCATTTTTTTTCTCGTCATTTTCTTGTGGCAAAAACATCCGCCCAACCAAAATATGTTTTCAAAGTTTCCTACACTTCCATTACGCCCTCTCTTCGACCAAAGATCAGGTCTCCCAGGCTGTAAATCGCTGATACAATTTATAGACTAATAATGTCTCCAAAAATAACTGAACGACAGATGAAAATTATTATTTAAAATAATTGCTCATAACTTCACTTAATGAGCGAAGGAATCGAGCAGTTGCTCTGTTGACGTAAACATTTTGCCGGCGTTTTATCTTATTCTCTAGCCCCCCCCAACCCCATGTTTTCATCCTGGCACCCACACAGTATCTCCCTTTGACTGATGATCTGGCTGACTTCTGTCGACGCCGCAGAGTGGCGCTGTAGTCGTCGACGATGACGAAATCCGGGATGTTCAGCAAAGGCAACAACTTATACTGCGGAGGTCGGACGATACGAGTCGTCTGCTGGCGCTGCAGTGATGATTTGTCGTAATGCGCAGAGATATTTCTGATGCATTGGTCCATTAGACGAACGTGTGTGTGTGTGTGTCCGCGTGGCAATATTGTCAGAAGACATATAGACAGACACAACGACAGACACAGAGACATATAGAAAAACAGATACATTATCTCGCGCAGGTGAACTGACAGATGTACCTATAGATGGATGGATGGATGGATGGATGGATGGATGGACGGATGGATGGATGGATGGACGGATGGATGGATGGACGGATGGATGGATGGACGGATGTATGGATGGATGGATGGATGGATGGATGGATGGATGGATGGATGGATGGATAGATGGATGGATGGATGGATGGATAGATGGATGTACCTATGGATGGATGGATGGATGGATGGATGGATGGATGGACGGATGGATGGACGGATGGATGGATGGACGGATGTATGGATGGATGGATGAATGGATGGATAGATGAATGGATGGATGGATGGATGGATGGATGGATGGATAGATGGATGTACCTATGGATGGATGGATGGATGGATGGATGGATGGATGGATGGATGGATGGATGGATGGATGGATGGATGGATGGATGGATGGATGGATGGATGGATGGATGGATGGATGATGGATGGATGGGTGGATGGATGATGGATGGATGGATGGATGGATGTACCTATGGATGGATGTACCTATGGATGGATGTACCTATGGATGGATGGATGGATAGATAGATGGATGGATGGATGGATGGATGGACGGACGGACGGACGGACGGACGGTTGGATGGGTGGGTGGGTGGATGGGTGGATGGATGGATGGATGGATGCACAGGATGGGCCATAAAAAAGAACCCCTGTGGGTTTTGACATTATCTTGGCCAGAAGTAAGAATTTCTACATCGTATTGTACAGGTTTAAAGACAATTTATATTTGCACATGTAGGCCAGATTTCAACAAAATATTTCTTTAAGCCTGTAAAATTTCATTTGGAAATTCGTACTTTTGGCCAAGATGTAGGCAAAAAACCTTTGGAAGATATTTTTATGGCCCACCCTGTATGGATGGACGTTATGTCACAAATGTATGACTGTGTAATATGATTGGATGCATGTATCTATGTAGGCATGTATACATGTATGTATGCATGTTTGTATGTACGCATGCATATATGCGAGGGATGGATAGATAGATGGATTTCATTTGGAAATTCTTACTTTTGGCCAAGATGTAGGCAAATTGATGGAAGGATTTTGAGAGAAAGATAGTGATGGAAACAGAAATAACAACAGAAACATTGAAAAGCGGAGAGTTGCGTTGATGGAGGAATGGATGGAGGAATGGGTAGATGGATGGATGGGTGGGTAGATGGATGGATGGGTGGGTAGATGGATTGATTGATGGATCGATGGATGGATGAAGGCCTATACTATGACATTGCAAACCAACGGAGGTTAGGGTCAGGTCTCGGGTCAAGGTCATGCATGGCCAGTGGAATTTTAAGCCGCTCCATTTTGCGGAATCTTGAGACAAGACATTTGCTGTGTTCGTCATGTTTTGACGTATTTTCTGTTGATGAAGATGACTGATGCTGCTGCTGTTGTTGCTGCTGTTGCCTTTGTCCTCCACGCCGTTCGTACCAGTCTTTTATTAACTGCTCTCTTAGCGTGGCTCCCACCCATCTGCAGTTACTGACCGAATCAACCATCTGCGAGAATTGACTTTGCTTCAGATATGCATCAATGGCACTCTTCCTCTTCCTCATTCTCCTCTTTTCTTCCTCATTCTCCTATTCCCTTCCTTCTTACTCCTCCCCATGCTTTTTTCCTCTTTAACTTCTTCTTTCACCTTCCACTTTTTCTCCCTCTTCTTGCTTATCTTCTTTCCACTCTTCTTTCCTCCTTCTCCTCCTCCTTGTCCTCCTCCTTCTCCTCCTCTCCCTACGCCTCCTCCACCTCCTCGTCCTTTTCCTTCTCCTTCTCCTCCTTATTCTCCTCCTTCTCCTCCTCCTCCTCATTCCTCCTTTCCCTCCTCTTCCGTTTGTTTATCCTCCTTCCATTCTTCTTTTCCTTCTCCTCCTCCTCTTCATCCTTTTCATTCTTCTCCTCCTCCTTCTCTTGCATATACTCCTTCCATTCTTCTTTTCCTCTTCCTCCTCCTCCTCTTCATCCTCCTCATTCTTCTTCTCATCCCCCTCCTCTTGCGTATACTCCTTCCATTCCTCTTTTCCTCCTCATCCTCGCTCCCTCTCTGCATCTTTTCGGCATCAACATGACAACCACCTCCAACATCAGCACTCTGTTTTTTTTATTCTCAGAGCGAGAAATATACTGGGAGAGAGAGAGAAAGGGAGAGGGAGAGGGAGAAAGAGAGAGAAAGAGCGAGAGATATAGTGGGAGAGAGAGAGAGGGGGGGAGAGCTGACTCTGTGGGCGTCCATCCAGCAGGAGTGCATGCATGTATCTAAGAAGGAGTAGGCCTATAGGACATCAAACGCAGATCGTCTTTGATCTCCACTGTGTCGATCACAGAACGAAGTCGTCCGTATACTTCTTACTGATCGCTCCTTCAGGCGGCGATAGGTCGCTCAGAGTGAGAGAGAGCAAGACTAAGGGAGAGTGGGAGAGACGCACTCATGCAGACATGTAGACAGAGCAAGAGAGGAATACAGAGATAGATACAGTGTGACATTGGAAAGGTAGATGAGAAGAGGTGCACACATAGGAGGGTAGGATGAAGACGTCGGACACAGACAGGTAGAGGGAGAGATCAAGAGAGACAGACAGACAGTCAGAGACAGAAACATACAGAGAGAGATATAAGCACAGACAGAGATAAGGACAGAGACAGATAGACAGAGAGATAGAGAGCAAAAAAAGACAGACAGAGACAAAGACAAAGACGGAGAGAGAGAGCGAGAGCGAGAAGGAGAGAGAGAAACAGAGAGAAACAGAGACAGAGACAGACAGACAGAGACAGAGAAAGAGAGAGAACATGTATTACATGTATGTGTGTGGGATGAAGGAGACAGAGAAAGAGAGATGAAAATGGAGAAAGACAAAGATGAAGACTGATGAAGACAACTGGAAGAAGATGGATAGGGAGGGAGGGACTGGGGGGAGGGACTGGGGGGGAGGAACTGGGGGAGGGACTGGGAAGAGGGACTAGGGGAGGGACTGGGGGGAGGGACTGGGGGAGAGAGGGGGTTGTCGCCGGCCGGCGTCTTAGTTGCGTCAACGGCGCATGCATGCGATGGCGTGTGTTCGCGCGCTTTTCTCGGCTGCCGCTGCAGTCGGCTGACGCTCGGATTTTACGGTTGATTTAAGCGACGACCTCAGTCGCAGCAGTCACAGCAGCCATTGTATGGAACCAATTTAGCAAAGACAAGGAAGTGGCTCCAGCAGCATCCTCAGCATCACCAGTCATCACCAGTTGGCACCGTTCGTTTACCGGGCACATCCGAGTTTGGTGGTCGTACATGGGGTGGAAGAGATCTTGAGAGGGGGAGGTGGAGGACGTAAAGAGGAAAGAATGGCTGGAGTTTATGTCATGCGCACAAGAGCGTGCATGTTGAAACGGACGGACAGAGAGATAGGCGAGGGGTCGCAGGGTGGTAGATAGACGGACACAGCGGCAGCTGATAGGCAGGACGTCGTAGCGACAGTGGGAATTCATTATCGCGACCACTCATCATCATCTGTTACCAAATTCGGTCGGACAGGAGAAGTAGAATAAGAGCAGAGACAGAGAGAGACAGAGACAGGGATAGGGGAGAGAGAAGGACAGAGGGTGACAGAGATAGAAACAAAGAGCGACGGAGAGAGGAAGACAGAGACAGAGGAGCGGAGACAGGGAGAGGGGATAGAGAAAGACAGAAAGTAGCAGAGGCAGGGAGTGACAGAGGCAGGGAGTGACAGAGGCAGGGAGTGACAGAGGAAGGGAGTGCCAGAGAGAGAGAGGAAGAGAGAGATAGGGTGTGCCAGAGAGAGACACAGAGAGAGAGACAGAGAGAGAGACAGAGAGACAGAGAGAGAGAGAGAGAGAAAGAGAGACAGGGAGTGCCAGAGACAGAAATTGTTTGCTGATGAAAGACTGCCGGTTGGTGGGTGGGGAAGTCTGGCTTCATCTTATTCTCAATCGAGACGATGGAGTTAATTGTTTCCAGTGAGGGAACATCTGTTCGTTGTATCCTCTCCATCTCCTCTTCTCTCCCTCCCCTTCCATTCACATTCCGTTCTCCCATCTCCGTCAAGCATTTCCGGTCCCACTGCGCCCCTCCCACCCCACCCCCAACCCGGTTGCCAAGACGCCTGCAAGAGACAACGCGTCTTTTAAGAGGATGCTGACCGCTGAAAGAGAACAGTCAGCTGGTGGTGAAATCGATGAGTGTAAGAAGATTTTTATGCCGTTCACTTAAACTCACTGGAAGCAATAAAAATAGGCTATTGTCTTCAATAAATAGGTTATTGTCTTCGTTGATTGCAAACTAAACTGCCAACCTTCATTTCAGTCCCACTAGGATTGCACTTGATGACACTTGCAAATGTTGCCACTGCCATAATTATGTAGTTGATGTCATTGTTTAGCGTTATTGTTGCTGTTGACGCTATTGTTTACCGTCACTGCTGTGGTTGACGCTGATAACTGCGTCTCTGCTGCTGCTGCTGCTGCTGCTGCTGCTGCTGCTGCTGATAATGCTGTTGTTCACCGCAATTGCTGCGGTTGACGCTCTTGTTTACGGTTTACCGTCATTATAGTGGTTAGCGCCGTTACTTATCGTCTCTGCCACTGTTGACGCTTTTTGTCGCTTTTGTACTGATTTTTACGCTTGTCTGTCATCTCTCTGCTGTTGTTGACGTTTGTTCACGTTATCTGCTCTTATTGACGTTTGGTCAGAAATGGTCACGTTATCTGCTTTTGTTGACGTTTGGTCAGAAATGGTCACGTCATCTGCTCTTGTTGACTTTTGTTAACGTTATCTGCTCTTGTTGGCTTTTGGTCACGTTATCTGCTCTTGTTGACATTTGGTCACGTTATCTGCTCTTGTTGACTTTTGGTCACGTTATTTGCTCTTGTTGACTTTTGTTCACGTTATCTGCTCTTGCTGACGTTTGGTCACGTTATCTGCTCTTGTTGACGTTTGGTCACGTTATCTGCTCTTGTTGACGTTTGGTCACGTTATCTGCTCTTGTTGACGTTTGTTCACGTTTTCTGATCTTGTTGACGTGGGTTCGCGTTATCTGCTCTTGTTGACGTTTGTTCACGTTATCTGCTCTTGTTGACGTTTGGTCACGTTATCTGCTCTTGCTGACGTTTGTTCACGTTATCTGATCTTGTTGACGTGGGTTCGCGTTATCTGCTCTTGTTGACGTTTGTTCACGTTACCTGATCTTGTTGACGTGGGTTCGCGTTATCTGCTCTTGTTGACGTTTGTTCACGTTATC
>OX457044.1:30969242-30986742 GCA_949752735.1 Lumbricus terrestris | reverse complement strand
GTGCAAGAGATGAAGAATCTAACCGATTGGAGTACTATACTTGAAGTTCGTAGATTCTGACCATGGTTGAAAAAGAGAGATAGCTACGGATAGTATAGAATATAGGATAGAAAAAGGAGAAGACTGTTCTAAAGCATATATCGTATCGTATCTAGAAATTTATTGTCAATGTGTAGATCTAATTGTCCGTCTTTTTCGGATCGATAAACAAATTGAATTGAATTTTTTTAAATATGTTGAACGTTTCTCGCAGCATAGGCTCAGATTCAGATTCATAGTCAGATTCATAATCAGATTCATAGTCAGATTCATAGTCAGATTCATAGTCTCATACTCATAGTCAGATTCATAGTCAGATTCATAGTCAGATTCATAATCAGATTCATAGTCAGATTCATAATCAGATTCATAGTCAGATTCATAGTCAGATTCATAGTCAGATTCATAGTCTCATACTCATAGTCAGATTCATAGTCAGATTCATAGTCAGATTCATAATCAGATTCATAGTCAGATTCATAATCAGATTCATAGTCAGATTCATAGTCAGATTCATAGTCAGATTCATAGTCAGATTCATGGTCAGACTCAAAGTCAGATTCATAGTCAGACTCATAGTCAGATTCATAGTCAGATTCATAGTCAGATTCATAGTCAGATTCATTCAGATTCATTCAGATTCATTCAAATTCATTCAAATTCATAGTTAGATTCATTCAGACTCATAGTCAGATTCATAGTCAGACTCATAGTCAGATTCATAGTCAGATTCATAGTCAGATTCATAGTCAGATTCATAGTCAGACTCATAGTCAGATTCATGGTCAGACTCAAAGTCAGATTCATAGTTAGACTCATAGTCAGATTCATAGTCAGATTCATTCAGATTCATTCAGATTCATTCAGATTCATAGTCAGATTCATGGTTAGATTCATTCAGACACATAGTCAGATTCATATAGTCCGATTCATAGCAGATTCAGACTCATATAGATTCAGAGGCGCGTGATTATATGTTCATTGTTACAGGTTTCTTATAAACGGCATTTTGCAAGGATCCTCAATGCGCTGTTGCTTCTGGCATTGGCGTCTCATCAAATTCATTTGATTAATATGTCTCTCTGCTGCTTTCCTTGTCCCTGCAGTCCATGTGTCTTTGTCAGGATGGATCCTCCGTTCACTGCGGTTTGGGATTTCATCCTATACTTTGTCGCCTGATTTGTTTTGAAACCACAACGAAAGCTTTCTCTGCCTTTGCCACAAGGCGTATAATCATCCTTCTATAAAAACCTATTTGTTTCATTAGCTGCCTTTTTTCGTGTCTTATAGATAAAATGTGATTACTAAATTTATTATTAAAGAGAAGAACCTTTATTTATAGCGTGGCATCGCTGTTTGGTTCTAAATGCAGTCCAGATTATACGCCCACGATATCATTCTGATGTGCTAACCCTGCGGTCATGCACCTCTCTGAAGAATCCAAAAACCTTTAAAAAATTAAACGTGGCCCAGTACATATCCCGTCTAGCAATATCCTTTCATATAAGCTTAATATATATCTGGTTATAGAGCTAAAGATATAAGCTGAATATAATTTTCCTGAGCTGCCTTTCTGGCGAAACGACGCATACAATTATTTCCAGGAGTTGACTGCAGTTCTTCCGGAATTAAGGAAAGTAAAAAAGGAGAAAATATAACCTTTCCTCAATCATCGTCCTCGGGAAGAATTGTCATTCCTCGAATGGCAATACCTGTCTCCGGTCAGCGTCCTTTATATGTATATATCATTTATATATATATCATTTATATATATATCATTTATATATATATATATAAATTATTAAATATATATATACGTGTACATATAATTAGTGTGGTCCTTAGCTCCATGTAAAAATATTTTTTGGAGAATTTTAAACGGGGCACCCTCCTAACTTATACCTTTAGGTTAAAAAATATTAACACTGAAAATTTTGGCAGAATTTTTTGAGTTTTAGGGGTCGCTACCGGACGTAACATTTATCAATGTAAAGACACAATCGAAACATGGAATATCGTATATTATATACTATTACTAGTGTTTCATGTATGGTTGAATGCACAAATTTAAATAAATTCTGGTGGGCAGTGGACCGTGCTGGAGGTGGACTAGTGGCCTGTGGACTGGTTTACTATTTTGGACAAAACGCATACACGGACATAAAAATGTTTTTCCAGTTAATGTTTCCATTATTGCGTCAGTCTTTTGCGACGATAGGTATACCGTATATTTCTTCACAATCAATATAGCAGACTCTGCATCTGATCCTCATTATTTGTTTGAAGCCTGTTATACATGTTCATGAGTGTCACTCCACGCTTTGTAATGTCATTCACAACTTTCACTGAGCTCGCAGTGGCCTACTCTAACTTGAAGTTCTCGTGTCGTTTGACCATGTATATCAACGTCTTATTGGAGAAAACTTGAAAAATCTCGTGTTTTCCATGCCAAAATCTTCCCGTTGCATTGAGCTTATTACAGCAGGTTCCAAGGTTCTTCTTTGAAGTGGATGTTCGATCCACGTTTTGTCCAGAGTAGTAACCATTTGGCGCTTGGTATAAATGGAAGCCCCATATATGCTAAATCAAAGAACGCAAAAGTCACCAATTCCTCTGAAAGATACCAAAGGTCATCTAAGCATTTCTTCATTGCAACGTCTGCAACTGCACTATTTTATCTCCCTGTATTTTGTCAATGTCCTTAATTAAAGATCTGCTCTCTACAGGTCAAGTTGAGGAGTATAGATGGTGCATACGGTGCTTGAAACAAGACTTTGACGTATAGCAGGCAGATGTCAGCCACCCTTTATTCTCTTCTTGTTGACTTGAATTATTTCTTGAACATCCATATCTTAACACTGTAAATGCTCTTGCCGATCAACCTCGCTCTGTGCAGCCCAGCGGAAAAATCATTATGTCCTTACCCTTCGGTGAACCAAGAGAAAACATAGCCACTGCCTCCAACTTAATTTAGGCATATGTGATAGCGACATGCACTCTACAACAAATCCTTGTCCAGCTTCTGTTCCAACAGGATGCAGACACCATTTCTAAGTCCACTGTTCACTAATGTGGTGTCAAAGCACATACATTTTATTTGATCTGTAATGCCCCAAGTTACAACCGCTTCATACACTGCAGACACTGAAGATTTTCTTGTCCGGATGAAAACTTCTGTAAACCGAGGATCTGGTCAACACTCTAGAAACGAGGACATGAAGACGGTCTACTATATTTCTTTACTGCAGTCTGCAGATGTCTTCCAACAACTTTCCATCCCAGTGAATTATTAGAGGAACTCCTGGTTGGCATTCAGCTTTCAAGTTTTCATAAATTTTTTGCCGATTCTTTATTCACTCCTTAAGAATTGAAAAACAATAGAGATTGAACACTGAGGGATCATTGCCAAGACAATGTAGTGCGAAAGAAAGTAGGCCTGCAAGTGTTGCATTTCTGTTAGGCCTACTCACTTTCACCGTGGCATTGTCAAGACTTAGGTCTATTGCCAACTTTGTGTTCTCTTTGACAATAGCGAAATTATGCAATATAGACGAAAAAACCCAAAATGAAGCGAAATTGCCGCCAAAAGATGCAATGGCTGTGAATGCACTATAACAAAATGTCAATAAAATAAGTAAGTAGGTGGCAATCATGATGTCGGAGATGTTAATAAATATGTGAGTATAGTTGTCTATCAAATTTTATCAGCGATTAACATGGTTGGAAAGCATATTAATGGAAATTACGCATAGTGGACCACAAAGCCCAAATTAATTCTAACCTTGAACTTTAACCTCTGGTAGCGACCCCTAAATGTCTTCAGATTCTCTGCAAAATTTTTCTCAATTTTTTTATCATCAATAGGAACCAACTTAGAGGGTGCCCCGTTATAAAATCAAACTTTTAAAAATAAGGACCACCCTAACATATATATATATATATAGTTGTCGTTCTCAATCCATGGCTGGTCGGAAAATCCGAAGCGCACTATGCAGTATATTCGCGACCCCCTATAGATAGCCTATGGAAACTCTGTTCTGTGTTCACTCCATATATATATATATAATATATATAGCATATATTATACTGCAACTTATGCCATAAAGTCTGTCTAGACGTTTCTTGTTCTTGCTTCAATTAACGTGTGCCTCTATATAGCTGCTGCAAAGTATAAATTAGAATAATCAAGATTCAGCTGCTTTGCATTGTAAAGGTTGAAACCTTTCACACTCAAGCGGAAGAGTCTTTTTTAGTGCAAGACTGCATCAGAAGGTCCATCAGTATAAAGAAGTCAAATTATGACAGACCATGAAATATTTTTGCTAACTTGCCATAAGTTAATAATTAGTTAGCCATTACTAATAACTAACTATCAGTCATGCCAGTACTTCCTTATCTACTCCCACCTGAAGAGGATTGATGCATAAATCCATAGGTTGGTCCGTATGTAGAGTAAGCTTATACTATAGAGACCGTATATACATGCATTTCATGTATATACTTGACATATTATGATGAACTTTCCACCGTGACAGGATATACTGTAAGTATTGTATAGTGTATAGGCTGCCTTCCCAATCAATCAGAATTTATATAGTGCCTCTTCATATTAGCTACTCAGTGGCGCTCCCGGCACAAGCAAAGCAGGAAAAACAGTCTTCAGCAGTAACAGTTTGGGAGATGTCGCCATAGTTAAGGGAAGCCAGCTCCAGGTTATTAGACCAACCACAGAGAAGAACGGCTCTGCATTATCGCAGAGCGGGCGAAAAGGACCATGCACTGAGTGACCCTGAACAGCAATAGCGCAGTCACTGTGCGAGAGGCGTGGCCCATTCGGTATTCTGACCTCACACCAAAGATTACCTCGACAACCTCGGTATAATATGGTATTATCGCTGGTGCTAAAGTGCCTCCCATGCACAACTTCAGCCTTTTGTGCAATGGCGAAGATAAATTATCAATCAATCAAATCATTTATTGTTCCCACAGTCAAACATAGCATAAAAAAATAATGTAACACAATTTACAGTTGAGTCGACAACCAATGTGATTACAGAAAATGATCAATGTATAATTGTATAATGTATATGACTATACATGGAAAACAATGGGAACCCCTGAAGGGAAATTATTATTGGAGATTTACATTACATTTGTCTATAATTTTATTAGGGATTTACATCACATTTATCTATAATTTTATTGGACATTTACATCACATTTGTCAATAATTTTATTGCAGGTTTACATCACATTTATCAATAATTTTATTGGAGATGTATACATTACATTTGTCTGTAATTATTGACGTGCATACAACATTCTAGGTTCTCGTATGTTCGGCGATGAGGCGAAGCTTCGACCGAACCGCGACCCTTCCACCGACCTCATCGTCATTCCCAATCCCATCCAGACATCGCTCAGCGCTGGACTGGTCGTCGGATGGCAGGTCTTCGTCAAGATCCTCTCCATCGAATACGACGTCTTCCTCCAGGTCTGGCGCCCCTCCCTCGATGCAGACGACGCGTACACCCTCGTCGGTCAGACGGTCTACCAACCAAAGGAACTGCGCTTTCACGAGCTCACCCTCGACCCGGACGATTACCTGCACATCGAGAAGGGTGACGTGCTCGGGTTCTACCACCCGCACTACAACCCTCTGCCTTGGTCGTCTGTACCGTGCGCCTACCTCGACCAGATTCATAAGCACGCTGAGGGAGCAGCGGTGACGGTCGAGGTCGGACGGACCGTGACGTTTCGACGGGCGGCCAGAGGAGAGCAGGCCTGCCGACAGTACTCGTTTGCAGCCATCATGGGTGCGTCTCATATTTTAAAATCATATTATAATCTAAACTATACTGATCTTAACTAATCTTATCTTAAGTAATCCACGTTCAGTCAAATCTAATCCAGTCTTATCCAATCTGTTCTGTTAAATTCTGATCGAACATTATGCTCTAATGATTATGAACTCAATACAATCTTATTTGAAATCGTTGCAGGTAAGTTAAATAAGAGAAGGTGCGTGTACCATATTGACCTAGGCGGAGGATTCGTTGCTGTTCTTAATGAACCCCAATGTTCTGCGAGCTAGTGCATACAGAGCTTATCCTTTGGCCTTTTTACTTTACTTCGATAAAGGAAATTATTAGTATTATTATTATGCCAGATTATGATGCCTGGTGACAGAAGTATGTCCGTGTGTTCCCACAGAGCTTGCTTATCGATGGTCATTACACGAAGTTCTCTCATCAGACTCGAACCCACAACCATTGGTCACAGACCAAGAGCGCTAACGGAATAGACCACCGAAAGTGCATCTGATATTTATAGACTCATGATCCAAACATCGGCGGAGTTACTATAGGACCAGAGCCATGCATGGTCCTGCATCATCCACGGGTGGTTCACGCCAGAGGGTGGATGAGCTTTTAAAGATTGGTAGTTAAATGTGGCTTAAAATTGAAGCGAGATTACAATAAAAATATAAATAGGAAAATTAACCAAACTTAAAAATCTTTGAAGCACAAGAATTTCGGGAGAGCAAATGAATATGAGCGATGAAGGCATAGTTGTAAAAAACGTTTTTTTCGTTTTTTATTCTCTCCCAAAAAACGTCGTTTTTTTCGTTTTTTATTTTTCCCATCGTTTTTTATCGTTTTTTATTTTTTCTTTGACTTTATTTATTCATTTACTTTTTGTTATTGTTTTCCTTAATTTTAATTTTTTCTGATATTTTTTGTTGTTTTCCGCCAACTCTCAAGGATTCAACTAACTAAAGTCATTATTGCATCGTTTAACATCATCATTTAAGAGATAGCCTACGTGTAGTAGGTTCCTAATCAATGTTTTCAAGGTTAAAATGCGGTTTTAGATGTAGCAAAGTAAAATTCTTTACCGTTTCCGTTTTTTATCGTTTTTTGTCGTTTTTTATTTTTTCGAAAAAAACGACGTTTTTACCGTTTTTTATTTTGTTTCCATCGTTTTTTACATCTATGGATGAAGGGAAGGCAGAATGATAAACCAATCTCTGCATCCACTCTTATCTAGAAACAATACAAGTTTAAAAAAGGACAACAATAGACATGATGACGATGATGATGATGATGATGATGATGACGATGACGACGATGATGATGCTGGTGGTGATGATGATGATGATGATGATGACGACGAGTGACGACGATGACGATGACGACGATGATGATGCTGGTGGTGATGATGATGATGATGATGACGACGAGTGACGACGATGATGATGACGGCGATGATGAGGCCCGTAATGATGGTGACGATGATGATGACGATGATACTGACGACGACGATGATGATAATGATGATGATGACGATGATAATGAGGACGACGATGATGATAATGATGATGATGACGATGACGATGACAATGAGGACGACGACGATGATGATGATGATGATGATGATGATGACGATGACGATGACGATGACGATGACGATGACGATGACGATGACGATGACGATGACGATGACGATGACGATGACGATGACGATGACGATGACGATGACGATGACGATGACGATGACGATGACGATGACGATGACGATGACGATGATGATGATGATGATGATGATGATGCTGCTGCTGCTGCTGCTGCTGCTGATGATGATGCATGATGATTATGATCCGTTGTATGTCTTTCTTCGTGGCAGCCAATCGAACGGGAACAAAGCTCGTAGACGACTGGGTCTGTCCCGACCCTAAGCGACCCTACAGCACCCGCCTCAGCCCCACAACGAGGCTCCACGTCAGCGGTCACGTGGACGGTCACGTGCCAGCGTCGTCGTCGCCGGCCGTTCTACGGAAGAGCGTCGAAGAAGGATTTCAGATCTTCGAGAACAATCCGTTCGAAAGGACGAAGACGACGACGACGACGACGACGAGGAGTTATCTGGCACTTCCGGTTCAACTCGTTCTTATCGTCATCGCCTGCCTTATCATCATGCTACTCGCCGTCGGACTCGTCTCATACTACGCCGCCGTCAGACTCTGAGACAGGCAAGTACATCTACCTACCTTCATGTACCTGCCTGCCTGCCTGCATACCTACCCATACCTACCTACCTGCCTGCCTGCCTGCCTGCCTCCGTACCTATACCTACCTACCTACCCACCTACCTACCTACCTACCTACCTACCTACCTACCTACCTACCTACCTACCTACCTACCTACCTACCTACCTACCTACCTACCTACCTACCTACCTACATACCTACCTACCTACCTACCTACCTACCTACCTACCTACCTACTTAACTACCTACCTACCTACCTACCTACCTACCTACCTACCTGTATACCTACCTACCTACCTATCTCCCCGCCTGCCTGCGTATACCTTCCTACCTTATACCTACCTATTCACCTACCTATTCACCTACCTATTCACCTACCTACCTATCTACCTACCTGTTGATAGCGGTCGGGATCGCCTCTGAGTAGATATCTTGAAGGGTCGCTGTATAAATTCTGATTGATTGATTGATTGATACATCCATACATACCTACCTACCTAGTTTAAGATCGACCTACCCACCTACATACCTACCTACCTACAGTACGCTATACATGCACATGATGAACTTGCTACCTACATATACTTACATAATACCCTACCTACCTGCCAACCTAATAACCTACCTACCACCTTGCCAACACACTGCCTGCTTGCCAACCTGCCTGCCAACTTGCCTGCCTGCCTGCCAACCTGCCGACCAACCTGCCTGCCAAGCTGCCTGCCTGCCTGCCAACCTGCCTGCCTGCCAATGATTACAGATTACCCCACAGGAGGTTGAAGAAACGTGTTACTGTTTTCGCAATGACGAATATGAAATAAATAGTTCTTTTTATAACGATAATACTTTTTGGAATTTGGATCAGCTGCCCTCCGATGCGCCGAATCCGTTGGTTATCGATTAGGAAAAAATTCGGAAAAAACGGATTTTAGATTCACAAACCTGAAGCATCTTAATGTGTTTGTCCTACTATCTGTCTGTCCGCCTATCTCTGTGTGTTCCTTGTTTCTCAAATTCGTGATTTACTTGTCTATTTATTCATTGATTCATCCATTCATCCGTCCGTCCGCCCGACGTCTATCCATCCATTCATCCATCTATCCATTTATCCCATTTATTCATCCATCCATCTCTCTATCCATCCATCCATCCGTCCGTCAATCAATCTATATTCAACCATCCATCCATTAATCCGTCCGTCCGTCTACCCTTCGTCTCGTCTGTCCAAGAGTCTATGCTTCTGCTGGGATGGAATGTGGTGGGTTGGTTGGGGGGGGAGGAGCGGTGGGTCGACGGATGGCCTTCGTCTGATTATGTCGATACTCGTTTAACCCCTGCAGAGTTCTAGGCCAGATTAGGCTTGGCACCCTCCTCTCCTATACAGTAGGGCGTCAATATACATGTATATGTATGTGGACGCCGATGCTGATGATGGACCGACGGACGAACTGACGTAAGGCGACTTAATCAGCGGTAGGAGGAGGAGGAGGAGGAGCAAGGGGAGGAGGTAGAGAAAGGAGGAGGAGGGAGAGGAAGGAGGGGGAAGAGTAAGGAGGAGGTTATTACAGCGGCGAAGCTTGAACTTTTGCGTTCGCTTAATTAGCTGTGTTCCAGACGATTGGCTCTCCACTCTCTTTTTCTCTCTCTCTCTCTCTCTCACTTTGTCTCCCTCCCCTCTCTGTCTCTGTCTCTGTCTCCCTCCCTCCCTCCCTCCCTCCCTCCCTCCATCCATCCCTCCCTCCATCCCTCCCCCTCCTTCCATCCCTCCCTCCCTTCCTCGCTCACTCCCTCCCTCTCTCTCCTTATCTCTCTCCCTCCCTCCTTCGTTCCACCCTTCCCTCACCCTTCCCTCCATCCCCTCTCTCTCTCTCTTATTCTCTCTTTCTCTCTCTCTGTCACTTTGTCTATGTGTCTCTCTATGTCTCTGTCTTTTCGTCCGTCTGTCTCTGTCTCTGTCTCTGTCTGTCTTTCTTCCTAGTCTTCATCGCTGTCTTTGACCACCTCAGCTGCTTTTCCTCTTCTTCCATCCATTGACTCCCATGGTTCTTCTGTAGACACTCTCCTTTTATCCCACACCTCCTCTGCACACTCATCTCATTTCTATCCTATATTCCTCCTTTTCTTCTGCATCCTCTTCTACATCCTCCTCCTCTTCCTCCTCCTCCTCCTCCTCCTCCTCCTCCTCCTCTTTCTCTATATATTTGCAATAGATAACGAAAAAGAACAAGAGTACACGTAGCAGATACAAAACAGTCCCTGCATGCACCATCATGATCATGATCATATCATTCATACGTTATTCTCAAATCACTGCAATGGCTAAATATTACAGATAGAATTCGCTTCAAAGTCCAATCGCAAAGCTACAGCTACGAACAGTAGGCTATACTTCAAATCAAATCAAATCAAAATCAGTTTATTCTCTAAGAGAAAAGAAAAACAACAAACAAATGAAGAACCTAGGCAGACAACAAAGTAAAAATGGTACACATGAAAAATTAATGTTCGTAGGACACCTTGATTGTATGCACAGTGAATCTTCAGAAAGGGTCAGCCAGAAAGAGACAGGTCCCGCTAGTATGGGTAACCCCGGAACGAAAATTGAAAATCAAGATGGTGAGGCTAGAGATATAAACAGTAAAAAAACACAGAAAAAACATGTGAAGAAATGAATGTGGCATGAAATCGCACATAGCTCAAAAACCTTCGGCAACAAGCCAAATCAAAACAAAACATAAGTCAGTATAATGGCAACCTGAGCCATTAAGCACATCTAATATAGTAGTAATCAGATCGAAACAAAAGAGGAAAAACACTATATATAAACACCGTGGTAACATCTATATTAAATTTTAGTGAGCAGACATATAATCTAGTCGGGAGTGGTCATTGGTAGTATATTCATATAAACAGAAATAAGATAACATTTTAAAAGACTGTGAATGAAATCCAAACTCAAGTACAGGAAACACCATAATGAGGATAAGGGTAAGTAGCAGAGGGTGGTAACGGTTGTTAGGATAACAAGCACCGATATACCCCGCAGTCGATCGAGTCGATCGATCGAGTCGATCATAACTCGGCCAAGTCGAGTCGATCGAAAAATCGTCGACTCGATCGACTTGCAAGTCGAGTCGATCGTGAGTCTTGCCAAGTCGAGTCGATCGAAAAATCGTCGACTCGATCGACTTGCAAGTCGAGTCGATCGTGAGTCTTGCCAAGTCGAGTCAATCGAAAAATCGTCGACTTGCAAGTCGAGTCGATCGTGAGTCTTGCTAAGTCGAGTCGATCATTGTTTCATCTACTCGAGTCGACTTAGAAATATTTTACTTATGCCTACTCTTTCTTGAAGTCTCAAAGTGACCTACACGTTATGATGACGTAATTCAGTTTTTGCACACAAGTTCAGCTAATGAACCTTTGGCAGCTATAGCGATTTCGTGTTAGTGGAACTGTGAAAGTTGACCATAGACGTACGTTTTCGATTTGAGTTGAACGATTACAGGGGCGGATAAAGAAATTTTCGACGGGGAGCCAAATTTTCGTCTTGGGCCGCCAAAAATGTTCGTTGGTCTTCCGCGGAAAAAATCTTTTTTCGTCTTTCACCCCAAAAAATTATAAAAACCTGTGGCAATTCCGGTTATTTAAAATTTGAAGACTTTTTTTAGTCATGTGCTACTTTGTCTCTCACCTTCCTGTTCCCGTTGCGTTGATTTACAGCTTCTTGAAACCTGATGGGGGATGGTCACGTCCTATGGAAATCTCTGAATTGGGCGTGGCATTGCTGGATTTTCCCCCTTGGATCCGCTCCGGAATGAGCAGGATACATATCTACTATTATAGGCTTCTATATATGTAGATGTTAATTTTGAGAGTATAAAACGTGGCCTTTTATGACGTCACTTCGATTATGATACAATGCTACAATCAAATAAGTTCGCAGAGAAAACAAAATAAGGCCTATTGTGACGTCACTTTAATCAGGATACAGATCTACTATCATATAATTTCATTAATTTTTAGAATACAAAACTAGGCCTATGCTTATTGTAACGTCACTCTGATTATGATGCAATTTTACTATTATAATATATTATAATAAATTCACTTCGAGAATTAAAAAACTAGGCCTATTGTGAGGTCACTTCGATTATAATACAAATGTACTATTAAATTATTAATTATAGAAGGGCATTTTGATCGTAACTTAGACCATTATACAGACCTACTGTTAAAGAAGTTCACTTAGAGAATAAACTAGGCCTATTGTGACTAACTTCGATTATGAGCGCCGGTGAAAAAGCTGGTCTCCATGACGTGACTTTTGTGAGCGCTGAGAAATTCTCGAAGAGTTATATTACATTTTTACATTGCAATACATTTACATGATGCAGATCAATTATTACGTTAGATCTGTGTAATAATCGAAGCGACGTCACAATAGGCCTAGTTTATACTCTAAAAATTCTACTCTTATAGAAGTACATTTTGAGAGTATAAACTAGGCTTATTACACAAATCTACCGTAATAATTATTGAAGTTCATTAACAGAATCTAAAACGAGGCCTATTGTGACGTCACTACGATTACAGTCCAAATCCACTATAAATCCACTGAGAATATACGAAATTAGGCTTATCGTGACGTCACAGAGATTATGACACAGATCTACTATCGTATAATTTAATTTTGAGATCATATAACTGCAGAGGTGAGCAAGAGACAAAACTAGGCCAAGTCGACGCGAAGTCGATCGAGTCGATCGTCGGCCCAGCCAAGTCGATCGAGTCGTCGAGAGGTCGGCGAGTCGACGAAGTCGATCGAGTCGATCGTCGGCCGAGCCAAGTCGATCGAGTCGCCGAGAGGTCGGCGAGTCGACAAAGTCGATCGAGTCGATCGTCGCGCGAACCAAGTCGATCGTAGCCCACGACTCGATCGACTGCGGGGTATACGTCATTATACCAAGTGGGACATAATTATTAATTATCACAAATGACCCAGTAATACCCCTCAGTTCAGATCGACACTATAGTTAAACTAGGCAGTTATAATCATATGAATGCCTTATACACATCAGATGATAGTAATAGGTTTAAATTAAACAACAAAGCAAAATAATATACAAGTTCTTCAATTGTGCATGAGAAATCGTTTAAGTAATCTCTTAAATAGACCAAAAGACAATGAGCAAGTAAGGTCACCAGGCAACCCATTCCATAGTGATAAACATTCTTTTCCATCCTCCTCCTCCTCAATCTCCTCAATCTCCTTCTCCTCCTTCTTCTCCTTCTGTCGTCCTCTCTCCCTTGAGTAATTAACCTCGTGACAGCTTTCGTCACGGCTCCCAACTGCGAAACGAAGGGGAAGAGACCGCTTCTCCATTGCCTCCTCTTCCCTGTTCCTTCTCCCTCCCTATTCTCCTCCTTTTCCTCTTTCTTCTCCTCCTTCATCTCCTTTTCCTCCTCCTGCTCCTTCTCTTTCTCCTTCTCCTCCTTCTCGTCCTCCTCGCCCTCGTCCTCCTCCTCCTGCTCCTCCTCCTGCCCCTCCTCTTGCTCCTCCTCCTCCTTCTCCTCCTCCTCCTGCTCCTTCTCCTTCTTCTCCTTCTTCTCCTTCTCCTGATCCTGCTCCTCCTACTTCTCCTTCTCCTCCTTCATCTCCTCCTCCGCCTCCTCCTCCTACTCTTCCTCCTCCTCCTCCTCCTCCACTTCCTCCTCCTCCTCCTCCTCCTCTTCCTTCTCCTCCTTCTCCTCCTGCTCCTACTCTTCCTCCTCCTCCTCCTCCTCCTCCTCCTCCTCCACTTCCTCCTCCTCCTCCTACTCTTCCTCCTCCTCCTTCTCCTCTTGCTCCTCCTCCTCCTCCTTCACCTCCTCCTCCTCGTCCTCCTCCTCTACCTCCTCCTCCTCCTCCACCTCCTCCTCCTCCACCACCTCCTCCTCCTCCACCACCTCCTCCTCCTTCTGTCTCCTTCATCGTGTCGTCGGCCATTAGCATTCGTCCATCGTCAGCCGTTGGTCCCTTCGCCGTCAGCGGCTGAGGCGGCGGCAGCGGGGGCGACGGTGGCGGGCGGTCAGTCGACTGTGTCTACTGCTGCTGCTGCTGCTGCTTCTGCTGCTGCTGCTGCTGGTGGTGGTGGTGGTCCCCCGCATCTTCTCGTCGGCGACGAAGGTCGAGTGAGAACAACGGGCGACGAATGCCGCATTGCCTTATGGGAAAACTGGTGACAGCTGCTGGATTGCAACGGACTCCAATGCAACTCCCTATCTCCCTGCTTTCTTTTCTCCTCTCTATGCCTCTCTGCTTCCCCGCCGCTCCCCCATTGACTCTTTGCTTCCCATTCTCATCTCTCTGTCTCTGTGCTTCCCTCTCTGCCATCTACGTGTCCTTTTTGGTTATACATGCATATGCAGCCAACAGAATGCAGACAGACAGAAGGTAGGAGACAGAATGACACAGACAAACGATTATTATTAAAACAAGCAAAGCCAGACAGATAGTAAGACGGACACGTGTGCGTTTCTTTATGGATGAAAGTCATCCGGTCCACACGGACACAAAAACAGACTGCAGCAGCAGGAGTGACACCCTGCAGAACCATGAATCTTGTTTATGGCTGATAGATTGATGGCGATCACGCACTGCCAGCAACGGTTCATTTTTACTGCGATTTCGATGAAGAAATTAACTCAGTAATATTAATAATTATTATTTTTGTCATTCCTTGAAAATGACGGCCGACATCAAGACTCAAGACTGATGGAGAATGAATTAGTCAAATATGGCTATTATTAATTTTTAGTCCATGCACACGAGTGATGTAAGCTTATAAGAAGTTAGCTAAATATATCTATGGCTATATGCAATATTAGCCTGAACAAGTAATGAAGACAGAGCGATTCAATTGTGGCTTTCGATTGAAGCGATGGCTAGTCCAGGATGGAGACTACTCTTGCGCAAGCCATTGGGCTGTAATTGGGCTCTTTTTCGGCGATCGATTCTTGATTCGGTTGCTTGACGACGCCTTCGGGGAATAATCGAAGCAACAGCCGAGAGCTGACTGCAGACGGTGTGGACGTCTGTCGAATAGTAATAACGACAAACTGTCAGTCAGCATAGACCTATATATATATATACCAACGCTTTGCACCGACGACACACGTTGTATGTACGTCCACATTTCCGGTGCATTAACGATATATAAATGAGTCGACGCTTCTGCGGAACTAGGCTACACGATTGTCTATGCACGGGGGGATGTGGCGCCACCTAACGTGCGTCAAAACGAAACGTGGCTGTATGAGTGCATCGCTTGTCACTGTCAGCAGAACTCTTGAAGGCAATTTCCTTGTGAGAAGACGTATTTATATATAGTACTAGCTGTACCCGGCCACGCGTTGCTGTGGCTGAAAAGACCGTGCAACTCTCCCTCCATACCTCCCTTCCCTGCCTCGCTCCCTTTCTTCCTCTGTCCCTCCCTACCGCCATTCCCTCCCGCCCACTTCATCCTTCCCACCTTCTCCCCTGCCCTCCCTCCCCCTCCTCCTCCCCTCCCCCTCCCCTCCCCCTCCCTCCTTAAAATGGGCGGAATCCATATATATCGACAGTTAATATATATCGACAGTTAAATATATGCGCTATATAAACATGCTCTCGACAGCGCGCGCGAATGTTGTGACCTCTTTCCCAGGTTTGTCATTGGTGACCCAGTTAAAATCTTTGGACGGTTGAAATATGGAAGTGGGTCGAATCCATATTATATCGACAGCGCTATCGACAGCGCATGCGCGAAATGGCGGACAGCTGCGTGAAAGTAAAAATGTATAAACGTGTCATATCGAGGAGAAAGTTGTGTTTTTTGGTCTAAAAGATTTGTTTCTTTCCAGGAAATTCTTTTACAAACACGATGGTATTCGAACGGAGCGTTTTGCGAAACATTTCAACAGAATCGGTCATGAACTTTCCGAGATATTGGATTAGGAACAAACGTTTTACATTTTTATTTATATAGATAGCAGTGATGAAAGAACCATATGGCACCCGTCGTGAGTGACGGCGAAATAGTCAACTTTTTGTTACTTTTTGATGCGTTACGTTTTAGAATCCTCAAAAAACGGTGGGTGGCCTCCCTAAAAGTGATGCAACTGTTGTTCTGTTTGAAATATTTTGATGAAATCTGGCCATCATGTGTTTTAAATATGAATTGTCTATAAGCTTGTAAAGTTTCATTTCGAAATTCTTACTTTTGGCCAATATATTGGCAAAAATCTAGGTTTTTTTTGCGCACCCTGTATATATAAGAACAGCGAAAAATCGACAGACCTACCAATAGGCATTTTGATGGATGGATGGATCCGATTTGACCAGGGTCTATGACAACAGAGGCCGTTACCCTGGACAGAAATTTGCTCGGCATATTACAGCACTTAGACCAAGGTAGGCATTTTGACGAAGAGCAAAATGGAGTCCATTCCAGTTCGTAGGGCCTGCATGCAGCCACGGGTCGAGAAGACACGGAGTGCTGTCTGACTTCAGTCCAACAGCCAGAGACAATACGTTCAGCTTGAACAGCTGAGTGGAAAGAACAACGGCCCTGAACGCGCATGGTGGAGCCACTGGAGCGGCAGAGCTCCTGTAAGTTTTGAGGGGTTATACATGTGGTGCATGGGCTGTAGGCTGTATACTATATAGCATTATAGCAGTGTAGCACCCCAGGCATGTGCTATACATGTATATGTATATTGTTGCATTGCAAGGAGGAGGGCGTGACACTATATCATCATCAGAACTCCGCCACCGGTTGTTTTCTGCCAGTGCCAGTCTCAAGCCTGGATAAAGGAGGAGGGCAACACTAATCATCTTCGATATGGCAGTGTCGTTAAACATGTAGCAAGCAACTAATCATCTTTGATATGGCAGCGTCGTTAAACATGTAAAAAAGCATATATCCCTGGAATGTTTTTTCCAAGTTCGTTGGGCTGCATCATCGTATTGACTCGTAGATAAAAATCTACAGAACGCGTACACTGCAGCTATATAGACCAGCGTTTCCCAAACTGTGGGTCGCGACCCAAAAGTGGGTCGCAGAGCTTTGGCAAGTGGGTCGCGAAAGTTCTTCTTAGTTCTCTGTTAATTTCAGTATTTATTCCAGTAACCCTCAAACGTCATACTTTATTATTCCGTTATAACTAGTGAAACAACATTTGACTATGGTTGGGCTATAACTAGCTTCTACTTGTGCGTGTAAGTGAACAGGAAACAGTGCACGAGACTTAGCAACGAGACTTAGTTAAATTTTACTGTTTTAAATGTGGTAATTTCTAAATGCTGGATGTAAATCAGCATATCCTTATCCCGATTTGTGAAGCAATCCTTAGTTAGTGTTAGTTAATTACTCTGTACCTAATTTTGTTTA
>OX457044.1:30961742-30964242 GCA_949752735.1 Lumbricus terrestris | reverse complement strand
CTGAAATAGAACTGAAATTAAGCACAGTGAACGAAAATTAGAATAAAAACGAAAATTAATTTAAGAACGGAAATTATGACAAAATTGGAAATTTTAGCACATAGCCTTTCCTAAGCAGCTGAGTTCGCATCTAAAAGGCGCACATACTTTCTGGCTCTCTTAAAACTTTGGTATCTTTGGCTTAGCATGTGCTTCCGTGTGCAATTTATTATATGGTCTTTTGTATTTGAACCTTTTCTGTAAGTTAATAATTTTCAACTTCATGATAAGAATGTGGTTATGTGAAAAATCACTTTGAATACCGGAGTGCAAATATTTCAATCATGATAACTTCGTGCAGCTTGCTCATTGGGCTAAATGGAAAAAATCATGTATTGGATTGTTTAAATAGGCCTAGGGGAACGAAACAGACAAATAGGCCTAGCCTAGCCATGTAAGCTTGTACTCTAAAACGGACCTTTCTAGTTTCTGGTAAATTTTTGAGCAATTTAATTTGTCTTCTTCCGTGAATTAGCGCACACAGAATGGTAAAAAATATATTCAAGTGTCGCCCGAAACTTTCAAGTGACTGATTCAAGTCAGTGGCTTCACAACGGATAAAGCACAACCGCTTTGTAAAAATGTGTAAAAATATAAATGTAACGTGGTCGACCAATTCAATGGAATATGATAGGCCTAAGGGATGTGATTAGCTATTGTCAATATGTTGGCGGATTGGTGCCATCCAGCAACTAATGCCAATTAAATTTTCAGGAAATTATACAAACTAGATCTGGAGTTCAAATTGCTTGGTTTTTGTAGTAAAAATTACGCATAATTATTATTGGAGGGAAAGAAGTCAAGTCTACGGCAGCACTGCCCCACTTGCAGAAGATGCTGAAGCTCTGGCTTTTCAAACTTATAGAAGAAACAAATTTTTTCTTGGTGAAGACTTCTAATAGGTGCACGGGGAGAATAAACTGTCCGCTAATGTCGGTGAAAATAGGAGGTTCTTTATAATTAAGAAGCATATCGATAATGAAAATGCTCGAACTTGGTTTAATTTGAAGCAAGTCCTGGGCCTATAAAGAAGTAAAACTGAAATTATTTAAATGCAAGAACGGAATTGAGAACTGAAATTATTGTAAAAACTGAAATTGAAGTATAACTGAAATTTTTTGAAGAACTGTTATGAACTAGAACTGAAATTGAGTACGTCCAAACTGAAATAGAAGTAAAACGAAAATTATTTGCTGAAGTAAAATATCACTGGGGTATACTCGGGTATATAGTAGGCCATATAAAAATATTTGTGTTTAAATATACGGGGAAAATGACCTGCGGACAGGCCTAATAAACAGTAGCGTGTATATTGCTTACTCACCTGTAATTTTGCCACTATACAGCGTAACAGCCCTGTCCGTAACGGTGCATCCTACTTTCAAACAGACCTGTTTAGCGTTTCCATAGGTTCGCAAGTCTCTGACGATAATATTTGGACAGCGCCTTAACGAATTGCTCTTAGCCACCACGATGCATTATATTTTCTGACGGCAGCATTAGAAGAAGCATAGGCCTATACGTAATTGCGCTGCATTCATATTTAGTGGGTTTTGCCAGTTGCCAATTGTTGTAGGCTACTTGGAGGGGGGACGCGGCGTCATAGGTTCTCGAAAGACTCGTTGAATGTGATGTAAACACTGATCGGTGATGATGGTGCATGGTGCATGCGCGAGTATTAGTAGGATATATACTTGGACAGCGAGAGGGTTGTTGTTATTATAAGATACGGACTTGTTATCTTAAATCATCTGAAGAAACATTATTTAATGCGTCGGACTATAATCTGAAGTGAACCGAAGAAACAAATGCATCATCATGAAGCATGCAACTGTATAGCATAAACTATTTCATGCATGACTTGCAGAAAATTATCATTTCCTATAATGAAAGCCTTCAGCGTACAAGACTTTGCGGTCCACCCGCCAAAGTAGAAGTCATTTAAGTGGGTAATAGGAAATTTCCCGATAGAGGGCGCGAACAAGTGGCTGCTAACACACCCCACCCCTCCTCGCACAATCGACGTCTTAAACACTCATTTATATGCGAAGAGGCTGCAAAGGGCAATCCCCTTAGCAGTACACTTGACGCAGTTGCTGCGGTCAAAAGAAAGTGGACACGAGGCCGTGTTAGTGGACGAAGTAGTATAGGACAGGAATAGAGACGGGCAGAAATAGAGGTAGAATTGGAAGGACGCAGAGTGATTGGGAGAAATGCAAGCACACAGATGGAACAGGTGGTCCGAACATTCTGGAAGAAAGCCGATCAAGATGTCGGTCCTTTGGAGACGCTTCGCATTTGCGCCTGGTCCTTGTGTTGTGGGTCGACGCTGGACCGCAGCGCCTCCGTGCGGTGGCGGCGGCGGTGGCTGAAGCGTCGGTGGCGGTAGTTGCAACGGTTTCATGTCCAGCCACCATTCTAATGTCGCTGGAGACGATTTTTAGCTATAATAGAGCATCGC
>OX457044.1:30951742-30959242 GCA_949752735.1 Lumbricus terrestris | reverse complement strand
CATTGTAACCGGTTGTGGTCTGTCAACCGGATTGTTGAATAAAGGAAAATTATTATTAGGCATACTATATTAACTTTGTAGGCTACATGTAGGCCTATAATTATCCAATTAATTATTCTGACAGAATGCGCCGACAAGACTGTTAGCCTACATCTGACAATCTATCATTGAGTATCGTATCTCTCAAGTGCACATGTGTTATTCAGTGGCGGCGCCAGGGGGGGCTGGAGGGGGCTAAGCCCCCCCTAAATGCGGCTCAGCCCCCCCAAAGCAAAATGCGGAAAATGTCTTTAACGACTTTTTTCCTAATAAGGAAACTAGACAATTATCAATGGCATCGAAATCTACTTTGAGAATGAAGTTAGCGACTTCATTTCTTGGCCTCAGTCTATGAAAACGGGTGACAAGTTTGCACCCTTACCTTTTGACCATACAACGGGACAGGGTTGTCGAAATTGTCGAAGAAACAACATGGTTCTTAGACACCTCGTTTCAGATTGAAACCGTTTTATAAGTATTAGGCGTATAGAAAATATCGAAATTGCCTAGTCCTTCAAAAAGTGGTGCAAAACTGTATTTTCTCTTGATTTTTCGCATATTTCACAAAATTAATCATCGTCACAAAAGAATGTCTAGGGTTTTCTCCCTCCTGCAATCAACTATATAATTATAGCGTAGATGCTTGCGCCAGTGGCGGTGTCAGAGTGCTATGGGTTATATCCCCCCCCAAAGCAAAAGCAGAAAATATCCATAACGGCTTATTTCGTAATAAGAAAGCTAGACATTGGTCAATGGCATCGAAATCAACTATATAATTTATTATATATAATATACATATTCTATATGAATATATATATCAAGTTTTATAGGTCATTTCATTCATTGTATTTCAAATGCTACAAATTTAGTGAACCAGTTTTGTTGCATTTAGTAGCTGCCTACTGTAAACCGTTTCTTCTTTATTGAATGGAAGCTGTCAGCCCTACCAAAAGTGAGCTGGACTCTTTAAAGTGCACGTACAGCTCTGCAATATGTGAAAATTTTAAAGTCTTCCATTGTGGTGTTGCATCTGTACTGCACTTCATGCATGAAAATAATATTACAGACTGCTGATTATCCAGAAGATTGCGTTTTATCCAGAAATGCCTTTGACACAACAATGTAGCTGTCAGATTTGCATCAAGTTTCTCTTACACACCTCAAATGTGTGCGCTTTTTTAATTTTCGGTATAATAATTATTATATTCTTGTTGTGTATATCACCACTGTCTCGGAATGCAGGCCTACGTTTGATATAATGGTCAACTAAGAAGTCCTAGTGCTATTAGCATATATATGCAAAACACTTGTGTGCAGATAATTTTAATTATAATTATAAAATAATTGTGTGCATATATCTAAGCATGCATATTTTTGTTTTAAGGAAACTTTAACTGTTTTCTGTCATTAGTAATATGCAGGCAGATAATTATAATAGTGTCCTGTGAATGCTGTTTGACACCTTTATTGTGATTTATTTTTATTTGTGATTACTTAAATTGAATGTTCAGGGTAACGGCCTCTGTTGTCATAGACCCTGGTCAAATCGGATCCATCCATTATTGTGGTGCCTTTTTATTGTAAAATTTCTGAGTATTAATACTGTGTTGGACACCTTTATTGTGATAACTTGGAACTCGAGTCCGTGTCCATGGCCGACTTTTTATACGATGATACTGAATTGCACACCATTTTATTGTGAAATTTCTGAATATTAATGCTGTGTTGGACACCTTTTATTGTGACAACTTGGATCCCGAGACTGTGTCCATGGTTGACTTTTTATACGATAATACTGAATTGCGCACCATTGTATTGTAAAATTTCTGAATATTAATACTGTGTTGGACACCTTTATTGTGATTTATTTTTATTTGTGATTATCTTAATTGAATGTCCAGGGTAACGGCCTCTGTTGTCATAGACCCTGGTCAAATCGGATCCATCCATTATTGTGATTACTTTTTTATAGTAAAATTTCTGAGTGTTAATACTGTGTTGGACACCTTTTATTGTGATAACTTGGATCTCGAGTCTGTGTCCATGGTTGACTTTTTATACGATAGTACTGAATTGCACACCATTGTATTGTGGATTGTCTGAATATTAATACTGTGTTGGACACCTTTTATTGTGACAACTTGGATCCCGAGACTGTGTCCATGGTTGACTTTTTATACGATAATACTGAATTGCACACCATTGTATTGTGGATTTCTGAATATTAATTTGGTGTTGGACACCTCTTATTGTGATAACTTGGAACTCTAGTCAACGTGATTTTTGAGTGCTTGCATATCGGTATATCAAAGACAATAGGGACTTTACATTACCTCACTGTCTGCACCACATAGCTACTCGGGCTGCTATGTGCACACGCACTGTATATAATGCATTGCCTTTCGGCTCAGGTGACTGAAATTCGGGGTATAGTACTGACAGCGCTGGCACGGCATAGACTTGACGCGGACGCGTTTGAGGACCTCTCTCTTTTGCTACCTTGGTTGGACACCTTTGTTTATGATAATTCGGAACTAAATCTAGATTTGCGGCCGGATACACTAAAAATCAAAAACCTCAACAATTGCTGACTTCGTTTAAATTACCCACTCAATCTCCAACTAAATCTTGCAATGGAATATTTATGTGGAGCGCGTTTGTGCCAGTGCACAATTTCTTGTAAAACCCTTCGCACGATTGCAATATGACAACCCTGGGAAGAAAATGTTCTAGTTGCGTTTTCTGGGAGGGAAGATGGCTTGGGGCTTCAGCCCCCCCAAACCTGAAATCCTGGCGCCGCCACTGGTGTTATTATTCGCTTGAGACAACTGCATAATAAATTATTGGAATAGTGCATGCAATTATAGAGCGGCCTGTAGTTTGTTTAATAGATAATCGACGATATTAATTAAGTAAACTGTGTCACGACGGAGTCTCGGAATGCAGACTTTGGACGGGTACGGATGGGAACACTAAGAAAAAATATTTACCCCGAACAAATTCTGAGTTGGGGAAAAATGAATTGGGGGGAAACTAAGAAAAAAACATTTACCCCGAACAAATTCTGAGCTGGGGGGAAATGAATTGGGGGGAAAATGCAGGCTTTATAACAGGACAACGACTAAGGCAAAATCTTTTTTACTAGGGCAATTGCCCTGGCTTGCCTTGGTGCGTATACCACGACCACTGGCTAGAAAACTGACCTGCAACGACTTGAAGGTATAATGTTAATCAAAGGTTATTTATCGTAACCTATAATAATAATCATCATCATATCATCAATATCCATAGGCACAGTGCCCGTATACGAGTCCGACGCCACTCTCTGTCTGAGTCTGTCTCGCGTCATATTGTTACCCAGCTTCAACCGGTCCGGTCAGCAAATCTGCTCCATACCATTAACATCTTGAAGCAGCTAGACCACCTTGTCTGATTGAAGATAAAATTGGGAGAGAGGCATGAAGGACAACCTGGGTCAATGCCCGTATGTGTCCCATGCTAATAATAATAATATAATAATAATAATAATAATAATAATATTCTTTGTTGAACAATCCGGCTTGCACACCGCAACCGCGGTTACAGCGCAGCCATACACTGTTATGCGGTTAAAACAATTCACAAGAACGCAAACGACAGAAGACATAAATCTTAACTACTAACAGAACAATTGGCAATATGGCATATACGACGCTAATAGCAACCTACAAATCACGTCCGCCCAACAGGGCTCGAACTCGGGTCCGCTGATCTCCGTATACCAGTGTGTTATCCAATGCGCTACCAGGCATAATGCCGGTTGAATGATATATAGACCTTATCCGAAAAGAATCAGGCTGAGGCTAACATCACCGAGTGACCGCGGAAAATTAATGGGATTACTGGTCACAAAACCATTCGGAAAGCGTTGCTATCTGGCACCACGTTAACCTAATTAGTATGCATCGAATGCGAATAAAATTAATAGCTGATTTGCTGCATGTGCAAATGATTCGTTTACCCGTCTATAGGATGCCTACTTTTGGTCACATCTCATTCTCGGTTATAACATCCGAACCTCATCGCAATCATGTCATCCTCTTATGTATGTCTTCAAAGTTCAAACAACGCTTGGTTGTGGCGTTCATAAAAGTTATGCTCTTGGGCCCTATATACTCCGGCCCGCACTAACCTAAAGTAGTAGTTATAAAAGAGGTGCCAATGTCAATCTATTAGCCAATGTCAATCAATCAATCAATCAATCAATCAATCAATCAATCAATCAATCAATCAATCAATCAATCAATCAATCAATCAATCAATCAATCAATCAATATAATTATTTTATTGCTCACCGTGATACATGCGAGCAATCAATAATAATTAACCCTCGCGATATACAGCGGCGTCAATGAGCCTGCAGAGACCCAAACAGGGCTTTTTAAACGTGCAGTTGTACACAAAATGTGCAGTTCTATATGGATCTGTGCAGTTGTAGAAGCAATCCTGTGCAGTAAAAACTAGTGAAAAAGGGCATTGTCCTGCGAGTGGAAGTATTCTACCATGAAGGATGGGAAGGCAACAATATAGTTCCCGTGAAGAATTGAAGATGCCTCATGCACAGGAAACCGGATTGCACTGTATACATCGCTTTATTGACTGGCCATAAGATATGATACAGCGCTGGCGAATAGGTTGGGGCCAGTGGTTAAAGTGTGGGGAAATAAGTGCCTGGACGCCCCTTACCTTTCCAAAAGAAGTGCCTGGACGCCCCATACATTTCCAAAAGAAGTGCCTGGACGCCCCATACATTTCCAAAAGAAGTGCCTGTACGCCCCATACATTTCCAGGCTGTGCTGGCCAATAAGTGGCAGGAGCCGCAGGACGGCATTCAGATTTTAAAATAAGTGCATGGACGCTGTCAATGGCCGTCCAGCCACACCTTAAACCCTGGCTGGGGCCAATTTGTTTCCAAAATATTTTTCTCAGAAAGCCTCAACATACTTAAGGAACCCGTGGCTGATTTGCATAGGGACAGGAATTTCTCTCATCGACCCTGGACATTATACTTGCTCAAAATTTAATAAGCTACATTCAGTCCGACTTGGAATTTTTGGTGAAGACTGTAGGTTATTGAGACCTGAACAAAGAAACCAGATGGTAGGCAGAAAGGTCCTGGGATGACACATTGAACACTCGATTGTCATGCCAACGAGTGAGTAATGTGTGGTCCGCATGCACTAAATGCAAGGTGAGTCATGGCAGATTATAAAAATAGGCAAAACCCCTTGCGGAATATCTCACGCTGCAGTCACGATGTGTATTAATTGCGAGCTAAACTATAGATCTACCCGGCATAGTCCTACTGAAAGCCCGTGGGTATATATTCGCCTGTAGTCTAAGTCAAATCCGCTACCACCTTACATTGCATATGCAGACATAATTAGCCTATGCTTATTCTTTCACTGTACTCTATTCATTTTTGATTGGAAATATTCAGAAAGTTAGCCGAACTGATCTCTACCCTGAAGAGTAGATCGAGTTTCGTGACCACCAACGAGACAAATGAAAACACGCCTTCTGGGATGTTGACCACTCAGACCACAAATCTCTAACCAGAATTCGGAGAAAGTTGTTTGTTAACATGTTTATTTTTTGTGACCGTGTCTACGCGTTTTATCTATTATATGCACCTCAAAAACGATTTGACAATTCCCATTTGTTGAGTCAAGTATGGTTTGACAATACTCAGTGGTCAAACCACAACACGGTTTCTCAATTCTCATAGGCTGAAGAAGGTTCTGAATGAAGGTTCTTCGGTCTTGGTGGATCCATGGTTTAATGACAGCCTATAACAAACGGAGTCCGTTGCCGTTTGCAAACATTTTGAATGGCATTCTTCTGTCTAAAATAAGTAGACACCTACACTATAATAATTACACAGTGAAATAGACTAACTCACCAGAGTTAGATCTACTCAAAATAGGCTAAGGTCAAATCCGACATGCTAGAGAGAGTGAATAACTGTCCCAATATCCATATTCAGCATTTAACTATAATTGTTTTACTAAGATCGCGAAAAATTAATTTGCGACTTCTAGGCCTATACCACGCTGACAACTGATTCAACCGACTCTTATGAAATCGCTTGTTACCTTGGCGACGTCAGTGACGTAAAATTTATTTTATCGCAAAGTTTCTCCAAACATTGTGACGTCATTATATTGTATGCATTCAGTCTTTTCCATCTCGATGTTCCGCTCCGTCATCGTTCACGTGCATAATTGAATACAACTTCTATAGCGCCACTCCTAGCAACCTGCAAAGCACGTCTATCCTGTGGGAGGGCTTCAGAAATCGAACTCAGCTCCGCTGGTCACCATACCAGTGTGTTATCCAATGTGCCATCGGTCCCCTCGCACCCAATAAGTTAACTCATTTATGCACTGTTCTTTGGTGTCGATAGCACGTCGTCTTTTTCAAACTATGCCATTAACGTACACTCAGATACGAATTAGCATACAAGTGAGCAATCGAAAAATCGAGAATCAGTCGCAAATGGTATTTTACTCGATAGTCTTAAAATACTAATGTTGGGCTACCCAAAGACGTTGGTATAGGCTAACACAAACTGATAGCCTACATTGACAAAATTAATGGCTCGCGAATGAATGGAACCTAGAGCATACTAAGCTGTGATCCTCTGTATATGCATCATTTATCACCAGTGGCGTATATATCCAGGAATTTTTCATGGAGGGGGTTTGGCTTTTTTGTCTGGCCGGATACCCTTTCTGAAACCAACCCAACAGTATTACAGTAAATAAAAAGGAAATAAAGTAGCAAATGAAATAAAGTAAGAAAAACAATTGTTACTACAAGCAGTTGTTTTGTTTTTCTTATTTAAGTGGATAAATAACCTTTAAAAAAACTTTTTTCCTAGGCCAATGGGTGGGTTTAACCCCCGAAACCCCCCTTGTCTACGCCACTGTTTATCACCATCGTCACCCGTAGTCAATTGCACACCTTTAAACTCTATATTGTTGAAGTGCTTGATGGATTTTGCTTCTTATTGATGGGCGTATACCTCCGACGTTATAGCCTGGAACTCGCGTGTGTAGAAAGATTGCTCTGACCATCAGATTTCGGTCAACTGCGCATTCTAGGCTATCTCGGATCTGTTTCTACGGCGCAGTTTGTGTTACACCAACGTATTTGTGTAGCTTATCATTAGTATTCTAAGACAATTTCTTCTCTCTTCATGGCTACCTGCACTGATGGCGCTACTGAATGGCAACTGCTTGAGCGGCGCTATGTAAATTTCAAATGACATTATTATATAAAATACATTATATAATTGGTCAGGGCTGTTTTTAAGAAATTTTTAGAACTGCACAACTCCTTCTTTCCTTTCCCATATTCCATGGTAAATTACTTCCAATCGGATGACAATGACCTTTTTGCTAGTTTTAACTGCACAGA
>OX457044.1:30944242-30946742 GCA_949752735.1 Lumbricus terrestris | reverse complement strand
TTAATCATGGCCTTCTATATAGCGTCGTCGTTTGAGAAGTTGTTTTCTTGTAACTTTCAGCGTCTTCTCACGCTCCTTCTTCTCTGCTTCCTCCTCCTCCTCGGCGTCCTCGCTTTCCTTCAGCTTCTCCTCCTTCCCCTTCATCGCATTCTTGATCGCATTCTTCATCGCATTTTACAGGCAAAGTAAAACGTTATTCGATTATTGAATTAAGAAATAGACTAATAGAGGATCAAATTAGGTAATAATTATAGGCTACTAGAAAATGTCATCAGAAGAAAAAGAGATGACAAGATTTAAAAAATCTTGCACTGATCATACGTAGCCTACGCCTCTTATCTCAGCGGTTGACCGTCCACCAAACGGTGATTTGTCCTCACCCCCTCCCCCACGAGGGAACTAGATTAAACACTTCCTTCTGACTAGACAGCGCTCGTGGATAAGCTGGTATAGGCCTACCCTGCGTTTGGCTTTCGAGTGGCGCTTTAGACATTTAGAGATTATGATTACGATTGCGAGTCTGCTGCACACCATCACCCACTAATCGACTAGTTTAACGTTGTGATGGTTTAATTTTTGTGCTTCTTTGTCTTTACGCCTTATGCCTATATATATATATATATTATATATATATATATATATATATATATATATATATATAGAGAGAGAGAGAGAGAGAGAGAGAGAGAGAGAGAGAGAGAGAGAGTTTTGATCCGTTTTGTCGCAGCTGTAAAGCCGTCCTATTCAGCCGGGGTTGGGTCGGATCGAGTCATGGTTGAAGCTCTCGTGAGTAGGGGAGACCGGGGTTATATGTTACAATTTTCACTTTTTTGTAAATTGGCTGTTCCTCAGCACCTCAGCTTTCCTAAGACCAAGGGGGTTTAGTACTTCAATATGTTACACAGAAATTGGCCACAGTGGATTGTGTTGATAGTTAATGAATTTTGTGCAATATTAGTTTTAGACAAGCGACTGGGATGTAACAAATAACCCCGATAGTGGGGTTACATGTTACATTCCTCGGGGTTACAATGTTACACAGGTGGAATTGACATTTTTACAGTAAATGCAGTGACTATTAAACAGGAACATCACTAACAAAAATAAGCTGAACTACTAATTAAATCAAAATCAGTTAAATGGGTCTACTTAAGCTTAGGCATAGTCAGAGTTATAAAAGTTGTGGCATAGGCTGCATAATAATCGTTTCCATCAGTGCAATTGCAAATATGTATGTATGCATGCATGTATGTATGTATGTATGTATGTATGTATGTACGTATGTATGTATGTATGTATGTATGTATGTATGTATGTATGTATGTATGCATGTATGCATGTTTGCATGCATATTTGTATGTATGCACTTGTGTATATAGGCAGGTATGTAATTATATATCTGCATAATTGTGTATCTGTGTAATTATGTATCTGTGTAGTATTATTATGTCCATGTGTGTATGTAATCGAGTTTCTGTAATTATGTTTAATGTATGAATGCATGCATGTGTGCTATTTATAATACACATAGATTGGACACATAAGATATAGCCTAGCGGCTATATCTTATGTATGTAACATATAGCCCCCTATAACATATAGCCCCTATATGTTACATATGTAACAAATAGCCCCTAGACATATGTAACATATAGCCCCTAAGCACATTTTCGGAAACAAAAATATTTCACACATACAACTGTCAAGCTACATCGCTAGTAATATTCTGTTTATAAACACATATCACTAAGCCACCAACACGCCGAATATGACAACCAAAGAACTAAAACTGGCCGCAGAAATTACAAAAGTGCGCACTTACGTCTGAAAAAAATATCAGCTGAAAAAACGTTTTTTTACTCTAAATTGGTCACGCGGTCAAATAAATCAACAGCTCCGCCACTATACCTGCAGGACAACTCGGCGCATGCGCTGGAACATAGATATACACTACAGATAAGTAAACACCATATATATGATCGTTGTAACATATAACCCCTGTAACATATAGCCCCGGTCTCCCCTAATAACCTTGAATGGCCGCTATGGATAAATCTCCAGAATGAATGAATGAATGAATGAACATACAACATGTATGAATGAATGAATGAATGGCATTGAATCTATATATATATATATACATGATTTATATATAATAATAATATCCTTTGTTGACGTACGTATTGTGGTCTATGGACGAAAGCGAGAGAGAAGACCATGCACATGCAGAAGAAGTCATGGCAAGTGTCTCTCTGGTTGTCTGTCTGTCTGTCTGTCTGTCGATCTGTCTTGTCTGTCGATCTGTGCCTGTTTCTGCATGTCTCTGTTAGCAGCTGCAGCTGTTTCCGCATCTCTCTCGTCCATCTCATATTTATTTGATGCAAATCGCATGCATGGCTATAGACCCGAAGGATGATGATACCACACGACGTATTCGCTAAATTAAGTGTGTAGGCTATATATATATATATACTTTATGCTGAAAGAATATGTATTTGTA
>OX457044.1:30888927-30941542 GCA_949752735.1 Lumbricus terrestris | reverse complement strand
ACTGGATCCGTTTCGTGGTTTTCTGTCGTTTCTTATAATTTCGTCCACCTGCTTAATAATATAATTGCCTCTCTGCATACGTCTATGCCTATACTTCCATCTGCAAACACGATCTAACCCAGTTATATATATATATAATATATATGTATGTATATAATATATATATATGTATATAATATATATATGCATGTATCATGCCATCTATATATTCTACCTATCTATCATAATTATTCGATCGGGGTTTGGTGGGGGTTGTTGGGTGGGTGCACTGTGGCTTCCCCATCCGCCATCATTCTCTCCTTCCATGAGTTTCTAACGGTGTTTTTATTGTTGTTGTTGCTCTTTCAGATGCACATCGTCTTAGTCGTCGTCCACATCGTCGTTGCCGTCATGATCATCGTCGTCGTCGTAGTCGTCGTCATCATCATATCTAGTCGAACAGGTGGCCGAACAGCTGAGTAAAGAGACAGAGTCGTCGGCAATTGAAACAGACTGTCGCACGTTCAAATCCCGCTCCAGGCTCAGTGGCGTGGAGGGCCTCCGAGAGGGGGAACTGGTGGATCTCGCCTCATCATGGAAGAGCTGATGAGTACTGACGTGCACGGAGTCATATCTGTTGGATACAGGATCGCATGCGTGCACATGTGCGAGTGAATACAGGATAGAAAGGGATAAATGGAGGAGGGCTGTTTTGTAGGGTCGTACGTGTGTGAAATGAGCGTGACCTTGACTTGGAAAGCGAAAAATACGACGACATAATGTTTATTCTCTGGGCAGAAATTTCATTGTTTGGCGGAAGAAGCAAGAAAGGGAACCAGCGTCGCTCGATCGCTGATTAATCGGGCGCTATATATCAGTTTGTTCTTGTTTTATTGACAGGCGCTCAAGTATACAGAGTGATTTATTGGCTCACTGACTGGCTGTTGGATTGGCTCACTGACTGGCTGTTGGATTGGCTCATTGACTGGCTGTTTGATTGGCTCATTGACTGGATATTTTTAATGGCTCACTGACTGGCTGTTTGACTGGTTAACTGAATGACTGGTACGCTCGCTGGCTGCTGATTGACTCACTGACTAGCTGCTTGGCTCATTGGCTGGTTGTTGATTAGGCTTACTGACTGGTTGATTGACTCACTGACTGATTGACTCACTGACGGACTGATTGACTCAATGACTGCATGATTGACTCAATGACTGACTGATTGGCTCAATGACTGACTGACTGGCTCAATGACTGACTGATTGGCTCATTGATTGACTATTGAATTGGCTCACTGACTGGCTGATTGATTGACTCACTGGTTACTTTTTGGCTCACTAACTGGCTGACTCACTGACTGATTGACTCAATAACTGACTGATTGACTCATTGACCGACTATTGGATTGGCTCACTGACTTGACTGGCTGACTAGATTGATTGGCTCACTGCTTTATGCTAGGCCTACTGGTTGATTGACCAATGAATTGATATTGAAAGATTAAGAAAATAAGTTGCAAAGTTATGAAGAACTCAGCCCTGACCTGACCTGCAGCTTTGCAGCCAATCTTTCATATCCAATCGAATCCATTGTAGCCTACATGAATCGATTCTTATTATACTGACTGCATGGCAATTAATTGAATCAAGACGATAACTGCTGACGGTACTTCACATATTTTTTAAATTTTATTTATGTCAATAATTACACGCACAATGTAATTAAATCTTCGTCTATAGCGCGAAATAATGTGTGTGTGCGAACAATATCATTTTCAGAGTCCTTGCACACAGAGCGAGTTCGTTAAGGAGACTCAAAACTACAATCGTTGGACAACAGAGTAATCGCGCTACTGAAAAGACCATCGAGCCATCACTGATGACGGGGGGGAGCGGTTACCATGAGTCGAGCTTCGAATAATATTATTATTATTCTGTTTCGGTGATTCTATTTAAATTCATTCTGAGCGACAATTCATTCGCAATATTAAAGTATCATCTGTTTAACGACATAAAATAGGCCTATTGTCAGTCTGCCATGCATAGGCCTATCTGTCAGCCGTAAGGTTTTAAAGGTGAGGTACTGAATGGATATTTTAGTGGTCACACCGCTATGTTCCTTTCTCGCTTAAAAGCTGCCCTATTCAGCCGTTGTTGAACTGGACGCGCTTCTGAGTAGATTACCGTGAAGGTGCGCTATATAAAGTCAATAATAATAATAATAATAATAATAATAATAATAATAATAATAATAATAATAATAATAATAATAATAATAATCTACTAACGTCTTGCACCTTTTGCGGCCTTACGACAGACAGTCTGCTGCTGTTTAGCCATGCACGCTGTCATAGCGAGATTCGTTGTGACAACCAAATTCACATCTGCTATAGTTTTCAGGCCCAAATGGACACGAGGCCTACGGCAATAGCGTAGCCAGAAAAAAATCACAAATCCGATCCTCTTTCCGCCTCTCCTCCCTCGCCGTTCCAACTCTAAACATCACCCACATTAGCCGTCAGTCCATCCGTCCGTCCGTCCGTCCATCTGTCTGCCTGACTCTTGGGTTCTTGACCCTCTGCATATCAATCTTGTCTTGATTAAGCGCCTGTGAATAAACTGGTTCCAGTGGCTTCGCTTTTGTGTGCGCGGTAGAAATCTCGAGATTACGATTACGATTACAGAAATCACTTGATTAGGTCAGGCAAAAAACTGTAGAAAATTACTGCGGCAAAGACACAACATGTACATTCACAGTTTAAACTGTTGAACAACCTCAGAACTGTTCTTTTAAAAACTATAACAGAAAGAAATGCAGTTGAAAAACGTGCAAAACATCAGATACAAACAGCAAGCCAACTCGCCATACATTTATCACATATACATGAAAAGTAACAGTTGGCTATAATATACACCAGACTCAATAAGATCCTTACTTTATGCCTTGCAAAATATTTAAAACAGCAACCTACACTTCCCATATGAACACCTCTGTCCATCTGCACAATTCATGCGATGTCAATGTAACCATATCAGAATATAATTGATAAGTTTGTCAAAGTGATAATGTTTGTAGAATCTACAACTTTTACAAAGAAATGTTCATAGAGAACTCATGCAAGACATCAAGAGCACAACAATTTCACTCGTCTTGTTCGAGGGCATCCAGCAACCAGTACAGAATAGACTGAATACCGGTACTCCATTGCTGCTTAGATTTTTTATCGTTTTAAAGATTGTCAGAAAAGTATCTTCATCTGGTCTCATGTTCATATCAACTTTCAACAGCACCTCTTAACATGGCGCCATCTGCCAACTGCCCATTGGCTGGCTCTACACGTGTGCGTGTGCTCACCACTGAACACTCCTCCAGTTAACTGCATATTGTTTTGCTAACCGATGCAATGATTCTATTACCACCGCATCTGCTAGCACAAAGAACAACCCAATGAGCTTGCTCTTTGAGCACTGGTGCTACACAGGGTTTAAAGTGGGTGGGAACGGAATTTCCACTGCCGTCTAAATTATTTGCTTACATTCCCACTGCTCACCATGCATGGAATTCTGGAACCACATGCGCTCAAATAAAACTCTTCTTCAGCGTTCCCACTGCTCACCCATTCAACGTTCTCAAACTACTTCAATCACTGATGCTACATAAATGCTCGATTACAATCAGAAGAAACCACAAATAGCGTTCAAAGTACGTCTCAGTTATGCAACATTTATAGAACATGAAGTAGAAACTTTAAAATGTTTCTTGCATATAACTTAATCTGCTGAAATTTTGTTCAGATAGCTGTTTAGAACTCAGGAGAAAAGTCTCGGCTAACGTTCTTGGTGCTAGAAGAAATCGCATTAGTAACTTCACGGAGACAATGTCGTGCGTCTGTATTTTTTATGACAATGATACATCATAGGGAAGAACTGTGACCCACTTAACCCAGAAATAGGCTTGTGTCCTAAGGCTGTCAGGATCTAAGCATCTAATCTTCATCATGCCTAGCGAGCAACATAGCAGTCCATAGATGGGTGGCGAGTTCAAGACTTCACAGAGCGACCGGGGAGAGAGGAGACCTGAATACAGAAAGAACGGAGGTAGGCGGGAGCAACCCCAAGAAGAGAATTGCGCATAAGTATCAGATGTTCGCTACAAATAGCGTTCAAAGTACGTCTCAGGATTGCAACATCTATAGAACATGAAGTAGAAACCTTAAAATGTTTCTTGCATATAACTTAATCTGCTGCAATTTTGTTCAAATAGCTGTTTAGAACTCAGGAGAAAAGTCTCGGCTAACGTTCTTGGTGCTAGAAGAAATCGCATTAGTAACTTCACTGAGACAATGTCGTGCGTCTGTTATTTTTGATGAAAATGATACATCGTAGGGAAGAACTGTGATCCACTTAACGTTAACCAGGGGCGGATCCAGGAGGGGCCAATCCAGCCATGGCCTCCCATATAGAAAATTCTTTCTTTCTCACCAGCCATTTTGGCGTGAAAAGTGGACGTGGACCCCCATCAGTTCGGCAGACCTTTACAAAAGTAGTCTATGATTTTTCAGGGAAATGGGCTCTTTTTGCCCAAAATTTTGGCCGAATGACTAAAAAAGGTCATCAGATTTTCCGGCGGCTAAAGATGAAATTTATCCTTGCCCAACACCGAAAATTTTGGCACTCCCTTCGAAACGTTCTGGATCCGCCACTGACGTTAACCCAGAAATAAGCTTGTGTCCTAAGGATGTCAGGATTTAAGCATCTAATCTTCATCAAGCCTAGTGAGAAACATAGCAGTCCGTAGAGGGGTGGGATTTCAAGACTTCACCTCCTCTGGAGTTCTTTGTATGACTGAGACAATGTCGTGCGTCTGTTAGGAAGGAAGTTGGTGCGGTAGAAGTTGAGCAGATTGTGAACGGAGTCAAAGCTCGGCTGAAAGTCAGTCTGCAGGGCAAACATTCCAGCCTACAACGAGAAAAAACAAAACTCAGTCTATTAAACTCATCTAAACTCAATGCTTAACAATTATTTGTGTGTAAATTTTGTGATTTATGTAAACAGGTACAAATGCACATTACATTCATTCATTCGTTCAATCATGCATTCATTTGTTCATTCATTCATTCTCAAAATGATTTTGTATAACGTTTCTTAAATGGGACTACTCGGAGGCACTCCAAACCCAGGCATAGCCAAGTAAAACTGTCTAATGAGATAAGAATGCCCGATAAGGAGTTCTAGAAAGGGAACGGAGTGCCAAGGGGACGTCACTCCAGGTCCACTGAATGCATTTTTCTGTATATTTGTCTATGCATATATAGGTATCTATGCATAATATGCATGTATTTACTTATGAATGCATTAGTATGGATGTAATGTATGCATCTATGCAAATAATATGTATGCATTTATGCATACATGCATTGGTATGTATCTATGTGTAATACAAGTATTCCAGCAAGTATCATTCTTTACAGCACCGTTCAATATAATTCTCTTAACACGCTGACCACCCAGTATGAGTTAACTCGTACTGGTTGCAGTCTTTTAACATGGAGTGTAGGCGGTCAATGCGTTAATGCTTCTCTAACTATGTAACAGATTTTAAAATATTCCATCAATGTCTTCAGCCTTGCAAACATATTCATATATATCACAATAATTTATCATTAACAGAAAAATTCATGTATCCAAATAAATCAGGCTATCAAAGAAATCTTGTGACAATGGTAAATATGTGACAATGGTAAATATGTGACAATGGTAAATATGTGACAATGTTAAATACCTCGTTTGTAAAGATCTTGTACTTGCGCAGCTGGTACTCGGCAATCACAAGAAGCGTCTACAACGAAAACAAAAGGAAAGTAGTTTGACATTCACAAAAGCAGGTTCAGTAGGTAAATAAGTACAAAAACAAGTTGATCTGTTGGCAATTAATGTTTAACTACAAGTCATTTATCTGACAATGGGGGCCTACTTGAGAGGAATATAACTATCACACAAACATGAAACTAAATGATAATTGCACTCCTGGGTTTTTCTATGATTGTGACCCCCATGCTCAGCCTCAAAGGTGCTGGATGGAGGTGCTAAAAGCATAATTATACCATTAAAATCATCATTTGGAACTTAATTTTCCAGATTTGCTCAAATCATAGGAGTCAGTGGCTTGCAAATATGGTAGGAAAGAGGGCAGGAAATATGTTTGGCCACCTGAAGCACAATCTTTCTCTGTAATATGTCCCCATTTAGTAGCCATCACTGACCTGCCCCTACCTACAATTGGATTTCAGATCATGATAATAATACCCTTCTACAACCTACAGTGCACTGAATTGACCATTTTAGCTCAAGATACAAATCTCAGCACTACAATCGCACCTAAGAGGGATGAAACAGTCAGTCAATCAATCAATCAATCAATCAACCAACCAATCAATCAATCAATAATCAATCAAATCAACCAATCAACCAATAATCAGTCAATCAATCAATAAATCAACCAATTCAACCAATCAACAGTAAGTCAGTCAATCAATTAATCAATCAACCAACCAATCAATTAACCAATCAATCAACTAACCAACCAACCAATCAATCAATATACTTTACTGAAGCAAGTATTGTGGACGGACGTACAGGTGTACTTACACGTCCCTGTGCCCCACCAGAACAGCATCTCAGCATGTAGGCACCTTCAACACCCAAGCCCATCAGCAACCTATTAGCAGAATAAGATAACATCAGATAAGAATATTCTTTATTCGACCAATTGCTATCTGCACTTTGGCGCACAGACACAATAATAAACATATACCAGGTATATAATTCGTAGAACTCATACAGATCGTCAAATTAAAAAAACACAGACATCATGCCAAATCAAAAATTGTATATTATATCATCCCAGCGGCGCTCGCAGGCGTACGCACTTACGCAAGTGCGTACAGCAGCGGCGCCCGCAGACGTACGCAAATAGGTAAGTGTGTACAGCGGCGGATGGAAAAGGTATGTTTTTGGTAAATTTTGGATTGGTCGATGACTAAAAAAAAAAAAAAAAGGTCATCAGTTTTTTCGGCGGATAGAAAAGGTATGTTTTTGGGGAATTTTTGGTCGATGACTAAAAAAATCATCAGTTTTTTCGTCGACCGAAAATTTTCTCCTGTTCGCCCCTCCATCGAAAATTTCTGTGCGTACAAGAAAAAAATCCTGCGGGCGCCGCTGTATCATCCTAATAATGCAAGCTTTTCTCGTAACACAATCTGCCTGAAGGATTGTGCGGCTATGGGACCGTAGACACAGATGTGGCATAAAGCGGAATTGACCGTTGTGAGCAGGTCATGCAGCACATGGCCCCATCTACCAGCAGGACATCAGCAAAGAGCTTGGAACCCGCCAATACACATAGAGGTTCATAGGAGGGAGTATCTTCTAGGAGGAAATGGAGTCGAGTGAGGCGGTGCATGATCAAAAGACAACACAACAATAGGACTCATCCGTTCAATCAATCATCGACAGCCGACAAAAGTGACAACCGATCACATCTGCATTGATGAATGTAAATCATCAGCAATCTCTTTCAGCACTTTTCCCAATAAGCATTCGAACCTCTGAAAGAGACCACGATTTATATATATATATATATATATATATATATATATATACATATACATACTATATATGCATAAATAGCTTATACAGCACCCTTCAAGAAGCCTACTCAGATGCACTCCCAGTCATACATGGTTGATGCTAATAAGTCTTGAGGAGCCTGTAAAATGCTGATGAGTCATCGTTAGGTAAAAGGCATTATCTCCAATTGGAGATCATTCCAGACAGAAGAACCTGCAAGTGAGAAAGAGCGACGCTGACAGGTTTGAGGTTCTAGCATGAGGGACCAAAAGCTTCCCATTTGAGGCAGAACGAAGGGTTCACAAAAGACACAGAACAATGTATATATATATATATACATATATATATATATATATCATGTATACACACTGTGTCCCAATAAATCGGGCACCCTTTTTATAATGTGAATAAAACAGGCAAATCTTAATCGATTTTCAAAATTTAAACACCGTTTTTATCCTGAGATAATTATCTTACACTGATTCAAATATGAAGTTTCTGGCGTGAATATTGACGTCACAATTACGTCATTTGCATCAGAGAATTCAAATATTAAATACCGCTACCAGAGCGACGCTCCGACGAACCGGTCAAATCAATTTTTCTTAGAAGCTTTTTTAGACCGCTCACTGTCTATCCCTTGTCCGGAAATTTTCGAATAAATATTTTTGCGCCGTAATGTTTATTTATCCGTAAAAATTTTATTACAATTTTGTCTTCTTGGCTGAACGTCATTCTCTAACGATTTTTGTTGACATTTGGTTTCGATATGTAAATTAATGACGTCATTATGACGTAATTTTTTAGTGAGGGCCGTTCATAAATTACCAATTTGTAGGTAAATATCTCAGGATGAAAACAGTTTTGAAATTTTGACAATCGATGAATATTTGCCAGTTTTATTCACATTATAAAAAGGGGCCCCGATTTATTGGGACACAGTGTATATATACAAGTATCTACCTGGTATATACAATACATACATACATACATAATATTCATATATATACACACACATACATATAGACATGTGTGACTGCCTACAACATAATTTACTCAGACTATTAATTTTATAAAAGTGACTTTAAACAACCTTGCAAAGCGTGAATGAATTTGTCATTTGGTGTGACCATGCATGCAATCAACTGTATGCGATTCATTTTCATTTTCAGAAATTCCCATGGACTCTTTCTTTACTGGTGCGTATTGAGTCAATGTTGTAGTTTGCCTCTCTCTCCGGGTGGGATCACTGTTTGCATCATTTATATACAGAATAGTGTTTCTTTCACATACTTTGAATGCCAACGTAACTTATCTGTAGGCAAACACAATTACACATTCGTGTACTTTCTGGTCCGGCCTTGCGTATCCTTTGTGCTATTTGCAGAATGTCACATGTCGAAATTGGCTTGAATAATTGAGACACTGACAACGCTGTTTGCGTTGTTGATGATGATGATAATGATAATGCTGATGCTGATGAATTACATGCATCAGTCATGTTTAATCATCCGATCGGCCGGCTCAGTGGACTCTTTTAAATCCATGCTAAAATCATACTTGTTTGCTAGGGCTTATCCCGTGTAACTGCTTTGTAAGGCGCCCTTGTAACGGCATGGCTGTGTTACTGCACCATATAAATCGTCGTAATTATTATTATTATTAATTAATACCTCAACAATCCCTTAAAATATCCATTTTTAAATAAATAATTAATCATTGGGCAGTAATAATTGTGTGGGGCGCGGTGGTGTAGTGGTGGCGTCGTCGCCTTGAAGCCGGAAGGTTCGGGGTTCGAATCCACCTCGCCGCGTAAGGACCTTGGGCAAGTCCTTCGCTCACAATTGCTCAGCGCTTCGGCGTGAAACTCCGATGCAGTGTCCGCTCTGCATTCGGGAGCGCCTCTGAGTAGCGAGAGAGCTTGAAGGGGCGCTATAACAAGTGCACATACAAACAAACAAACAAACAAACAATAAAAACACAGGTAATTGAAGTAAACAAATAAATGACAATTATATTATCTACCTCTGTCCTTCTCCAGCGTCGTCTGCCCACAGAGCAGAAGCTTCCAAGTCTTGAGTATATTGTTTCCTCTAAATATGGAATAATACATACACATGAAACATCAGAGGAATTGCACTGATTTCCGAACTTGCAGACCATATTACAGATCTACAGAGACCACAGTCTAATTTACACAGTAATAAAAATAAACGTTTATTCATTCACTAGTTGTTGTGATCAGAGTTTAAACATACCTGGTATATTGCTTGCAAATGCTAATATCTCAAATAAAAACTGTTATTGAAGATCATTATACTCAATCTCTGGAGTTTCTTACAATTCTGCTCCCTTAGGCAGAAAAACTAATATGATTAATAATACATATGACAATTATTATAACTGTTCTAAAACTAATTCAAGCAGGTGTGATTAACTTAACGCCACACTAGCCATCTTCCAGTCCAAGTGGCACACGTCTGAAATCGCAGCAATGGTAGAAGATCTAAACCAAAAAGGAATGATCTTGCCAAGGAACAAGGTGAAGACAACTGACCCAAGGAACAAGGTGAAGACAACTGACCCAAGGAACAAGGTGAAGGCAACTGACCCAAGGAACAAGGTGAAGGCAACTGACCCAAGGAACAAGGTGAAGGCAACTGACCCAAGGAACAAGGTGAAGGCAACTGACCCAAGGAACAAGGTGAAGACAACTGACCTGGTTAACTGCAGGATTTCTCATTGGCATAACGATTGCCGTTGGCGCACTGCAACACGAAACAAACAAAATGGCATATAAATATTTCATTAGGAACAAGGAATTAGTACAGAACAATACCTGGAACGACAGTCCTTACTTATCTCTCACCAAGGTCTCACTATTGTGTTTTTAAACCTATCCATTTTTATACACTGTGTTTACTACTATTAACCATCAATGCATTATAATTGATAAATTACTGATGCAAATAGGGAACCCTGTCTCGCAGAACCATATGTTCCTTTGGGTTTACCTATTGACAACCTGCATACGAATTTGTAAACTGTGCGCTTGTATTACTTTGTGGTGGTGGTCAATAAAGAAGATTGATTGAACTACTATGCATTGCTGCTCACTTACTCCTAAAGTTACTGCCACCCTTATCCATTCATTCGTTACCAGCAAACTTCACTACTGCTGCTTTCTCGCTATACTGGCCTACCAGCTGCACAACTGATCCCATCCTGCGCTCTGCAGCTTGCCCTATTGGCCGTACACTCAAATCTGTCCAGCTATAATTATTCATTCATTCATTCGGATAGCGCTTCTTCAATTATATTATATTTATTAAAAATTATATTGTTTCCGCTTAAAATGGAATAATACACACACATGAAACATTTATTAACTATTTACTTATTTAATTATTTAATTATGTGCAACGTTTTCCTCTAGCTCCCTCTTCAGCCATGAATTTGAGTATAGAATAGCTGCTATAGTCTGGCGCTAGACTTTGCTGCAGTCCCACCTTTAGTGATTGGGGCTCATGCTCCACCATTTGGCTGAACAAAGATTCTTGTAATGTGCATGTAGACATGAGGAAGCAAACAGTAACTACGTGAAAAGCCAGATATTGTTGCAACATTTTCTAAACTATTCTCTCATCGGTGATACAGAAAGTCACCGCAGTCAAAGTCGAGAGCTGCTTCGGCTTCAACACTTTAGTGACTAGCTGCACTGGCTTCCCAGTCACTTTTAGTACATGTTCGTCATTAACACGTTGACCGCCAAGTACGAATTAACTCGTACTTCAGCCAGTCATTTAACATGGCGTGTAGGCGGTGAATGTGTTAATATGTAAAACATATTTGATTACTTTTGAAATCACACAACATACAGAGTTAACTTCCACTAGAATCACCTCCAAACAACATCAGGCTGCACTCACAATGCATGCAACAAACACATTCATTTATAGAATAATGCGTGTAGTCCAGTCTGCAAGTACATTGGTTTCTACGAAAGAGTAAGCAGAAAATGATCTTACTTGCTTCCCCGCGTCTGTCCTGGGATAGGCTGAAAGAAAAGCATAAAGTATTATTTAATCAATTGAAGAATATATATATATAGGCTATATTTTATATATGTATATATATAATATTATATATATAGAATGACTTATTTGAGCTGACACTGTTGAAATATATTTATATTTTATATACGTGTATATATATATAATATTAAATATATATAGAATGACTTATTTCAGCTGACACTGTTGATACCAGTAATACTAATTATACATGCATCATATAAACATTCACTACATCATACGCAATGAAGCATTGTTATCACAAATTATGTAAACAATATTTCTCTCAAAGTAATAGCTAATTATCATATGCTCATTCGTAGAGTCACAACAGTGCAAATCTGAATCATTCTAAGAACACGAGATAAATCATAATCACCTCGACTGCTTATGCTATAATAGATGGAAAAATTATTCTAACACAAAGGAACTTATTACCGGTAGCGGCTTGCCTGTTGCGACAGATGACGACTTTGACTCTCCCAATTCAGAGTGATCTACAAAGATAATCTCTCAGTATTAATCTTCACTGTAAATAAGAACAGGAACAAACATTAGCACAATCGTAGTCTGACCAGTTTTGCGTGGCACTATCTAAATTTGCAAATGGAGATACAAAGTCTGAACGATCAATGAGATAATTTCCTCTTTCCTTCATTCATTCATCTCGATAATTTATATAGCATCTCTTCAAGAAAGCTACTCAGAGGCGCTCCCAGCTACAGCTAGACAAAAACGTGGCTAGCTGGAGTTCACATGCCAGAGGCACCATTCGATTCCTGGCTATAAATGAATCAACCAATCTCTGAAAAAACTCTAAATTCTAAGCAGTACTTTAAAAAGCTGGTACTCTGAACTAGCTAAGATTAGCCCCTTTTTAATTGGAGTTTATGATTATAGCGATTACGATATTAGTATCTAATTGTCATGATGCACAATAGTCCACCCATGGAACAAAGGACTCAAGTCAGCATCAGGGCAGGTGGAAAGTCTGTAAGTGTCTGCTCCATTAGCATAAATTAGTGAATTCAGAAAGAAAACGAGTACACTGATCAGATGTTGTTGGCAGTCAATGGAAAGGTCACACCGCCAGCCACTCATCTCTTAAGCAGATCATCAAAAATGCATCCAACAACACTTTTTATCCACAACAGTCTCTCCAGTAAGCGCCTGAAGACTATACTATTCGTTAGCGGCAGTGCTAACTTTGGGTCGGAAGCGCTACTGAATCTGTGAGCGGCGCTATACAAGTGTTCAATTACAATTAGCTAAAGAGGAATTCTCTTTTTCTTCTTCTTCCTCCTCCTCTTTGTCTTCATCTTTTTCTTCCTCTTCGTCGTCCTCCTCCTCCTTCTTCTCCTCCCTCTTCTTCCTCTTTTCTTCTTCTTAGACGCTAGCATAATTGTAAGATTCACCAGTCCATTTAAACAAATTCTTAATAAGATGTTTTGAAAACAGTTTCGCAATTCTTCACCTGGAGGCATTGGCATTGCTGCCTGGGCCGCGGACTTAAACGGCTTTGCTGCTGGTTTAACAGGCGCCGTCACTTTACTGCCGGCAAGGGCTTTCTTCAGATCAGTCACCGATACAAAGGGCAAGCTCTCACCAGAGGGCGTCCTTACTGGCGAATCACCTCCTCCTCCACTACTACCAGTACTTCCTGAAAGACAGTATATCAAATCATTCCATCATTGCATCATTCCCTCAATGACAGATCAACTTCTTGCATGAAGGCATTTCTAACTAAACAACTGCTATTTTTATTCAGGACTGAGAGGCCTTCTACAGTCACTACACAGCGCCCGAGATAATTATAAGGATGCATACTTCAGAATGCCCAATACCAAAACAGCTCGTGAATGGCCAGGGAAGACTGGATGAGGATTGCAAGAGAAAAAACCCTGGTATATAACTTTAGCAAAAGATTTAGGTACACTCATGGGTGTGCTGGCCAATCAGAGGTGAGTACATGCTACAGTTGCCTAGGCAACCTGTCAGCAGGTCATTTTCCCTGTATACCACACACAAATATTTGTGAGTTGAGTACACGCTGTATTTCAATTCCAGTTCAATTCATTTATTTTGGCAACCAGAGCAACTATTTACCCACGTATACCCTCGATTACAGTCCTGGTTATACTACTGTGTAGGCTACATACTCGAATGCAGTGGCGTAGCCAGGAATTTTTCATGGGGGGGGTTTTATGGCCGGAAACCCTGTTTTTTGCTATTTTTTCTTACTTAAATAGAAAAAAACCTTTAAAAAATCTTTTTTCCGGAGCCAATGGGGGGGGTTTTAACCCCCGAAACCCCCCCTTGCCTACGCCACTGCTCGAATGACTTCTAAAGCTTCGTTATAATGATGTCCAAAGCGTCGATTTATTTTCACATTCCGTCCAAGTCGTACTTCCGTAGAGAAGTCAGGTTGAAATAAAAGAGCATGTTGACTTCACACACTGTAGATGGAAGCAGGAGATGGACGGTCACAGCCGGGGTTGTGGGGTCAATGTTTTCCAATCACGTCTTCTGACAAGTCAATAGACTAATCTTTGTCATCTTAAAGTTTCTTCTTTCATCTCCATTCTCCGTCTAATTCCTCCTGTCCTCCCTTCTTCTCTTTCTTCTACCTCCTGTTCTTACTTCTCCCGGACTTCTCCCAATTCTTTCTTCTACTTCTACCTCCTCTTCGTGCTTCTCCCGGACTTCTCCCAATTCTTTCTTTTTCTTCCTTCTCTTAATGCTTCTCCTTAACTTCTCCTCTTGCTTTCTTCTTCTACCTCCTCTTCTTCCGCCACTACACACTACTTCTCCCCAACTTCTTCTTCCTCTTCCTCTTCTTCTACCTCCTCCTCACGCTTCTCCCCAACTTCTCCCTTCTCATTCTTCTTCTTCTTCCTACACCATCTCTTCTTCTCTGAGGCTATAACTGAGGATTTTCACCCATCTCATCTAAACACGTCACATCCGAAAAGCTGAAATTTACCAAATTTCTGCAACTTCTGTTTTGGCATCACAGCCGGTTGTGGCTTGGGTAGCGGCTTGCTTGGTGGGATCGATGGACCTGTCTTGGCAGGGGGTTGAGGTTTTCCACTAGCACTAGGTGGTGAGTCGTGATTTAAGATGGACTTCGGGTAGTATCTAAGACAGAAAAACAGCAAACGAATTAACTTCATTCACTCTTAAGCCAAGATCAGCCAATGGACAGAGCGAATGATTGAGTGAGTAATTGAGCAAGCAATGGAGAAATGATGGGTGAAATTGATAGGGGGGTGAGCGAAGACTGAGCTAAGAAGATTGAGGATGACTGAAATATAATCATTTAAAAGTAATTTCCATGGCACAACACATAAACACACAAGCGAACAACTCATGACAAACCGAACCAAGACTCAGATCAGTTTCCAAATACCAGACTGAACTGAACTGAGACAGAGTGACTAACTGGTCTGCTCAGTTGCCATGCAGTGGCTCTTTAAAGTCACTGTACGTTGTCTAGATACACGCATGCAACTCCGCCAATGCTCGTACTTTTGCAGTGCCAGTCCCAAGGCTGTATAGAGCAGTGGGGCGACGCAAATGATCTTTGTTGTCACACAGTGTGGGTAGACTGAAGCAACCAACCACACACACCCACACGCATACATATGAGCACACAACAGATAAGTGAAGACCAGTAAGTAAATAAGAACATCCTTTAGCAGATCATTTGTTAATCGCACCACTTGGTGTAGAAAAAAACCACTGCTTGAGGAAATGACTGTTAGAAAGGCTCTGTGATAAGAAGCTGAGTAGTGAGTATTCATATTCAAATCAAGTGAACTGACCCTGTAGACAGAGTAGATGTTTTGTTGTCAGGTCTCGGAGGTGTCGGAGGAACAGGCTTTCCTGAAAGAACAAAATTAATCGAGTTCATTAATGCACAGAAATGTGGAGGGGATTTAAAGTAATGGCTGGCATGAAGAGCTTACGAATGCAGGATCACTTCCCGCAACCCTACATCAGGTCTACTGAGCCTTCCATTCGTCAGATGGCGTTCGTAAAATCAGTAGAATGACATGATGTGTGCCTTGTTGGCTGTGAAATAGTGGGTCGAGGTGGTGCAGTGGGTATGTTCGCTGCTTTGCAACCGGAGGGTTGCAGGTTCGGATCCACCTCAAACCGCCATGTAGGGACCTTGAGCAAGTTCTTCACTCGCAATTGCTCAGTGCTTCGGCATGAAACTCCAATTCAGTGTCCGCACTTTAGTTGGGAGCGCTTCTGAGTAGAATCTTGAAGGAGCATTATAGCAAGAGCACACACATACATTTTAATTTGACTTCTGTTCATTCATTCATTCATTCATTCAAAGCATTTATATAGTGCCCCTTCAAGAAACTACTCAGAGGCGCTCCCAGCCCAACCACGACCAAAGAAAAAAAACTTGAGGGACTTGTAGAATCCAGCCGAATGGACCACAAGTAGAGAGCGAAGCGTAACCGAGAGGTCGTTCCAGACAGTAGGCCCCCAACCGAGAAAGCATGGCGCTGCTTATTAGCCAAGCAAGCCCGTGGGACCAGAAGCTCACCCCTAGTCAAAGAGCGAAGCATATGACGCACCACAACGTCAGATGCTGGACAGCAAAGATCACGCAAGTATAATAGAGCACAGCCAAGGACACAGCGAGAGACCACAGCATCAATGCGGTATGAGATCGGCTGGGACACAGGCAGCCAGTGCAGTACATCGTGCATATAAGCAGAGCCAAAAGCAAATTTAGGAAGCTGCCCACAAGGTGAGCAGCCGAGCGTATGACACGATCAAGTCGCCTCAACTTGTAACTTGTGATCATTTGTCATGCTATGAATCGTAATCATTCTGCGTTGTGTCAGTTTGAAATTAAACAGAAGATTAATAATTATCATAATAATTATTAGAAACTGCATTCCAAACCAATTCAACTTCAGAAATTGAGTAATTTTTTGCTATTTACTTTACATATCCTGGGCCAAGTTCATTCATAGTTGTCCAATAAGTTTGGTATCCTATAAAAGTCTATGCATGCAGACATTGCAGACTGGAAAATTAGAAAGACACGATCAAAACTCTTACTGATGTGAGTAGGATTCAAACCCATTTCACTATAGGTCTTACACAGCATACTACAATGTTCACATAATAGATTCTCTCCTCTTCCTTCTCTCCCTATTCCTCCTCCTCCTCCTCTTCATCGCCATCCTCCTCTATGCCTCTTCCTCCTCCATGTCTTAACAGTAATCCCTTTTCATCCACTAGCAGCTAGTCTCCCAGTCTACAAAACCGACTATTAAGCCCAATCACCTGGTTTCGAAGAAGGAGGCAAAACTGAAAGAAACAAGAAAAACAAATAATGTCAATAATGGATACTAGGACCAAAAATTATATTACATGTTTCCAAGTATCTGCAGACATCTTATTTAATCCGTTTCTTCTAACCTATGAAAACAGCTGGACCATCATTTAAAAACCAAAGTGCATCTTTCTCACATCATCTGCGTTTTACAGCCACAAAACTGCAGCCAAATTTCACACATGAGAGCACAAATCACAATATATTTTAGTTCTTATTAACTAATAACCTCATGGATATCCTCAGATCCTCCTCCTCCCAATGTGGGTATTAAGAAGGACTAAGAACAAGGTGAGTATTAAGAAGGACTAAGAACAAGGTGGGTATTTTAAAAAGGACTAAGAACAAGGTGGGTATTAAGAAGAACTAAGAACAAGATATTAAGAATATCTTTTAAGAAAGTCTGATAGTTCTAATAGTCATTGGACCTGATATGATGAAAAGATTGCATGGAAGGAGGAGGCCAAGGGATAGATGGAAAAAATTAGAATAATCACACCACAAAAATATATGAAAAATTAGAATAATCACACCACAAAAATGTATGAAAAAATTAGAATGATCACACCACAAAATATATGAAAAACATCAGAATAAGGTACAACACAAAATAGATTCAAAACATTTTGAATAATCACACCACAAAAAATAGATGAAAACATTAGAATAAGCTACACCACAAAATAGATGAAAAACATTAAGTCAAGTAATATGCCAAACAAATTTCTGTTCAGGGTAACGGCCTCTGTTGTCATAGACCCTGGTCAAATCGGATCCATCCATAAAAAACATTAGAATAGGATGTATTACAATAAATAAAAACAGTAAACTAAAATGGATTAGATTTTAATTGCCTGGATTTCGATTTGAACCTTTGCTCTCATTGGAAGACACTGAAGCCGAGTCTGAAATAAATTAGACATTTCTCAAACAAATTAATTAAATATTTAATGCCATTTTATTATGATAATCATTATTATCATCATTGCACAAGTTTGCTAAAGCCATTACTAATATCCCTAAAACCTAATAATCATTTATAATTCATCGTTTCGATCAATGCTAATAAATCAATTAATCAGTAATAATGTAGTAATGGTGAATTTGACAAAATGATGACGCTTGTACTTCATGAGAAAATGGCTGTCCAAATATGCGAATATTACGTCAGTCATTTAATGTTTACTTAAGCGATTCAGTCCCTCAACTGATTCAGGAACTAAATCACTTACAAAGGTAAACATTAAATGACTGACATACAAACTGATAAACTCAATTAATCTATTGGAGTAATCACCAAAAAATAAATTAATGAATCAGAGACATAATCGCCAAATTGTTGACTGACAGATATGATTAAATCCCTGATTGGCTGTCTGATTGGCTGACTGACTGACTGTCCGACTCACTGACTGACTGACTGACTGTCTGACTGACTGACTGACTGACTGACCCACTGACTGATCTACTACATACCTGAGAATTTCGCCTTTGATGAATTTTGTATTGCTTCGTCAGTCTCAATGTAATCATAGTCGCTATCCATATCTGCTGATTAAAAAAAATCAAAAACAACAATTACAGAACATCTAACATGCAACAAATTTAACTAAACTGTAAACACGTAGACATATTTACTACCAAAGGTTCTGAAAATGCAATTCAACAATTAATTTATTTTGCCATGAGGCTTCTTGTGAAGGCTACTAAAATAGGTGATTTTGAAATAAACTAAATGATCACATTAAATAAACAACTTAGTAGTAGTAGTTGTTATTGTAGTAGTAATAGTAGCAACAGCAGAAACAGCAGCAGTAGTAGCAATAATTGCTACAATTTTTTTTAAATATAAATAAAGATGCATGATCTAAAAAAACTGATCATTCAACTGCTCAATCACAAGGTATCGACTGGACAATTCATAGCCAGTCTTCGCTGCCATCTGACAAAGGTTTCAGGGAAATCAATGGAAACTCCTCTCTTCTGTTTACATCTTGCCAGAGAAAGTCTATAATGGTTCTAGGCAATTATTGCCTCCGTGGGTATGATTGAGCAGTCAAACATCTGCAAAGTCTAGCTAGTCGAGCAATTTACTCAGATTGCAAAGAAATTATCTCAGACTCTCTTTGGATTTTTATTGAATAAAAACACAACAATAATAAGAATAAAGAGTAACATTAGCGATGTAATAACATTAATGTATTGCTATGGTTCAACCACGTCTTGATGGCTTAATCTTGCTCGATATCTTTAAGTATTCTGAAAAAAACAAGATGTAATCTCAACAGACTGATAAAACCATGGACCATCGTATCGTACCTGAGTCGTCTTCAACAACTTCCTTGATCTCTTTCAGGCCTTGAATTCTATTAAAGTAATTTCCAGTGGAAATGGGGGTTTCCAGATCGTGGATGTCCTCATCGATAATGCTGTCCTCCGAATACCTACACGAAAACGCAGTCCACATGTAAATCACCTTTCTAGGACATCGTAATAACTAATTTCATTTTAAATTCAAAGTAATTACCGTATGTAGTGCCTTCTCATATGTGTAATTGTGTATGAAAGCGTGGAGAATTAGGATAAAAGCAGCAACGCTAGATTTGTTGCAAATCAAAATATCGTCAATTATTTCTAAAAGTCTTATCTTGTTAGATATTTAGGCTGCTTTTATAGGGTATAAATTAATTAAAAATATAAATGAATTCACAAAGCTTACATAGCAACACTGAAAAAACCTCATCAATGAACATTTTAAAGTTAATGTAAGTTATGTAACATAATGAAAAATAATGTAACTAAGAGCAAGGTCCTTATATGGCCCCACTTTCAAAGCACCTATTGAAAGTGCTGCCCACCGTAGTAAATTCTAACAGACATGGGCTCAATCCAGTTGCTTTACCTGCATAGGTCCTACATACTCTCTAACCTGCATACTCTCTCTGGAATGAACTTCAACCATCAGTTTGCACCGCCTTTCTTTTATGTAGTCTTTCCTAATCTTTCTATCGCTTCAAATCCTGCCTTTCTCTTAGGGTCGATCGCACTGGAAGCACTTCCGAAAGGCTCTTGCTGGCAGAAGTGCTTTATAAATCGTCATATATAATTCAATGAAAAAAGTTTGTTTTACAAGATGAAAAGTTAATTCCAGACAAAAGTTGCTGAACTCAACAAACACTAAGAGAAAAAAAGGCTTACTCAACGCCATTTGCTTTGTAGAGTTCCAATTTAATGAACTTCAGCCATTTCTGAAAAACAAATGGGTGCAAACCAAGTTAAGGAAAATGGAGAAACACCACCACAGTTTCATTGCAGCCTGTAACTCTTGTTTTGGGAGGATGCAATACAGCAAGACCTAGGGCTGCTCAAACTGAAAACGGTGTCTATGCTGGATACAGAAACAAGTGGAAGAGAAGGTCCCAAGTGGCTGACCCTCGTCAAAGATGGATTAATCTGAGCCTCAAGGGAAAGAAGATGAAAGTGAAGCAGTCTTCATAGTTTCAAATCCTGAGTGATCATTCATTAGGAAGCAGAAGAGGAAGAGCAGACCCTTAAGCCAACCTTGAGGCAACCACAGGGTGTGGTGGTGTAGTGGTGGGTTTGGAGCCTTGGAGCCGGAAAGTTCCAGGTTCGAATCCACCTCAGCCGGCACATGGGAACCTTGAGCAAGTCCTTCACTCGAAAAATCGCTCATGCACTTCGGTGTGGAACTCTGAAGCAGTGTCCATGCTGTAGTCAGGAGCGCCTCTGAGTAGTGAGCTTGAAGGGGTGCTATACCAAATGCGAGAAATAGATGAATAGATAAAAAAATCAAGTGTCAGCTCCCCTCCCTCACCCACCATCTCATCTTCCCCCAAAAAGTGTACATTCAGTGTACACACGATAGCCGAGTCGGGTAGGGGGAGAGTAGGCTGAAGGTGGAGCAGAAAACCCAAATAAAATATCTGCCCTGGTGGGGAATCGAACCCCGAACTCTCGACTGACAGTCCAGCATGCTAACCCCTACACATTCACTTTATATGATTTCAAACTTAACACTGAACTGGTCAGCATAATACATTGTCTGACTCACCATCATATCTTCCTCACACGCAGCGCTCAGGTAATGCACGCGGTCATGTTCGTCCAAAACGTATGCCACTTTGAACGGCCACACTCCTCCCGCCTGCTTCATTTGCAACTCACCCGCTCGCATGACCCTACAGACAACGAAAGTAAAAAAAATTAATCTATAAACTATTATAAATTTATATGGCACTTCCTCATAATTATGTTCCTCACAGCCATGTGCGTGTATGGCAAAACTTCTAAAATGAAGCAATGTTGTATCCAATGGTAACAAAACATGATATCTGTAGATTCATGAAACAAACTGAAATCCAAATTCACTTTAAAAATAGATCTAATTCAAATGCTAAGTTTCTTTCATTTAGTAACTTGCTCTGCTGCATTTTTTAGCGTTCTTGATGCTTAAACACATGCTCAGTGCACTATAGAATCGAGCAATTTTTTCAGTGAAATAATTTAGAGATCTCACTGGTATAGTTAGGCATAACATCTGGGTGGATTAGAGGCTGGCTGGCTTACTAACTGGTTGGTTAAGCCCTAGAAGCTAGCGGGTAATCATATAGTACCTTGTGTAGCCAAACAGAGAGACGGCCTTATTGGGCTTCTTCTCATATTCATTGCCGTAGAAATACAGACAGCCTTTATTGATGACAACGTACATCTGTTCCCCTTTAAAACAAACATCAAACATCAAATTCAAATGCATCAGCAGCAAGAAATTAGAGAAGCATTTATACCTAAATTACATCAGTAGCAAACTGTAACTGTTGCTGTTTGAACACAGATTTGAAGCCATGCACGTCAAATGAATGTTGACACTACTATACAGTAGTCACATCATCTCTGTCAGTGGCATTGGCTTCAATTTGTTCTCAGGAAATGATGCCAAAACATCAATAGCTTTGCATATCTATATAGATAAAGAGAAGATTATGTGTGTGTGTGTGTCTGCATGTGTGTGTGTGTCTGTTTGACCGGGATGCATTCCCACAGTTTTGAGCTTTTCCCACCAAACCTTCACTACTGTGTCGGTCTGAGCATGGGACACCTGGTGGAGGGGTTTGTCAATCTCTACCATCATGAGGGCCAGAGTGGGGGAGGCGAAAACCCTAATATTCGCTACAAAACCGGGATGCATTTCAACAGTTTTTCAGTTTTTCACTTCAAACTTTCACTACTGTGTCAGTCTGGGCATGAGACACCCGGCAAAGGGGTTGGCGAATGTCTACCACCATGGGGACAGGGTGGGGGGGCCAAAACCCTAATTTTCGATATAAATTTCCATTCCCTTGCCATAATTTCACAGTTTTTCACCTGAAACATTCCACCTAGACAGCTATAGTGCTACAGGGGTCACCTCGCTCCACCCTAGACACACCTCGCCCCGGAGGGTCCGGGTGGAGGCAGGGTATTGTTGGGGGAGAAAAAAATTTGCCCATAAACGGAAATATCATGAGGTCGGAGTGACATGAGGTTTGGGGTTGAGTGGGGTGGGGAGCAGGGGAAGGTTCGAGTGGGCCAAAAACGAAATATATGGGGCAATGCAGACTACCCCAGACAGGTGGAGGCAAGGTTGGCGGGTGGTTTAGGGGGTCGGTGGGTGAGTGGGATGGGCAAAATAAGTGGGGTGGGGAGTAGGAGCGAGGATATGGTAAGGAAGTGGGGGTGGGCAAGTAAGGAATTGGCCGGGAGTGGGGCGAATACTAAATTTCCAGGGCAATGCTGGGTACCCCAGCTAGTATAATAACATTTATGCACAGATTAACACAGTATATCTACGGTAAATGATATATATATATATACTGTACCATGTAGCCTAATTGTAATGTTATTATTATGTTTAATGAGGACATGACTGCCAGTAAGAGAGTTAAGCGGGCAACTATTTTTTAAAGATTTTTAAAGAGTGATACATCCGTATTTTGGCAAGTTGTGTATCAGGTGCTTATTTCAGTGGGTTTTTTTGAAGTACCTTCCAACAAACCAAGTCATTTTATCATTAAGTCATTTAGTCTTGAAGTTTCCTAGTGAAGGCACTATTAATAAAGTTAACAAGGTATTGATTGGCATCCTATTTTTTTACCTTTGTGAATGATGTTATCATATACTATATTTTTGTAATAATACCACAGTGCTAGATTTTAAAAACAATTCACCTACCGGTAAATAAAAAAGAAAAATTGATTTAAAAACCTCATGAACATTGGGAGCACAGGTATCAAACAATCTATTCAATGAGCATATCCAGCTTTGATCCTACTTCTTTAACATGCATAATTGTCTTGTTGGCACTGATGCCCTACTTCTACTACAATTGCAAATCACTACTACATGTACAACTACAGAAACTACAACAACAACTGCAAAGGAATTCTTTTGATCCCAGAGTTTGTTAGTAACATGCAGGCGAGCATTTCACTTCATCAGATCAACCATTAGCAGGATGTAATTTGCGTAATTTGCGGTCACATAATTAACATCAGTCAAAACCCTTATTTACTAAAACCGTTCAATCAGTTAGTTAAGCAGTTAATTCAAAGGATGTCTGGCTTTTCCCACCAGCTGCCACTCAATATCCATAGAATGATATTAAACAATTAAACAATTACGCAATTTTAGCATGGCAAAAGTAAACAAAAATCCGCCAACTCACACATAATCGATGGCAGTAGAGAGCCAATGACAGATGTCAGCTTGCCTGGCTTCTTCCTTCGAAGCCACCCTTGATAACTGACATCCTGCCTCAGAAGGGTCTGGCAGTCTATCCAAAAACATTAAAAAATTATCACTAAAGTCAACATCAGAATTAAACAATGTCGGTGTCCATGGTCAATTAGATTTATCAACCTCATATCAAGTTTCTTGTTCCTGGTTCAAATTTTGTTAACTACTATTTGTACCACTGCTATCACCACAACTACTACTACAACCACAACAGCCACTACAACCTCCACCACAACTCTGAATACATCCACCACCACAAAATTTCAGGAAAATTCATTCAATTATATAAAAATAGTAGCCTAGCTCGCACAAAATCCTATAATATAGCATAAAAAAATTATTATTGTCACAAGGTGCAATTTTAAAGTGCTTATACATAACTTCCTGTCAAAAATAGGAGAAAAATTTGAAGTATCACATTGTTGCCATTATGTTGCCAGCGCATGTTGCAACTTACATCTGGTTTTAGTCAGATGCATGGGCGACATATAAACCTGATGTCACCCGATCTCCTAAACAGGAAGATGAAATTGGAGCAGATTTTAAAGATGAGCCTTAGGATCAGAGCGATCAAACAATCTCGGAAATAGAAAACATACCTATATTCTTATCTGGGATTGGAATTTTTCCGAGAGTAATCTTCTGCAACCGTTGGTCGATTTCCAGGTTCTCCATCTGAGAATTGTCTCCTCCTCCTCCTCTGCTCATGCTAACATGAACCACATTAACACACGATCGATTTGGGAAAACTGCTTTTCCCAACTATATCCAAATGCTCCGGGATCGTTCTTAAAAACAGTCTTCGTCGAATCTGCTCTGGCTTCCATTCTGGACGCAGTCCATTTTGAAAGTCACCTTGAAACAGCGCTTGCTTGGAAAAAAGTTGTTTGCTCTCAGCGTGAAGTTTCCTTTACAGAGATATCCTGCCACATAGGAGCAACAAAACAAGAAAGATTGTATCACTACACGAACAAACAGAATGCAAAACGAAAAATCATATGATCTCACAAACTAGCGAAAGCAATGACTGCGCCTAAGCATTAAAACTGTGTCCTTCAAGAACCTCCCAAATGCAGCAACAGCTATCGGTTAGATCCTAACAGACTGAATTAAACTGATAGATTCCTCATCCCTAGCAGCGGTGTGGCTGCAGTGTTGGCGCCAGGATATCAGGTTTTTGGGGGCTGAACCCTCACGGAAAGTTTCTGTGGACAGGAACCTAGTGGCCAAAGCAATAGGTCTATATCCCTTTGGGTCTGTGCAGATTTAATAAGTTTGAGATAAGCCCTTCCTTCACTTTTATCTGTCACAGCAGTAACACAACTTACACACAACAAATATGTAGCCTATGCATGCATATATAACTAGTGTGTCAAATGGCATATGGTACTAAATGCTTCAAACATTCCTCGGCTTCCTGGGCTGTGTGATGCATAGCATTTCCGCCTGGATTCAATAATGAATAAGGACATCGGTCGCAATTCGAAGTGAAAAACTTGACCAGGGGGTAACTTGAAGCGACCACATGGTCCATTGACAGTTGACCTCATGAATTCAGCATTGTGACAAAGGCCCCCATAGATGTAGCTTGTTTGGATTTGCAATTAAAATGCATGAAATCGTTTCCTGTTGATTAAAGCCGGTTTCGTTTCAATACATATATAGCACAGACTGAATCAATTAATGAACAGTTTTTACGGTTTAGACCAGGTATAATTAATTTTTATCAATCTAACATACCTTGACAGTATTTATATAGTCCTGAGCAAGTAGGTGGAGACTTTGGACCATATACTTGATAGCTAGCTTAGCTGCTTACCTATAGTTGAATAGACCTCTTACCCTCCACTATTTCCTATGCTGCTTTTAAACATAGTCACTCTGATATACGGCGCAAAAAGGTCAAATAGCTTTCCAAAATCACAATGGCAGAAAGCTTTCCACCATCTACCCATTCCTCCGCTTACGGGTTGCGACTCAGGTCGCTTGGGAAGACCGACCTTCGTGTACGGAGGATGAGGACACGTTTCGGCGACCGCGCATTCTCGGTTGCTGGTCCCAGATGCTGGAACAGTCTTCCACCGGACATTAGACTGGCCGCCTCAGTGGACTCTTTTAAAACAAAGCTTAAAACTTATCTGTTTGCCAAGGCGTATCCCGCAGTCGGCCGTTTGTGAGGCGCCCTTGTAGCGGTATGGCCGCGTTACGGCGCCATATAAATTGTCATTATTATTATTATTATTATTATTATCTTACAAGATGACAAAATTTTGCATTCCTCATTTGGGGTAAGCACCCACCTATTAGGGAAATAGGTAAAATCGGTTGGTGCATATACGATGGTCAAATGTAACATAAAGAAGAGAAGGGCATAGGTTCAATATCCACAACCCCCATAACGTTGACTCAGACTCACTGAGTGGCAGCTGTAAAATGAACAACAGAGCAGATCAGGGCCTAAAAAGTTACCATACCTTAGCAAAATCGACTTTTGTTTAACTTGCTATCATATCATTTCTTCACTCTTCTCTTCGATGTTTTTTTTTATTGTAGTCAACCGATAGCACAAGAACACAAGAACAAGTAATTACAACATAGTTTCTGTGGATACAAAAGAAGAGTCCAGAAGGGATCAAGGATCCCGCTACTTAGGGACACACTATAATATCAAATTAAATCAAACATTCTGAGAAGGCCATCGGGCAACAGATTAGGAATTAACTAACGATATTTAGTTCATTTTCCTCTATTTCATGTAATAGTACTGCACTAATCATACCGCATTTATCATACCGCACTAATCATACACCACTTATCATGCCACACTAATCATACCACACTTATCATACCACACTAATCATACCACACTATTCATACCGCACTAATCATACAGCACTTATCATACCACACTAATCATACAACACTAATCATACAGCACTTATCATACTGCACTAATCATACCGCATTTATCATACCGCACTAATCATACCGCATTTATCATACCGCACTAATCATACACCACTTATCATGCCACACTAATCATACCACACTTATCATACCACACTAATCATACCACACTATTCATACCGCACTAATCATACAGCACTTATCATACCACACTAATCATACAACACTAATCATACAGCACTTATCATACTGCACTAATCATACCATACTAATCATACAGCACTAATCATACCACACTACAGTAATCATACAGCACTAATCATACAGCACTAATCATACCGCAGTTTGTCAGTTTGAGCTGAATAAAAATATTCTAAATCAGATAAATCCACATTCGTATCTTTGATAGGAAATGGAAAATCACAGATGGTGAAAACAGTCATGCTCCAGTTGTCTGACAGATCAACAGTCACTTCCTAACCAGTTCTTGACCAGAGGAAATTTTGACCTACTGAAAACATTCCAACCTGTCATGAACGATGATGGAATGATTAATAAACTATTGAATGGAGGGAGAGACGGTCCAGAGCGAAGGAAGGAGTGAAGAGTTGAACAAAGAATGGAGGAAGGAAGACTGGAAGAACTACCAAAGGCAAACATGCATGGAGAGTGGAAAAAACCACATACGTTCACGTGGAAATACCCATGGAAGACAATTAGTTACGGAGTTCTAGAGTCCAGAGGTCAGAATACAAGGCAGAATAAAGACTATATAGACCTAACTCGTCTGGATGACTGTATGATGCAGGGTGAGAATTGCCGGGGGTTGGAAGGGTTCACCCCTAGTATTTCCTAGGACTCCATAGCAAAGTCTTCACTGCACACACTAACTCCACATAAATCAACGTTTGACACCCGCCCCCTCCAGTCACTATTCTACAATTCTCACACTGGTATGACGACGACGGCAACTCTGAAGACGGATCGCAGAAACAATGCAAAGACAACAACAGCATTTTAGAAAGACATTAGGCCTACCTTACAAATGGTCAGTCACAGGCGAAAGAAAACAGGCACGTGACTCTACAAGTAGGCCTACCTGTGTTGTCCAATCGAACAGACACCCACAATCAACTCTTTCTCCCTACGCGAACGAGGACTTCTGTGTATCCTATAAATCCAGAGTTTCGTTCGTGAATCCTGCAGATAACCACACACGAACGGCGGCGGCGGCAGTCGAAACAAAACAAAGTTTCAGTCGTCACCTATCTTTACAAGATTTCCAATCGTTCACGATTCAGGAAGTTTCAGCCCACGAGTCATATTATCCGCCGTCAAGCCCAGAGTCCACTGCTCCCAAGCACAGAATACGGACTGCTATACATAACACAATGAACGGAAATCTCAGCCGGCCTAACATAATGCAGCTGACAACATTCAGCCAAAGATCTTATCAGCCGCCCTAGGCCTACTAGTCCGTTAGGCTCGATAGGCTACCTAACGAACGCTGCTACTTAATAGCCTCTGAACCGTTGACGACTGAGAAATTTTGTCCCAGGCACAAGCGTCATATGGTCTCCCATCCATTAACTTTTAGACAGGAGTCTGTTAACGTATTGTCTGCCTAGGGCCTAGGCGTTAGGCCGCCTCTACCGCTGCAGGGCAGTGCAGGCCAGTGCGGTTCAATAGGTCTATCTTCGGCAGAGGCAGAGGCTCGCGTCGCGGTACGTTTTATAGCTTCGCCGTGACCAATTAAGTTTAGGCTAAACTCTACCAACCTGAATAAGTGGGTTAATAAAGAAAGACGAACTCACAGCACTGCATGTCAATTTATAGTCTGAAGTTATGCAATCAGTACGTAACAACTGATAGCCTAAGGCCCTAAGCTAAGACTTAAGCTAAGTGTTATTTTCACCCTTTATGTTGCCGTTGGCTTAGGCTGGGAAATCCTCATCCTGAAGAAAAAGAATGGCATAGGTCTATAGGAGGCAATAGGCATAGGCGGCGTGATAGGCCTATTGTGTTGCCATCGGCGTGACTTTGATCTTGAAAGTAGGGCACCCGTATAACGGCTTCTCCGTCTGACATGTGGATCACAGAGTGGTGATTATTAGCCTCTCTCTTTGTCTTTTATTAATTTTTGTGCCTTAAATTGTTATGAACTCAAAGGCTGTAATTTCAACCCGGATATCTACAGGAGAGCTGCCATCTGTCTGGAGCGCCTACGAATCGCCAATAGCCCATACCATAAGAAAGATGGATTTGTGCAGTTGTAGAAAAATGTAGCCTAGAAGCACTTCTGTGCAGTTAAAACTAGTTTTAAAAAGCCATATTAGGAGTGGTTTACCATGGAGGATGGGAAAGGAAAGAAGTGGTTGTGCAGTTCTAAAAATTCCTTTAAAACAGCCCTTTACGGGACAGATAAGCTTTTGTCGTAAACTATAGGCATAGGGGGAGACTTGGTCTAAAAGTTGGGTGGGACGAACGAGCGGTCGAAGGACAATCGCCGAGGATGCGCGAAATTTTGGGCGGACGGCTGAGTCGCCGACCGACCACATTTTCATTTTTGTCGACGAAATTTTCTGTCTTTTGCTCGAAAACCTCTTCTTGTCTTGTAACGTTATTAAGGCGTTTGACCAGTATAATTATTTTCATCAGATGTGCATGTCCTAGCTAACACTTGCTCATTTGGGGAGGAGGACAAAATGCATTTAAATGCATGGACGGTCCCCCCACCACGAACATTGAGGGGTCAATCAATCAATCAATCAATCAATCAATTTTTTATTGGTCCGTAAGTATCAAACACACTAAGATATAAGGCAGAAAAAGTTACATAAAGCATAACAAGTAGGCTATCACAAATTAATCAGGTAATAATAAAGGTGATGGGTCCACGAAATTGAAGAGTATAGTTGAAGATTGCAGGGTTGTGCTCTATATGCTCTTCAATGATTATGTCTAATAATCATAATAATCATAAGGTCTCATTGTGATTTGTGAATAGTTCATTAGCTGTGCTTCCTTCTGGCCTGAACGGGGAAGCCGTCTTGATCTGCTCCAAATCATACCAAAGGCTCTCTTAACATAATAAAATATTGCTGTGTTCTGTAGCGTAATAATTATGCGTCTCGCATTTGCATAATTTCGTCCCTTGTACAATTAGATTTGACGCCATTAGATTTCACGGAAACCGCTTTCGCAGTTCATATACAACTATAGGCTACATGCAGGCCCTGCAGGGGTTACTCGATTAATCATCATTGGTTTTAGTTGAAACATTAAACTGTCATAGATCTTCCGCATTCATAGGTGCAATCACGTCCTAAAAGTTGGGGGACCATAATAATAAAGTTAGGGGACCACTCAAAAGCTGGGGGACGCGTCCCGTGGGTCCCATAGGGTGGTTGCGCCTATGTCCGCATTGGACTATAGACTAATAGCTTGTGTACACAGACCCTATATACCTATATTTCATCATTGGCGTCAAAATTATTTTTAACCTTAAAATTTAATATGCAGTTTATTTGAATTCTGACCATTTTAGTTATTGACTATAGACTGAAATATTCAGTCAAGCAAACAAGTAGGCTTATATCTGAACGTGGTTTCAGTTCTTCATTGTCGCTATTGTGACAGCCTGACAGGCCTTATAAATGCTGATTCAATCGGGTTTTTCTTTCAGGAAGTAAGGACAGCGAATTACACTCTAGGCTATTCATGCTAAATTCACGAATACATTCAGAAGTTATATCTAACATTCATTCATTCATTCATTCATTCATTCATTCATTCATTCATTCATTCATTCATTCATAGCATTTATATAGCGCCCCTTCAAGAAACTACTCAGAGGCGCTCCCATCCCAACCACGAACAAAGAAAAAAGACTTGAGAGACTTGCAGAACCCAGCCGGATGGGCCACAAGTAGGTCGTTCCAGACTGTAGGCCCCACAACCGAGAAAGCACGGCACTGCTTAATAACTAAGCGGGCCCGCGGGACCAGAAGTTCACCCCTAGCCGAAGAGCGAAGTACACGACGCGCTGCAACGTCAGAGACTGGGCAGCAAAGATCACGCAACTGTGACGCAAGTATGACGGAGCACAGCCAAGGACACAGCGTGAGACATGTATAATTCTATACAAGTGCACAGAACAACGCCCTGCTCGGCAGACCGTGTATACCCAGGGGCTTCTATCCCCCCTAAGCAGCCGGGCGCAATCCATCTTCTTCCCCCCTCTTTTCTGAACCGGCCTTCCTCTATGTATGCAATATAATGTAATCTAGCGCATGCCCTCCTCTAGTGTGGGAATGAAGGTTTGTTTGGAGGGGGATAAACGAGCATCCAGCAGATGATCGCCGAAGCATGTGTAGCGCCGAAAAGGGACCTGGTATGGGGAGGGAATGTGCCCCTCCCCATAAGAAATTTTTGCGATTTCCACATTGCAATTTCAGTATTTTAAGCTGTCCTCTTAGCAAAATTACTCTACTATTTCAGTGGAGGAATTGCTGCCAAAATTGGGCAGCCATATGTTTTGCGCCTCTGATCAGTGTGCGCTCTAGAGGCGTTACATAAATTTTTAGAGCACAATGCATTGAATGCAATACAATAAAATATAATGTAGGTCTTACTTTGTAAGCCCACGTAATAATGATGTTGGTTTACTAAGTGTTCAAGTACCAAATTTGTCTGTTTGAAATTTGAAAGATAACATTGGAGAGAAGCCATTTAGTTGTGCAAAATAGTACGTATTTGTATTTATATTATTTTTTTCAATTTTAATATGATTGTATTATTTATTAAAATAGTAAAAACATAACTATAATCATGTATTAGGAAATTTTTATTATGGTATATTATAGCTGTTATAGCAGTTCATGTAATTCAAACATGAAGATAGTAGCCTAACTAAAAACTCAAAGTGTATAAAGTGTATACATTTTGCTAAAAACTATTAGGCCTATTCCATTTTTGTCCAAATTTATATGGAAGGGAAGTATTTTCTGGGAGGATCTTCCTCCTAGTGATGCCTAGATTGAACGCTGCCCTCCATGTCCGACCTTCCCCCCCAACCGACGTGAATTTTGGCTGTCTTCTGATTCCCCCCTATTTTTCACTGGGCGCAAGCTGCGCCCGCCATGTATAGGGATGGAAGCCCCTGTGTATACCGTAATACGACGTGTACTTTGTTTTTCATATTTGAGTAGGCTAGCTAAAGCACTCTGACGAGCAGTCATGTGCATCGACCTGCATATAACCCCTATGTCAGCACGACTATGTACACATTATATGCTACCGTGGTTTTATGCAATGACTGAATGCACATGAGCCATATTATAACCTTAGATAATAATTATGCTCAATTGCTCATCTATAAAATTATAGTCAGTCGAATGAATGGCGCTGAATGCTATTGACGAAACTTGTACATAATGTACAAGTTTCGTGATGAGAAATTCACGACAGTGCATGTGAGAATTGTGTAAAAATAACTGGGGGGTTGAACCATTATCCACTTAATATTGGAATCGGGGTGTGAAAACAGACTTCACTATGGGGCTCTTAAGAAAGACTGGAGGTTGAAACCCCCAACCCTCCGGCAATTCTCACTCTGATGATTCACGAGTCTTGCTTTCGGATAAAAAATAAGCATAAGTAAATAAACACGATTTCTTGCATGCTTTCTTAGTCATTTGAAAGTTGTCTCTGCAATTTTTTTTAGATTATCCAGTGGCTTAGGACAAGTTCCGCACAACTGGGTCTTTAACAACAGAAGAGACACTGAATTAATGGCACAAGTAATTCAGTAGGCTTATAGGCTTGGTCTAGGCCTAGATTGAATTTTACAAGAAGGCCTCTAGGACTCCATCTTTTCAAGTGACGCCATTGGTGTTATAGGCTATCAATTGCATGCATAGCCTATAGGTTTAATTACGACATTTTAGCCTATAATATTATGGCCTTGATTTTAACGTTACACCACGCATTTTTGCTCCATAGGTTCAGCTGCTTTAAGCTCAGAGCCCATTACCACACTTTCATGACTAGGCTAAATTAGAAAACCTGATGAAAACTCGAGCTCAAAACTGACAGCAGACTACCACGAAAGCTCTCTTTTACCAGTGAAGACACTGGTCCGGTTCGGGAGCGCCTCTGATCGTGTCACATGTTTAACGACACTGCCATATCAAAGATGATTAGTGTCGCCCTTCTCCTTTATCCAGGCTTGGGTCTGGCACTGGCAGAGTGCAACCAGTGGCGGAGTTGCCCTTGATCTAGAGTACGTGTCTCTTTATAAATATTCGACTACGATTCGATTACAATTACAATGCAGACATCGGCTGACGCAACATCCATATAGGCCTACTGCAGGATATAATTATAGGCCTACCTACAAACATGATTGTTTCTCTTAGACCTACTTGCAATGATTCCATTTGTTATGAATACCTTATATACAGGCCTGACACGCGCAGATCACTAAAAGCAGCAAATGTATGCATGTTGCAGGCCTAAATTGTAATTAAATTATGAAATAGGCCTACACGCTTTTCAACGGCGTAGCTGCGTAGGCGGAAAGCCTACCATATACGTGTGCACGGCCCGCCATCTGCCGAATGCTCAAGTAAATTGTCTTGATGGAGCGTGATAATTCTATTACAACTTGCAGAACTGTTATACCGCTGTAGGCCTGTACTATAGAAATTCCTATAGACATATTAATTGACGACTTCGAACATTATTTTTTAAGTGGTAAAATAATTATCATAGACTATCTGTGCAGCTTTCTCGTAATTCATGTCTAGCACATTTATTTCAATATAGGCCTATAGGGTATAGGCCACTGAAGGTACCCTCTCGATTCTCAATTTGGGTGTTTGTATGTGCACTTGTTATAGCGCCCCTTAAAGCACCCTACTCAGAGGTGCTCCCGGCTGCACAGCGGACACTGCATCGGAGTTTCACGCCTAAGTGCTGAGCAATTGTGAGTGAAGGACTTGCCCAAGGTCCCTACGCGGCGACCTAAGGTGGATTCGAACGTCGAACCTTCCGGCTTCAAGGCAAAGACGCCACCACTACACCACCGCGCCCCACAATTGTTGCTCTGTACTATTTTCTTGGACGTCAACAGGCCAAATAAAAGTCTCTGGGCTAAATTGGCAACCCCAAAGGAGATTATCTCACGTTTCTTGTGCGCTGACATATTGAAATCTCATTTCCGCGCAGTCAGGTCTGTTAAAATGCTCCAGTTTGAAGCCATGGCGCAGAGTCGCAGACATCGAAAGACTGGATAGCCTAAATAACTGGTCCGCGTATATTGCATCACGAGATGTCCAGCTCCCCCTATGCACAGACAATGCCAATTTAAGCAAACCACCTCTAACAGCGAGAAGATAGCTATAGACCTAATTATGTCGACCATGAAAAAAGAATTAAGAGTGAAGGCGCGAAGAGGCACGGACATGCAGACAGAGTGACCGAGACAAATAGGGTGACACAAAGACAGACACGCAGACGGACATGGCCTTCTACATGTCTAAACCAATGAACACGATCGTTTGGCCAATTTCTCTGGGCGCGTATACAGAGCCATAAACAGGAAGCTGGTTCTTTATTGCGCTCGTGAATAAGCTGGTGCCCTGCGCTTGGCTTCGAGTGGCGCTTTATAAATTTGGAGATTACAATTATTGCGATCATATGATTAGGTGCACGGAATGCAGAGATGAAGAAAATATTTTTCAAAAGTATCCTGAAAATGGAAGACGTAATAATTTTTCAAAACTATTCTGAAAATAATTTAAAAAGTAGTTTTTTCCTAAAAATTATTACTTTGAGAAATCAGGAGTCCTGCAGTACCTTTGACACTCGATAAAATAATTATAGGCCAGCATTTAGCGTACACTTTGTAGGCCCTGCTATAGTGTAGCGTATACTTAGGATACTTGACAGCGCCATCGGTGGTTACTTATGACATACCAGGGCTGTTTTTAAGGAATTTTTAAAACTGCACAACCCCCTCTTTCCCTTCCCATCCTCCATGGTAAATTACTTCCAATCGGATGACAATGACCTTTTTCGCTAGTTTTAACTGCATAGAATATGTGACAGAAGTTCTACAGCTGCACAAATCCATTTAGAACTGCACATTTTTTATACAACTGCACGTTAAAAAAGCCCTGGTCTGAACGAGTACTATCATTCATAGTTTCTGAGTTTTTGTGCTAGTCTCGACTGTCAAAATTAATTAAAAGAAATCCAAATTTAGCAAAGAGAGATATTGAACTTGATTCATGTAAGTTTTCTTTAAAAAAAATCCAGTCAGGCCTAGGTCTACTGTTCCGACCAGTTTTGGCGGTTTGATCTAGAATACGCTGGAGTGCTACCAGACAACCGGTGCTTCACCGCGCTTATAGTTGGCCATGGGCAGTGCTTAAAGTGTAAAAAAGAAGTGCATGCATGAACGCCCCTACATGTATATTCTTTCCAGTTTGTGCTGGCGAAATAAGTGGCAGAACGGCGTTCAGATTTGAAACGAAGTGCATATATACGCCATCCATGACCCTCCAGCCGCACTTTAAGTCCTGGCCAACTGTATACAATAGTTTTAAAAATCTAAGCGAAAGACATTTTTAACTAACCACTGATCAACTGAAATATGGACAAAATGTGTAGCCCATCAGCATATGATACCGCACATCGGCTTATCCTGGTAGGTCAACAACAGCCTGATCGGGATTTGGTAGTCAATGTCAATTTTCGAAGTCTCACGCTGTCTATAGAGTCTAAACAAGGTCATAAACCGTATAACTTTAAAATATTTATAATTTTGCCGCGAGGTTTGTAAAATTCACATTTGAAAAGCATTTCAGAAAAGTATTTCGAGAAGCAGTTTTATTTCTCCAAAACCAATCTTAAACCAACTTTTACTACAGTAATTTTTAAAAAATAATAAAATGCTGTTTCTATTTTTAAAATATAGGCCTAATAGGTCAATTAGCCTACTCAGTCTGGGTATTCGCATGAAGCATTAGGCTCTATGCGTACCTTAGTCCTTTAAGATAAGATAAAAATATTCTTTAATATACCAATTGCTATCCGCTTTTTGATGGCATTTTGGTGTCTTTAGTCCCATGCAAGTTCTCTAATTGTAATTGTATATAATCGTACATTTAGATCTATATAGCGCCCCTTCAAGAGAACTCCTCAGAGGCGCTCCCGACCTGACACCAAACCACAATCAAAGAGAATGGTTTTCAAACGCTTGCGGAAAAGGGGCAAAGAAAGACAAAGAAGTTCATTGCGGAGACTAATAGTAACTTATTCCAGAAAGGAACCATATCAAAGCTTCTATGTAGCACTGTGGAAGATCGAGCCTTAGGGACAACTAGCTAGGTCACCATGCGTAGCAGAGCGAAGGAATCTACGGCCTGGAATGGATAGCACAGGTACACAGAGTTCCATAAGGTAGATCGGAGCTTGGCCTGCTAGGCAATTACGCATGAACATTAGAATCTTAGACTCAATACGTTTTTGCATAGGCAACCAGTGCAGTTCTTCCCGTATAAAACTTGATATAGGTCTATGCCCAAACTTTGGTATGCCGCCAATCAGGCGAGCTGCAGCATTAAGGACAGATTGTAACTTATTAATGCGTGACAGGGTTAAGCCCGCATAGATGGCACTACGGTGCCACTACCATAGTCAACTCTCGTGCATATAAATGCATGCATCAGAGTAGTGGCGGCTTTGGTTGTAAGCGAACGACGCACCGAGCGAATCTGACGAAGATGGTAAAAGCAAGTGCGACATATATACATTTCTCACGTGATCAGAAAGGGACAATTCCTGGTCCAATGTCACACCCAAATCAAGCACAGTGTTAGAAAAAGTCATGCCATGAAAGCAATGTTGCAGATTTTGCATATCAATTTACGAAACTTGCACGCGACTTCCAACCCAAATAAATTGTGTTTTCCAGGATTTAACCTGAGGCGGTTGGATGACATCCAGGCACCAATCGTTTCCGACGACATGAGTATTTTTTCCACTAGTAAGATAGCCTCTAAAGCTGGACAAATTAAGACAAATCTTATTCAAACTAAGTCTGTCTATCTGTCTCTGTCTCGTTCACTTGTGTCGCTCCTCTGTCCGTACACCTTCTACGTGCATATGTCTGTCCGACTGACCCTCGATATGTCTTCTATATGTCTCTGCTTGTGTCCATGCATATATCAACCAGTCAGCCCCTTATGCTATAATTATGCCTCTTTTTTTATCCCACCTGATGCGATCCTCGTGTGTTTTGCGTATACCAGGTACTTCGTCTGTTGCGTCTGTCTATACGTCGGTCCTTCGGTCGGTCTAAGTCTGTCTATCTGTCTCGGTGTCTTCTTGTGTATACGACGGATAATGTCGTCTGCTATAGAAACTCAGCTCCAGATGACGTCAGTTCGGTTGATTTCATCGGTCAACTGCTCTCGGAGAAAACTCGTTTCATCGCTAATCCCTTTATCCTCCTCCTCATTCCAACACTACTCCACCTCCCTGCCTGCTTTTCCTCCTATTCCTCCTCCTACGCATTCCAGCACTTCTTCCTCCTCCGTTTCCTCTTCTTTCTCTTCCTCTTCTTTCTCCTCCATAAACTCCTGCTTCAAAAGGACTTCAACTCATTTTACTCTGTTCGCCCACATCCTTGTATGCTTCTCCTCCTCCTCCTCCTCCTCCTCCTCCTCCTCCTCCTCCTCCTCCTCTCGCCAGTATTCCTCTTTGACCTCCACTTTCCTCATCTCTGATACTCCTCCTCATCCACATTACTCTCCTCCACCTCCTTGCCCTTACTTCCAATCGACTTTTTTACATTATCCACACAGGACATCGATCAGGATTAATAAAATGAACGACCTCCAGCGTCTCCAGTCAAAGGCCAAGCTCCATCCTGCTCTAAAAGGTCATCGACACCAACGTATATATTGTAGCCATTAGCTGTCTACGGCCCTTCTTCACTACCGTACTCTATCTTACTTGGGGCACGTGGGTGTTGAAGGATGGGCGTTGCCTACTTAAGGAACTGCTTCCGTGGGGAACGAGGCTGTTGTGGTGTGTGAGGCGCGTGGTTGATGTCTCTCGTTGAGCGTGTTCGTGGTGTGCGGTTCTCCCTTGTTGACCTGCGGGTTCTTCTACTACGTCGCCATCTTCGCCCTGTTGGTGGTCTGGCCGTTCATCCGTCTTCCTTGGCTCCGTTAGCCGTTGTCTGCTGTGCTGTCGTCCGTACTGAGTCCGCTGTTCTGTTCGACTTCGTGTCTACTAGACGGTAACGTTGTTAATTGTGCTGTACAAAATTGCTATCTTGAATAAATCGACGTTATTTTATCAAATTGGGACCTTATCTTCATAATCATCCCTTTTAGACGGCCTTTGAACTCAACAAATGGGGGCCCTCCGTTCTTTTGCTCGTTTTGGGCGTTTTTCGTGATTGTTCTTTTGAGTAGTTCCGTTGGGAAATTTTGGATATTTTGGTCCGGGTGGTTCTCGGAATTTTGAGAGAATTTGCCGTTATTTGTCGGAAATTTTGCGGTGTCGCATTTCGTTTTGTGGGGGCCTGGGCTATTCTGATTTTGAGACTGAAATTTTGTGCGTTTTCGCATTTGAGACGGTTTTGAAGTGGACTGTCGTTAGCATTGTGAATTTGGGAGAATTTTGGTATCCGTGGTCTGCGCAGTTAGACTATTATGGCGTCTACCGCGGAAGGTACTCTTCTTGACTGGGACGAGATAGTGGATTTGCCGGTTGAGGAATTGAGACAATATTGTGCGACGTTGGGTGAGGACGTTAAAGGTTTATCGAAATCTCAATTACTGAAGTTGGCCAGAAAAGCGTTGTCCCCTAAACAAGGAAGTGAGGAGTGGAAAATTCGGGCACAAGCTAAGAGAGAGGCAGTCGAAATGGAGCGCTTGAAATTCAAGGAGGACCGAGACTTTGAGTGGGAAGTAGAGAAAGAGAAAATGAGAATGGCAGCTGAGGCCGAGGAGAAGAGGATGGAGGCAGAGGAGAAGAAAATGAGAATGGCAGCTGAAGTAGAGAAGGAGAAAATGAGAATGGCAGCTGAGGCAGAGCATGAGAAAATGAGAATGGCAGCTGAGGCAGAGGAGAGGAAAATGAAGATGGAGGCTGAGGTTGAGGAGACAAAAAGGAGATTTGACATAGAGGAAAAAGGATGAATTTGGAGGTCGAAAGACAGAAATGCGATATGGAAATGAGGAAAATGGAATTAGGAGGTGTGGCAGAACGCCCTGTGCAGAACAAGGAGGATTTTCGTTTTGGGGCGGCAATGAAATTTGTTCCTAAATTTGACCCCACAGATATTGAACATTATTTTGCGGCGTTCGAACAGGCGATGGCGTTGCATAAAATTCCGATGGAAAAATGGTCATCCCTTTTACAGCCACAACTGTCGGGAAAGGCGGCAAACGTATTTGCGTCTTTGTCTTTGGATGATTGTGTGAATTATGATGTTGTTAAAACTGCGCTCCTCACAGCTTATGAGCGGATACCTGAATTCTATCGGAAGAAATTTCGGGGGTTGAAAAAAGAACCACGGGAGACTTTTGCCAATTATGCATATCGCCTTCAGATACCTTTTCAGCGTTGAATCGAGGGTACAAATTCGTGGGATGATTTGGCTAAATTTAAAGAGGTCGTACAGATGGAGCAATTTGTACAAGCGTTACCACTAGAGGTACACAGGTGGCTTTTGGACAAGAATCCTGAGAGTGTAGCGCGTGCTGCACGTATGGCAGATGAATACGCTGTTTTGTATAAACAGGGGACGAGTAATTATGATGGGGGATTCCAAAGGAATTTTTCTGAGCGTACAAACGGATTCTCATCTGACGATAGTGAGAAGAAAGATGTGTGGGAGCGTCAGGGCTCAGGGCACAAGGAAGGTGTGCGTCATGATTCGAAATGGGGTAAGCGTTCGCCTCAAAGAGGGACGTATGGGTTTAAGCAGCCTGGTCGTCAATATGATGATGTTGATGGGTTTGGCGAGCAGGTCACGTGCTCGTACTGCAGATCTCCCGGGCACTGGAAGTCCCAATGCATGAAATTAAAACGAAAAGAGGGGCCGGAAATTGAAAATTGGAGGGGTCCGAAACCAGTGGGTTTGGTACAAACTATGTCGGCACCTGTTAAGGAACAGAGTTTTCAGAAGCCTATTGAAACTGTCGATAAAATGTATGCTCCTTTCTGTGTGAATGGGTGTGTCATTAATGATGTGAATGAACGAAAGGATGGTATTTTTCCGTGGGACTCAGGTGCACTCCAATCTTTGGTGAATGCTGCATGGTTGGATGAACATGATTTTGTGCAGTTAAATGAAACCAGGCTTCTGCGCGGTATTTCGGGTCAAATTATGGAGCGCCCGCTTGTGAAATTGAATGTTGAATGTGCATTTGTGAAAGGAGAAATTCTCTGTTGTATGATGGATTCGCTTCCTCTGAGCGGTGTACAAGTTGTAATTGGGAATGATGTAGCGCTTGCAGGTGATATTGTTGATGTTGCGCTTACGACGAGGGCTAAAGCTCGACAATATGCAGAGGAACGAAGTGAGACAATGAGCGCTGTGTGCAGTGAACCGACGCGCGTGGAGACGACGAGTCTGGGTCATAGTGCAGAGTTGGTCGATCGGGCATTAATGACAGGTGATTTAATGGGTGTGTCAAATGACCCAGTGCTTTTAGAGCCCGGTGATTTAGCAGCATTATTTGCAGCGACTGAAAGTATTGACGAAGACTGGACGGAGATCTGTGTTCCGAGTTCTGAATTTATAGAGCGCCAACGAAATTGTTTAGCATTGTGTCCATTATTGACATTGGCCGACGATAGTGTGACTGTACCGACGTCTGTTGAGATGGTTGATTTGGTTGAGTCTGTTTGTGTTCGTCAGTGGGCTGATCAATTAACGTCGTGTGGGATGGGCGTTTGTTCCATTGTGGTGTCATTTCCATTTCGAAGGATATTTAATGTAGATACGGCGGTAGGCCTACGTGCGTATGATTGTGCATTGGTTGTATGTCTGCGGATGTATCGTGCGTCATTGGGTTGTGTGACTGGTATGACTGAGGTCTTTGAGCTTATGGAGTTAGACAGTATTGGTCTTTCGTTTATGTCTGAGTTCACGGGAATCAGATTTGGGCTGGCGGTCATTGATTTGACGTCACATTTTCAGGTCGGTGTTCGGTTAAAGACGCCTTCGGAACGGGTTGTCGTTCACTGTATTGGTGAAGTGTGGATGGTTGTTGGTGTTCTGAAAGAGCAGTTGTCGGTAATGGATGTGATGATGTGTGATGATGATGGTGCATCTTCAAGGATGGTTAATCATGTGATGATGTGTGATGATGATGTTGCATCTTCAAGGATGTTTAATCATGTGATGATGGGTGGTTATGATGTTGCATCTTCAAGGATGTTTAATCATGTGATGATGTGTGATTATGATGTTGCATCTTCAAGGATGTTTAATCATGTGATGATGTGTGATTATGATGTTGCATCTTCAAGGATGTTTAATCATGTGATGATGTGTGGTTATGATGTTGCATCTTCAAGGATGTTTAATGATGTGATGGTACGTGATTGTGGTGTTGCATCTTTAGGGATGTTAGATCAGCTGATGCTACTTGATGGTGTTGTTGCATCTTGGTTGTTGTTGGATACCCAGCTGGTACTGGATGAGGTTGTTCATTCATGGATACTGGTTGCATACTTGAGGGTGTGTAGTCATGTGGTTACTTGGTTGACAGTGAATAACATTGTGCTGTGTGCTATTGTTGTTGCATCGGTTGAGTGCACTGTTAACATGGTGTTAGTTCGCGTTGATGTTGCATTGTGGTTGTGGTGTGAATCTGTGGTTGTGCAGATGTTACAAACTCTGGTGAAGATGTTGTTCTGGCACTTGAGGTGTTACAGTGTTGATGTACAAGTTGTATGGACTGTTGTGTGGTGTCACATGGTGGTGCGATGCATTGTGTTTGCATTTGGTCGTGTCTTGGTGATGCGTTATGGCAGTGTGTTGCATGGTTGCCATGTTTTGAGTTTCATGAAGTCTCAGACTGGTGTGCAAGTTTCTTGCAGTGTATCGTTGCTGTGGAGTCGAGGACTGATGATGGTGCTTACATCCGAGTGAAATCCTGGAAACGTGGACGGCGACAAGTCGTGTTCCTGGTGCTGTTTCTGCTGACATGGGTCGTGCTGTCGTTGATGAATGACTCGTTGGGCACTGATCGTGATGTGTCTGGTCGATTCTGCCGTTCTTCAGGTCGATCGTTGATCGTGGCGCAGTGGTGTCTGGCTACTGTGGCGGAGCCATATCTTCAAATGGACTGCGAGTCTTCACCTGGAAGAGGTCGTTGCTCATGTTGGGCAATGACTTGGACGTTTGGAGTCCTGGAGAGTGACAGAGACGTTCTGTTACTTCAGCGTCTTCAATCATCGCATGTCTTGGAGATGTCACATACGTTGCGGAGGAACTGTTGAGTTGCAGAGGCGATGCTCTGTGCTTGATGGCTGTCCTTCGCTTCGGTTACTTGAACTTCCAGGGCAGTCATAACTGCTGTCAAATGGAAACGTCAGTCCGTAGAAACTTCTGTCAGTACATCGTCAGTAAAATGGAAATTCTTGCAATGAACACTTCAGTGAGTGTCTTGCGCGCATCTGTCAGACACTTTCCAGAAAAAGTGGTGGAATCGTCAAAGTCTTGTTCCAGAACTGTTCAAGAGTTGGGGGTTCTTGTTGGGGTGTTCAGTTGTGTGTTGGACTGAGATGGTTGACTCTGTTAGCTTTAGTCTCATATGGCTTTGGCCAATGACACTGTCAATTTTGGTTCATTTTTGATACACGTTTTGTGTCCAAATTTTTGTTTGTTTGTACATGTATATGATTCGAACTTATGCATTGCTTGAATTGTATGAACTCTCAGTTGCTTGCTTATTGTGATGCATTGTTTAGTGTTTGTGCTGCGTTAGTTGTTGCGATGCATTGTGCGAGGAATTGCTTAGTACGTTAACTTGTAATGATATAGTGCTTGGCGATTCTTTATGTTATGGACTTGTAGGCGTAGCGATTACTGCTCTGTTTCGTCGTCCCCTCAGGACTCCTCAAGCTTTTGGGAGGGGGATATGTAGCCATTAGCTGTCTACGGCCCTTCTTCTCTACCGTACTCTATCTTACTTGGGGCACGTGGGTGTTGAAGGATGGGCGTTGCCTACTTAAGGAACTGCTTCCGTGGGGAACGAGGCTGTTGTGGTGTGTGAGGCGCGTGGTTGATGTCTCTCGTTGAGCGTGTTCGTGGTGTGCGGTTCTTTCTTGTTGACCTGCGGGTTCTTCTACTACGTCGCCATCTTCGCCCTGTTGGTGGTCTGGCCGTTCATCCGTCTTCCTTGGCTCCGTTAGCCGTTGTCTGCTGTGCTGTCGTCCGTACTGAGTCCGCTGTTCTGTTCGACTTCGTGTCTACTAGACGGTAACGTTGTTAATTGTGCTGTACAAAATTGCTATCTTGAATAAATCGACGTTATTTTATCAAATTGGGACCTTATCTTCATAATCATCCCTTTTAGACGGCCTTTGAACTCAACAATCACATACATTATATAATATATATGTATGTTGGTGTCGATGACCTTTATATTTATATAATTATATATATGACCTTAAACATAGTTTTATATATATATATATTATATATATATAAAAACCAGGGTTATCATATATATATAATTATATATACATAATTATATATGACGGGTTTGAAGACCTGATAGCAAAGATGAAGCAATCATGCGTTGAACCCAATTCTCGTCTAATCTTGCACGCATGCAATCTAGATGTGAGTTAAGTTCCAATTCAATTACTTTGCTTAATTATATACCATAAGATTTGTATATGGCTGTGTACGCATGAACGTACGTGTACATGTATGGTATGTATGTGTACATGTATTGTATATATGTATGCATGCATGCATGCATGTATGTATGTGTGTGTGTGTGTGTGTATGTGTGTATGTATGTGTGTATGTGTGTATGTATGTATGTATGTATGTATGTATGTATGTATGTATGTATGTATGTGTGTGTGTGTGTGTGTGTGTGTGTGTGTGTGTGTGTGTGTGTGTGTGTGTGTGTGTGTGTGTGTGTGTGTGTGTGTGTGTGTGTGTGTGTGTGTGTGTGTGTGTGTGTGTGTGTGTGTGTGTGTGTGTGTGTGTGTGTGTGTGTGTGTGTGTGTGTGTGTGTGTGTGTGTGTGTGTGTGTGTGTGTGTGTGTGTGTGTGTGTGTGTGTGTGTGTGTGTGTGTGTGTGTGTGTGTGTGTGTGTGTGTGTGTGTGTGTGTGTCTGTGTGTCTGTATGTATGTATGTATGTATGTATGTATGTATGTATGTATGTATGTATGTATGTATGTATGTATGTATGTATGTATGTATGTATGTATGTATGTATGTATGTATGTATGTATGTATGTATGTATGTATGTATGTATGTATGTATGTATGTATGTATGTATGTATGTATGTATGTATGTATGTATGTATGTATGTATGTATGTATGTATGTATGTATGTATGTATGTATGTATGTATGTATGTATGTATGTATGTATGTATGTATGTATGTATGTATGTATGTATGTATGTATGTATGTATGTATGTATGTATGTATGTATGTATGTATGTATGTATGTATGTATGTATGTATGTATGTATGTATGTATGTATGTATGTATGTATGTATGTATGTATGTATGTATGTATGTATGTATGTATGTATGTATGTATGTATGTATGTATGTATGTATGTATGTATGTATGTATGTATGTATGTATGTATGTATGTATGTATGTATGTATGTATCAGGGGCTTCTATCCCCCCTAAGCAACCGGGCGCAATCCATTTTCTTCCCCCCCTTTTCTGGACCGGCCTTCCTCTATGTATGCAATATAATGTAATCTAAGCGCATGCCCTCCTCTAGTGTGGGAATGAAGGTTTGTTTGGAGAGGGACAAACGAGCATCCAGCAGACGATCGCTGAAGCATGTGTAGCGCCGAGAAGGGCCCTGGTATGGGGAGGGAATGTGCCCCTTCCCATAAGAAATTTTTGCGATTTCCGCATTGCAGTTTTAGCATTTTAAGCTGTCCTCTTAGCAAAATTACTCTACTGTTTCAGTGGAGGAATTGTTGCCAAAATTGGGCAGCCATACGTTTTGCGCCTCTGATCAGTGTGCACTCGAGAGGCGTTACATAAATTTTTAGAGCACAATGCAATACAATAAAATACAATGTAGGCCCTACGTTGTAAGCCCACGTAATAATGATGTTGCTTTACTAAGTGTTCAAGGACCAAATTTGACTGCCTGAAATTTGAAAGATAACATTGGAGAGAAGCCATTTAGTTGTGCAAAATAGTATTTGTAGGCCTATTAACATTAATTTTTTCAATTAATATGATTGTATTATTTATTAAAATAGTAAAAACCTAATTACAATCATGTAATAGGAATTTTTTATAGTATATTATAGCTGTTATAGCAGTTCATGTAATTCAAAAATGCATATAGTAGCCTAACTAAAAACTCAAAGTGTATAAAGTGTAAGCTTATACATTTTGCTAAAAACTATTAGGCCTACCATTTTGTCCAAATTTATATGGAGGGGAAGTATTTTCTGGGGGGTCTTCCTTTACTATCTTCCTTTAGTGATGCCTATTGATTGAACGCTGCCCTCCGTGTCCGACCTTCCCCCCCAGCCGACATAAATTTTGGCTGTCTGCTGATTCCCCCCCTATTTTTCACTGGGCGCAAGCTGCGCCCGCCATGTATAGGGATAGAAGCCCCTGGTATGTATGTATGTATGCATGAGCTGGCATCGATCCATCCATTCATTCAGCCAGCCAGCCGTGTAGTCAAATGTTGCATGAACCAGTTGAAACAAATTTGAGCCTATAACATTATTGTCATGGCTTTACAAACTGTCATCAGTTTGCAATGCTATCTTGCTGCTGCTGTCGGACAGGTGACTCTCTATCTTACTTATTTACAGCTGTGACTGGCGCTGCTCTATTATATCATTGATCATTCAGTTATTCAAATTACATATTCCAAGTCTGCATTTACTGCATATAAATATCTTTCTTGTGGAATTTCTCTGATTTTGAACCACGTTTGAACCCAGTTCTTTTCCCAATTTCATTCTGTCACCAGTTATGACTTTTTGGCACGAGAAACTGTAGCAGCGAAGAGGACAATGTGTCCTGTGTCCTGTGTCCTTAGTAGATCGATGTCTTGTCCTGAGTCAACTCTATCCGCCATTATCCTTCAGCGCACGCGACCGCATCTGACGTTGCTTCAATGAAGGTCGCGGGGGTGGGGGTGAAAAACACAGTTATCTGACAGACAGACATCCACTAGCGGCGCTATAAAAGCACTATTCAGGAAATACAAAAGGTCTGACTGTTAATTGATGGAACCATACCGACGAGCAAACGGACTAATTAACTCAATGAGCCAGTCACTTCTTCCGTCACTCTACCTCTGTCCGTCCGTCCGTCCGTCCGTCTGTCAGCTAATCAGTCTGCACCTGGAATTTTTACCCGAGTATTACACCCTGTGGGAAGAAGAGGCTTCGGACAAAGGTCTACAGACGCACAGACCCAGACAGATAGAGCGACGAACGCAGGTGCGACTGTGGCGATCAATTTAACCGACGTCGGCGGACGAAAGGCGGCGCCACCCACCTATGCACGACGAAGCCTCGCCCGACTGGCGACGGCAGCTCTACGCTTCATATATACTCCTCTCTCAGACAGCCTGCAAGGCACTGAATGTCCTCCCTCGTCCTCGCTGCCCCCTCCAAAGGCGAACGAAGACCGAGCTAAAGGCTGAGTGAGGCGCACGGCAGCCAAGCGGTGTGGCCTAGATGACAGCCGCGGATATTCATTCAGTCGAAGTGAGCTGCGCTACAAAAGGACAGATAGGACAGTGAAATCTGTGGACTACGCTGAGCTGAACCCAACAGAAGGATGGCTGAGCGTAAGGTAGGCTAACGTCACCCAATCAAATCGGATGTCATGTAATCTTATCTAGGTATAATCTGATCTCATTTCGCATGGAGATCTATATATTATAGGCATATAGATCTATTGTAGCAACGTTGTCATAATGCACCCGGTAGCCTCAGTCGATGATAGTCGATATTAATTATTAGGCCTAAGCTAAACCGCATATTCATAGGCATAATAATCACAGACATAATCATAGACAGGATCAGCGACTGTTGTTTTGCTTTATGCTCTTTTACACTGTGCTATCTGTGACTTCCGTCTTTCTTTTACTGTTCTACTCGACAACGACCTTTCAATGACATCACATATCACTGCAGTTGTACGAATCAGCTTCGGAATACTGAGGCAGCTGAAATCTGTGTCTCGCTCTCTCACACAAGACGTGACACGACATCTGGTGCAAAGTTTGATCCTGAGCCGAATCGATTACTGCAATGTCGCCTTTGCTGGCTTGCCACAGAGCAGTATCATTCGGCTTCAGGCAGTCATCAATGCTGCAGCTCGCCTAGTCCTGCGATTAAACAAGTTCGATCATATTTCCACCCCGATCCGGGACCAGCTTCAGTGGCTGGGAATAGGCGAGCGCATCAAGTTCAAACTTTGCACCATGATGCACAAATGCCTGAACAACCGTGCACCACCGTATACCTCGTGGACAACATCAAACCGCTGGCAAACGATCCTAGCAGGTCACGTCTGCGGTCGTCCAAGACCGCCGACGTATCCGTCCCTGCAACAAAAACTAAAGCGGGCGATCGTGCCTTTCGGGTCGCTGGCCCACGCGCCTGGAACAGTCTTCCATCATCAATTCAAACAATAAAAAGCCAATCTGCTTTTAGAAAACAGTTAAAGCTGCACCTGATTTGAGCTGTTTGCATTCATGCCGAACTTTGACAATTTTGTATTATGACATTTGTGTGTAAAGCATCCTAGAAGTAGCTTGCTACTGACGATGCTATAGAAATTGTCTTGATTACATTACATTACATTACATTACATTCTTTTGGGCCAAACTCGCCGGCAGTCAACATCGTAAGGCATAGCGAGCAGCAATTAAGCTTAATCAAAACCCAGCACAGAGTCTATGTTTAGAACTGTCAGCTGAAGGTTGATAGGCAAAATAGTGTATTGTTATTGCTCGCTGTTTTGCTATCTTGTTTCAAACGTTAGCTTAAGCGGAGTGGTCTTGGGATTTAAGGATACTTCTGGTTAAGGGTAAACGTCATGACAACAAGAACAACAACAATAACAACAACAACAACAACAACAACAACAAACAGCAACAACAACCCAACCGGATAATTAACCTTTCAATACGCAGTTTAGCTATGCATGAAGTTCTGTCTCTTAGTGTCCCGGGATTTGAACCCGGATCATGAAGGGCAAATGAATTCCTTATCTGATTCATGCCTCATGTCGTGGGCGATAATGAGGGATATTCACAAATATTCATAACTCTTGATTCTGTACAAACACACGAAACCTCCCCATCGGACCATATGAACATGTATAGGCCTATAATAAACATAGATCGCATTGATGGTCTGATTATCATTACAGCGCTGCGTGACACAGTATAATATAGGCCTCAGCCTACGTAGCCTGCGTACAGTGCTTAGGTCTCACAACGTTAATTCTTCTGCTAAAAATGGCACCAAGTATATAGCTTGGGGGCTGTACAATGTACAGCACTAGATGGTTCATGCATGCAAACGAATCGCCTGTACAGCATATATAGCAACTAATGCGCGTATATAGGCCTACACATAGACCTACGCAATGTACGCGTATACTATACCTACGGCCACCACTGTATACGCATGCGCACAGTAGAACCTGTGCATGTATAGTTTGTATTGTAGATAGGTGGCCTATTTATAGCATAATAATATTCAGCTTCAAATTCTTAAAGGTGCATTTGTTTTTGTCAATTGGATGCATGTATACTGCAGGATATAATAGCATCAGTTAGGTTACAAATGTATGGTCTATTGTAGCATATAGTATACATGCAGTCCGAGCAGGTGTATAATCTCTGGCTAAATCAGCTTAATAATAATAATTGCGACCAACTGACTATTTTAAAACAAGATGCATTATTTTCTATGTATAGATTAACATGATGTTACGAGTTATGACTGCAGCGTCTCAGAAGATTATTCAGTTATTTACACGACCGTCGATCATGCACTTCGAAATTATTACTACTCATGTTATTGTCTGTTTGCTCTAAAAGGGGCACGAACATCCCCCCCCGGAAACGATGAAAGCCCCACCCCAAATGCCTCGGACAATCTATGAATAATAATAGTGTGGATCTAATCACACAACAGTTTATTAAGCCTATGGCGTGACGTACGTTAGCCTACTTAGTTAGGCCTACCATGCCGTATAATAATTTTTTGTTTATTGGCATGTACTTCTGAGCGTCAATAACATTGTCAGGCATACAGTCTGCAGCAGAAGTGTTAGCACAGACCACTTTCCACTAAGATGTTTATTAAGAGTGGATTAACAAGTGGATCCGAGTTCATTATTATGGTCATAATGTAATTATACAGTCATAACTTATAAGTTTATATAGCGCCGTGTAAACCTGCTCAGAGGCGTTTACGAACTGCGGCGCCTTGATGACACGGTCGAGGTCTAGAAAGCTATACATAAGATTTGCGTTGGCGTTGCCATATGTAGGCCCTACACAAGGTGTATTACATATATACTATAGCCTATATATATGTACATGCATGTATATTATGTATTATGTATATATGTATTATATATATATGCTGCTCGATATTTTAATCTGATATATTTCGCTGGATTTTGATCATTCACTTTTTTTTCTGTCCAGGGTAACGGCCTCTGTTGTCATAGACCCTGGTCAAATCGGATCCATCCATCCTTCATTCACTTTAATACAAGTTTATGTTGATTTACAGCGTTTTCAGTTTGTGCTTTTGAAGCTTTTCTGATTTACTGCATGTGCTTCCACGCATCTATAGGGTATACATGTAGGCTACGGTACACAAATAATTATTGGATGATTGCCTTGATTGGCCTATTAGAACACTGTTCTTTATAATAAGTTTATATTATTCCTGGCAAAGGTAAATTTCCACGGCTTCATGTAAGACGACATTATGAATCTTTTATGATATAATCATTTTAATGGAGTTTGTTTACGATTATATTTATTGCTGCAGCCTGCAGGTATATTGACGGCGTTGGATGGTTGGGTGGGTGCTGGGTGGGTGGATGGATGGATGGATGGATGAAATAGCCTAGAGCTATAGACTCCTACCCCTTCTATTACTGTAATAGAATGCTCTACAACAAATAGAGAGCTAAGTGCAGGACACAAGCTTAATCACGAGCGCTGGCACGGACTCACTCAATCATGTAGATGCGCTTCAGTAAACCATATGTTTTGTAATTCCAGTCTAAATCAGTGGATTTACTGCTGCAGTGCGTGCCGATATATATCAGGTGATTGGTTGAACTTGTACCAGGCAGATCGTACAGCGACAGTGAAACTCCTGAACCATAATATTATCGTCCATAGTTCGCTGTCACTGAAATCGTATACCTTCTGTCACTGTAGTCTCATTTCGTTGCTCCTGCAGCATGTCTATCTTTAAGTATAAAACTCAAAGTTTGTCCTTCTGTGTGTGGGATGCACCAATTTTGTCCGGAGGCCTACTCGGAAATTACAGCGATTCGTTTAAAAAACATTTTTGCAATCGATTCTTACTTACATTTGGAGTTAAACGCCAATATTTTCGGCTGCCAATTCACTTTATAAGTCCCGAGATGTCAACATTTAAACTTGCACGCGATAAGCGATTCAAAATCCATTCACTTTGATAAGGCCTCCATTGCCTACCAGAGAACTACAGCCAATGGCATGACGGTTTGAGGTCACGTGATATTTACTTCTATCGAAAATATTTGCGAGGATTATTCTCGGTTTTTTTCTTCTGATCCACACGAGAAAATCACAAAGATCGCGATCCAAAAATCTTTCCATATTTTAAATTTCGCTGTTATAAAAACGATATATTAGACACGGCATAATTATGTTCACTAAACTCATGACGTCATTATTTTGAGCTGAAATCTTAACGTCACATCTCGCCAAACCGCGTAGCAAAAATGTTGTGGACGTAAATAATGCGAATATAACTGCAAATAATCGGAATAAAAAAGCGTAGATTTAAAAAACTTCCTTTATCTAAGTGGCAAAGAACAATTTATGAAAAAAGCATGTTGCGCTGAATGGTAGTATCTTTTCAGAAAAAGTCGTTTTTCTCAGTTACGTGTCGAGTGGACTTAACGGGTTTTGCTCTTCGATTATCGACCAGACCTGTACACCTAGCGGAGAGGTTCGTTACTTCTCCTTAACGCGGGGGTCGATGGAAGGCGGGGTCAGAATGGTGAAGTCGGAACGGGGTCAGGCGTGGCTGGGGACAAAAACTTATATTTCCCGGGCAACGCCGGGTAATTCAGCTAGTAGAATATAATAATAATTATTATTGGACGGTTTCCACTGGTTCTCTGCATCATGAATGTTTAGGCCAACTTCTGTTTTGCTCGTCTGTCTACTTAATGAAAATTCGTTTTATATTTTGTACATGGATGTTTATGTATGCGTGCTCTCGCTTGATTGAAGGCTTCAGTGATAAGCTCTGTCATTCAACCGTATTTCTGAAGAAGCCAATTATTCGGAATGTCCCGTGCGATTGCTATTTCGTGTTTTGCCACCATCAGCCACATCCACAGTATACTCAGTCACTCGCTTCCCTGTAGAGATCTGTTCATTTCCTGTCTATAGCGTATATAGATACCCATCTTCTCTTATAGATATTATATATATATAGCGTCTATATATATATGTCTCTCTCTATATATATATATATATATATATATATGTCTATAGCGTATATAATAGTATATATATACCCATCTTATACCAAGTCATCATCTCATCAGGATGCGCTGCTGATTCGAGGCTGCATGGTATATTCTAAAAGGTTCCTTTTTCAATTCGACTAATCTCTTGATCCCACGTTATATGCACCGAGTCGTCTTACAAGAAGTGTCTGACTGTATACGAAAATATTGACGAGATCAGAATTTAATTTTTCGTTTATTCAACAATCCGGTTGACAGACCGCAACCGGTTACAGTGTATACAATTATGCAGTTGAAACAATTTACAGGACCTCAGAATACATCATACATGAATCTTAATTAACTAATTAGCTGAACAGACAGCCTGCAATGCATAATAATGCAATCTGCTAATACCTGCAGGCAAAGTGCATGCAGACACTTTTAATATTATTGGTAATGTAAGAAGTCGCAATTTAGGATGTTATGTCGCAACTCGTTATAATTATATCCTGTTACATTGCACATCATTTTGTGTGGTAGCCCATAATTAGACCTATACTACAAACGAGCAGGAGCAAAGATGAACCATGGGCTATTTATTATTGGTGACATTATATAATGAGGAGCCACAACAAAATAATTCTCTTGGAACTTGTATAGTCTTTCTAGCTGGACGAAGATCTGTCAATGCTAAAATGCAGAACCACGTACGTCAACATTCTAACTCTTTGTCTCTACCTCTGCATATCTGTCTGTGTGTATATGTGTGTGTCTGTCTGTATGTGTCTCATTTTCTGTCTCTGTCTGTCTGACAGAGACAGAGAATGAGAATGAGAGACACAGACAGACATACGCTTGTCCG
>OX457044.1:30881427-30883927 GCA_949752735.1 Lumbricus terrestris | reverse complement strand
AACATTCACGTGCAGTTGTCTTGTAACATGTGCTTCATCGTATAGTACAGTGGTTCCCAACCTTTTCTTATAGTACAGTGTGTCCCAACCTTTTCTTATAGTACAGTGGTTCCCAACCTTTTCTTATAGTACAGTGGTTCCCAACCTTTTCTGATTTTAGGACCACTTTTTTTAGTTGGACGAGACGTGGGGCCACTTTTGGAGCTCAAATATGCAACTTGGAGAAAATAAACGTAATAGTGTAGAGCGAATCTGATACATTTGTCGATTTATTTTATGCTCCTTTGACTAGAAATTTGCTAAAAGCATATAAAATTGTTAAAAGTGAATCAAAATGGAATGTTTGATGCTTTTTATGAAATTCAAAATAAAATGTAATAGAAAATAATTATGTATTCCATCATGCTCAAATTGTCAATTATTGCATATATTTTTCATTATTCTTTGAGAGGTTGAGGGCCATTTTCTGAGGCATGACGGGCCACTTTTGGCCCGTGGGCCACGGGTTGGGAACCACTGGTATATCTTATCCTCTAGGAAGCTTCGTGTCTTTGTTTCTTCTATACCCATAATATATCAGACGTCGTGTTCACCGACTCCAAAGAACTTTCGTTGAGTCCAGAAAAGACTTTTTGGAGTGAACAGCTTAAACCAATTTTCCTTTCCTTTTGCAAGGTGTTCTTTCTGTTTGGCCATCGTTTCATGTTGTTAGGTTGAGAAAGAGCAACTGATGAGTTTCTTATGAGATGGCGCTATATGAATTTCAAATTATAGTGTCATCTAAACAGTAACTTAACTATGTATGAATCCCTGATCACTCATACAGCGCTTCGGCGTGAAACTCCGATGCAGTGTCCGCTCTGTAGTCGGGATCGCCTCTGAGTAGAGAGCTTGAAGCGGTGCTATAGCAACTAGCAAGTGCACATACAAACAAACAAACAAGACACACACAGTGACAAAACGTAGCGCAACATATTTGCTTATCAAGTGACGTTGCATGGTCTCCATTAGTTGTTTTGATTGCCTGATCCACTGCAGGATGGAAGCGGATACCTGGAGCGAAAGGAACTGGACAACTTTCTGACGGATCTGATGGAAAGCAAGGGTGTAAGTAGAAAATGACAATGGTGGCAGCGGCGGTCAAACTTAGTAGTAGAGTATAGTAATACTGGTGGCGGTTGTATAGTAGCGGTGGTGTTAGTGGTGGTGGTGGTGGTGGTGGTGTTAGTGGTGGTGGTGGTGTTAGTGGTGGTGGTGGTAGTAGTAGCGGCAGTGGCAGTACAGAGTATAGCAGTAGCATTGGCAGCATAGCAGTAGTGGCAATAACAATAATAAAATTTACACAGTACTGAGTAAAGGCTCTGACGTTGGCTGTGTGCAGTTATCATCATTTATATAAAATTATAATCTCATCGAATAATTATGCTTGCCAGCTGAAGTGTGAGAATTGTGGAAAAATAACTGGGAATTGTGGGTGTGAAAGACAGACTTAACTATATAGATATGGAAATCTAAGAAAGACTGGGGGGGTTGAAACCCCATCCCCCGGGCAATTCTCACCCTGGCCAGCTGACATTGCATTAGACGACTGCAGAGGGCATCAAGAGGCACACGAGGCGATTGTAATCGAACGAGTCTCAAGTGTTTCGGCGTCTGACTCCTATTATAAGATGAAAGTCGACAGTTCCTTGCTTTGCTTTACGACTTTCGTCGTCTTCTCATCTGTCTGTCTGTCTGTGTGTCTCTCTCTGTCTCTCTGTCTCTCTGTCTCTGTTTCTGTCTCTCTCTCTCTTTCTGTGTGTGTCTCTCTCTGTCTGTGTGTCTGTCTGTCTCTGTCTGTCTGTCTATCTGTCTGTCCTCTCTCTCTCTCTGTCTCTCTCCTCTCTCTCTATGTGTGTCTGTCTGTCTGTGTGTCTGTCTGTCTGTGTGTCTGTCTGTCTCTCTCTGTCTCTCTTTGTCTCTCTCTGTCTGTCTGTCTGTCTCTCTCTGTCTCTCTCTCCTCTCTATATATCTCTCTCTCTGTCTGCGCAGCCAGAGCCTATGCCTGACATTACCACGGTGGTCATGGCAACGGAGAGTGGACATTTCCCGTGTGACGTCGTAAACCAGTCGACTGCTGTTGGTTACGATCTCCGAAGTCTCGAAATTTCCGTTGGCTGCAGCCATCTTGAGAACCGCGGGTGGAGGAAGGAAGGGAGAGAAGAGGGAGGAAGGAGAAGGGCGAGAGGGAGGAAGGGAAGGAGCGTTCACGTGCGTAGACCGAATGCACCCGCAGCGTAATTTATGGACGATTCGTAAATTTCGATAACCGAGACTCTGATCGCAAGCATTTCCATAGCCTACAGGTCTATAGGCTTTGCTCGTTTTAAGTCTTAGACATATACTGTGCACTTAGACTCTTAGTGCACAGTATATGCGAAAGAGAAGAGGGGGGTCCTCGTAGAGAATGAATGGGCGGATGATTTAACAGACTGGTGCGGAACATTACTGCAATAGCTGA
>OX457044.1:30871427-30876427 GCA_949752735.1 Lumbricus terrestris | reverse complement strand
CATAAAATACACATACCCTAGGTCTACACTGTATATATAATACTTACGCAAATACTAGAGCTTCAAACGTCTATGTGAAGTTATATATATATATATATATAACTTTATATATATAAATATATATTATATATATATATATATACATGTATATATATACAGTTTTACACACATGTGAAGTTTTTTTATTGCATGCATGCATGCATGGAAACAAGGAGTTGGCCTAAGCTTAATTTGTTTTTGGAAAGCACTCATTGTTGTCGGCCTAGATACGGAAGTAGCGTCTTGTAGAGAAGTTCCATTATTTGGATTCCCATGCCGAGCCTTGAAACATCTCGATAAAATGCTCACACTTTCTAATCGTACTCACAAATTTATTTAGAGTCACGTTTCAAGAGTTTTTGTATAGATATAATTATAACCTTGTAAATATCGCAATTTTTGGTCGAAATCCGGCTGTTTCAGTCATTTGCATAATTGCATTCCCAAGCATAAACGTTGAGAGCAGACATCTCAGGTGGAGGTTTTCTACGCAATAATTTCAAGTTCATGTGATTTAATGATTTGTCTGTAATTATGTTGTAATGAATTTCGTTTTCGCACGGACTCTATGTTTATATTATCGTGTTTTTTTTGTTGCAGCTGTCACGGACGAACTTCGAGGACATCTTCATGCATTACGATCCAGTGAGTTGGTGATAAATGGAGACAATTTCAGAGAGACATATCTGCCATATATAGATGAGCTTCCGATGCTTTCACGTGTAATGTGAAACGTGTAATCATTGCAATGCATGCGCCCATACGAAGCATCAATATTATTCTGTATCAGTGGCGCCGCAAGCATAGGCATATACAATCATGTATGTCGCGGTTGGTCATTTTAGCTGCCTACACTTTACTATTGACCTGTCTTATAATGATACAAAATGCAACGCAGGGAAAGAGATGCATGCGTTCAATACCAGTGCTAATAGTCAGGTTAAATTGGCAATAATCAGGCTGTTTGTCGTCTCTCTGCATGCCTGTCTGTCTTTCTGTCTGTCTGTCTGTCTGTCTGTTTCTCTGTCTGTCTGCGCACGGATATTCGTGTGAGAATTAATGCACACCGCCCACATTTAGCTGAGTCACGCAGAACCAACTCATTTATAGTATCAACATTTAACACAAAAGCAGGGAAGGAGGGAGGGAGGAATGAGGGAGGAGGGAAGACGAGAGAGAGAGAGACAGACAGACAGATAGACAGACAGACAGGAGAGAGACAGAGAGAGAGAGACAGACAGACAGACAGACAGACAGGAGAGAGGGAGACGAACGTTGAATCTTGCTTTGTTACTTTTTTACAAACACGTCGTCTTTGCATGTTGACGTTAAGTAATTATATAGCGCATTTTCATTTTTAACAGATCAGGTTATTTGATAAGCATGAAATTCAGACGCCGATAAACCAATAAGTTTTGCATTTAATAACAGATTTATGTGCTAATTTGCAGTTCGGCTATTTTATATAATTATGGCTAATTGCCATTAAATAATGTTTGCGCTAGTCTGCTGTAAGATGAAGCCAGTAGGTCTATAGCCTAACGGCCGCCGCGTAGAGACCTTGAGCAAGTCCTTTACTCGCAATTGCTCGTGCGCTTCAGCGTGAAACTCCGATGCAGTGTTCGCGCTTTTGTCGGAAGCGCCTCTGAGTAGGCCTAGTGAGCTTGAAGGGGCGCTATAGCAATGCCATAAGTAAATAAAATTAATTAAACATATACGTCTATTATTAATTTATTATACGTGGAGATATAAATAGTTTAATCTAATTTATGATAATTATATAATTTATTTACATATTCGTTATATCGGGTATGATCTCATGCTGATCCAGTGACTGTAGTAGGGCGTGAGACCATATAGAGTTAATTGAAAAGTAGCCCAACTCTCTGTTGGGACGACCTGCAGGCAACCCTCCAGCTAAACGAATCTTTTCAGACATCCGATGACGTCAATTCCTGCACGATGTGAATCATTCTGTATACGTGCTTATAGGTACAGTGTACGCTGGGCCACTATATACTTTCAACCAGTAAGTACATGTAGGCCTAACTAAGCTGAGTAATAGATTACTCTCAAACAAACATAGCCCAAATACTAATAGCAACAGGGCGCTACCAAACTCTTTGCGGGTGAACTATCAGGTTCATATAGTGATTTTATTCATGGGCCCTATATTTTAATCGTTCTATTTAATCCTTGAAAGATCACGCTATTATCATCATCGTATAGTGACTATTACTGTGTGTACATGTGTATAGCCACGTCCTGCGTAAATAGAAAATGTGGATGGATGAATTGTCCCCTTGGATCTGCCTTGTACATGCGTGTGTGTGTGTGTGTGTGTGTGTGTGTGTGTGTGTGTGTGTGTGTGTGTGTGTGTGTGTGTGTGTGTGTGTGTGTGTGTGTGTGTGCGTGTATACAGCAACTCACCTTGCCACTGATTCAATTATTATTAGCGTCTCACGTATGTGTTTGTGTGTGTATTTGTGTTTAATTTTGTGTATTTATTGTATAAATGTATGTGTATAGTATATACTAGACTAGCAATCATTATAGGTATAATAACAGTATACTATGCAAGCGGAGGTATATGGTCGACGCAGTCGGGGACTACAGAAGAAAATATGGGAGGACGTGATATAACAAGACCTGAAGCTGCTCAAATTGAAGAAAGAAGACACCGGAAGCAGAGACAAGTGGAGGAGAAGGATCCGAGTGGCTGACCCCTCGCCAGAGGGAATAATCCTAGCCTGAAGGGAAAGAAGAAGAAGAAGAAGTATAGTATATACAACTGTGTGCATTAATTATATGCATGCATGCATGCATGCATATAGTGCATTTTGCTGCTTTCAAACCTTGAAATTAACGTTTAACACTAGATGATGAATTGAGACAAAGTAATTGAACAGTGTTCGTCTTTTTTTTCGTTCATTGTGCACAGGATGGCAATGGTTTCATTGAAGGGAAAGAATTGCTGGCTCTCATCAGAGACATTGTGACCAAAACAGACGAGGTACTGCGTCAGTTTCAGTGCTGTCAATAAATAAATAAATAAAAGCCTGCTTTCACCGAGAGCATCTGTATATCGCCGTGCTATAGATATAGAGAACTATTCAGAGGTGCTCCCTGCTCAACCTCTGCAACTGAAAATCATTGACAGCGTCTCCTTGATGCTGAAAGGTGGCAATTTGGGAGAGCCAAGACTTTTCTTACCTATAACGACAGGTAAACTTCGGATAGATTTGTAGTAAGTAAAACTCCCACCTTCTTAAGTTCCTATTCCTCTTTTGTCTCCAATTGAGCTAACAGAAATGAAATCATTTACGGTAAATGACTTTTCCATTGGGTACAGATCCGACCATAGATTTAATAAGGACCATAGATTTAATAAGGCGTAACGTATTACATTACTCGAGCGAAGGGAGTTCCTTCCTTCTTGCAAATTGTGCCGTTGACTATCATCTATTTATTTGTTTCTCGCATATGCTATAGCACCTCTTCAAGCTCGCTACTCAGAAGCGCTCCCGACTACAGCGCGGACACTGCATCGGATTTTCACACCGAAGCGCATGAGCAATTGCGAGTGAAGAACTTGCTTAAGGTTCCTACATGCTTAAGGTTCCTGCTTGAGGTGGATTCAAACCTGCAACCCTCCGGCTTCAAGGCACCGAACTCTCCACTACACCACCGCGCCCTATAGATCAGGTGCATGGATGATGGAACGGTGGAAATGTGTATTGAAAACATGCATTGGTGACGTTATGCCTAATTGTTTCGTGCTCAACAGAACGCAACGCACCAGGATGTTCTCGATTACAAGGAAGCAGTGTTGCGTGTCTTCGACAAGAACACGGACGGACGACTGTCGAAAAAAGAACTCGGTCTTCTATTGTCCGTCGAAAAGAAATAGGATCTTCTCTTCATCACCTTCTTCTCTTCTCCTTCTTCTCTCATTTCTCGTTCGTCTTCTCTCCCTTCGTCCATTGTTTTTTTCTTCCATCGCATCCCTCTTCCGTCAACCAACTCCACTGAAAATACCTTACGATGCTGTCAAGAAGAATTACACATATTAAATGGAGAACCGTATTTCGCTCTTTCCTATAATGTTGGTTACACTCTATATAATGCATCAAAGTAGGCCTATATACATGTATATGCGTATATATGTATGTCAAGAGAGTTACCTTGAAGATCATTCCAGTGTGTATAGGAAAATACCAAGTGGATACTATGTAGACGTTCTCTTTTTATATAGCCTATACTTCTATCCGACATATCTGCTCCTAAGCTGAATTGGAATGATCCCTTTGTCCCGCAATCAAGGACCATGTAGTTTTGCCCAAAACTAGCTCCTTTGCCACCATTGGACCTGCCCTCTGGAATACCCTTCCCTTCTCTTTCCATTGTTTCTATATCTGCTCCGACATCTGTCTCTCCTCAACAATATTTTCTTCTCTCGGGGCACTCGCACTTGAAGTGCTACACATAGCAGGGCTTTTTATCAGGAATTTTTAGTCCGGCACAATCCCTTCTTTCTCTTCCAATCCATGGTAAATTAGTAGGCCTATACCAAACAGAGGATAGTCAATCAGAAGACAATGGCCTTTCTAAGTAGTTTTCACTGCACAGACGTGCTTCTATTACTCTATAACTGCAGAATGTAGAACCATTGCACATATTGGGCACAACTGCATGATGTAAAAAGCCCTACGCTTCTGAATGGTCAGTGCTGAGAGCGGCGCTATGTACAGGCATACGTTTCAAATTACATTACAGTGTATCTCAAATATAGACCTTCCAGACTTATTTCTGTGTATAGACTCTAGACCAACACATCTATTATAATTATAATTTAAATGTATGATTTCATTAAGTAATCGTCGTTGTTAGTCTTTTGTTTGTCGAGTCGTCTTTTAACGCCAAACCACCGTTTTTAATTGAGCGCTAGGCTACTGCTGTGC
>OX457044.1:30828927-30866427 GCA_949752735.1 Lumbricus terrestris | reverse complement strand
TATCCACTCATCCACCTCTCCACCTACACATCCATAATTCCATCTATCCTAAATCGGTTGACTTGGCGACCAAATTGTCTCGAAGCGCAGATCACGCTTGCAATTACGAATTTGATTTGATGCAGCGCCGGTTGATAAACTGGTCTGCATGGTGAGCAGGGATGCCACTCTGCGGTCGAAAAAAGGCTAGAAAAGCTAGATTGACGATTTCTCTGGAAAATACATGGATTTTTCCATTTTCCGGCTTGGAATTTCTGAAGACCTTTTTTAGCCATCCGATTATAATTATTAAAATTTGCTCTCTTTTTCCTCCCCGATAAAATTTATGATGACGTTTTTAGTCGTTAGCTTCAAAAGTTAAAATTTTTGGTGCAAATTCACAAAATTTTCGACTTTTTTCACGTCTTTTGTGCATTTTCACCTTTTAAAAAATCAATTTCTATGCAAAAAATCGGAAAAACCGTCGTGAGAAAAAAAGCTAGATCCTGACAAAAAAACCTAGAAACCTAGACAAGACCGAAAAACCTAGATTTAGGTGGGAAAAACTATGAGCGGCATCCCTGCTGGTGAGGCTTTGGTGGACGCTGAGAAATTTCCGACTGTTGCACTACTTTAAAAGGTTTATACGCGGTTTGACTTTTGTATACAGATATTTTGAAATGTTCACGAATTATGTTTACTCGTGAAATACTTGAGGCGACGGTCGATTGTATTCGTGCATATAACGATGACGTTGCTAAAGATATTTTTGAAGTAGAATCAGTTGCATGAGGTTAAGCCAATGAAATAACTTAGAAAAATCGTTTCCCAAGAGAAATCGTAGTGACTTTCATAAACAGGGTCACTTGGAAACTAAATTTCCAATTGAAATCGTAGCCACATTTATGAAAACATCAAGTTGTAAAATCTTTTCCAAAGTGAAATCGAATGAAATTGAAATGTATGAAAACATCGAGCTATAAATCTTTTCCAAAGTGAAATCGCAGTGAAATTTACGAACACATGCAGCAAGTAAGAAAAATCTTTTCCCAAGGTTAAATCGTAGTGAAATTTAAATACACAGCCACTTGGAGACTTATTCAGCAAGTGAAATCGTAGTGAAATTTACGAACACATGCAGCAAGTTAGAAAAATCTTTTCCCAAAGTGAAACCGTAGTGAAATTTAAATACACAGCCACTTGGAGACTTATTCAGCAAGTGAAATCGTAGTGAAATTTCGAACATAATTAGGCTATGCCGCAAGTTAGAAAATTCTTTTCCCAAAGTAAAATCGTAGTAAAATTCATAAGCCCAGCCAATTGGAGACTCATTATCAAAATGAAATATTAGTGAAATTAATAAATACAGTCAGTTAAAAAGTTTTTCATGTGAAATTGTACCGGTAGTGAATAAGTGGTTGATTTGCAATCGTCAATAATATGAGGAGCTCACACTTCATATGTCGTTGACTTGAAGATCGTGAGCTATAATAATTTCTTGAATTTGATCCAACAGCCAGAAGCACTTGCTCTCTTTTCATATTGTCTTCCTTTAAACGAGGAAGCAAGGTCAGCGAAATTCGATTGATTTGCTACATTCTCTTTCAGCTGTGTGCGTGCGTGCGTGTGTGTGTGCGTGTGTGCGTATGTTTGTGTGACAGAACCTACCGTAATACGCGTATACCTTCGTCCCTGCAGTGGCAAGCGTCTGTGCGGACTTTCCTAATCTCGTTGTTTACATGCACTTGTCGAGATTACCCATCGCTCAAGATGGAAGCAGAAGACCTTGTAAGGAAACTGTTTTGTGTTAAATACTTATGCCAAACACGGTGTTACCTCGATCCATACATACATATTAGCTGCGACTACCACAATGACTGAAGCTGCAGCGTAGGGACCTTGAGCAAGTCCTTTACTCGCAATTGCTCGTGCGCTTCGACGTGAAACTATTATGCAGTGTCCGCGCTGTAGTCGGGAGCGCCTTTGAGTAGTGACCTTAAATGGACGTTCTAGCAAATGCGAGAAATAAATGAAAAATAAATGGAAAACAGGAATATGTTGTAGGCCCATATTCTAATATGGGATCCACCACATAGGTCCATAGGCCTATTAATGCAGTGGGCATTTAATGCTGTCAGCGTTCTAATCAATCCAGCACCAAAACGCAGCGTTTGAACAACATGGGATGTTCATTGTTCAATCGTTCGAAAGTTTCGTGAGAATCCATACAATTAATTATTTTGTCATGTTTGCATTGCCACTGATGAGCTATTTAATTGGAAACCATGCTTGAGTAGCAGCTTTTAATTGTCCAGCCGAGTCGAATTGTGTTCAGCGTCATACAAATATTTGTTCGCACGCATTTGAAGGCGTATAGCCCTACATTGTGCTTCCGACGTGTGACTCAAATGTGCGGAGAACATAATTATGACTTATAAGGCTAACATAAAATCTACGAGAGCAATTCATTAGCTCAATATGTATAATATAATGCTCTGTGCAATATCAATAACGTGACGCATGAATATTATATAGCCTATTGACTACTATAGGCCTAAGTGCAAAGTATATAAGGTCAACTTGATTCGGTCCTGTTCCTAAACTTTTATGGAATAGCGATCAGAGTCTCTCTCTGAATTCCATTTATGTCATTTGATTGTGCATCTAATACCGATTGCGACCTGCATTGTTCCATCGCATTGTATGGATGGATCCGATTTGACCAGGGTCTATGACAACAGAGGCAGTTACCCTGGACATAAATTTGCTCGGCATATTACAGCACTTAAGAGCAAGGTACTAGACCAGTTTTTCTTGAAGAAAAGTCCTGCACATGTACTGTACCATGGATTTATATGTAGGTCTACTGCCTCCCGTGTAAATGACTATAGGCACTGTTCAGGGCGCGCTCTCCGCGCGTAACGGGAATAACGAAACCCATTTAAAGTCTTAAGAACTGATGAGGGAAAACGAGTAACTAGTTTATCCTTAGTGATGGAGGAAGGCCCTTCCATTACAGGACTAACTACGGGAAGCACACGCTTGACTAACTAAAACACACAAAGCGATCAGCAAGACGAGGGTGCGTGGAATGGCTTTCGCTTTCGCACGCTGTTGTTTAATACCATAATAATTAGTAATTATGGTATTAAGATGTTTGTTATTTCGAGATTATATAGTCTTGAGTATTTCACCGATGACTATAATAGCTGACTGATAATTTGTATAAAATTAGTGTTACATGGTTTTACGTCACATAGGTCTCAATGTTGCATTTTTGGACAGGCCAAAATGGATTTGTCAATATTTTGTGTATACCCATCGCTGCCAAATGGCTGGCGTTAGGAACTGACGACGACGACGACGACGATGATGATGATAATGATGATGACGACGACGATGATGATGCTGCTGATGGTGATGATGATGGTGGTGGTGATGATTATGGTGATTATGATGATGATGACGATGATGATGATGATGATGATGACGACGACGACGACGAAGACGACGACGATGATGATGATGATGATGATGATGACGACGACGATGATGATGACGTTGACGATGACGATGACAATGATGATTATGACGACGACGATGAGGACGACAATGAATAATTTATTTTTATTATTTTTATTTGTTCAGTAGCTATATATCAGAGTAATAATAATATTATTAATATTATTAAAAGCCGGTTATACAGAGGAGCATAAAGGTATTTGGTTGACCCCGATAATCAGGGTCCATATGTATTGCTGGAAGCAAGACAATGGCGTACCGAAGAAACAGAAAAACTAGAATGCAGTTACAGGCTACAGCAGTAGGAAAAATGATGACAACGATGATGATGACAACGATGATGATGATGATGATGATGATGATGATGACAACGATGCTGTTGATGATGAAGCTCAGTAAAAGTGAGCAGAAAACCGCATATTTCCGTCATTGCTGATTAACTATAGGAGCTAAAGAAGCCAGCTTTAATTGCATCCGCCCTTCGAGTTACACGTGCTCAATCAGAGTGCTCATTCAGTTGCTTCGAGCTAATTAAGACACACTTGAGAAGTACAATACTCGATGGTAGACATTGTCAGATGTGACAGGTTCGTCAGTGCATCTCACCGGAGTCCGTTCATAAAAATATATCTGGACAAAATTGTGGAGAGATTTATTATTTATATAGATACATCATATCGTATAGGCCTATATATTATATACACACACATATATATATGACACCTCTCGAAAATTGACTATTCGGAGCACACATAGCCTGCACATGTAGGCTACACTCCGAGGGGAAAGAAATGCACTTAGAGAACGAGAGACTGATGTGAGAGAAAAACGAGTCATTAGTTTAGTCCTTAATGAGGAAGGAAGGTCGTTCCAAATGGAAGGACCAAACGCAGATGTTGGGCAAGAGTAGTCCTATTTAGTCCTGGGAACAAACCGGTCAAGGTCAGCAGAACGCAGCGAGAGAGATGAAGATATACATACGAGTTAAAACGGCTCTGGCATATAGGCCAATAGTTTGAGAGGCAGACGTAGGCCCTATTAATGTTAGGAACATTTCCCAACTATGCTATGGAGGCTAGAAAGCGAATCTTGTAGTAGATGCGTACAGCGATAGGAAGCCAGCGCAAGACTTCAGACATATTATATGCTACAATGTACATGTGTGGAGACTTAAGATATATTCGCAAAGCTACAGGGAGTCGGGCTATGACTCTATAAAAGCTATGTCTGAAGCATTTAAGACCGTTAACTCCGCCACTGGTTGTCCACTGCCAGTGCCGGTCCCAATCCTGGATAAAGGAGGAGGGCGACACTAATCATCTTTGATATGGCAGTGTCGTTAAACATGTAACAAGAGAGATTTGAGACCGATTGAAGGGGAAAACGCTGTTTAGTGGTCCATAAGAAGTGAGCTGCTGCAGTTTTAGGCGAGAACACACAAATACATGAACGATGTTGGTATAAATCAGATGGAGAGACCGACCGTCTGATGGCTCTTAGCCGCCTCAGTGACAGAAGCAGCATGGGTCAATTAAACCCAGTTTAGATATATATATATATATGTGCTCCATTTAACGTGACGGAAGAGTCAAGTGTGACGCCCAAGTTACGGGGCTGCGTATACCTACATTGCCACATACAACTGACAGCATAAGTCTAGCAATTATAGGTTTAAATGTCACCTCATTGTATTTCAAATAACACTACGTAACAAAATTTTACTTTTTGTTTGTTCCTGGGTATTAAATGTTATTTCCTAATTGCTTCTGCCTCAAAAGTATAGAAAATGGCCATTATGCCCCAAAGACTTTGCTTTTAAGGGCAGGAGATTGATTATTCTGAAACGTAACTGCTTCTTCGGTACATTGAAATTCATGTGTTAACTCGGAGTAGCTGTACAACCTTGTGAACTTCTGGGAATATTCTAGAATACCTTCCACACTTATAAAATAGCTACAGGTAGTAGTATAAGTAAAGATGCCTTGAGCCCACCATGCACTTCAGCTTAGTTGTACGTCTGACTAGAAGCATAGCCTGTAGACACAACTCATAATATGAGATGTGTCTACAGGCTATGCTGTGCCTAAAGGATACTTGCAGCCTCTTGATGCCATATTATGGCATCAAGAGGCTGCAAGTATCCGGCTGACGCATTCTGCTAGGCCCATGCCTGTACTTTCTTGTGGAGGATGGTACAGAGGGATAAAGAGAGCCATGAATTTTGCAATACCAAGAATCTGGCGAGAACCCACTGAACAACCAAGCAATTGCTACTTCTGCATGGTGGATCCTTCCAATTCCAAACGCCGGACTGGAAAGAATGCAACTCCTATCATACATCCCCGACCTTTCTTCATCCATGGCTCCAGTGCCACACAGCCCTGAGCTTCTGGTACCCACTGTTCTGGATAGAAACCAGTCGCCTTCAGAAGAACAAAGTATATCAGAGTCAGAGAGCGATGAAGACGTTTTAGATCCAGACTATAACTTTCTAGCTCATGGCAAAAATTCGTACTATCCAAACCAAAAATACCTCAACGACCTGATCAGAAATCTGGGTCTCAGCAAGTACAATGCAGAACTTTTGACGTCTAGACTCAAGCAGTGGAACCTGTTGGATGACAGTGTTCAAATCGCAGATCAGAGGAAGCGTCATCAAGCATTTTCAAGCCTTTTAACCAGTCAAGATGGACTTTGCCTCTGTCACAACGTGACCGGTCTTTTTCAGGAAATTGGAATCGACTGCAACCCGAACGAGTGGCGTCTCTTCATTGACAGTTCATATGGGACTGGGTGTCTCAAAGCCGTGCTACTCCATAATGGAAACAAGTATCCGTCTCTTCCTCTGGCTCACTCGGTACACTTCAAGGAGGATTACAAAAGCGTGAAAACCTTGTTAGCCGCCTTGAACTTCGATGAGTACGGCTGGGATGTCATAGGAGACTTCAGAATGGTATCATTCCTGATGGGTCTGTAAGGGTTCGGACAAAGTTTCCTTGCTACCTTTGCCTTTGGGACAACAGAGACAAAAGGCGCACTACCACAAGCGGGACTGGCCTCAGCGGACCGAGTTCAATGTGGGTAGCAAAAATGTCAAGTGGGAGTCACTGATGGATCCTCGGAAAGTGCCGATGCCACCACTGCATATTAAATTGGGCCTAATGAAGCAATTTGTCACGGCTCTGGATAAGGAATCGGCAGCTTTCAAATACCTTCAAGGTTTCTTCCTTAAGCTGTCTGAGGCAAAGGTCAAAGCTGGTATATTCTTCGGCCCACAGATAAAGAGAATCATGGAGTGTAAGGATTTCTACAAGATGCTTTCTAGGAGTGAGAAAGCGGCTTGGAATAGCTTTGTAGCGTTCTTTAGAGGCTTCCTGAGCAGTAACAAGGCCAAAAACTATGTAGAGCTGGTTGAGACTCTGGTGAAGAACTACAGTAAATGGGATGCAGGATGTCCCTAAAAGTTCATATCCTATGATGCTCACCTTGATAACTTCAAGGAGAACATGGGAGCATACTCGGAGGAGCAAGGCGAGCCTTTCCGCCAGGATATACTAGACTTTGAACGTCGCTACCAAGGACAGTACAATGAGAACATGACGGGAGACTACATCTGGGGGGCTGATTCGTGAAAGTGACTTACATTATAACTGTAAATCTCGAAAAACTACGCATTTCTAAATTTCGGGTGGTCAATTTTTTTATCATTCTAGTATTGATACATGTTGCTTTGGAGTCATTTTGTGGTTTCTTGTGACCTATATAGTTTTATTCTGCCTTTACGTGAACAAAAGCAAACAAATTCGCTCGTTTGCTGTGGAAATAGGTTTTTTCTTTTAAATATCATTCTCCAGTGCACAAAAGCAAAGTTTAAACAGAATAACAACCATTTCCTATACTTTTGAAGCACAAATAACCAGGAAATTACACTCATTGCCCAGGAACAAAAATCGTGTTACATAGTGTAACACGCGTTACTTGAGCATTTGCGTGAACAATAGGCCTACCTGACTCGGTGGCTCTATTTGTTGAGCTTTTGAATTTGAAAACTGTTGTGAATGATATACCGAAAGACGATTTGTAACGCTTAATTAATTAACTTCACTAACACATACTGAAATTTGCTGAACAATCATCACAAAGCGTTCAACTTAAGGGACCTAGCCATCTTTCTGGGCCTCAGCTTCATACTGTGGTGTGACCTTGCGCGCGTAATAAATTTATGTAATAATAATAATAATCCTCTGACCACAGTCAATCATGGGGCGCTGTAGTCTATGGTGGATGTGGTAGCGCGATATTTTTAATCAGGCTACGATCAGCATGATAAGCGCGTGTTACCACGCCCGCCATAAATCGTCCTCTACCCTGGCTGCTTGTATGCGGTTGCTCTGGCTGCAAAAAGTCTGGCGCCGCCACTGCTAGTCTAGCCTGTATACCCTTCAATGACTCTCCCTTCTGACCGGTCCACCACGATCATGTTTACAACCGCAGGCGTCCCAAAACTGAGGTTCTGGATGCTGCAGCATTCATAACAGTCACTTTAGATCAGGGATGATGTCCGCTCGCATGCGAGTCTAGGGTCTATAGGCATACATGTATATTGTATATTCTGTGTTGCAGGCCATAATGGCCATTGAACGACAGGGGACATTATTGCTGTATCGTTTTGTTTCCGAGTTGCTCCTCGTCGCTTCATCTAATAGCAGCTATCGTGCTCGCTTCACTGCATAAGCGTATAGGTTCAATAGGTTCTCTGGTTGCACTTCGTGTTTTTCGTCCTTCTAAAAACTTAGCCTATATGTTTATATTAACCTAATATTTTGCGATGAATGAATGAATATGTTGGCTGATTTAACTGTAGCTATAATGTCTCAGTTTGAGCTATGGCCTACACGTGGATACATAGGCCTAATTATTAGCAGTTTTAAATCGATTTTTTCTCGATATGGTATAGGGCTATATATATAGGCCTACGTACACATGCCGATGTCCCATCTACAATGGAAATAAGAAATGCCGCAGCCTTCGTCGTTATGTACCAATTCGCAAAAACACGACGTCTCAGAGGCGGATAAAGATTAAGATTATTAGCTCTTCATAGGTCTACAGTGGGCTGGACACGAAAACCTGCGCTACAGAATACGCTTCATCATCATCATCATCATGCTTGCGCCGTATCGTCTGAAAATCCGTTGGATGCATGAAGGTGCGTTGCTATAGAAACACCTGCAACTACAGGTTATTCAGCTGATCGTCGATGATTATTACCTCAAGCCACGCCAACTATTCCACCGAATAGATTGATAGTTTCCCTGCCAGAACAGAGAAAAGTAGACCTATATTCTATACAGAGAGTTCCACTGGACTCCGTCTACGTATACGAGACATGCCGGAAAATTGTTGCTGTCCCATAGCGATAGCAGTCTGTCCGACTCGCAAATCCCTTTTAATCCTCTTCGTATCGAAACCAAATCAGCCAGCTTAATCAGGCTAATCATGGGTGTGTGGACCGCATCAGTGGTTCGAACGACAATCGACTATAATATAGTATATAATATATCCACATGCAGTGATATATTATATCACTAGATAAGACGCCAGACCTTAGGCACCGATGTCCCGCAACAAAGTGTGTCCTCTGGAAATATTTTCCTCTGGGAAACCTGTTCCAGAGAATGTTCTGCCCTCAACCATAGGTGCAATCACGTCCTAAAAGTTGGGGGGACCATAATAAATCACGTCCTAAAAGTTGGGGTGCACCATAATAATAAAGTTAGGGGACCACTCAAAAGTTGGGGGACGCGTCCCGTGGGTCCCGTATGGTGGTTGCGCCTATGCCCTCAACGAATCTGTCTCACACAACGGAATTAACCAATAGGCCTAATATTATTTGAGAAGACGAAATGAAGCTCAGATGTGATGAAGATTGAAAAAAATCAAACTATAAGTTATAATGTCAAACTTTTCTTTGTTCGGGAGGAAATCGATGTCAGCGGTGTGCTTAAATGGTTCACGTGGATTAGGTTAATATTGGACCAATCGTCGCTTTTCTGAATAACCTGTGGTTGCAGGTGGTCCAATAGCAACACGATACCATACCCCCTCATCTAATGACTTCCCACACAATAACGTGGTGTGCATGATAAAGTACATCAGGAGCATCCCTCTTCGACGCGATGCGGTTCGTGCTAACCTGCGTTTTCAAGCTGTCGGACAATTAGGCGCTATCTAATTTTTCCGGCATCTTCTCGTTTTGTAGACTGAGAACTGCGCTGGTTCTGGTTTTTCAAGACTTGCACGAATTGATGCGATATACATCGTAGAAAGTAGTCAGGGTTTATGAAGCAAGAGTCGACTGTAAAGCAAAGGATATTGCAATACTAAACATAAATGATAATCGTGCAGGACTAGGAATACCGGCATACTCTTTGGATGTTCTGAACGAGATAGAAGACTATATCATTGTTCTTGTGTTTAACCTATACGGGCAAGGCATCATTGGCTTCTCGTAATGTAAGCTCTTGCCACTATCAAATGGCGCTCATGGCAGATGGCATTCAATGAATCAATCAATCAATCAATCAATCAGTCAACCAGTCAATCAATCAATCAGAATTTATATAGCGTCCCTTAATGGTCCCTGTATACTCAGAGGCAACCCAGGTCAAGCGAAACAGGGGTCTTCAGCAGTTGGTGAAACTGCGAACAGTTTGGGAGATGTCGTGTGGTCAAGGGAAGACCATTCCAGGTTGTTGGACCAACCGCAGAGTTGAACGGCTCTCATGCATTGTTGCAGACCGGGCGAAAGGGTCGATTAAGACAGCGTGGACAGAGGAGCGCATTGGTTTATTTAACTCTTTTATGGAGATTGTCGGCCATTCATTGCATGGTGGGACTAGTCGCCGGCTAGTCCACATAAAAGATTCGCAGAATATCTAGCACAAGCTCCGATCATTCCTTATAATTATAAGATAGTAACTTGACATGATAAAAAAACACTATCCGACCAGTTTGACCTACATGTATATAATAGGCCTATATGTGCATCAAAGAATCACAAAGAAACCAGTAGAATCTATACTTGCTCGTAGGCAATTTAAAAATACGCAGAAATCATTTCTATTCATTTTTCTGGTTTCTTATACTGATTGAACTTATTACCCGTTGTCATTTAGGCCTAAGGTAATAAATTATAATTAATATTACTAATAATATTACTAGTACTACTACTACTACTACTACTACTACTACTACTACTACTACTACTACTACTACTACTACTACTAATAATAATAATAATAATAATAATAATAATAATAATAATTATTATTATAATAATTAACTAGCCTATAATAATAATTATAAATAATAAAATCCGGTAATCGTAGCCTGTGTAAATTACCAGTTGAATGGAAGTCTTATTCCGCAAAGAAGGACAATGATGTCAACATATCTGATATCAGAAAGCAAGTACAACGAGTGGCTGGGGAAAACGGATTATAACTGGTCATAGAATCAATTAGAAACTAGTGCTGTCTAATACTACATTAAATTAATTACTTAATTAATAGATAATACATAATAATATTTATTAACCAAATATGAATAAATAGTCGATTATATATACCCACGTGCAATTCGTTTATCCATATATATTCTTGCTTCATGATCATATCCATTTCCTTTATTTTATTCGAAAACGAAGATGTACGGTATAGCATATCCGCTGCGTTTAACGGCATATTAAGCACGCCCAAGTCGTGGCGGTGCAATTACATCATGTCACGTTATGGCGATGAAAAGCATTAGCTTTATATCCAATTCAGAAAGAAAAATCATGGAAATCATTTATTTCAATAGTGCACTCGTTAAATGATATCTTAAGAGAAATTGCAGCCAAAATTAAGCGGTCATTTTTAAATGGGAAAACTTTGTTTCAAATGAGAGGGAGGATTTTTTTTGGGGGGGGGGGTTGACTTTGTCGACCGGATCATCCCGATGGCAGCTACGTTCAATGCGTCTCTTTTAGGATCGACGACCCTTTCTACTTCAGTCTCACATCTAATAAACGTTACAACCAGTAGGGTCTATTTATTATGAGTCTATATTAACTAGTCTATATTTATTTAGCACAGGACAGAAGAGAGAAACTAATGACACACCGCAACCGGTTACAGTGTAGGCCTACATGTAGATTTATGCAATTGAAACGATTCACAAGAATGCAAATTACAGAAGACATGAATCTTAACTACTAACAAAACAGACAGCCTGCAATATTTGGCGCTAATAGCAGCCTACAAAGCACGTCCGCTCTACGAGGCGCGAACTCGCTACCTCTCGCTCTCTATACGCCAGCATGTTATCCAATGCGCTACCATGTCTTAAAACTGGTAGGCTAGGCTACATGCCTGCTGTAAGTAAAAACTACCATGTTAACTGCTTAAAAATTGTTCATTTTGCTACCCACATCACACACACACACACACACACACACACACACACACACACAGGTCAATTTACTATCAGCACAAAAAGTATACGTGATACCTAAGAATTTAACTTTATCCGTCCAAGCAACCTTTTGCGACCAGACCTTATAATTATGCTTGCAATGATCAACACAGTCCTATGCCTTGCTAATATCCAAAGCAGCTGCTGTGAATACAGTGCTGCCCCCACCCCACCCCACCCCATCCCACCCCAACAAAACAATCAACCGACAAACGCTTTGCAAATAATGCGCTGGTGCACTGCACTCGTCGTTTTCAACTGCAACCCATCTGACTCAAAACATTCTCAGTGAATAACCATGAGAATAAATAATTATTGCTGTATCAATACGCGTCAAGTGATATCAGAAACGAGCGAATGTCATTATGAGAAGAAATCGTCTGCCATCCGCAGTTATTACCAGAAGCACCCTCGACTCTTTTTGCGTTGGTTGCCCGATGGTCGGAGGCGCTGGCCTGCGGTCGCCGTTAACAAGCCTTTCCAATCGAAGTTTACGGCCGATGCGTATAAAAGAATTATGGTAGAACGCGGAGGAGAAGGAGGAAGGCGGGAAGAACGAGGAGGAAGGGCAAAAGGAGGAAGAGGAGGAGAATGTTACGCTGTAACGATGGCCGCTGCTAAATTATGAATGTTAATGACATTGCAATTGTATTGCAATGTATCGTATTGTATTGTTTAAAATCTGTATTGCATAATAAGCATTTATAAAGCGCCTCTTACAGACTAGCTATTCAGAGACGCTCTCAGCGTGACAGCCCCGAGGAAATAAAAATGAAGATTATCTGTTTTGATACACTTGAACGTTAATGTTTTGATACATTTGAACGTTAATGTTTTGAAACATTTGAATGTTAATGTCCCTGAAATGACAGTCGCTGCCAATTATGAATGTTAATGACATTGTAATTGTATTGTAATTGTATTGCATTGTATATGAGCATTTATAAAGCGCCTCTTACAGACTGGCTATTCAGAGGCGCTCTCAGCGTGACAGCCCCGAGGAAATAAAAAAGAAGATCTGTTTTGATACATTTGAATGTTAATGTTTTGAAACATTTGAATGTTAATGTCCCTGAAATGACAGTCGCTGCTAATTATGAATGCTAACGACATTGCAATTATATTGTATTGTAGCCTATATAAGCATTTATAAAAGCGCATCTTACAGACTAGCTATTCAGAGGCGCTCTCAGCGTGACAGCCGAGAGGAAATAAAAAAGATTTGATATATTTGAACGTTAATGTTTTGATACATTTGAACGTTAATGTTTTGATACATTTGAATGATAATGACATTGTAACGATTTATTTTGATACATTTAACTGTTGCGGAATCTATGAATTGTGTGTTTTAACTACACTTTACCTGATTTTGTATTGTCGTCAACGGCCAGTGATGTCATATAATGATGTTAAACCTTTGAATAAAAAATAACGACAGCCGCATGTCCGCTGAGACACACACTCACAAACACCCACAAACATACATATAGAGAGGAGGAGAAAATAGAATGGCACTTAATATGCACTACGCAGACAGACAGACAGACAGACAGACAGATATATATATATATATATATATATATATATATATATATATATATATATATATATATATATGTAAACATATAGCAAGGCATCCAGTCTTGAATGAACTACAATTACAAGCGAAATGAGTGAACAATGAATGGCGGACCCTGTCCCACAGTAGCAGCAGTAGCAGCAGCACCATTCCTTACTGCTTCATCAACTGATATCTCGCAATTTTCCACGCTTGATACCCTATGCTTCTATTTATCCATATTATTTCCAATGACTTTCTGAAGGCATCGTTTCGTAGTATGGCGACGACTGCTACCATGACGGATGATGATGATGATGATGATGATGATGATGATGATGATGATGATGATGATGATGATGATGATGATGATGATGATGATGATGATGATGATGATGATGATGATGATGATGATGATGATGATGATGATGATGATGATGATGATGATGATGATGATGATGATGATGATGATGATGATGATGATGATGATGATGATGTCATTATGAGAAGTATGCATCAATGTAGCAATGTAGGGAAACATGGCATCATCTCTTTCTCATCCTCTTTACATGTATTTTTCAGCAGTTTTCGCTTAGTCATTGTCACCAACATCATTGTCATCACAATAATAGTCTTCAATTCGGTGTTGGTCGTTCGTTTTACTGGCTTTTGAGCAGCGTGCCATGTGAATACTTTATGGAGCGCCAATTCAGACCGAGAGAGATTTGCCCGAACAATGAAGACTGAAGCAATGTTCAATTCCACGAGGAGGAGGCATGCATGTACAGGGTGCGCCAAAAAATACCCCCTACGTTTTTTGCCAATATCTTGACCAAAACTAAGAATTTCGAAATGAAATTTTACAGGCTTATAGACAATTCATATTTACACATCATAGGCAGATTTCATGAAAATATTTTAAACAGAACAAAAGTTACATCACTTTTAGTGAGGCCACCCACCGTTTTTTCACGATTCAAAAACGCGACGCAGCAAAAAGTAACATAAAACCGATCTAATTATTCTGGCCAATATCTTGGCCAGAAGTAGGAATTTCGAAATGAAATTTTAGGGGCTTAAAGACATTTCATACCTGCATATGGTGGCCAGATTTCATCAAAATATTTCAAAAAGAAAAAAGTTATGCCGCTTTTAATTAGACCACCCACCATTTTTTGACGATTCAAAGGCGTACCGCAGCAAAAACACGATTTTATTACGTCTCATCTCAAATAATTGTTATCAAATGGCCTTCGTATAGCCAAATAATCATTATCATTACTATTTAAAAAAGAAACAGGGTACCAGCGTAGATGCGCGTCACTGAGAAGTCGCTAAGCAAGATGACAATCAAATTGGAAAATAAGGAATCTGTCAGATTAATCAGGGGTCCATCAAGAACTTTGCAAAGATACTCAAAAGAAGTTCTGGCACTGGTGATGGGCACATTGAAAACAATTTGTGAAGCACTACCAAGTTCATTTGACAACAGTTATTTGAGATTGGACATGATAAAATCGTGTTTTTTACTTTTTGGTGTGTTTCGTTTTTGAATCGTCAAAAAACGGGGGGTGGCCTCACTAAAAGTGGTATAACTTTTGTCCTGTTTGGATTTTTTTGATGAAATCTGACCATCATGTGCAGATATGAATTGTCTTTAAGCCTGTAAAATTTCATTTCGATATTCTTGCTTTTGGCCAAGATATTGGCAAAAAACCTAATTTTTGTTGCGCTTTGTTTTTGAATCGTCAAAAAACGGTGGGTGACGTCACTAAAACTGATGTAACTTTTGTTCCGTTCGAAATATTTTGATGAAATCTGGCCATAATGTGTAAATATGAATTGTCTATAAGCCTGTAAAATTTCATTTGGAAATTCTTACTTTTGGTCAAAATATTGGCAAAAAACCTAGGGGGGGTCTTTTTTGGCGCACCCTGTATATGGAAGCGGAGTGGGATAATGATAGACGGAATTAAGGAGAGGGGAACGGAAAGAGAGATCTGGATGGAAGACGAGAGGGAGCGAGGAACGGAAGGAGGATATAGGACGGAGGGAAATATGGAATAAGTCCAGGGATGGAGGCAGCGGAGTCTACGGCCAGATGTAGAGCGAGGAACAGAGAGAGAGAAAAAAAGAGAGAGAGAGAGAGAGAGAGAGAGAGAGAGAGAGAGAGAGATAGAGAGAGAGAGAGAGAGAGAGAGAGAGAGAGAGAGAGAGAGAGAGAGAGAGAGAGAGATACAGAGACAGAGAGAGAGAGACCGACAGACAGAGACAGGAGAGAGAGACAGAGAGGAACAGACAGAGAGAGAGACAGAGACAGAGACAGAGACAGAGATAGAAAGAGAGACAGAGATAGAAAGAGAGACAGAGATAGAAAGAGAGATAGAAAAAGATAGAGACAGATAATAATCATGATAATTATATACCAAATAAAGGTATGTTGAAAACAACATGGTGGCGATTGGTTGGTTGGTTAAGAGGAGACAAATCAGGGTCAAAGGTCTTTAAAGGATGCAGTCGTCAGCGATATCCATCTTAGCAAAATAATGAGGGGGCATAGAGGTCCCTTGTCTCTTTCGTCCAGCATCTTATCCTCGCAATTTCCGATTAAGCTGAGCACCGAAAGGAACAGCTTATGACCCTAATTCCTCTAAGTTTTGGCCTATGTGAATAAATGCCCTATATAAGTGTCTGCATATAATATCATCATGCGGATATCAAATAAAATGGGAGAAAGCAGGACGCTAAGCCCCCGCCAAAAGCCATCCTTTTTTATATGTAAAAATGAAACATTCCATGATCATTCCCCTAAAAGACCAAATGACTAAAAAAGTCGTCAAAAATTTTGGCGGGTGAAAATGGAAAATTTTCATCAGATTTCGACCAAAAACAGTTTGACTCACATTTTATTGAACCACGGTGTAGAATATATCTAATAGAAACATACAGGTTAGGTATAAAGACATAGCTCATAAACAAAGGTTATCCTAATGATTAGTTAGAACATGCTTATGCATTTCAATGTTTAGAAAGGGTGTGCCAATTATTAACGATAGATAGACAAATAAGTAAGCCCCACCTGGCCCAGGACAGAGGCGATTGGAACAAGAAGACGAAGTTGACATTGGACACCTACGAGCATATGGCTCATGGTGAATGATGATGATGACAGAAATAGCGCTACATGATATTCACTTGCAGCTATAGATGGAGCCATGGTTTTTAAAAGGAATTTTTATAACTGCACAGAGTGCACAACCAGCAATCTTTGATCTAAGTGCTTTTTGGATCGAAAATTTCTGACGACATTTTTTAGTGATTCGCCCAAAATCTTCCAATAAGGTACAAACTTCCTAGCTACCTTAAAATCTTTTTCGTCTTTCTCCATGAACTTACCAAAACACACACAATGTTGCCTTTCACCGTTTTTTTTATTACTTCACAACCTATTCCTTCCATTCTGGTAGACCTATACAGTCTATACTCCATGGTAAATTAACTTCAATCGGATAACAGTGACTTTTTGCTGTCTTTCACGGCACAAGATTGCTTTTAAAACTACACAAATTCATTTACAACTGCACATTTTGTGTACAACTGCACGTTGCAAAGTTCTGGCCCATTATACTTAAACCTGTATATATAGACGGACATTTCATTCTTGCAATTAACATCCATTGGAACACATGAACATGAAGCAGCTCGTTTCCATATGGAGCTTGCATGCTTTGGTGTTTCCCAAATTATCTCTTCGTTTTTGAGCGGCATCCGATTCGGATTAGAAGGAATAGTTCCCTCTTGTCGGATCATCAATTTTACTCCCTCCCTCGCTCCACAAGTTTCGATGATGTTGAAAGTGACTGTTGAGCTGGCGTTCTACACCATTTGTATGTGTGAGAGTGTGTTGTTAACTACACCGATGGGCGTAAATTACTGGATTTATGGAGCGCTAGTTTGTCGATTTCCGATGAAGATCACGTATTGGCGGGGGAGAATATAGGAAGGGCTAAAGACAACCGGCGTCGGAGGAGGGACTGCATGAAATGGATGAATGGAATGTAATGTATGGAATGGGGGTGGAATGTAATTAAATGGAGGAGATGTGTGGGAGGGAAGAAGAGATGGAGGGAGAAGAGAAACATGCAATGACTTGATGTATGAACTGAAGCATCCTATAGTATATATTGTGCAGTGGATCACAACGAGAAAAACCCGTATCAGTCAAACACTTGTAGTTACAGGGCAGCGGAAGAGTCTTCGCAAATGGTTCATTTTGATGCAAAACAACTGCACGAACACCATTGCACATCATGCACGAACTACATATATATATATATTCTTTCATTTATATTACTTACACATAATAATGTTCCATTGTATAAGTCTTACATAATGTATGGTGTCTACTCTACACAAACTGTGAAGAGATAGGTCAACAGTAAATTTGAAAACATTTCTACAGCTATATAGGATGCGAGCTGAAAATATGAAAAATGATTATAATATAACAGGCATGGCATTGACAGATACATTGCAGAACTATGCAATACGAAACCATAGAGCATAAAGGAGTAATACATACGATATCATTCAATGCAATATATATATACATAAGCATATAAATACATCGACATCATATATATATATATAATTATACTTATATTATCATATATATATATATATTATATGTGCACACACACGCATGCACACAGGCAAACGTTCCGTCATCCATTGACATTCCGTTGGCGTCGTTGACTACTTATCGCGGCGCTATATAAATCAGTGTTTTATCGTTGCGGCGTCGCCTCTGCAAGGTCTTTGGTTGCAACACGTCGTGTTAACAACATCTAAAATCGTCCGAACAACTATAATAATATACATATATAGAATCTAGACCGATCTATCTAAAGACATATGCTGCCTCAGGAGACATATTATCATACAAGTATTGGTGGGCGAGGTGGTGTAGTGGGTATGTACGTTACCTTGCAGACGAAGGGTTGCAGGTTCGAATCCACCTCAAGTCGCCGCGTAGGGACCTTGGGCAAGTCCTTCACTCGCAATTGCTCAGCGCTTCGGCGTCAAACTCCGATGCAGTGTCCGCACTGTAGTCGGGAGCACCTCTGAGTTAGGGAGCTTGAAGCGGCGCTATATAACAAGTGCACATACAAACAAAGTAGCGTATACCAACAGACACGAATGCATTTCATGCATATACTATTATACATGTATTTCGTATGGCATGTAGGCTAAATTCTTTCATTTATACATTGCTTATACATCATTGTACACTTAAGCACCATCTGTGTATATATAAAATTCAACCTGCAACTCTAGTTTCCATCTGCTGCTTAAACTACCTTCTTCTTCTTCCGCTATAGACCATGGATCGAGAATACATCTTGGCATATTGAAGAGCGCTATATAAATTCATTCTGATTGTTTGACTGACTGACTGCATTGAGTGCATCGAATCACCATGGTGATGAAGTAGTTAGAACTTGGAAGGCAAGATAGGATGTACATAGCAGTATGGTGGAGTCGACAATACACGCGTTAATGACTGCACAATTGTACACACAATTATTATACAATTACAGATAATTGCAATAACTGACAAGTTCAACAGCGAAAACTGTATGCTTATACTCAAAGTTTTGTCCTTCTGACGTCAAAGGGTCTTTGCTGCTATAAAGATGCAAGTGCTACCGTATACTCTTAATAGGAACCCATCGAATTATGGACATAGCATATAGGCCTATATATATGCCTAACTGCACGCGTGTACGGAAAGGCATGCTACAGGTCGACACCCACGATTCCGGCAGTTACAAGACTTCGTTGAATACTGGGTATACAACTATAAACTACTGGTAGGGCTACCATTCTAATCATATTCCTCCCTATTTTGTATTTCTGTCAAAGTTTATGTTCCTTTCAAGGCCATAGCCAGGAATTTATTTGGGGGCGTGTTTACCAACTTTCTCAGCCATATTTTCTGACGACCTTTTTTCTGATTACTTTTCTAGTCATCATATGCTTTTCATAGGATTTTGGGTCCGAAAACGGTTCACCGCCGCGCAAAATGGTCTAATTTTATGCTTTTTCTTCTTCTAAAATCGCAATCTTGTGCGGGTTCTGGGCGGTCAATACGCTGCGCACTGTAGTTCTTACAATATGTGCTAGTAAATGCATTATATTATTTTACATTTTCATTTCGGGGGGTGTTCAAACACTTAAAACATTCCCTATAGCTACGGCCTTGATTCTTTTATTTGAAGCTCTCTACTTGATCATGGTCGCGAATCTTTTACTCGGACTATTGATCGCTCTTCGTATACGAAAAACTTGACCCCGTTTCTGGTCCGTTTTTAGCTCTCATTGGTCCTGGTACATGCTACCAATGCGCACTTACGAACTTTTTCAGACTGCACCGAATTGGGTCGTGGTGTGTTTTTACGTGTGTATGCAACCATAAATATTAATTTAGTGTAAAGGATAAGCGAGTGCAGTTCGAAGAATACTCAGTTCAGCAGATTCCTAAGCTATACATCTTCGACAATACCTCGATCAAGAGCATTTCTTGGAATCTTGTCTTAGAATCTCACTAGAAAGTCTTCCAGCCCTGAGCAGAATTCCCACGGCAACCCTCTCAATGACAGCAGAAGAAATGAAGGAAGAAAGGAAAAAGAAAGAAAGAATGAAAGAAAGAAAGAATGAAAGAAAGAGGAAAGGAAGAAGAGAGGAAGGATGGGCGGATGGAAGGAAAGGAGGTATCAAAGTTGGGGAAAAGATATTGACGTGTATATAAGAAAGAAAGAAGGAAAGAAAATGGAAGGATGGAGCAAAACAAGGAAAAATGGGAGGGATGACGGATGGAAGGAGGTACAGTTAGCTTGTAGAAGGAGGGATATAAGGGGAAGGAGATGATGAGAAAAGAAAATGGGCGTAAAGAACATGGGAAGGAAGGATGGAAGAAGAGAAGGAAGTAAGGTTATGAGATGTATTGGAAAGGAAGGAACGAAAGAAGGACGGACAGAAAGAAGGAAAAGAATACGGAAAGAATTAAGGAAAATGGAGGAAAGGAGGACGGTTGAAGGAAGGAAGACTGGAAGGAAAGAAGGAGGAGAAGATGGAATGAAGGAAAGATGAAAGTAGACAGACGTTGGGAGAATAGAGTAAGTGCAGCAGGCAATGTAGGAGGGGTGGCCGGAAGAAAGACGGATAGATAAGGATGGACGTGCAGGACAACAGGAAGAGAGAGGGGATCCATGCAGGAGGATGGAAGAGGACATGGAAGAGGACATGTAAGAGGACATGTAAGAGGACATGTAAGAGGACATGTAAGAAGACATGGAAGAAGACATGGAAGAGGACATGAGAGAGGACATGGAAGAGGACATGAGAGAGGACATGGAAGAGGGCATGTAAGAGGACATGTAAGAGGACATGTAAGAGGACATGTAAGAGGACATGCAAGAGGACATGGAAGATGTATTTTGCTGGCCACGAACATTTGAGTCAATCATCGTTCTGTCGATTATAGCATTTCAATGCGATATGTTCATCGGTGCGGTAGCTTTCGACTTCTGTGACCTGTCTATCTGTAACTAGAATGCATTTCGATCAGTTCAGTTCTGCATGTACAGAGCGATGGCGACGGGTTCAACAGGTCTCTTTCCAGTCCATTCAATGATAACACCCAAGTCCATTGAGAACGGACTTTCAACATTGGATGCTGTTCATAAAGACTTTTGTCCATCTGCGGGGGTTGAATAGAGGACGCCTTTATGAGCCGCACTGGTCAATCGCTTGCCCATGCACACGCACAGACTGATATTACGACCCCGAGAGAGGCACTGACCTGCAGAGCTGAAGCGACTATTGAACCATATATAACGGCAGTAAATAGACGAAATATTACTCTTTGAAAGCATGGAGCAGTGATGCAATAACGTTTAAACGGCACCGCATTTAATACAGCGACACTCCTAAATGGCGCCCATTCCATAGCCATGACCAAACCTCAGCTAACAATATGCAATATAACCTATATACAAAACGAGAACCTCAGCTAACAATATGCAATATAACCTATATACAAAACGAGAACCTCAGCTAACAATATTCAATATACTTATATACAAAACGGGAAGCTCAGCTAGCAATATGCAATATACTTATATAGGCCTACAAAACGGGAAGCTTAGCAAACAATATGCAATACTTGCACAAAACTATTTTTCTTGTGGTAAACCGTATTATAGTTCATAGCTTCAACCATTCCAGTTTCCTGTCCACCTCACGTAGGCTGCATTCTACACAAACTAGGATATAATAGGCCTACATGGTTCATACCAATCTGATGCCATAATTATTTATTTCTACGTCATTGACTATGCCTAATATACCATGTCCTTTTCTCAGCAGATCTACATACATGTATTGTATATGAAGCTTTGATTATCCATCGATCTATGATTTGTCTTATATCGATTATCATCTCTCCGCTTCTATTATTTGTCCCTGTCTTTGTCTCTGTGACTCTGTCTCTGTTTCTCTGTCGCTCCATTTAGTTGCATCTGTCTGAAATGTGAGCTGATTTTCGGTTGATATTGGTGCGACCACACAAAGAGTCATTAGACTTTTGCCCGAAAAACTTTTATCACAATTTTTTTAAGATTGATTTTGTAGACAAACGCCAAAAAATTTCCGATTTCCTCGTTCGAAAAATCTGACGACCTTTTTTTAGTCATCAGCCCAAAATTTTCCGATTTCCTCTTGAGAAAATATAGCTGTTTTAATATTCACCGAAATGTTTTTCCACCCGTGCCTGTTTTGCCCGAAAAACACATTTGCCCGAAATTTGGGGGGCATTTGCTCCCCTGGGCCACCGCCTCCTACGCCTATGGGTCTGAGTTTATTCATTTATAATTAGGTCGTCAATTATTTTTAGAGAATACAGTTTACAATACAAGAATCGTATTACAGGCAATATAGGCCTATAGCATTATTATTATAGTCTCAGCTATAGGTTATAACAGTGGTTCCCAACCTTTTTTGACTTGAGGGCCACTTTTTCTAAGTTGGAGGACATTAGGGGGCCACAAGGTTAAAATTGTATTAACTAAAAGCATATAAAATAGGCATAATTGATTCAAAATATAATGTTTCATGTTATTTATCGACGTCAAAATAAAATAATTTGTAATAGAAAATAATAATGTTTTCTATCCTGTCCAAATTGTAAATTTTTCATATATTTTTGATAATTCTTTGAGAGATGAGGGTCATTTTCTGAGACCTGGCGGGCCACTTTTGGCCCGCGGGCCACGGGTTGGGAGCCGCTGGGTTATAAGCATACAGAGTTTCCGAGTTCTTGCATTAGTTATTTAGCGCATATATAGATGAATATCAATGATCAAATGCATCATATAATACATCACAGCGCATGCAGTCGGTAATAAATAACCGCGTGATTCTTTAGGTGATCTGTTAAGATCTGTTTATATTCTTTCTTTCTTGCACTGCTCCATGCAATTTGTTTACAGTATACTTTGACGTACAACTCCGTAGAAGAGCTTCCCTTTATATTATAGGAAGAACCGCGCAGGAGTGAAGTGTCTTTTGAAGACTACGATGAATGATGTGCAGGTGTTTCCGCCCTTTACATAACTGTCATAAACATGTACTCTATCTTATTAATTGCGACACACTACATGAGACCGATGGTGTCAAACTATAGGAAGCGTAGACCATAGGCTACATGGACGAAGTGCGAGGCTGAAACCTTACCACAGCGCATGCGCGGCACACACTAGAAGAACGTTAGATGAAGAACATTAAATGAAGAACGTTAGATGAAGAATGTTAGATTTAGAACATTAGATGAAGAACATTAAATGAAGAACGTTAGATGAAGAATGTTAGATTTAGAACATTAGATGAAGAACATTAAATGAAGAACGTTAGATGAAGAACGTTAGATGAAGAACATTAGATGAAGAACGCTAGATGAAGAACGTTAGATGAAGAACATTAGATGAAGAACGTTAGAAGAAGAACATTAGATGAAGAACGTTAGATAAAGAACATTAGATGAAGAACATTAGATGAAAAACGTTGGATGAAGAACATTAAATAAAGAACGTTAGATGAGGAACATTAGATGAAGAACATTGGATGAAGAACGTTAGATGAAGAACATTAGATGAAAAACGTTGGATGAAGAACATTAAATAAAGAACGTTAGATGAGGAACATTAGATGAAGAACATTGGATGAAGAACGTTAGATGAAGAACATTAGATGAAAAACGTTGGATGAAGAACATTAAATAAAGAACGTTAGATGAGGAACATTAGATGCAGAACGTTGGATGAAGAACGTTAGATGAAGAACGTTAGATGAAAAACGTTGGACGAAGAACATTAGATGAAGAACATTAGATGAAGAACATTAGATGAAGAACGTTAGATGAAGAACGTTAGATGAAGAACATTAGATGAAAAACGTTGGATGAAGAACATTAAATAAAGAACGTTAGATGAGGAACATTAGATGAAGAACATTGGATGAAGAACGTTAGATGAAGAACATTAGATGAAAAACGTTGGATGAAGAACATTAAATAAAGAACGTTAGATGAGGAACATTAGATGCAGAACGTTGGATGAAGAACGTTAGATGAAGAACATTAGATGAAAAACGTTGGATGAAGAACATTAAATAAAGAACGTTAGATGAAGAACGTTAGAAGAAGAACATTAGATGAAGAACGTTAGATGAAGAACGTCAGATGAAGAACGTTAGATGAAAAACGTTGGATGAAGAACATTAAATAAAGAACGTTAGATGAAGAACATTAGATGAAGAACGTTAGATGAAGAACGTTAGATGAAGAACGTTAGATGAAAAACGTTGGATGAAGAACATTAGATGAAGAACATTAGATGAAGAACATTAGATGAAGAACGTTAGATGAAGAACGTTAGATGAAGAACGTTAGATGAAGAACGTTAGATGAAGAACGTTAGATGAAGAACGTTAGATGAAGAACATTAGATGAAGAACGTTAGATGAAGAACGTTAGATGAAGAACATTGCATCAACCGGACCAAAAATCATTTTTGTATATAATGGCCGTTATATCTTCGTGCTTTGAGTTGAACCATAAGAGAGAATTATTTGGCCCTAAATGAATTGCCATTGAAACGGAATGATCTTTCAGCTTTGTATACAAAGCAATATTTCGTTCTGTTCGTTTTCGTCTTTAACACTTTAAGGACGCTGCTGCTGCTACATTGGTTTCGCTGTCACATCCAGAGTTTTTTCGCCGTTGAAAGTGAAATGTTTTGCTCAGTATAACCTATAAGCTGCTTTCGATAGTGCTATATAAATACGAGAGAAAGCAGTTCGACTTTTTTATAATTGAATCCTCCACATTACACTTTTCCATCCATTCAATTTAACTCTTGTTCTCTATACTTTTTATATGCGCATCGCCCTAGAATAATTATTATATCACTAGAGTTCTTCCTCCTAAGTCACAGTTCGACACTGCACCACTGCCGACAATGATGATAAACCATCGCACATGATGCATCATGATAATGATGAGGTGACCTCTACTACCATGGTGGCATGCAGGGTGGCAAAGGAGCAGTAGTATGCATTGGTTGTGTATGCAGTATTTATATAGTGTAGGTTAGTAGCATTTTTTGTGTTTGTGTTGTAGAAGCGGTTCAGCAGCTGCTACAACTGACATGATAGCGACCAGGCCTTTGACAATGCTGATCTGGGTGGCAGTATGCGTCACTCTGTCCTTGTCCCATGCAAACGCAAAGCCAGGCTCGAACAACAACGACGACGAGTGAGTATTATAACAGGGACTAGAAATAATTATAGGCCTATAGGCTAAAATGTTCCCATGGACCACATCACACCGTCGCTATAGGTAGACCTATTGGGATCCACTCATTATGAAAATTATAGAAAGTAACCGGGGTGGGTTGGTGGGAGGGGTTTGAGGGTCGGACGTTGATTTATGCTGATTTGGGTTGTGCAATGAGGACTTTGCCTTGGCGTCTTAGGAATGAGTGGGGTTGAACCCAACAACCCCGGCAGTTCCCGCCCTGGATCCACTTCAACTACTACGGTATATGGCTAGGACCCACTCCGACCCATGGTAGTTATGATGAAATGACGTGGAACGCGGTGGTGTACAGAGGTATGTTCGAGGAACAAATAGGGTCGTCATAATACGGAACTAGCCATTATCCACACTGCAGCCTACACAGATAATGGCGTAACAACAGTGTTGTAGTCCAAGCAGATGTCGTCATAGTAGTTCAGATCTATTTTTGTAGCAGCAACTTGCCCACGACGTATAGTGACGCAGCAAAATTGTAAACAAGGGGAAGCCGTCATACACAATACGAAATCCATAGAACAAATTGATAATGTAGCATCAACATGTTCAATCAAATTAGTGACGGAATAGTAGTGCTTTTAGAACAAAGGGATGTCGCCACAATAACATGCCCACAGCGCAAAATCAATATATACAGGGCCTACGTTTTGTGTCTTTTGTTGTGATTTTGCGGGCCTGGGCCGTATATGGTGCACAGTTTTTCTTCAACAGTTCAGAGCTATTATTGTAGCAGCAACTTGTCAACACATTAATTTTGTTGATCCTGCCGAGTGTGGGCCCCTCAAAACAGCGGGCACGGATGTTGCAACGCCCTTAGCACCCACCTTAATGCGGACCTATGTGAGGGTGCCATGAACGCATAGGATAGCAGAATTTGAAGAGCTGTTGTGGACCTAAAATCCTGTGTCGAACACTTCCACGCATTGACATGCACAAACGAGTGATTCATTAGGCTCATGCATACATATAAGTCGGTCGAATGCACGATGTCATCATATGCAATTACGCTCTGTAGTAATTAGCAATACATATAAACATAATTTGGCAATGTCTATACATGGGTTGCGCACAGATGTAAGCCAATAATGTCCGGATTATAAAATCTGATGTATAGCATACCCGGTGTATCGTATTATTCGTCGCGCTATTATATACATGTACCACGCATAGCCTCCCAATACCGGAAAACGGCAAACAGAGACACCATGCCTGTAAACAAAATTATGTATCAAAGCAAGCTGGTACCATACAAAAATGAATGTAATGAACTGGAGCTAATTTTTTAAAAATATTTCCATCTATCGCTGTATAGGACACATCTGCTGAGTGTTATAATTATATCTATTATAATTATATGTAGGCCTATCGCTCCTTACATAATCTTACGCCCTCTTATCCCCACTCAATTTTCCACCCCACATCGCAACCCACTGATAAGCCAGACAAAAGTATTTGCACTCAGCTGAGTAATTTATCTTTATTTTTGTTAGGTCATTCAAGCCTAGATAATACTCAATTTTTGAGAAATGGCTAAAAACGTCAAAATCTGTGTTAAATACAGTTTTTTGTGAAAATGGCGCCTTCTATGCAGTGGCGCCCAGCCTTTGCCTAAGCATATATATGGCCCTGTAGCCCTACACATGTTCATTAATTCATTACGAGAATTTGTATATCACCTCTTCAAGGGAACTACTCAGAGGCGCTCCTATGGCCCAGCGCTGAAAAACAAAGCTGCCTTGAGATGAGAGAGGAACGTCAAGGGGAAGGAATTCTAGAGAGGGAGCAGAACGTCAAGGGGGAAGCCATTCCAGGTCGAGGGCCGACCACCGAGAAGATACGCCCTGCCTAGTGGGAGTGCGAGCAAAAGGATCAACAAGCAGACCTTGTTCAGCCGAGCGAAGAGAGCGCCAGTGACGAGCACTAAGAGAATAATAGGCTGAGGTAACCGAAGTGAAGCTTAGGAGACAGCGTCAGACTAAACAATGCGGCGATCATATATTATAAATTTATTATTTGATTCGCTGTTTAAAAGGTAGTCAGTCAAGAACGTCACGCATATAGCTGGAGATGTGACTGAATTTGCGTATGTGGCCAATGTGTTCTCTGTTGAAGTCTGTTCTGCACATACATGTGAGCTCTGCCTCCCTCTTTCCATTTGCATAGGCCGCCGCGCACTGCGCTCTGCTGTCCATGGTGACTTAATGGTTCCTTTCACTCCCTCTGCAACAATGCAGTGGTTTTTGTTCTCTGGTTGGTCCAACAACCTGGAATGGACTTCCCTTGACTACGCGACACCTGTTCTCAATTTCACAAACTGTTGAAGACTGTTTTTTCGCTTGATCTCAGCCGGGAGCGCCTCTGAGTAGCTACGTTGAAGAGGCGCTATATAAATTATGATTGATTGATTGATTGACACATAATGTGTACTTGTGTAGTGTCCACAATAAACATATATGTGACTCATGTGTATGTGGCCAATACATGTATACGTGCCTACACCCTGGGACTCTACCAGGATCCTTCCTTACTATAGAACTTAAAACTGTTCTTTTTGGGCGCGCTGGAGTCGGGAGCGCCTCTGAGTAGTTTTTTCTTGAAGGAGCGCTATATAAATTTCCGAATGAATGAATGAATGAATGAATGAATGTGTATACGTGGGTATATATATCTTATATATATATATATTTACATTTATGTAGTGTATGTATAGTACATTGCACACATGAACGTATATAAGCCGAAGTGTATTATTACATTATCGAGAATGCGTGTCTTCGTGTGTAGTTATAATGCACGCTTCTAACGGACTTTCTATTGCAACACATGTATATACACCTGCGGCCGATATCGCTTCTTCTGGATGACGCATAAGACGTTAAGCCTATTATTTAATCTGCCGGTCTACATAATTTGCATCGTGCAAATATATGCTTTATAAAAGCACGTAATAAGATAGACATAATTATAAAACCTGGTAAAAGCTACATATAAAAAATATATGTCACGTTTTCAGTGCTAAAGACATTCATTGAACTTGTTCCATCTGTAGATGACGAGGTAGATTGGAAACTTTTGCAGTCGGTGATCAGGAACGAGAACCATGTGTTCTGGAGTTTATTTCCAGCAGATGTGCACAATCATTATAATGTTCGCCATATATCGGCCTTATAATTTCAAGCTTCCAACCAAAGATGATATAAATTAGGTCTATACATATATAGCTCTAATTTATATAGATCTATATAATTATATTATAGTCCTATTGGGTATACGTTTAGACTAAGTGCTATTATTTCTCGATGTAAATTTATTTCTAAATCTGTCTCTGTGTATTCATGACGTATAGTCTACATCGAGAGGGGAAGAAGTGATCGATCAACTGTCGTTCTTTCAATTGTGAATGTCGTCACCATGCACCAAACGCAGAATTGGTCAGATGCAGTTGCAAGGAATGCGTTGATATACCACGCATCGGATGGATGGATAGATGGATGGATAGATGGAAGGACGGATGGATGAAGAATGGATGGGTGGATGGAAGGACGGATGGATGATGGAAGGATGGCTACATGGGCAGACGAATAAATAGATAGCTGGACGGGTGGATGTGTATTGCTGGATGGGTGGGTGTATGGAAGAACCGAAGGTGCTATATATGGAGAGGCAAATTGCAAATACATGCAGCTGGTCTAGGATGACTCACTGATTGTCTCGCACTTGCATGAGTCTTCGTATTTTTGCACTGTATACATGTATGCATATATAAGAACACCTCCAGCTGCATATATGTTGTGTATAAAGACGGAACGATAGTGGATGAATGGAGTGTGCGAAGGTATAGCCTACTGACAGAGAACGTTGAAGTCGGGTAATAGAACTCGAGCGCTTCCATACACAGCGTATACAGGCCTAGTATATCCCATCTTATTTCTAACTGTGTGTTCCGGTCTCTGTATATATTATCTTTCTCTGTATATATTATCTCTCTGTCCCTCTGTCTGTCTGTCTGTTTCTTTCTGTCTTTCTCTGTCTCTCTGTTTCTGTCTGTCTGTCTCCTTCTGTCTGTCTCTCTGTCTGTTTTGTTTTTCTCTCTCTGTACTTCTGTCTCCTTCTCTCTTTTCCTCTCTCTCTCTCTCTCTCTCTCTCTCTCTCTCTCTCTCTCTCTCTCTCTCTCTCTCTCTCTCTCTCTCTCTCTGTCTCTCGCGGTCTGTGTCTCTATTTTTCGCTCTTTATCTCTGTCTATCCGTGTGTTTCTGTCTCTATCCACCAGTCCATATGTCTCTCTCTGTATGTCTGTCTCTGCACTGTAGTGTGAAACATGGCAAAAACTTCTATACATGCAACGGGGGAAGGGAGGCTACAATCGATGCTCTCCAAAAATCTAATCCATGCAGGTATATACTATTTAATCCGAAAAAAATCTGTCGTCATCCATACGTTGATCTCATGATATCAAATCATGAGATTAATGTACGGATAAGGACTGATTTTTCTTGGATTAAATACTATACCTGCATGGATTAGATCGACTCGCACGCTATTATACCTACAGGTATACAATATGACTGTCTTCGTGATCGAGTGGATTGTGTACATGAGTGATAAATGCTCACTGACGAAGGTTAGAATCCTGGCTCGACTGAAAATGGAAATGATTGGCTACAGGCGTGTCTCCACGAGCAACAACAGTCCATTAACAGTCTTCAATATAAATATATATATATATATAATATATATAGTTTGCGAAGAAGCCGATATAACATGCATGGATGGATGAGACTCACTGGGACTGTTGTTTATAAAGTATAATAGCCGATTGTTCTTCTTTATGCAGTTTACCCGACGAATCACGTGATGGATTCAGAAGCAGGAAAAATGAAGCCCTGGAACTTTTCAGAAAGATGGGCATGCTCGAAGATGAAAACATTGATTCCGACGGCGAAAGGTATTCACCCGCTCATCCATCCATCCATCCATCCATCCATCCATCCATCCATCCATCCATCCATCCATCCATCCATCCATCCATCCATCCATCCATCCATTGATCCATGGATCCATCAGTCTGTCTATCCATCCATACATCCATACAATCATACATCCATCCATCCATTCCTTCATTCATCCATCCATCCATTCCTCATTCCATCCACTCTCCCATCCACCATTGATTAATCCGTACATCTTTTCAATCCATCAATCTATCAAGCGAGCCATCCATCCAGCCATCTAGCCAGCCATCTCCCGTCGTTTGGGACGTATAGCAACTTATCGCGTCATCGTTAGCCATAATATAATCAGATCTAAGGCATTTAGTTTTGACGGGCACAGGTGGGTACGCAAGCCCCCTCCAAACTGGTTCCCCTCAAGGAGTTTTGCGGATGGGGTGGATGAACCATCGGATACCGACGCGGAGAAATGGTAACAAATTGATTTCCGGGTACAAATATAAAAAGGCGACTCAGCGTCGAAATCGGATTGTCAGTCAGTCAGTCAGTCGGCAAATAATTCTTCCACTGCTTGGACAGCGTTGACGCCGTCGCCGTCGCCACCGCACTGATACTTTTAGCGACTCTCTTCGGTCGACTGCTAACAATGTCTCCGGTGCTCATTTAATTACATACGCCTTGGTCGCCAGGCGTCGCTACTGCCATCGGCGCCTGAAGCATGGCGGGATAAAGCGATTACGCGGATAAAATACTCGTCAAAAGCCGCCATTACTCTGATGACGTCGACAACGATGACGTTGCAAAGGAACGTATAATCCAACGATGACGCCATCCAACGAATATATGCCTTTATCTTCAACATGTATAGGCCCAGTCCCCGTAGAGTTTGAAAGGGAAGAAGATAACCCAATTAGAGAAAATTGGCCTGCGCAGAGCGAATGAGGGCGCGCGATGTATTCTGGTATAGACGCGGGAACTTCTGGTCTATTCAGGGCCAAAACATGAAAAATTCGCATCTCTGCCATGTTAAAATCAACGAGTCAAAAGTCGTTTAAATAGAAGATCTTTATTAAGATTTGGCAATTTAGTGAAGTAGCATGGCGCACTATCTATATAAATAAAAATGTAAAAAGTTACTGTTTGTTACCTCGGAGCTCGGAAAGTTCTGAACCGATTGCTATGAAAATTTTCGCAAACCGTTCCATTCGAACATCAGAGGGTTTTTTAATGCCCTTTGGGGAAAAGCGCAATCTTTACGACCAAAAAACACAACTTTTAATTCCAGTCCAGCGATTCCGATTTCAGTTTCCATCCCACGTTGATTACAATGCGGCCTTTTTTTTATAACGTGCGGCCTTTTATAGCGCATTTATAGCTTTCTACAAAATCAACTTTCTTGGAAACTTATTCATTGAAAATTTTCGCAAACCGTTCCATTCGAACATAAGCGGGATTTTATTATGCCTTTTGGGGAAAAGCGCAATCTTTACGACCAAAGAACACAACTTTTAATTCCACTCCAGCGATTCCGATTTCAATTTCCATCGCACGTTGCTTACAATGAGGCCTTTTTTTATAACGTGCGGCCTTTTACAGCGCATTTATAGCTTTCTACAAAATCAACTATCTCGGAAACTTATTCACCTATTGCTTTCCAATGTTCGCACAACAAAACGAGCGGGTTTTTATGCTTCTTTGTAAAAAAAAGCGCAATCTGCGCGTCTGTTTATAGCGAATGTATGTAGCTGTCGGTTTTTACAAAATCAATTAAGGATCTCGGAAAGTTTTACGGACGGACGGACGGACGGACAACGGAGAGGAAGAGAGGGGTGAGTGAGGAAGGGAGGGGAGAGAGCGAGAGAAAGAGGGGGAGGGAGAAAGGGGAGGGAGGGAGCGAGGGGAGTGATGGAGGAAACGGGAGGGTGTGAGCCAGAGGAAGGGTAGCGGAGGAGAGGGGATAGAAGGGGAGGGAGGAGAGGAGAGGCAGGGGAAGGAAGGTAGGGAGGGAGGGTGGGAGGGAGAGTCTTTTCAGCCACAGCAACGCGTGGCCGGGTACAGCTAGTTCTATGATATAATTCGTGTGCGATGCATATGCATTTTGATCAATCTTATCATAAAGTGCAATACGATACAACTGAAATTTGATGATGCCATCCTTACAAAGCTCCGAAGTGCATATCGAAGTCGGACAACCAATAGTTTGACTGGAAATAGGCGAACTTTTTGCTTAAAGAAGGAATGACGGGCTGTAAGTTTTAGACTTCGTCTGGTGTTAAATTTCTGGTCAGGTTTCGAAAGTCTGAATAAAGTACAGCCAATAAATATATCAATTTCATATGATTTTGATATTTACGGTACTTTTCTTACAAATGACTTTCAACCGATTGATTTAAACGCAACAGTGATAGGGATTTCGTGGTTTGGCCTAGATAGAAAAGAAACCGCCGCGCCTATATACCAGAATGCATCACGCGCCCTCATTCGTAATTTTGTCCTCAGTTGTTCACCATGCACCTTCTCAAAATCTCTTTATAGCTCTCTGTTACGATAAAGCCTTTCTTTACTAAACAGCAAGTTATTGAATTGTATGAGCAGATATATGGCGAATGGTGATAAAATATTGCTCGCAATAACTTCTGCCGACCTCATCTGTCTTTATTACCATAAGATGCTGCCTCAATGGATGCATAAAATAGACTGCGTAATGCGTATAGGTCTATAGGCCTATGGACATATTTTGTCAATCACTGAGTGAGAGTGTGAGACCTACAACAAAGCTTACCATACCTATTACGTAATAGGCAGACCTATTATTCACGTAGCCTACGCTTGAGAGAAGCTGCCATTTAACCTGCCATGAATAAGTTTTGATATGAATATTTTATTATTTGACGAATGCCAATATTTGCAGGCGCACTATTATTGCTCCTTGACTCGTAAGGAGCTTGCGCGTCGTTCCAGCGTAACTTGCAGTTCGAATCTCAGAGCATATTCTGTGAAACAATAACAGAGAAATAGACAGAGACACAATGTGCTTTGTTTTCTGAAAATAGTATTAGGGATTACTCATGCTATTGATTGTTTATTTTTTCTCTTTCTTTTTGATGAGTTTATTTTTTTGAATTCTTCCTGTGTTTTTTCCTGTTGCGAATTTGCTTACTACTGGTTATGTTTATGCTTAGTTACAACATGTATGCATGATTGTAATGGGATCAATAAAAAATGTCTAATGTCTAATGTCTAGAGAAATGATGGGAAATTTTTTTAATGCAATTTTTCTGCAACACGCATACAATAATATATCCATTTTCAGGATAAAAAATTTCATAGTCCGCCTGCTTCTTGAGAGTGGCGCTATAGAAATGCTAGAAATGTAACACATAAACCTATAGACCGCTAGGCACATGGGCAAAATGCCTATGCATGAGCTTATTCATCATAGTCTAGGCCTATAATATGCATTTTATATAAAATGCAATTGCAAGGATACAATGTAATTTTTATCTGTTCACAATCTGCCACCTGCGGCAAAACCATAAAACATTAGGAAGTCGTATAAGACACGTTTCAAATGCACCGAAGATAGATAACGATCATGCACCAATGACCCGATATTAAGTTCCATTGTTTTAGAATCGTCCGAAGTAAAATAATGATATGGCATAGATATTTGATAATTTGCAGAGTAATCATAAAGCAACATATTGAGGCAAAACTTTTCAGATTCAGCCGACTGAGTTTTCATTTCATACCCAATTTGATCGCCAGCACTTAAACTGACAGCCAGAGAGAGAGACAGAGAGACAGACAAACAGACAGACAGAGACAGACAGACACACATATAGACAGTCAAACAGACTGACAGAGTGAGAGACAGAGAAAGAGAGAGAAAGAGGGAAACAGAGACAGAGAGAGACAGAGATATAGAGAGTCTCTCTGTCTTTCTGTCTCTCTCTCTGTCTGTCTGTCTCTCTCTGTCTCTCTCTGTCTGTCTGTCTGTCTGTCTCTCTCTGATATATATATATATATATATAGAAATGCTGACAGACATACAGACAGTGACTGAGACAGGATGATAGAGACAGAGACAAACAGTGAGAGAGAAAGAGACTGACAGACAGAGAGACAGAGAAACAAGGAGAGAGAGGCTACAGAAAGACAGAGAGCAACAGAGAGACATAGACAGAGAAACATCGGAAGAGAAGAGCGTCACGGACAGGCAAGCAGACACAGGCATAGATTCAGGCAGATAAACACAGATTAAAAATTACAAGTTATTCTCAAAAGCCATTTGAGCTGTGTAATTATTATATGCTATCCTTTTCATCTCATCATTTTCTCACCGTTTTCTCGTCGAATATAACTACGTTAAAATCACCATATATAGCTGGTCGCTGTCTTCAGCATTGTGAATAGAATAATAGATAAAAGTCTGATACGTTCAAGTTATTGTGTACCTGTTGGCTACAGCGATAAAGAAGACGAGAGAAACAGCTTCGATGAAAAGCTTCTTCATGCGCTCAGCACCCAAGAAACAAATAAAGACAAATTCAAGTAGGTGGCATATTTAGTCCCTTAGACTATAGGACTATAAGACTATGCGCCATACTTAAGAACTGTATCATTAGATTATACACACCCACATAAAAACCAGCATGGTTCATTGGAAATGAATAGTTATAGCTCCCGCTCTAAACGGCGCTATATAAACTTGCAACTTCAGTGCAATCGCAATCACGTGCTGACGACGCGGTGGCAGCGCTGCTCGCTGATAAAATTGCGTTTGATTGCATGCGCACAGCAGATTAGATTAGGCTAGAGATTGGATTGGATTGAAATGGATGGATGTGATTAGATTAGCTTTTGTGCTGGGACAATATATTATTTCGAATGTTGGTCTGAAGGACATCTGAGGTGAAGTGCAGGTACACTGGCGCAGCCAAGCAGCTGTGATACAGCACTTAAACGGACCGATTTAAAGCTTCCTCTAGACCTCTACCGGCCTCCCAGCTCCTTTGTACGGCTCTTATACTACGGACAACCATTAAAATATTTTTGACTCAACGCAGCGCTCGTGAATAAGCTGATGCCTTGAACTTGGCTTTCGAGTGGTGCTCTAGAAGTGTGGAGATTACGATTAGGCTACGATTAAAATTAGGGTATGCTTATAACATCTACGCCATTATTACAGACTTAGTTCAGATGGGAAGATAATTATTTTATCTCTGAATGGATATAAATTAATATAATATGCAGTGTGAGAATTGTAGAAAAATAACTGGGGAGGGTTTGGACTGCGATTCAGTTGGATTGTTGGAATTGTGGAGTGAAAAACAGACTTTACTATGGGGCTCTACGAAAGACTGGGGGTTTAAACCCCTCAGACCTCAGGTAAAAAATTCTCACCCTGGATATATGGCATATGGCTATCTAGACTGTGCGTTCCACGTATACCCAGCGGCGCATCTCAAGCAAGCAGCTGACCCATGCAGTGGCGTAGACAAGGGGTTTCGGGGGTTAAAACCCCTATTGGTTTAGGAAAAAGTTTTTTAAAGGTTACTTATCTGTACTTAAATAAGAAAAACAAAACAATTTTTGTAGTAACAATTGTTTTTCTTACTTTATTCTCTTTGCCACTTTATTCCATTTTTTATTTACTGTGATGCTGTTGGGTTGGTGTCAGGAAACCCTCAAAACCCCCACCCATCATAAATTCCTGGCTGCGCCACTAGCCCCATGGGCAGAGGACGGGTAAAATGTATACTTTCTGTTTGCACCGTGGTCCTGGTAAACGATTGGTCAAATCAAGCCTAACGAAAGTGAATTGGCGTCGAAAGTTTTGAGACAGCGGGGGTTAGACATTTGTACATTTATGCCTAATGGGCAACAGACTGCATGCGTCTAGAGCTGAGTGCAAACTGCGTACATGCTTTTCTGTGGTGCAACTACATGTAGACCATGCAGACATATTATTATATGGTCTTATATTATTATTTTCTCCCCACCATTGATGTACAGTGTACGTTGCATTTGATGCTTAGCGTTGATGAAGACAAATTGAAGGTTCGATTAATCTGCAGCAGCAGCAGCAGCAGCAGCAGCAGCAGCAGCAGCTACAGCAGCAGCTGCAGCAGCAACAGCAGCAGCAGCAACAGCAGCAGCAACAGCAGCAGCAGCAGCTAAATTAGAGATAATTATTAATTAGTTTCAAATGTCATTTTCTCCACTGCATCATACATTATTTTTTAATTCGACGCATTATCCAAATAAGCCGTACTGAAGTCATTGCAGATACGGTGCACGCAGTCATTGTACTGCTATTATCTCGGAGGTAATTATTATTAGGCCGTGCAATTATAGGGCTTATTGTAGGCCTTCATTGTCTAATCCTATGATGGAATATTGACCGTCATACATTGAGCTGCGTGGTTCTATACAAAGGTGATTGCGAACTGTAAACATGTACATGAGCTCAGTTTGTTTTATTTGAGCGTGAAAGCTGGATGAAAGAGCACTTGACGAAATCTAACATAGAAACCACGGGGGGAAAATCGTTATTCCATTACAGGCGTCATAATATTATGCCGCTTCAATGTAAACATCGCCCACATAATGCCATGCAGGATTCGTTGTGTGTGCATTATCCTGTCCCAAAGTTTACAAGTTAACCTATTACGTGGATGTAAACAGAAATATCTATGTTTCCAGCATAGGCCTATACAAACAGAAAACATGCCTACTTTAATACATTGAAGTCTAGACCTATAATTATTTGTCAGTCGTTTACGTTAAAATATGTATTGCAAAATTATTACTATTAAATGCAATTAGAGGCACATGTATTTGCGCTAAATAAACTTCAATGTGTTAAAAGCCATTTTTTATATTGAGCTGCAGCAGCAAGAAGACAGAATTATCTGTTGGAGCAAAGACATCTCGAAAAACCGATACAAAACTCGCAACTGTCTACATGTATATTATAAGGCAGAAATTCCATATGTTTGTTTGTTTGTACGCTTTTGACAGAATTGACTCTCCCC
>OX457044.1:30748927-30821427 GCA_949752735.1 Lumbricus terrestris | reverse complement strand
CTGTGCCCTGTGCGTTGATGGCTCTAGGGTCGGATCCAAGCAGCATGAAAACTGCAGAAAAACAACTGGACGGGGGGAGGGTCAGAAATTGATTTATGAGGACCCTTTGTGCGCTGAGGACTTTTCTATGGGGTACTAAGAAAGACTAAAGGGGGTTTGAACCCCACAAACCCCGGCCCCGTCAATTCTTACCCTGGGTGGAAGAGCAGCGAAAGAACGGCTCTTGAAAGCACCACAGTTGGACATGGAACATCTAGTTACTTAATAACCATAAATCCTGTGTCTCCAAAATAAATTCAAGACAAGTTCTCTCAGATTACTGCTTCCCATAGTCTCACGCCTTCAAATACTAAATTACAACTGCGTAGGATAAAGGAGCGGTAAAAAGTTCATCCGCGATTCCCAACAGCATTGCGACCCATTATAATGACCTCGGCAGAATCATGCCTCTGTAAAATACAATTCAGAGACAAACAAGTGCTATATAATTATTGCTTGCACACATGGACCTAACTGCAGAGAATGAACTTAACTGAAACTGGACATAAAAAAAACGCGCTCCGACAGGAGACACGTGCGTGCGTGCGTGCGTGTACGTACGTGTGCACATGTGTTGAAGACCAACTCGCACCTCTCACTGATTCTGCGTAATGGCGAGTCCTTTCAAAGGGCTGTCTAAAAACTTGTGCATAGCAATAATTATTCATTGTTGTCCAGCAGCTGCGGTTCATCATCATGCATGGGAAGAATCTTGAAAGGGCAAAAGCTTCGACTCATCAAATGGGTACCATTACTACAACTCTAGGCTACTGTCCGTCTCGGTGTCTCCTTGATATCTCTGCCGAAGAAAAATGTATTCCACGATATTAATTGATGTTCGGATTTGCTCTTAATTTGTCACTTCTCGAATTCATAAATGTCGACTACATTTCATAATATCCACGTAAATAAAAAAACATACGCTGAAAGGCAGCGTGTAAATTCTATATCTGAAAAAAGTGTAGGCCTACATAATTAAGCTTAATAGCTTAGGGGTCATTGCATAATTACGTAACGCTCAAGGATGGGTGGGTGGGGTCATTGAAAACGCTACAAACGTTACGTGGGTGAGTGGGTGGGGGCAGTGCTTAAAGCGTGGAAAAATAAGTGCCTGGACGCCTTATACCTTTCCAAAAGAAGTGCCTGGACGCCTCTAACCTTTCCAGGTTGTGCTGGCCAATAAGTGGGAAGACGGCGTTCAGAGTTTGAAATAAGTGCATGGACGCCGTCCCTAATCGTCCAGTCGCACTTTAAGCCCTGGGTGGGGGAGCTGAACGTTACTTAACGCCATGAAAAAATTATTGATGAATATCAAATTACCAGCGAATGACACTTTGGACATGATGTGATCGAAGTTTAAACTTCGTGACATTGATTTAAAACTTAACGGAAGTAGGTCCTATTTATCTGAATAAGATCCGGTGACACGAAACGGAGTATCCCCCCTGAAAGCTATCCGGGGGGATGAATTAATCTATCCCCCCGGATGGAATTAACCGGTCTATATTATCCGGGGGGATAAACCCTTCTATCCCCTGTTTTGAAAAATGCGCATAATAAAATAATTTCATTAATTCATTCATTCAAGTATTTATATAGCGCCTCTTCAAGGAAACTACTCAGAGGCGCTCCCGACTCCAGTACGGACAAACAGAACAGTTTTTAAGTGCTTTTAGAATGTGTCAGAGAGTGATCTAGGAAACAGGCGCAGCTCAAGTGAGAGGTCATTCCATACCACTGGGCCAACCACAGAAAAAGCACGACTCTGCATGATGGAGGTACGAGCAAAGGGGACAAAAAGTACTTCCCTATCAGCCGAGCGTAGGAACCGACCCGTCCGACCACTTAACACAGGTCGACAAAGATCGAGTAGGTAAGATGGAGCAAGACCTAGCTGGCATCGCCATATCAAGGAAGAGATTCTGTAGTCAATGCGCTGACGGACAGGGAGCCAATGCAGAACCTCCAGCATGTGATTTGATGACCAAATTTAGGCAGATGACCAATGAGGCGTGCAGCAGCGCGCAGAATACGGTCAAGAGAAGATAATCGACCAGATGGTAAACCAGCATAAAGGGATAGGCAATAGTCAAGACGAGCTGAGACAAAGGAATGTACAAGCGTAGTTGCAGCGCCAATTGAGAGAGAGCGAGCGACAGTGCGAAGCTGGCGCAGCTGATAGAAACAGGAGCGACTGAGACGATTAATGTGAGGTACAAAAGTAAGTTCCTGGTCTAACACAACGCCAAGGTCACGGACTGAGGTGGAGAAAGTATAGTCGGGAAATTCAGCAGAGAGGTGAATCAGATTAAGCTTAGACAGCTGCTGCCTGGAGCCCAGCCAAATGAATTTGGTTTTAGCAGGGTTTAGTCTATATAAGACGGTTTGATGCCATCCATGCTCTCAGGGCAATGAGCACCTGACTCATAGCCCTAACTGTATAGAGGAAGCATTGGATGAGAGGCAGTGCAATGTGCATGTATGCATGTGTGTCATCAGCGTAGAGTTGGCTAAAGGTACCATGTTCCAATTTATGCTGTAATCAAAATTTAAAGTGACTCCAATTGTTTTAGGTGTCCTAAGCATTGCTCAGATAAAGGCAACTCGAATTTATTTAGAGACTATGAGTGTTCTTAAGTGTTTTAAATGTTTTAAGTGCTCTAAAAACGGCAAAACAAATTATCTGGTGGAAATAAACATACCTGTTAGTGTCATTGTTCAAAACAAAGCAGATGAAAATTAATTTGCAAAAAAATACACGCGGAAGCGGTTTTTTCGACGTTTTTTAATTTGGGGGGATACAATTAATACGGGGGATACTCTATTTCGTGACACCGGCAGTATAGACACTAGTTATACATGCCAGGTCAATTCTGTTCTCCCATTGCGCAAACCGGAAACCGCTGTTCGAATTGTTTGGATCTGTGATAATTTTACCAACTGAACAACGTGATAGGCCTAATTCTCCTTGAATTCCTGACATCAAAGAACCACTTTGAAGCATGTTTTACTTAGTGGACACGATCCCAAAAATTTTAAATTAATGCTCAACAAAACTCGGCAATATTTCTATTAATAATTATCGAAGTGCCCAGACTAAGGAAATAAATAGTTCATCTTAATTTTGATTAATTGTTAACGTGGGCGTAGTTTATCAGGGGCTAGGGGGACCAAGCCCCCAAGAAGTCCCAGATTCATGTTTTTACCATGTAAATGATAACTTTTTCGGGCTTAGACCCCACAAGAACTTTCAACCAAATGACTTAAAAAGGTCATCCACTTTTTGGGGCCGACACGAGAAAATATTGTCTGCGCCGCTCGTTCTGGGTCAAATTTTTTAGCCCCCTCCAAAAAAACCGGAAACCAAACTCCGCCCCTGATTGTTAATGCGCCATTTAGTCCGTGAAGCTTTTCAGTAGTGTAAAATTTTATTCTTGCGGCCTAATTTAAGAAAATTGCAGTTCACGCATGACTGCCGTTTATATAAATAAAACATTGTGTATATTTTAAACCTATAGGCCTACTGTCAAATTAGCCTATAATTTCACATACTGGGCTATATTAAATTCACTATGAAAATATGAATTATATAATTACGCGCACATATTATAAGCCAATAATAGACTTAAATCTCAATTGATTTTTCGTAACAATCGTTACGTAACGCTGGGGAGGGTGGATGGGTGACATGAGCGGAGTTTATCAGGGGCTAGGGGGGCTAAGCCCCTCCAAGAAGACCCATATTCAGTTTTTTACCGTGTAAATGGTACGGTATCTTTTCCCGGGCTTAGCGCTCCCCCCGCCCGAAGAAGGCGCAGACTCAAAAGTTAGCCCCTCCAAGAACGGAAACCAAACTCGGCCCATGATGGGTAAGTGGGTCAAGAGAAACGTTACAAAGCGTTCCAGGGTGGGTGGGTGGGTCGAAAACGGTCATTTTCGGCGTTACGTAATTGTGCAATGACCCCTTACGTAATATACAAATTCATATTATCCTATAACCTACATTTATATACAAATATAGGCCTATGAATATCCTTATGGCTCCTGCTAACTAGTGAGGGTGAGGGATTCTATAGGCAGACGGGGGGCACCGCTCCCTTAGCTCTTCTCGTTCCTCTTGTGGCGTGCTGTTTCGGCTTTGCAGTCTGGAATGGGATCCCGCTGACTGCGTTGGCTTCCTAAGCTTTTCCTGACACATTTTTACTGTAGGCCTAACATCAAGAATATCCCTTTTAGCCGGACACGGTGCAGAGTCGGGAGCACTCATGAGTAGTAACTTGGTCACCGGAAGGAGCGCTATATAAATTTTCGAAATGAATGAATGAACGAACGAACGAACGAATGATTGAATGAATGAATGAATGAACGAACGAATGAACGAACGAACGAACGAACGAACGAACGAATGAATGAATGAATGAATGAATGAATGAATGAATGAACGAATGAATGAATGAATGAATGAATGAATGAATGAACGAACGAATGAACGAACGAACGAACGAACGAACGAACGAATGAATGAATGAATGAATGAATGAACGAACGAATGAACGAACGAACGAACGAACGAATGAATGAATGAATGAGTGAATGAATGAACGAACGAATGAATGAATGAATGAATTAAGGAACGACTGCGTGTATATAGCGTACGAGAGTGACGTTCTGGTGATCGTGCCCATCTTCTACCATTGAGCTTTCTGCTTTTAGTTCTTCTGGTAGCCTTTTCGATCAACAGTCAAGTAAAACACAGATTAACAGAATTTCAGTTTCGTAGTTGCATTGGTCTTAGTAAATAGGCCTCAAAACACACAAAAAAGAAAAGTATACCTAATATTCCCCTTCAAGCATGGGCGGAGACCTAGGGGGGACAGGGGGGACGGTCCCCCCAATAAAAGTGTTGGGGGGGACGGCCCATGCATTTGTCCCCCCAATGTTTGAGCGTCAAGACTTTTTTTGGCGGCGAAAATAGAAAATTTGGTCGAGATCTGTACGGCTGACTAGAATTTTTTTCGGAGATTTGGTCGAAATTTTGGCCGGATGACTAAAAAAAAAAAAAAAGGTCATCAACTTTTTTGGGCGGCGAAAATAAATTTTTCCCCGGGATTTCGCCGGTCGTCAGAAATTTTTCCGAAAATCTCGCGTCTTTCCGTCCCCCCCAATTCTCGGCGCAGGTCTCCGCCTATGCCTTCAAGTACCGGTATGTCGTCCAGATCCTCTGGTCTTTGCAATGATTACATTGCAATGAACCGATGTATCAATGTATAAATCCATCCCAACAGATTGGTATGTAATCTGTGTGGTCAAAACAAGTAATTTAGTGGTGACGTCACTCTACTGATCCGCGGCAGAGTTGCGCAACGGAGTGTGGCGTTCGGGTTGGCGATCAGGATTTTGGTGACTCATTTCCTGCAGTTTGAATTCCCAATTCGCCCGCTCTGCGACATTGCAGAGCTATTCCACTGCAATGAACCGATGTATCAATGTATAAATCCATCCCAACAGATTTAGAACGGACTTTCCCTAGCCAATTATATGACACCTCCCAAACTATTCTCAGTTTGGCCAACTGCTGACGGCTGCATTTTCTGCTTGGTCAGGGTCGAGAGTATAGGCCAAGCAGACATTTGAAGGAGCGCTATAAAAAAACATAATATACAGCTATATATATATATATATATATATATATAATATACGCCATGTATATATACATGCATATATATATACATATATATACATGGCGTATATATTATTAATAATAATATATGGTATTATCTCAACAGATTGGTAGCCACCGGTACGCCACACGTGAAATATATATATATATATATATATATATATATATATATATATATATATATATATATATATATATATATATATATATATATATACATGCTACATCATTCGATTCAGGGAAATTTTGCCATAAATAATTTGCAGTGCAACCCTTCGACTTCAATGAGATTTCGCACGATTAAAACAGATAAACAAAACGATGTATATGCAAATGAAAGGGATTAAAAGAGGCAGAAGGAGACAGACGGAAACAGCGAAAGAGAGAGAGAAACAGACAGACAGAGAGACGGAGACAGAGACAGACAGACAGAGATACGGAGACAGAGACAGACAGGCAGGCAGACAGACACAGAAGGATAATCAGTCATACTTTTTACTCTCCTATAGCATGATGTGTTGCTTTTAAAAACATAAATTATATTTGGCGCCAGAAGTGTCGTAATCATATCTAGTATAGGCTTAGGCATAAAAAATAGCCTATTTATGTATAATATTAGAGCACCGTATACAACTATACATACATATAATATTAGGGTTGGTGCTGATTATAATAATCTTAATCGATCAAGCTCCTAAATCTAATCGCCATTAATCGACTAAATTCGATTAATCTGGTCTACGGTATACGCAGGGCTGACGAGATAAATTCCGGGGGCCCCTGGGCAGAGTGGTCGCGAGGGTTCCAAAACTATTGCCTTCCTTAAGGCATTAGGTTATTAGAAAATTGTTTAGAAACAAATCAAAACAATAGAAGAGCAGCTAGGTATGAGCTACAATTTTATTTTACACTAGCTGGGGTACCCGGCATTGCCCGGGAATTTTAGGATTTGCCGGGTTCCCGGACGATTCCCTACTTCCTACCCTCCCTTCTCCTCCCCTCCCCCATCACCATCCTTCCTTCCGCCCTCCCCTCCTTCCCCCTCCTCCCTCCCTCCCTCCCTCTTCCCTCTCCTCCCTCCCTCCCATCATTCCCTCCACCCCTCCCCACTCTCTCACCCTTCCAACTCCCTCCCCTCCTTCCTCCTCACTCCCTCTCCCCTCACACTCTCCCACCTCCCTCCCCTCCCTCTCACACCTCCCTCACTCTCTCCCTTCCTCCCCCTCCCCCACCCCTTCTCCACCTCCCACTCCATATTCTTGGTCCAATTCTCTAAATATTTGGAAAATTTTAGCGTGATATGTTATCAGGCAATAGAGATACATGGACAACAATATTATTTGGCTTACTTTTTTAATCACGGCGTGCAATATTATAGGCCTAAGATATAGGCTACAATAGGCCCCATATTATTTTATTCAGTTGTTGATTTGAAGTTTTACACTGATTGTCGTTAAATCTCTGTAATAATTTTTTAAGGGTACAAATCATAAAAGTCATGACGTCATGAAACAGGTAAAAAAATAAAATCGAAAAATAAATCGAACAACACAAAAATTATTCGATTACAATTTTTAACGATTAATCAAAATTTATAACTGATGCTTTACCCGATGATGTCCATGGGCTTAGAACGGACAGCGCGGATGTTAGAGTTCATGACTCAGAAAATCAGAGCGACCATGCACCAGCTCCACCACCACCACCACCACCACCACCACCACCACCATTATCATCATCATCATCATCGTCGTCGTCGTCGTCATCGTTATTGTCATCGTCAGCGTCGTTGTCATCGTCGTTGTTGTCGCCACCCCCGCCACCACCACCACTGCCACGACCACTGCAGATTCTGTTATGCATGTAGGCTATCTAAGATGAGACAAGATGAAACAGGGTTACACAGGTCAGACCAGAAAGGCTAAATATAAAATTCTAAATTACTTGTTTTGGTCACACAGATTACACACTAATCTGTTGGGATTTATACATTGATACATCGATTCGATGCACCAAGATTATTGCTATTACAGCGTATAGGCTATAATTATAGCTTATAGGCCTACATGTAGGCCTATGTAGAGGCAATTATTCAGCAGAGTAAAATTTGAGAATATCTTTTATCAAGGGAAACCAATATGATATAAAACACGCCAAAACATTCTATTGTACAGTAGCCTATAGTTATTCGTGAAGTATTTAGCAATAGTAGAATCGATGGTTTAAGCATCACAACAATGAGCATTGAGCACTGATCCCGTCATCCAAGAGGCATCCCATCTCAGCCAATTAAATTCGTTTTGCTCAATAGCTTCGCATTTTCGCAGACATAAAAACGAAAGGTGATGATTTTAGGCATGCCATGTGACTTTTAAAAGAATAATTGGCCCACGCCGGTGACACGAAACGGAGTATCCCCCCTGAAAGCTATCCGGGGGGATGAATTAATTTATCCCCCCGGATGGAATTAACCGGTCTATACTATCCGGAGGGATAAACCATTCTATCCCCTTTTTTGAAAAATGCGCATAATAAAAAATTTATGCTGTGATCAAAATTTAAAGTGACTCTAATTGTTTTAAGTGTCCTGAGCAATGCTCAGATAAAGGCAACTCGAATTTATTTAGTGACTCTTAGTGTTTTTAAGTGTTTTAAATGTTTTAAGTGCTCTAAAAACAGGGCAAAACAAATTATCTAGTAGGAATAAACATACCTGTTAGTGTCATTGTTCAAAACAAAGCAGATGAAAATCAATTTGCAAAGAAAAATACACACGGAAGCGGTTTTTTCGACTTTTTGTAATTTGGGGGGATACAATTAATACGGGGAATACTCTATTTCGTGACACCGGCGCGGTGCTATTCTATTCAATCGATTTCAACGTAGGCTAAACTATAATAATATTATTATAGGCCCAGAGGCTAGAGTCGCTAGACTTATATAGGCCTATTATGTCAAATTAATTAAAGCTTCAGTTAGATTGCTTTCATGTTTGGGGACGAATTCAAACAGTCTACACGTATCTAGAAGCGTTATTTTCGCATCCAAAATGGACAGTCTGCACTTTACAAATTGCAGCAATCTATGCAAAATGGTTTGGCAGGCTATAACAAGCCTAACAGGCCTAGGCTATAGCCTACGCCTATATGCACCGGTAGTAGCCATTACAGAATCGGACTCCCGACAACGCGTGCCGAACTAAAGCGGCAAAGATATTGGCCTATATTCTACTTTTCTACGTCTCTCGTTTTAATGACGAACACATTGTGGTATGCAATATTGTCTAAAGATGTTGTTGAGTCGACCGAAATGTTGCTAAAACGCTGCACGTTTGAAATAACCATTATCCCAGCTTATCTGAATCGTCAGGTGGCGCTGATCGAGGAACTCCTCGATGGTTAGAAATCTCTGGAGTAGCCAATTAAAGACCTATTATCGGGCTTACAGTTCCGTGTCGAACATTCTTAGGTGTCGAATTATAGCCCTCCACAATTAGACTTATCGAGCGGCGATGGACCAACGACCACGATTTAGGCCTAATTTGGAGGTAGCGTAGGCTATATGTAGGCTATATGTACGCTATATGTAGGCTATATGTAGACCAAAATATGCATGCCTACATATTTTTTCGATGAGTTCATTCTTTGCACTCACATTTTTTTATGTGACTGAATTGTTTAGAATCGTTATCCTAATTAAATGGCATTACCGTGAACCAAAACCGCAGGTGACTGATGAGACAGACAGACAGACAAACAGACAGACAGATAAAAAGACAGAGACAGACAGATAGACAGAAAGACACATATATATTTATCGTATATGTGGCAAATATCGATGAGTATTACCAGGAATAATAGATTGCTTTAAATTTAGGGCTTATTCTGTTTAGAACTGCCATTGTAAATTAAATAGACCATATTTCTTGGCTATATACCCCACCTATTCTATACCATAGATACGTAGCCGTAATAGATCGCTCTTTAATTTATATTACTATATCTGTGGCTGATGACCTTAGCAATGACCTTTACCACGACCCAATTAGAGTTATTCGTCTCCAGTCAAAGATTTTGACAGGGATTCAACAGTGGTGTTTAGTCTCGTCAAAATGTCTTTTCGTTCGAGGAAGGGTTCTTTTGCTCGGGCACTCAGTCGATCGGAATGGCTTTCGGAAGGCGACCAGATTCACGCGAACAAGAAAGAATGGTTCTTCGAAGTGGCTTGGGAGGTGGCCAATAAAGGTCAGCTCGTAGGGAATTCTTCCCTCGATGTAACCATCACCATTGCGGCAAATTTATTTCGATTTAAGATAATTCTCGCGCAGACATGATTTATCTTCATCAAAAAGTAGTGCTATTAGATGTGCATACTGACTCTCATTCAACATCAGTAATGTTAATATCGTATTTTCTTTATTGGAACAATCCGGTTGACAGACCACAACCGGTTACAGTGTACATTTATGCAGTTGAAGCAGTTCACAGGAACGCAGATTTCAGAAGACATAAATCTAAAGCCTGCAATACATGGCGCTAATTGCAGCGTATACAAAGTACGTCCACCCTACGAAGCGCGATCTCGACACCTCGCTCTCCCTGCCTGCATATTAGCCAATGCTACCGGGCCCCGCATGTAAAATTGTATATCGTGGTGAGTTACAATTGGAATTTAATTTCTTGAGATTGGACGTGAATTATTATTTTTTGTGTTGACAGTCGGTGGAATCTACACCGTGATACGCACCAAAGCGGCTGTTACAGTGGATGAACTGGGTGACCAGTATTGTCTTATCGGTCCATATAATGAATCGTGTGTCCGGACGGAGGTGGAAGAGGCTCAGCCACTTGATGGACCAATGTCAAGGACCATTAGACAAATGAAGGACAATGGAATCAAGGTCATAACACTTGTCACAAGTTTAATGTAATTATTGATTTCTATGACGCAACTCACAGCCGCGGCTATTCAGTTGCGCTTTCATTGCGAGAAATCCACGAGAAGAAGTAGGTTTATGAAGAGAGAGGGGGGATATATATATATATATATATATATATATATATATATATATATATATATATATATATATATATATATATATATATATATAAAGGTCCAGAGAGGTGATTTCCATGCAGAGTGGAGGGAAGGGCATTCTTTAAGGAAGACCCAATGATGGTAAAAGATTGGACATGAGTAATAGTGGTCTTAGTTCACAGGACAAACATGTCAGGTGATACTGAGAACGGAGTGGCCAATGAGAAAATCCAGAAAAATGCGAATGAATGAGATACCTGTATTTGGATTGCTTGGATTTACTACACTGGAAAACCGATTCGTAGTCTAATGTAATGTGTAATCTAGAATAGTCTGGAACTTATGACTTCTAAGGCAGATATATTTTCTGCATTTTATTTTATTTAATTGATTTTCTGATTTTATTTATTTGAGTTTCTTATTTTGTTTATCTTAATTGGTGTAAGGATATCTTATCTGCTTGACTAATTTGGTTTGACTAACTGATTGTTTGAACTGATGAAATAACTGATTGATTGGTGGATTGTGTAATAGAGTGATTGATCAGATGATTGATTCATTGATTAATTAACTGGTTTTTCAACTGTAGGACTTTATTGATGTTTCAACGCAGGTTCTGTATGGTCGGTGGTTGATTGAAGGATATCCTAACGTCATCCTCTTTGACATCAACTCCGCTGCATGGAAGCTGGACGAGTGGAAGAGGGAATTGTGGAATAGTGCGCACATTGGTGTGCCTCAGCATGACCATGAGACCAACAATGCCGTCATCTTCGGATTCCTCACGGCTTGGTTCCTTGCCGAAGTATTATGGCTCTCTTACCATTTCCTAGATGCAACAGTATTAACTAGATTACTACATTAAATCCTTAAATGTCTAATTCTACTTCATTTGAACTCATTCTGTTTTTGAAATTTGTAGATTACCATTACGGTATGGTTTTTAATTTGGGGGAAAACCAAACATTGTGTTGAAGAGTTATTAAGTGTAGTTTTATTAAAATTATGGAAGCAAAATTTTAGTTTCTGTTGTTAGTACAGCTAACTTTGGCACTTCACCCACTTGGTCAATTATTTTGAGAATTACTGAAGGTTTCAAGCACTGACTTGACACATTGACTGGCATTACATTTTTCTCTACATACCACAGAATTTTAAGAAAAGCTGGTTAAAATGAAATATTTATGTGAGATATAGTGGCGGTGAGTAACTGAGTATGTTGGTCTGCACATTACGCATCACTTTAATGTAGGAGGGAAATTTCAGGAGACTTGCAATACAATTCAACTGTGTTTGCCCTTCTTCCAGAGCTCAGAAGCGCACACACATCCGTAGTCCGTACATCTGAGCATCAATGATGTGGATACAATTATAATTGCATAGGAATTGTTCACGAAGGACTTGGCCACGGTTCTTACACAGTTAAGGCCATGGAAGAGGATTGAACCCAAACTCTCTATCTTTCAGGCAGCCGCTCTAACCAATCGGCCAGCGTAAACACAAGATTACATGTGCACTTGTACATTTACATTCTGGATATGTTATAACTGCAATGTTGTATCGTCGTAGTGGTGTTTTTTCTGAATTGATTCAGCTCCTATTCTGTCTGTGTTTACAGTACCGCAAGGCTCTGACCGGAGAGGCATACATCGTGGCACATTTCCACGAGTGGCTGTCTGCAGTCGGATTGATCTTATGTCGCGTTCAGCACTTAGATGTCACCACCATCTTCACGACCCATGCCACTCTGATCGGCCGTTATCTGTGTGCTGGTGCTGTTGATGTCTACCACAACATGGACAAGGTGTGTGTTCACGAAGTAGAGATTGGTACCGTTAATCTGATACTGAATTTAGCTATTATTCGTTGCATTGATTTACTACTAGGGATTAATGCATAAGAATAAAATAATGGCTGGGTTGGTGGGGTCAGACGAGTGGGTTCGGGTGGTGAATGGATGCGTGGATGGCTGGCTGTTTGGATGAATAGAGGGAGTTCTTGCTAAAAAAAACTTCTATAGGCGTAATTGGACAGCAATGTGGCTTACGCAGACTTTATTTGATATAGCGGTGGTAAGTTAGTTGGTCTCTGCCTTATGCAGTTTTTGTGCAGCACTAAGAAGCCAAATCAGGGTTTAAGTGGACATCTCATTTTCCTCAGTCATGTTAATCTGAGATTTAAGCATCGGGTATTATTTTGTCGCACGGAGACAGTGATGAAGCAAAGGTGTTAGTTTTAGTTTTTGTGTAGAATCCATGTTGTATTTTTTAGTTTGACATTGACAAAGAGGCTGGTGATCGTGGTATCTACCATCGCTATTGCATTGAACGTGGGGCAACCCACTGTGCCCACGTATTCTCCACTGTCTCGGACATAACTGGATTCGAGGCAGAACATTTCCTTAAAAGAAAACCAGGTTAGGCCATTACACATACATTATATAGGTTAGGTTTTATTAGCAAAGCAAAGGTTCATTACTCACAAAACATGAATTTGCCAGTTTGCAATATTCTTATCTGATTTAATGTTAGAACGCTATGGGAGAGAGGGGGGAAGTTGAACAATTGACACGTGCTATATTCTTTATGAGCCAAACAACCCCTTTTCTGTAAAATGAGTGTTAGTTCGTTGCCTGAACCAACTTTGTGCCTACTCTTTGTCAGTGCCTGTCAAAGACTATCTAGTTTGCACATTGACTCTTTGTGCACACGGTCCGTGTGTCTTTGATTTACATGTCACAATGTGAAATTTTGCATGTGCCTTTAAATCTAAACAGTGCTGTAGTAATCTAGATAATAATTATTTGTAAACATATAGTTTCTGTACACATGATCAACCATTGCAGAATATGTTTTGGCAGGATATCTTTTCCAGATTGTTTCTTGCATCTTTTCATCAGAAATAAATGTTAAAGTGCTTTTTGTTAAATGCATTTCATTACCTGCTTTCACAGGTTTTGTTATAATCTGTTGATATCATCAGTTTTGGCTGGCAGAAGAGTACAATGTCAGTACATGTCAATATTAATGATTGATAATTATAATTAATGCTACTTTTCAGATGCTATTTTGCCAAATGGCTTAAACGTTCAGAAGTTTGCAGCTCTACACGAATTCCAGAATCGTCATGCGGTGGCCAAGGAAAAAATTAATGACTTCATACGTGGTCATTTCTACGGGTGTGTATTTAATTTACTTTTTATTTTATTTCTCTATAGCATCACCATCTCCAATGTGCACAGCGCCAACCACGAGTGCTGTAATCGAGGGTATACAGCGTGTATTCACCTCACAAATATATGTGTGTAATATACAAAGACAATGACCTGCAGATAGGTTGCTTAGGCAACTGTAGCATGTACTCACCTTTTGCCAGTACAGCCCTGCCAGCCACAGTATGTTGATGAGATACTCCATGTATTTATGTATGTTTGTATGTGCACTTGTTATAGCGCCCCTTCAATCTCTCTACTCAGAGGCGCTCCCGAATGCAGAGCTGACACTGCATCGGAGTTTCACGCCGAAGCGCTGAGCAATTGTGAGTGAAGGACTTGCCCAAGGTCCTTATGCGGCGAGCTGGATTTGAACCTCGAACCTTCCAGCTTCAAGGCAACGACGCCACCACTACACCACCGCGCCCCACGTATGTACAGCACCTTTTGTAGAGCCTCAAATGTACATTGTACGAATATGTTTATTCACAATTCATTAGCTAACGGTGCTAAACAATTTTCAGGTATTGATTCAGTCTGTCTGCCTGTATGTATGTATGTATGTCTGTCTGTCTGTCTCATAGAAAGCTTATCCACAGTAATCTTCAGGTTGGTTTTATAATTTTGTTTGTCATCATTGATATATTAATTATTTTGATCTTTCTTTAGACATTACGACTTTGATCTCGACCGAACTTTGTATTTATTTATCGCTGGTCGATACGAGTTCACGAACAAAGGAGCAGACATGTTCATTGAGGCTCTGGCTAGACTCAACTACCTACTGAAGGTAAATGCCATCACCTCCTCGTTGATGCTAAACTAACGGTCTAACATAATAGATATTATATGAAAGTTTAGGCTGTGTAGAATTGTCTTACAGGCATTTTAATCAGCCTGTCTAAACATGGTGTGGAAAATCTGAATATCCTATGAAGAAGAGCGCCCCTTGAGATTCCCCTCAAGATGCAGCCACATGAACGAAGTGTTTGTGACTGTGTGTATTGTAGTCTCAATAGGATGGTGAGTTCTTGCTGACAACAGTGTGTGATCCGTGTACTCATTTTATAGCTGTGTTTACCACAGGGCTTCAGTGGAGCAGAAAGAGTTTGAAACACCTTTCTGCTTCTAAACCTTTCAACCTACAAATCTCTTAAATGATCTAAATATGATACGATCAATCTAAAATGGCATCAATGATGAACGTCAACATCGTCAAACAGGTGATCACAATAAGCAGGACTTCAGGGTCTATCGTGATGCATTGGTTATGCAATGTTTGATTTTTTGGCAGCAACATGAAATGTGTGAATTAACGAATAAACAAGCGAAACGTGGCCAGAAACAATTTCGAAGTACTTTGACAACAGGGTTGTTGCTGTTTGTTTTTTGTAGAGCGAGAATAGTGAGATGACAGTCGTTGCGTTTCTAATCTTTCCGACTCAGACGAGTAACTTCAATGTGGAATCACTTAGAGGTCAGGCGATCTCAAAGCAGCTCAAGGACACCGTGGACGCCGTCCAGAGGGACATTGGGCACCGGCTATTCGAAGTCTGTCTTAGGTGAGACTGATCGATCTTCGAAAGTTGATCCACAGTTATTTCTGTTTTGAACTTAAAATAAGATATTTGATTTTGCTCATTTGCAAGTTTGTCATTTAATTTTGCTGTTTCACAAGTTTGCATGTTGGATTTTTTATGACTTTTATCATGATAGTTTTATTTCTTCTTTACTGTGAGGAGGAATGTATGAGGTCAGTTAAGTCAGATGTAGGGTATCTGTGGTGGAGTTTTCCAACCTTTTTCCTCATGAGAATCTCCTAAAATAGTTTATTGCATAGGTCATACGAAGATAGAGCTATTAGTGTTTGCGTTTCTGTTTTCTACGAAGAATTATAGGATGCAATCTAGAGACTTGATTCAGAGCTAGTCTAGAGACTTGATTCAGAGACTACAGAAAAGAATTTGCTTCAATAGTTCATGTGTAAGATTACTTCTTTATTTTTAAGGCTCTTTCTGTACCTATTTGATGCTGAACCTCTCTTACCCTGGGCTTTTTCTGAACTATGGGGTTCTGTGTAACCCTAGTGGAGGATTTTAGAACTGAATGGGAACAAAATGCAAAAAGCAGTTGTGTTTTGCGTGCGAGAAACGTTATTATTACCCTTTGCTAATGAAAAACCGTGAAGGTTGTGTAATTGGGACATAATTTCTTGGTGTTTTAGGGGTGAAATTCCAAAGGGTGAGGATCTTTTGGTAAAAGAGGATGTTGTCAAGTTGAAGAGATGCATTTTTGCATCACAGGTCTGAGTTGTTCATCGTTATTGTCATTATCATCATTACCGTATTATCATCATCTTAAGTATCGTTTAGAGTGTGTGCTGTAGGATAAAAAAGTTGGTGCGGATATTAGATTTTTATTGGTATTAAGAGTGCTTGGCTTGAAGTTGGTATTTGTTACACTATTTAGTTCATAACAAACTATCTTCATTTTCGATCCTACTTCGCTACTCTAACTCTATGTCAGACTAATGTTCACAGTTTGGACTAAAACTATGAATTTAATTAACTTCCATATTTTATATCTTCTGACTTTATACTATGAATAAAAAACACTCGACAGTTCTTTTCTCTTTTCATTTCAAAGTATATCGGTTTCTTAATACTTTAAAATTATGTGTGAACACCACGTGTGCCACATTAATCACACATCGCTTCTCCAGTAATCGCCCTTGCATAATAATTAAACCAGTTGAACGCTTTAGTAAATCTTGCTCACAGAACTGTTGCAGATCTATTCTTGTTGAATGTTTGATTGTGGGAATTTGTTAAACTCTGACTGAAACTTTGAGAGTGGACATGATTGAATTTGATTGAAACTTTGAGAGCGGACAACATTGAATCGTATTTGTGGTTATTGTGATTTCTTTTCCAGCGTAATAGTCTTCCTCCGATTTGCACGCACAACGTGTTAAATGATGGAATGGATCCAGTTCTCTCTGCTCTTCGCAGATGCCAACTTTTCAACAGTCGCTCGGACAGAGTTAAGGTCAGACAACAGATAATGATGACAAATATTAATAAATATTAATATTCAACACTAGTAATAATAATGATGATTGTCCTAAATTGTTGTTAGAGTTACTGTTAAGGTGAAGTGGGTGAGTTGCAAAATGTTTGACCCTTTATTGACCAGCTGCTCATTGACCGGAATTCAGCTGCTCCTCATTGACTCCGTGCAACACTCGTGAATTATTGGTACTCGGCTTAACACTCTAGTGGCTCTTTAAAAGTTTAGAGTTTACAAATTTTACATTTGGCGAGAATTCGGTTGCTGTTCATTGACCACTGGTATTTAACGGCTGTTTAGTCCAATAGTTAATGAATTTAAGTTGTTGGAAGTCAGGGGATTGTTGTTTTAGAAATTGGTTTTATTTAGCAGTGACCGTTGATTTGTGTTTTGTGTGCTGCGTTAATGGCTCTATATAAATCAGGAAATTGTTTATGGAATTCGTGTCAGTTCTGCCTCTCTCAGTTCTTTTCATCATTTTTGTTGTCTGAGTCTTGTTTGCATCAACCTGTCAGCTGGTTCTTGTTGAGCAACTCTTTCAAGAGCGTCTTATTTCTACAACAGGTGATATTTCATCCAGAGTTTCTCAACTCTACGAATCCACTGTTTGGCATGGACTATGACGACTTTGTGAGAGGTTGTCATCTGGGAGTTTTCCCATCCTACTATGAACCATGGGGATACACTCCAGGTATGTAGTTATGTGTGTGGGTATTTTATAGCACCTTTTTTGTTATTCATTCAAGAAGTTTTGTATTGACATGCTACCAGCTATCTTTAGACCTTCAGTGGAACTGTATTGATTGAAATTATTCTAGTGAGTTTTTTGGATGCCTTGAAAATCAAAGTTGTTTCTATTGAACTGTGAACGTTCTTAGTCTAAGTTTAAAGAAATTTCAGAGTTTTGATTCTTCAACTATTTCAGTTTTTCTGGGCAAGTATTGTGCTAAAAGTTTTTATTTTATTTTTTGGCATAAATTCTTTGATTACATTAAACTGGAGTAAAGCTAGACATGCTGAAGTCAAACTTATGTTGATTGCATTAGAAAAAACTTAAATCCAATTACAACAGGTATTGGTAAATATTTGAATGCCTTGACTTAACTTTTTGTGATTCTGTTTTAACACAGCCGAGTGTACCGTGATGGGCATTCCAAGTGTGACCACGAACCTGTCAGGGTTTGGTTGTTTTATGGAGCAGCACATAACAGATCCTGTCTCTTATGGCATCTACATTATCGATCGTCATTACAAGAGTTCGGAAGAGTCTATTCAACAACTGGCCCAGGTCAATCCACACACTATTAACTATGTATAATTAGAATTGTGCACTGAAATGCATGGCAAACCAATGCAGCTATTCGTTAAATGGTTACTGGTAATTTAGATTTCTCTTTTCTAAATTGAAACAATAGAGCACCATTTGAACATGCTGCCAATTTATGATGAGTCATATAAGAATGAAAACCGTTTGCTCCGAAATGTCCAGTTTTGTCCACCATCCTTCTCGATTATTTACACTGTGCTTCACTTTCTCCTTCATATGGCCTCTAATGTTGTTCGGATTATGTTGACACCGATCATATGTTATTACACATTATTACAAGAAAAGATATAAATTTATAACTTTAAATGGATGTTCAATTTCATTTTATCAAACTGAATACCAATGATTAAATCCAAGACGTAATTATTATTGCCTGTATATGGTTTATTTATTTTTATTCCTTTGATATTTATTATCTTTGTCTATTTATTGCAGTACATGCTTGACTTTACGCACTTGTCTCGTCGTCAGCGAATCATTCAACGAAATCGTACGGAACGACTGAGCGAACTACTCGACTGGAAGAACCTGGGAATTGTGAGCAAACTTTTCCTACTTATTTACCATTTTATTGTCGATTTTGTGGAGCTTATATGTTTTGTGACTTGCTCACTCATGCTCGTACATGATCTGTGTGCCATTTTGTGTGTTCATAATGGACCACTGTTGTTTGAGATCATTAGAACAAAGGAACTTGTTTGCACTTTGTCAGAGAGAGAGAAATCTGAAGACAGGGAAGAACAGAGACAGGGAAGAACAGTGACAGGGAGGAACAGGGAGAATTAAGTGGAGGGAAGTGGCTGAGGACTACGACGGACAGGTGAAGTGGGAGAAAGATTGAATTTCTTCAAATGTACAATGTACATTTCATTTAGTAATTGGCACACAGATGTTTTGGCATCTTCAGATTTTTCTCTATAAGTTATAAACTGTGAAGTCATTTTTTAAAAATAAAATCAGAATGATATGTATACATTTGATTGACAAACTAATGGATGATATATATATTCATTGGAAAAACCTTATATTTTGTCTGGGTTTCTGATAGACTGGATTAGATGACTGACTGATTGATTGACGTGAGTGGTTGTTTTTTTAATATTGGAATGAGGTGGTGCCAAGTGGTTAGCAACTGATAAAGGTGATTTTCTGTTCTGTGTTGTTTGAAACAGTATTACAGTAAAGTGAGATTCATGGCACTGAACCGAACGCATCCTCACCTCTTCACCACCGACCAAACTGTAAGCAACGGAAGTGTTACTGTGAAAAGAAATCATATAAGATTGGCAATGTTTGACAGAACTTTAACAGATTTGATCTGGTTGTATTGAGAATAAAATGGTAGCATACACGAGTGGGACTGAATAATGAGTTAAGAATAGTTTACAGTGATTAGATTATGGTTATGTTTTTTGTAGCAAATTGCAGTGTTGAGTAGATGACCACGTTAGTTTCCAGATTAAGAATTTACAGACACGGTTTATGGTCATTATCAATTTATGGACATTATGTATCAAGTCACAACGACTGTTTCTAACTAGGAAAGTGACTTCAGACATGAGACCAAAATGTGCGTTGATCGATATTACTATGTATACATGGCCGTAGTTTCTTTTCTCTAATGAAGTGAAAAACCTCTTCTGTATTTGCTTGTCTCGGATTAGATCGTTCAGAAACCACTTCGGGTTTAACTACTGATGAGTTTCTCTTGAAGAGGCATCATTATGTTAGTGATTATAATTACAGTTGCAGTTTATTTATTTGCAAATAAAGGAATCCGTGAAGACAATGCCAAAACCGCAATCAGAGCCACCATCTCCTTCCGTCTCTCGTTCCTCAACACCTCCTCCATCCGACAGTGGAAACCTGGATGACGATGAGCCAGACAGCGAGGAAGAGCGTGAGGAGCTGAGCCGGGTGGAGACACAGTCAACGGGAAGCAGTAGCGGTCGCCAGACACCCACTCGACTCTAGGGCGAATCTTCGAGCAACCTTGGGATCATCAGAGGTCATCTAAAGTTCATGTTACCATAGTGATAGGTTGAGTTGTTGAATTTCTACACTGATCCATTTGTTCATGTGCAACAAATGGTGTTGATATTTTACCATAGAAGATGTTGTCATCGTAGAGACTCACTTGAAATTACTTTGTAGTAGAGTGCACAAAACTGCACAACCTGCAAGACTTTTCTAGAATGTGGTCACGGTTTTTAATTTTTCCATGACTTGAAAGATATTTGGAAACCCATACTCACTATATTGGTATGACTCATCCCTGTTCAGCACAAACATGTATCTTGTACTTGCTCTTTTAAATGCTCACCGAGTTTAATTTTGGCTATAAAACACATTTCTTGTGCCCTGTAGTCTTAATTGAAATGTTCCATGTTGAAGTAGTAGGACGGTAAGAAACACTGCTTCTATGAACACTAATGTGTGCTATGAACACTAATGTGTGCTATGAACACTAATGTGTGCTATGAACACTGATGTGTGCTGTTAAGACACGGTTCTGTTACAAATGGTTTCATCCAAGAAATTAGCACAGTAGTTCTGCAATACAACAAAGTATGACATGCATCGCACTGGTAGAATGTCCAGTTGATCTAAGAAAGATTACTCGATAGAGCGGCCTGCCTTTCCTTGCCTTTACGAAGAATGTTTCACAAGATGCATTCCATCCCTATGTCTTTGTACATTGAAGTAAAGTATCTAGGCAAGTCCATGACGTCATTCTGTATAATTGACTTTTGTCAGTTATACTTATTACTTATACAGAAGTGTTTGGTGCTTATATTCTGCTTATTAAACGTGCTATTCAGACATAATTTGTAAGTGGCTGAAATTTATGTATTCTGTGGTGTCGATTGTGAAAAAGGTATTTATTTCGTCGAGAATTAGCTATTTCCTCATAATTACATCTAGTGTTTGTGGTACATATTGTGACTTGCAGCAATATTGAACTTGGACTTCAACTTATTTTAGGCATTTGTGAATAGAAATATTAGTTTTCTTAGGATGTGCTTCAGTTTCCAGCATGTAACGGTATTAAATTTCATGTAGATGTTTCAATTATGTTAGTTAAATTATACAGTTTTTATATTAAATATGTTGACTCAGCTGACTTAAATTTTGAACATGTTTGTGCATGCTAGATAGCCTACTAAAATATGTGATGAAAAGTACAATGTATGTAATTACTCTGTGTTGATGTTTTTTTTAATTTTGTGGTTTGTGGAGTTTTGACTGAACTGTTTTTGATTTCTCGTTATTTAATTGATCAACTACTTAACATTTTTATCAAACAGTTTGTCCAACTATACAGTCCAGACTTGGTGTGCGAATGCAGGCAACTCAAAAACATCTCTATCAATTTTTTATGAGCTTCTTTGACAATTCCACATTGCATGACTTTGAACAATCAGCATAAAAAGGACCAAACTTTTAACGTCTATTGCAATATAAGGTGTTACACTTAAAATTGAATATTACTCGCAAGACAATGTTCATCTCAACTGGATATTTAATGTAGGGCTGTACCAAACATTTGCTTCGTATTCGTTTCGGGGCCGAGTACCGGGCCAGGTAGCTTATTCGATATTCGGCTGAATGGTGGCAGTCGGACCGAATACGAATAATGGTCACGTGACATCTGTTTCTGCGTATGCGGCTGCTATGGCGACTATAGTGACTGTACACAGACTGGCAGAAGGTGAAAAATTGCATGTGGTTAACGTTTACTTTTAGTTTATGTATTAAATTTACTGGACTGAAACTTTTGCTTACATATGAAATTTTGAATTTTGTCGGAGACCTATTTTGTAGACTATATTCGGCCAAATGGTTGGTTCAACTATTTGATTTCGGTCGAATAGTGATAATCACATATTTGGTACAGCCTAGTTTAACGTTACATGTTCCATGCAACATTGTCAAACTGACTGTTATTCTGCTTTGAGTCATCGCAATGCATATATATTATTAACCGACCTAGTCTAAGTAGCAGTATAGTCTGTCGTGTAGTGGAAAACTTGTAGGTGAAGTTTTTATTTGTATTCCAATTGCAGTGGAAAACTTGTAGGTGAAGTTTTTATTTGTATTCCAATTGTGCTAGTGATCTATTGTTGTCTATTTATTGTACAACTATTGTAAAAACAGATTTCCACTTTTGCACTGTTTTCAAGTTATTTGTCAATTATGCCAACTATTTATAATGAATAATGTAGCATTATCTTGTATATTAAAAGTGCCAATTTAGTGGTGTCGGGCTAAAATAGTTTTTTATTTTACAAATTTGATTGTGCACAGCTTAAATGAAATTGCGTGTATGTCTGTGACCTCAATTCAAGTTTTTTATTTGAACAATAGTACTGTTAAGCTCGTCTAGAAATTTCACCTGTGTTTGCGGCACTTTTTGGTTTGTGTTTCACACCTTTGCTTTTAATCTGAGTTTTGGAGGTTTTTGTACATTTTTACAATGCATAAAGATGAAGATTTAAATCAGGTTTCAAAGGACTATCTAGAATAATATCTGTAAACTTTGAATGTATATTTAATTTTGTTGTAGTAGTTGATAGTTGTAGTATAAGCTAAAAATAATAGGAATTCATCACTTTCAAATATTTAGTGGCAGATCATTTTATCTGATCTTGCTCCTCTGTGTAACAAACTGATCTGAAATGCAAATGACGTAGTAATAAATCTTTAATAATAATTATAGTTTAGCCATGTTTTGTTATCGCGGTTAGTTCCAATTCTGTTATGGTGTGAAATTGGTGATGTAACAGCCTGGTGAGAAAATTTTCTAGTTGCCTCATTTTGAGTGCATTTCAAGCATTGCAAGTTTGCAGCTGCTAATAATATGCTAACGAGCACTCGTACATTTAAGCGAACATCAGTGTGGAAAGTTCAAGGGTTGAAGGAAAGTTATTTTTTTTACATTCTTTATAGCCGATCCATAGATCTTCAGCAAGTTCAGTGAAGTGCTAGTGCCAATGTTTAATCTGGTCCCTCCTCTGGGAGTAAAGGGAGCAAGGTCTTGGGTGACCATTGAGTGTCTAACAGACAATTACCAAGGTGCGTAGAGCCAAGCAGAGGGAGTTTAGAAAGCGAATGTGCCCACCCACCTTCAAATTTATAATATGACAGCATAAGATAATTATTATAATAGTAAATGATATCAATATCTATGAAGGAGAATGTGTGTATGTATTGTAAATAAGAATTTATAAAGCGCCTCTTACGCCCATTACCTTTCCATAGGAAGTGCCTGGACGCTCCTTACCTGTCCAGGCTGTGATGATTACGAATGTAAGGTTGTGCCGGTGTCACGAAATAAAGTCTCCCCCGATACAAAGTCTCCCCCCGAAACAGAGTCTCCTCGATCCTGGCTGAACGTGTGTATTGGAAGACATTTTTCTAGTGTAAAAGTACATATATGCTCGTGTTAAATAATATAGCAACGTAAATTAACGGTTTAGCATGCTCACCTATAAATTTTATGCGACTGTAGACGATTTTACGCACAACGGGGGAGACTTTGTTACGTAGGCGGAGGAAATATTCTCTCCCCCCGGAGACTTTATTTCAGAATATAGTCTCCGGGGGCGAATTTATTCTGAAACAGATCCGCCGGGGGAAAATCTGTTCCGAAATAAAGTCTCCGGGGGGAGACTTTTAGGGGGGAGACTCTGTCACGCGACACCGGCCAATAAGTGGCAGCTGGACGGCATTAAGATTTTAAAATGAGTGCATGGACGCCGTCCATGACCATCCAGCCACACTTTAAGCCCTGCCCCAGCTATATAGTAGGCCTATAAAATAATACTAAATGCTATCACAGAAAGGTAGCCCAACTCACGGTTTTCGCGGCGACTGGCTTCACCATGCGTGCCATGCAGCCACCATCGTCGACGGTCGCCCGGCGCCCGCATAACATCAAAGAGTTTCGAAACCGTGGCTTATAGTTACAGCACACGTGGTCTAAAATTACGCACAGCAGCAGACGTGGTCTAGGCTATCAGCTTCACAAAAGAGGTCCAGCAATCGTTGCATGCTCCTACGGCTAAGAGCATAATTTTATTCCCTCACTCTAGTAGCAAAGACCTTATCGTAGACTATAATATCTTTGCTAGTAGCTTCCTGACGTTCAGGTATTGCAACTCTATGGACAACTTCCTTATTGGAATCCGGATCAAATCAACATCATTCCCTTATTTTGGTTCCATTTTATATATATATATTAGGCCTATAGATAAGATCTCTGTCCATATGCCTGCATGCTACATACAAAGACCATAGTCAAGTTCGTATAGGCCTACATTGCTGGTTGAGTACGTGTTTTATAGGGCCCTACAGGCTACAGCTGTCATCAAGTAACTGTAGCCTAGGCCTACGGCCCTACGTACACTCCTTACAGTGTACCCTTTGGGCGCGAACTCGTTACCTCTCGCTCTCCATTCCATAACTAGGCCATAACTATTAAGACCAACTGATAATAATAGCACAGGACGCTGTGCTATTATTACTATCAGTTGGTCCTAAATCTCCTAATAGTTATCCGGACTTATCCCAGCATTCCCAGGTTTGACCGAATTTCCAGTGAATTGCGTTTCCAACTTGCTGTATGCAGGAAAAACGAATTCCGAGTTGTGAAAGCAAAGATATTATCTTTGGTGAAAGCTTTTCACTGAAAAACCAACATTTTTTTATTTGCTCACTTTCCGCTAGGCCAAATGCACTAAGAAGTGACCGTCTAACGTGACTTCTAGGACGATACGTTATCTGTGGGTTAGTTCGTTCTTTGTGCGAAAAGCAGAAGAGCGTCTGGAATTAAAATGGCCGTGTGCATCGATTGCATTCGTTAGGAGACGCCCACCGACTGTCGCTCTATCGTAGACATATCTTGATTGACAGTGGGCGAGCCGAAGAGTGTTGGGTGCAGTAGAGCGTCTAAAGTTGAGCTCTGTGCGTTTGCGGATGCTGGTGGGATGGTGATCTACTGCATAACTGTCTCGGCCGGATCTTAAATAATTCTAGGACACAGAACAGCGGTGAGAGAGGTGAAGGAAGTCTCGCTTTACGAGGATATTTCTCTCTCGAAGGTAATAAAATCGTTAAAGGACTTGACACAAAGAAATCAGGTGTTGTTTAATGTGAAATTCGTCTGATTGGAATCAATTTTATTACGGTCAGGTCGGTAGCGATGAGGCGTTGTATAAGTAATCTGGTGTGAATCATTCTTCTGAAAAACTTCTATAGCGCCTTTGTTAAGACTGGTGATTCATTGGAGACTGCAAAAATCGACGTGCGTATCGTAAGGTTTAGGTCCGTTCTTTGTGTCTGGTTTTACATTTCTCGCATTCATTTAAAGAGGTGTAGATGTTTGCGAATTTGGTGTGTATTCTGGATATATTCGAAATGTCTCTCCGGATCTAACGATCGCTAGTTTTACGGATTATCGTCGATTATTTTGTCATTTAAGCAATTATATGCAATGCGGACGTGTAATTTAGACGCTCGTTTACCATCAGATTACGCTTCCGGGTGTAACTGACGATGGCATGATAAACTTTGGCTTGCAATCTCTCTGGTCTAATGATTTCCGTAGCGACGTTGTCATGCTGTCTGGGGTGCGGCCCGAATCCCGGAAACGAATTTCGACCGGATCCACGAGATTGGTTAATGACTTTAGACACTAAACTGTGTTATCAAGAACACTTAATGTGTTTATTATGCCATGCACTCAATTTAACTCTGAATAATTTTAGGGTTCGGCCACTTTCCATTATAAAACTGTTTTCGTGAAATCGGGCATTTGTGTATTTTCACTGTTTTGGGGATTGGGGTTACAGGGATTCAGGTTGATCCCGATGCCTGAGACTTCAGTTTATTGCCATTTGAGGTAAATCGTAATTTAAAATGGTAAATGTGTGGTTTGACATAGTAAATTATTTGTCGTTGCATGGGCTTTAATTTAACACTGGACAAATACAAGTTAGATTTGAAAGGAAAAGAATTTTTGCTTAGTTGGAGTAAGATTGATGAAAATAATTTGTCCTTAATTAGAAGTGGGATTTATGCAAAAGAATCAAACTTAAATGGAAGCTGTATTGATGAAACTAATTTTTGATTATATCGAAGTTGTTTTGATAATAATAATTTTCGTTTAATCAACAATCCGGTTGACAGACAGCAACCGGTTACAGTGCACAATTATGCAGTTGAAACAATTTACAGGAACTCAGATTACAGAATACATAAATCTTAATTATACCAACTGAGCAGACAGCCTGCAATACATGGTGGTAATAGTGAATAATAATAATCAAAAATGATTGTTGTTTAAAAAGAAGCTGGATCAATTGATGAAACGAATTCTTTCCTAAGCAGAAGCTGGATTGATGAGAAGGATTCTTCCCAAACTGGAAGTTGGATTGATTAAAAAGAGTAATGCTACAATGGGCGAATAATTTACAATGCTGATCTGCACGTTTACCTTAGAAAATTTAAATTATCAATTTCAAAAGTAGGTTTAAATCTAAATGCTCACTTTGCTGAGGGAACCTGAAGCAGGCTAAGGTGGGTAGGACAGTTGAAATTTTTATTGATGTCATTCGTTTGCATTAAATTTAAACAATCCATAATCTTGCAGTGCAAATTTATGTATCCATGAATAAATATCTAGTTGTTTTACAAGTCCGATCTTATATGAACGTGTTTTCCTTCCTTGGTAGTCTTGTATCATTTTTTTGAAAGAGTACCATCTAACTTGAGCCGCTTTAATGACATTCGCTGTCTCAGTCGCTAAATTTAGCCTTTCTGCTTGCCAAACTGTTAGGTACTGTTACCCAATACCTGACTGGCAACTACTGTAAGACTGCATATTGTGGTTGATATTATTTTTTATTGACACAGAACATTAGAACCTCATTGAATCTCGCTTGGACAGATGATGGCAATTTGATCTGCAAGTCATTCTAAACACTGCTAAGGGGATGTCCCAGCCACTTGTCTCGTATTGCTCAGGGTTTTGTCAGCTGTAACTAAATGCTTGCTAATTTCTGAATCTGATGTTCTTGTCCAATGAACTGGAATGTGTCCTGTTTTGCATACGTCTGATTCGATCAAGAGATCTTTGATACGGTTTGATGATCGACTGGTGAATAATTGATGTTGGCCTCGGATATTTGGATGCTAATGCCTTAGGCTTAGGAGCGGAGGTCAAAGCTTCTGATTATATTAGTGCTCAACTGTTTTGCTTTATTTTCTTATTCCTTCATTATAATTTCTGACATTGTTGTCATTGTGATTAAATCTTCGATGTCATTCTTGTCATAATCGTCGTCGTCATCATCATCATCATCATCATCATCATGAGCATCATGGTATCAGTTGCAGGTGCAAATTTTTCTAGCACCACATTAAAAGAAACTTTTCGCAGACCTCACAACTTAAGAACATGAGACCACAATCAGACAGAATGGCTTTCACGCATAATCACCAAGTTCTTCACTCTTGCAGTTGGAGTTTTGATCATTTTTATCCAATGCTTGTCATCGCCATTCATTTGTTTGGCCACCACCATCAGCCTGGGTCATCTCCACCCTCCCACATCAGAGTCTTAATCCTTACATTCCTTAAAACTCATTTGTGCCTTCTGGCATAAACTAATTTGGCATAGAAACTCTTAAGATAATTGTCCTTAGATCAAAGAACATGCATGCATCATGTTGAAGTTAAACACAATTTTGTCTAATTACTTTAAAAGGAAATAGCAGTCTCTGTCTTTTGGCCACAGTGACTAATATGCTTGCTAGACATTTGATGTCTGTGATGTGATATTGCTATTGGTAGACATTAATTTTTGATGTGCTCTATCAGCAGTTGTTTGGAGATGTAGTGCAACTAGTTCAGAGCCAGATAAAGGTGTTTTTGACATGAATGGATACAGTATACACTGAGTGAGAATTGTGCCACTGACTTTTTCTTATGAAGATACCAAAATTTTGGCCACACTTTCTGTGATTTTTATCCATGGTTTTTAAACCTATGTCTAGTTACAGCAGAGACTAAGTGATTAGAATAGAATTTCCTTCTGATATGATGGATTGCCTAGCCTTTAACTGTGCTTGATGGTTGTGCTAGACTAGTTTTTCCTGATAACTTGACAGAAGTATTTGACTTTAGGCAACATATGCATTTTAGTAGGCAGTTATGGCGGTGAGAATTTTGGCCTCACTCAGGCTCACTGAGCAGTAGAGTTAAGAATTGCTGGGAACGTACCTTGTCCCTCCCTTGGTGTCTGTGTATGCGCTTCGCTATTTGTGGCTTGACCTTGAATGCTTCTGACTCCATTCCACTGATTTATGTACCAGCTTGTGTGCTTTGGTATTTGTTTTGGGAATAGAAAGGATGGGATGGAAGACTTGTGCATTCATTGCATTGTACACCTTGCTTACTCGGGATTTGGGGGGGGAGGGTTCTAAGAAGGCACCTCCATTTGGTATTTTCTTAATTTATTGTGTCCCATAGACTGCTTTTGTGTGTGTGCGTGTGTGCAATGGCATGCAACGTTGTGCATGCGTGTACATGTGCACAGGTTTAAGAAATCATTCAAGCCGTTTCCTTAGTCATGGAAATGGCAGATCTAAGCAAATTCCATGTCTTCCCTGTATCAAGCCTATGTGACCTAGGCTCTAATATGAAAGCAAGACTTACTGATAAAGCTGCTAATCTGAATTGCCCTTTCATATTTAGAGCACTGCTGCTCTAGATATGGTTTTAAGATGCATTATTTGAAGGTCTGTTATGCTAGAGCTTTGTTTCTATGATGTGTTTCCTATAATATAAATTGACACTAGCCCTAAGATTACCAGTTCTAATGCTTTTATGCACTGAGTACCACTGGGTGAGAAATGACCCCAACCCCGATGTTGCGGTAATTTCTTTGTTTTTTGCATTTTTGCTCAAATTATTAGAACTTGGAGTAATTGGAACAGGTTTAGGCCATTTAAATGAATAAATTTCTTAAGCGACAGTTACAGTTAATGTTCAAAGTATTCGAGTATTAGATGTTCGAAACTAATACTGACAATATTTATCTACTCATTGCGGTCACTGTTTGCCATTGCTGTTGCGAATAAATTCCCTTCTGAGCTGCAGCCAAGGTTCGTCTAATGTGCGCTTTGTCTGTGCTTGCCACTCGTTTCTTACCGCATGTAAAATGCGTTTCTTATAGGTGCTCGTTTTTAGGATCTCGGCATTCTCTTCTGCACACCCTCGTCATCAAAGCTAAGCGCATGTGTTATCTTCTGAAACCGAATTCTGGCCAGGATGTTGCTGAAATTGTTTGCACATCGTCTGAACTCAAAAACTGCTGGTCTGCTCATTTCCTGAACTGTTAGAAATATTGCTGCACGCTTTCGTATTGGCCCAATTCAGAGTTCCTTTTACAAAAAGGATTTCTCATAAATGGCTGGAAAGCTATTAGTGGACGGTCAACATTTGTGGTAATAAAAGAAATGATGAGTAATGAATTATATTAGTCTCTTTTCAAATTTACGTTAGGAATACATTATACTTCAATAAAAGTGTATTTTATTTTTATTATAGATATCATAATTCTACAGTTTACGCTGGGGTAAAAAACCAACCCAACTGGTACTCAGTGTATAAATTTCATACTTAAGCCATCTGGCGACAGAAAATATAAAATAATGAATTTTTTTGTACAGAACAGGAAAGTCTACAAAGTCTTAAAATTTTGTTTGATATCACTTGTATGGGGGGGGGGGGGGAACAGCACTAATGGAATTGGCCTCTGGGGTCATTTTTGACCCCACTGATACTCACAGGGTTAATGACTGCAGAACTTAATTTTCATAATAATTGTGATAGTATTATCATAATTATAATCTTCTGATGGTAACTGGCTAACTCCATCGCTGTATTAATCTTTTACCCGTTTGCCTCGAGAATATCCGCTGAAAACGGCCTTAAAATTTAAAAATGAACGGGTAAAGGGTTAATAATGCCACCTGGATAAGATGAGTCTTCTGATTGGCTAGCGCTGAGTTCATTAAAAGGTTATGCTGTATGAACAATTTAAGTAGTGCCTTCAAAGAACGTTTCAAGGTTGCTGTTTCCCGGATCTAATATATATTCGATTATAGCTTTAATTGACTAATATATCCTGGTAATTTATGCCTAATCGACCATGTAACCGACTGATAGTCATATGACCAATTGTCCTACATGACCAGTATATGTCCGTATACATACCCTGTTTGCCAGCCTTGATGATTTTGACCAAGGTTGTTAAAAAAAGATTGGCAAAGTCTGGAGATGGAACGGTTGGAGAATTGGAACACATGTGTAGTATCTGACCATCTGATTCAACTCCAGTAAAGTTGCAATTGACAAGATTTCTGGTTTACTAGATAACAGTTTTATTCACCTACAACTTAAATTATGCAGATGGGATAATTATTTGTGGGATTTTTATTTTATTGAATTAATTATTGGACAGTTTTTGGGCCTTTAGAATACGACATAAATCAAGATCTCCAGTAGTATGTACATTAGCATTGTAGATATTTTGGTAACAGTTGAGCCACAGGGGTTCTATTTAAGCAGCTTAATATCAGCCTCTGGAGCCAGAGGAAAGATAATCTGATGTACAAATGGAATCTCAACAGTGCTGATATGCATTAGCATCTTAAAAAGACGTATACATATGCTCTCTATATCAGAGCTGTGCAAAAAGTCTGCAGATCTCAGACTTTTGGAGGCCATATGGTATACCTCTTTATGTACCGAGTTACACAGCATGACCTGCAGACTGAAGTTTTTAACGTAAAATAGCAGTGATCTGTTGGGATGTTTCTATTACAATTAGTATTATTATTATGGGTATTCATGCTATTATATTATTCATTGTGTTGTGGTTTAATATTTATCTTAGTAGGATTAACTTGTTTTTCTGTTCATTGTGCCGCAGACTTTCATAGATATTAAATTGTGTTCTTCTGCGTGAAAAGTCGTCAACTTCAGACTGTAAAATGGCATCAGACGAACAGACCTGTAAGAATTTCATCAATTTTATTTAATTATTTTTAATCAATTAGTAATACACAGTAATACACATCTTTTGGTCGTGTAGCGTATGGTAGTTTAAGCATGTGTGAGGATCTATGGTTTAAACATATAAAATTTCTTTAGAAGCAGATCAGCCGATTTCCAACAGGCAGACAGAAGGACATACAGAGGGCTGTAATGTAATGTAATGTTATGTTGACATTGGTTAATTTGACTAAATTACAATTGTGATTATATTAATCACAAGACTTGTCAGTGGTGCTTCCATCCTAACGTTGGACACCCACAATTGAAGGAAAAAGTTTTCAGTTGTTTATAAGAATAATGATGGAGAAATGAGCTTATGTTGTATGTTGTCGGATGCTAGGCAAGGTGTTCCAGAAGACCCTAATGGAGCTACTGGAAAGTTCAAACTGGTGGGGAGGAGACAACCAGGTCACCCTGTGCGCCAGCCTACTGGCATGGGTCTTCCTAGCATTTCTTATGCTAGTCCAAGATGTTTATTGAGGAGTTGTGATCTGTGGAAGCATGGGTAGTTTGAATTATTACAGTAGAACTATATATCTTAGCATTTCCATACCACTTTTTAGGGCCTTTCAGACGTGTCCCACTAGAATAAATGATGTTGTAATTCTGCAGCAATGATCATTCCATCTATATTATATGAATGATTCTTGTGTAGCTTGGAAAGTCTCCACTCTCAGTCACGCCTGTATACATGTTTTATGCATAAATTAATTTATTGGTTTAAAGCCTGATTGTGTCTCTCCTGTATGTTTTATGCATAAATTAATTTATCAGTTTAAAGCCTGATTATGTCTCTCCTGTATGTTTTATGTGTAAATTAATTTATAAGTTTAAAACCTGATTGTGAAAGTTGTTTACTTCGAATCTAGCCTCAGCAATTATGCATCTGGTCCGGCAAGCAAACTCTATTGTAAACATTGTAGATATGGGAACCATCCACAGTTGACTTTTGATGTACACACTGCGTTCCTGATTGTCTGAACCAGGGTTTAAAGTGGGTGGGAACACATGGGAACGGCGTTCCCACTGCTCTCAAAATTCTAGTCTTGCGTTCCCACTGCTCATCAGAATGGAACTCTAAAACACATGCATTTCAATAAAGTTCTTCATCAATGTTCTCACTGCTCTCATTCAGCGTTCCCACTGCTCCCCCAAGCCACTTTAACCACTGGTCTGAATGCTATGAAAACAAGTATTATAGGGCCAATCTGGAACAACTTTTAACAATGTTGATCTTCACTGAGTAGCAGCAATAAAATATTGTTTGTCTGGAGTTTCTGTAAATAATTTTAAAAGTTTGTTGGATGTTGAGATGTACATCTGGTTTAGATTAAATTATGGCAGGGTTCACAGCAAAACTCAACAGCTGTGGGCCAACCGGAAATAATGCAGCAGAAAATTAGATCATTTGATAAGGCAGAAGGAAAGTCCTTAAACTTTATTGGTTTGAAGAAATTAAAGCCGCTTTACTTTTGTTTTCAGTGTCCGGCGATGGTGTGACCGAAAAACGAGCAAGTCGATTTACTGTGGTGAGGCACATTTTATGTAGTGACTGGTTTTTTAGAGATGTTTCTGCCTTCACCCACTTTGGCTTTGGTTCGAAACCTGGTGCATTGTGCAACATTGGGTTTTGGTTGTGAAGCATTGCCACCAAGATGGACAGGTTGTACAGTGTACACATAGTAGTGTTGTTTTGTTTTCATGCGGTTGAACCTTGTCGTCCTTCTTGAGGACAACATTCTAATTGGCACAGGCTTGTTGCGAATGATTGATTTTGAGCAGCTGTTTTACTTATGATGGCTCTAGTGTGGTGTATTGTGAGCAGAAATTGAAAGGCGACTAATATTAGAAGTATCTTATAGGCAATTTAACAAATTCATATTTATGATTTTGTATTTGTTAGTTAGTGATTAGGTTTTGATTTGGTGATCTTATCTGAGCATGTAGGTGTCTGTGTGAGTGCAGTATGGTGGTCAAAGTGATTATGTTCCGGGTTTGTATTCCTACGTTTGTGGGTTTGAACCTGCTGAACAGACTTTGTTTTCCTTTGACAGAAGTGGGAAATGATCGTCTAATGTATGTTCTGCTATAGACATGCGAGCTTTACTTCTCCTTTATGTGTGTATATACCGGTGTTTACTGGTATTTATATACATGTTTATGTTGCATTTGTATGCATCTGAACATTTTGAGAACCACACAAGCATGGGTATTTGGCTGAACTGCAGAGATAATGTCATGAACCTAACAGATCTTGTCAGGTCTGGTCCAATGAATTGTGGTTTTGGAATGTGATATTACATAGAATCAATCATTCACTGAAGCCTGTGCTTCATAATTATAGTGCTATAGGATTTCCTGATTGGGTTAGACTAAGCTGAGAGAGGTGCCTGAGCTAAATTAATTGGTACCATAATTCCTAATTTACACAGACCTGTGCCTGACAGTAGCTGTTGTGTGCAGGCGGATATTGATAAACAGCAGGGTAGGGAGCCCATGTCACACAAGACACAAAGTGCATTTATTAGTTCTATTGTATTCATTCATTCATTCAAGTATTTATATAGTGCCTCTTCAAGGAAACTACTCAGAGGTGCTCTCGACTCCAGCGCAGCCAAACAGGATGGTTTCTAAGAGTTTATAAAATGTGTCAGAGAGTGATCTAGGGAACAGGCGCAGCTCAAGTGGGAGGCCATTCCATGCCACCGGGCCAACCACAGGAAAAGCACGACTCTGCATGATGGAGGTACTTGCGAACGGAACTGAGAGCACCTTCCTATCAGCTATGCCGAGCTGATAGGGGGTGCTGTTCTGGCAACTATGGATGTGTAAGTTATGTTATTATATGAACCAGGAAAAAAAAGCTTAATGTTCTGAAATGTTCTTGGACTAGAATATTCTAAGACTGCTCAATGTTTTATTTAGCCATCATCCACCTCTGCGAACCTGTGCAAGCAATGCAACAAGCGTGTCTACGAGATGGAGAAGATCGTGGCGAATGACATGCTCTACCATAAGACGTGTTTTCGTTGTTCACACTGCAACGGCGTTCTCAGGTAAAGAACGATTGATCAACGTTAGAGCTGAGAGGATGCTGCGTTTTTCTAACAATTCTGAAGGCCTATTACATAAGCTTTCAAATTGAGCATGCTCATTGCTCAACCGCCCCTGGAATAATAGGACTCTGATTGGAAATGGAAAATTACATCACGTAACACTGTTTACACCGCTTAATTCAGTAATTCATAAAATGTGCCATACAAGTGTATGCAAGTATGTGTGTACTTGCAGATGCATATCGTCACATGTGTGCTGTATAGATAGACATTAAAGATATACATGGGGCTTGCATGTGAAGCTAATAAATTATGCACTGTATAATTTCTAGGTAGCTCCAGAATTTTATGTCTTTTTCTTTAAGTAAGCATGTGGTAGATGTTGCCATACATTTCATTCTACAGAATCCAGACTTGTGGGGAGGTAAAATGGAGATTTTAAATGCAACATTACCTTAGACGTTAGTCCTCCCTCGCAGGACTGCACATCAGGCAGCACAGCTTTTCCATCCTCCTTAGATATGAAGATGGGACGTAATCTATGAACAGAGAACTAACCTTTCGAACCATTTTGGCCAAGTGGAACAAAAATTTCAGATCAGTTGCTAGTTAGCCATGATGGCAGGATCATGAAACCCATGATACTTCAGAGGCGGAGGCAGAATGGTCTGCGTCTGAGAGTAAAAGGAGTATTCCCCCTCACTTATAGAAGTGCAGCACAATATCTGTACAAGTGGCATCCATGCAGTCCTTTATTTTATTAAGAAAGGCAGCCATTTGTCAAGTTTGCAAGACTTGGCAGGCAACTCCTTCAACTGGCGACGGAGGGAGGTCTTCCAACACAACAGCTTTGTTGCACATCTATCTTGTCAGTTGCAGATACTGAGGTTCCGTGGTAGATCAGGAGTAGCGGAATGGCTGAGCTTGCTAGAAAGTGAAGATTGAAGGCCATTGAAGGTGGTTGATTGAAGGTGGTCCAGATTCCCACTCATGGATGTTTATTATAGGTATATATATATACACTTTATACAATGTATGTGGTATATATACATATATGTATATATATATATAAATCAGTTAATCTGTGTATGCATGTATTATATATGTATACATATGTACATGTACAAAACTGTTTTATCCCAAATAGATTGAGAAGCATTTTCAGCTGAAGACCACTTGAAGTCGCATATTCTTGAGATAGATGGCAACATTTAGCGCATCCAAGAGGTGCTTGTAGGATGTTAGATGATTATTCTGAAGAAGTGCTATAAATGTGTGTGCATCTGTCTAAGTGATCTGTCTATTTGCGTAGTAACCTTTATGGCACTATCATTGTCCTTACAATTACAAAATTATCATGCAAATTAGTGTATGTTTTATGCATAAATTAATTTATGGGTTTAAAGCCTTATTATGAAAGTTGTTTATTTTGAATCCAGTCTCAGCAACTATGCATCTGGTCCGGCAAGCAAGCTCTATTGTAAACATCACTTCATTTCCTTGTTCAAGGTCAAAGGTTAGTACATTTGAATGCATCCGTTTTCATTATGCAGGCTAACTTATCATTACTCAGGCTCTACAAGTTATTTGATTAATTTACTGAACTTGGACAGATTCATCTTTGAATGACGTTGAAATTAACTAATGAGTGTGCTGCTGTTTTTTCATTATACTTACCTACTCACAACTAGAATAACATTTTAATTACGCGATTCAAGTACTATTTGCTCTGGACTAGTCTAAAAGTTCCTACAATCTACTATATTCTACTAACATTAATATTTGTTTATTCAACCGATTCGTGGTGTTCCTTTTACTTGTGCACCAACAATGCAATGTTGTTAAATGTTGGTCATTGAACCATCTGCCTTGAATAGCAGTGCTCTGAATCTGCGTGTGTCCCCTTGCGATCAGAAATGTTGCATTACCTGTAATGAGAACTTGAAGGCTATTCTCTTTTTCTGGGTATGAGCTTAGAGCAGCGTTTCCCAAACTTTTTGGGCCGCGGAACCCTTCGCGTCCTAATATTCTCTGGCGGAACCCCAATCTCAACTAAATGCATTGAATCATGTAGAACGCACGGGAAGCAAAGTCTACTAATAATTATACGTCTAAATAAGCCTACCTAAATGCACTAAATTATTGAAAGCCTATTTTCTTACAATATCATGAAAAATTATATTGCACTGTTTTCAAACCACAATTTGTGGATCCTACTTAGAGTAGCCTATGCCCTGCACGAGGTTAGAATGTGAAGGTTCATTGGAATTCTGCTTCATTAAGAAGTCATTAAGAAGTTTGTAGTCTCCTTTAGAAAGTTGGTTGCTTTTCACCTTCATTGAGTGGTTTCGTATCCTATTATTATCGCAATTCATGAAAAGAAAGTATTGAACCTAGTTCGCTTTCAGGTCGTGAATAATAATGATATGCAATTTCTGAACGATGGTTTCCTCAACAACATCGTCCATTAAAAAAATCGTGTGAGTTTGGAAAGCGTTCCACGTTTCTAAATTAAATAAAAGATGTTTAGAACCCTAGTTAGCCTGCGTAGAAGTTACTCAATTTTGGGAAATTTTTACACAAACATATAAAAATCATTAGGCTATTTGTTACTACTCCTGCAAGATCTGACTAGGCGATACTTTTTAAACTGTTGCGTTTAACGGTGCTCACGCTAGTTTCGTCGAGTTACAAAGATGACTGCGTCTCTGTTCAGACTTAGGCCTAAAGCCTTGACCTACGTTACGTTCAGCAGTGATGTATAAGCTTATAATTATACATAGTAATCGGATTGCTAATAATCACTGAAAGGTCATGTGAGGACAAAACACAAAAGACGACTGACGCTAGTTAAAAAATTCCAGTGCATTTTCAAAGCTGCTGTATTGCAGTAAAATTTCTCAAAAAATTATTTTTTTCTCAACTTCTCGCGGAACCCTTGTGATCGCCTCGCGGAACCCTTGGGTTCCGCGGAACCCACTTTGGGAAACGCTGGCTTAGAGCATCTCTGAGTAGACATATGGACGAGGTGCTATATAAATGCTCTTGTTGAATGAATGAATAAATTTAACTAAAGTCAGTATGTTGTACCAATATCGTCTATGAATTGCTCCATAGTCAATTAGTCATGTTTCATTTGATTTTTGTATGTGTATATGAATAGAACAAATTTTCTGTGCACCTTGGAATGAAAGCTTGGATCATGTCAACTATTCATCTGATTAAGAATTGATTTTTTGTCCGTTTCAGGTAACTATGATGAGGGTTTTGCCATGGACAGGAAAGTGGCCCCACGTGCGGCTGCTGGGGACTCTTCCCAGGACAAAGGTTTGCCTACCACTTCCATGGAGAATAGTTAAGTCGTGCTGGCGTTAGACAGTCCCCATGACCGACTTTAAGAGTCGCCTCTCTATGGTCAACTTTGAGTGTCCCTATGGTCGACTGCCAACGACGTGTAAAAACTCTAGAATGTCCCTATGGCGCGATACGGTTTTGTTTCTGGTTAGCTGCCGTCTGTTTCAACTGCTTATTGGAACTTTAATTGTTTACGTTTCCGGTTTTGCACGTTTGTGTTTTCCTTGCATGAGTAATTCGCTCCTGTTAGTCGCAGGCATTTCAAGACTCACTGAGGTTTTAATCTTTGTGATCTAGGCAAAATCTTTGTCTGCTTTTTACAACTGTTTTTCGGCATATTTTGAATTTCATGTTCTTCTTGTTAATTTATGGAAATTTATGGACATTAGTCTGCAGTACACGAACTTTGCATGTTTTTCGACTCTGTTCCATTTTTAAAGCTGTTTCATAAATGAAGAAGTCACTTGCTAGTCTGTTGTCATGAATTGAACCATGGCCACTGTGGCAAGGAACTGATATTTTACCACTGGGCCATCACCTTTTTTTCCACATCATGTTTGTTGTTCGAATGGTTTTTTTTCTTCTTGTGGCTGAAATGTTTACTTAGCTTGGTCGTTCGCTGAACAGTGTATCATTGAATTTCATGGTTCTCGTTTCGATTCTAACTTAGGCGATATATATGATTGTAGGGCCATCTGATGACCAGTACAGTCATGAGTCAGTGACGGGCAACAGGTAAACATTGCACTTTGTTAAGCAAAAAGAGCAGCACTTTATGTCCTATTAGTTTTCATTTATCTATTTTGCCTAAGCCCTCAGAGAAATGTGAGCATGCCTGACAAAACCCTAGCCAAGGTTGGAAAAATCAATATGAGAAAAATGTGCTCCACAGGCAATTAAGAACGAACTAGATCCTAAGTAGTTATGTGCATAATTTTCGCAGAGATGCGCAATTTACGTAGTTGAGAAGTTCTCATGCTAACCTTCAAGCTGCATTTATTATGTAGCTTGAAGTTTAGCATTTTTTTCTTGCAAACAAGTTTCTAGGAAAACTTGACTTCTGATATCTTTAAACAACTTTTGGAGCAGGTATGTGCATTTGAGATATTTGTAACTTTACTATTTATGCTAAAATATGCAGCTTTCATCAAACTATTCATCGTTTCAAGCCCAGTCGAATGCGATATTAAATTAAGTTTTGAATTTTTCCAACTTTAGCCTGGGTTTTTCAAACACAATAACATGTGGATACATGAGGCAATTATTTTTGGTCATGTATGTTGATGTGCTTATCTAGTTAACAAGGCACTGAAGTCATTGTTGACCGAAGGATAAATATCCTTTGCCTTGAACTGTTTTTGTAATTCATTTGTGTGATGTTCCTGAATGTGCAACACGGAAATGCTGCTGTGGATTAGTTTGTTTTGTGTCACAATTTCTGCAGTGCACAGAGCCTCACACTGCTGTGCAGAGGGAACACACATACATACATACATACATACATACATACATACATACATACGTGGTGACACCATCTGTGTATGCATGAGAGCACTTGCATAGCACCCTTTAAGTAACACTGAAGGGTGCTCTAGCTGCTTGAGTAGAAAAAAATAATGTTTCCTGAGCTGCTACAGATACTAGTGTTCATATATCCAGTAACAGTTTGTGCGTATAGTTACCCCTCCCCTCCAGAGGAAAGGTGCATGTGTAGGTCAAAGGCAAATGTTAGATTTTCGAAGTGAGAATTGATCTTTATTGTGGAATCTGTTATGCACCTTTCAGCCTAAGCAGGTAGAATGAAAAGAATCACGATGATTTTTGGAATGATCAGCACTTGACGCGATCATGAGCAGCGCAGTTAATTAGGATCAATTCTTTTGATTAGGTATTAGGATCACTGCATGTAGCTTGCATTTAATTAGGACGGTTACAATTATTTATAGCAAGTGCATTTGATTATACATTTCGATCCTGCAAAATTGATGTACAGTGCTGAGATGTTTTTGGCCTGGGCACCTTACACCTATGTGCAGGATGTGCTTAAATACCATGACTATTTTAGATTAGTATGTAGATGAACATGGTAGCAAGAAACTGGGGTTATGAGCAACACATGACCTTTGCATCTGGGAAATCAGTTGCCAGTCAGTTGTAAGAAAACTCCGTTGCTAAGAAATTTTCTGTTGGTTAATTCTGTTAATCATTTGAGTGTTTTACATGTTCTTTTTTTGTGATTGTTTGTCGATGTCCATTTTTCAATAACTTACTCGGGATTTGTACTCAAAGAACTCTAGGAAGTATCAACCATGACTGATATTTTACACATGACACAATTGTCATTTTATGTTTAATGGCTTTTTTTGAATGAAAATTTTTGCTATAGTTTCCTAAATTTCAAGTGTATGAAAAACACTGTTCTACATTAATATCTCATTACTTCCCGCACTTATACATACAAGACTGATTGCAGCAATTAATGAGTTGAGTGTATTTAATCGATTCATCATTTCAGTAACTTGAATAGCTAGCTGATTAAACTATTGATTACCTCAAATTTGCTTGCAAGTTTCAACATATTTAGGTTTGGTAGCCAAAATGAAAACTTGCTGAATTTTGTTGTCAAGTTTTTCTGGGGTAGTGTAGCAATTTTTTTGTTTAAATCATATTGGCAAATTAAGTTATATTAATTGTTAATTTCTTAAGATAAGCTGTTTGCGATTTTAGTTTAACTTTGCTGATTAGCATTAAATAAGGTTGTATGCTTTGCTTGTTCTATGCCTCAGGTAACGTTTTTCTTCTAAATGCAACGTCAGTTGATTACATTGAATTTCTTAAGATAAGTTACATATAGTTAATCTGCTTCATATTCAAATCAAACATATATACCTGCATAGTCTATTAAGTTAACCAGAAACAGCATTGGTTTATCCTATTAATTAATTTGAACTTAATACTGATTTTTGTCTTCTTTCTGCTTTGCATAATTTCTTTGCTTTGACTTTTGGACATATTCAGAAAGTTAATGAGTATAAGTTATATTTACTTCTATATAAAGAAATGGTATCTTAACAGAGCCGAAACGTGTAGCATTTGATTAGTCCAGCAAGGTTATATGTGGTAGCATTCGTTATGAGATAGCCAATGTAGAGATTTGGGATTGCATTGTGTAACCTGGTTTTGGAATTATGTGGGATATATGATATCAAGTTTGCCCTTGAATTTTTTATCGTCGCTTCTTTTGGTTTTGCTATTTTAAGTGTTTCAGTATTTTCTGTTTTTGTGGGTTGCCTTTGTCAATTATGTTCTGATCATTTTTTCATTTAAGCCTTACGTGCATAAATTATTGTGTTCACTACCTGTAGATTTGAAGTTTGTCAGAACAAAGCAGTTGTGACCTTCATCAGTTTGGTCATTGCTTGCCCTTACACAAAATGGTTAAGTTGTTTGGATAGTGTTCATTTGAGTAATGTTTGGTGCAGAAATGTTGTCAGGTTTTGAAGTAGAGTAACTGTTGATTTGAAGACACATACAACGACATCTTTGTTGGTTTTTGGTTTCATTTGAATGGAGTCATTTTATGATGCAGTCTGCCTTTGAATGTACAAATTATGTCATTTCTCTATGTCATTTTGCATGGCATTCTAATCAGACATTTTAATTCATGCTGTTTTGTAGTAGAAATCCAATGAGGTGAATATTTTGGCATTAATTGTTGCTAACATTTCAAACATTTCAAGCCATTTAAATGCTTTCGAATCATCTATTTCATTCGTATAAAATCACCATTGAAGTAATTTGACTCGGCTGATACAAATACTGTAACGTTTACCTTAATTTTCATGAACTCAAGGTTCTTAAATGGCCCAACAGATGTGTTCTGTGCGTTTAGTCTACTTTGGCTGTAACAGTCATTCGTTCTGTCTCTTAAATGTGCGGTTATTGAAATCCATTCGCTTTTGTCTCCTGCATCGTACAAATCGTCGAGAGACTTGCTTTTCTGTCACTCATTCATGACGTAAATACTAGCGACCGCTACCTAATGAATTTAGCTACTGATGTACCTTTTCCGTATTAAATTGTTGTTGGACAAGTGCTGGCTTCGTTTGTCACTTGATGTAAACTAATTATAACTCGACTGGGTTGGAAGGTAGGCATAGGGCCTTAATTTCCCAGAATTTCCACAGGTTTGCCCTTAGCAGTCCTTTTGGGACTGTTTTAGTTCGTTCCCTATTCGGTAATGCCCCTCCTTAGTTTACAAGTTTTACCTGAATGAGTAAAGTGCACCATTTCAGTGATGTTCCCCCAAGATCACATGGCTAAGCTGGCCATTCTAAGCCTTTGCAAGAAGTCCTTGTAAAGTCGTTATTTTAGTGATTTGACATTCCAGTTGTCACAATCGGATATAGTAAGTGTGCTATAATGACGTCACAGTCTCAAACTTAGGAGACATGTTTTCATCTCATTTAACAAAATTTATACTCTAGCGTTATTGGAAGCTTTTGATATACTGATCTCTTTATCTAGTTGAACCAAGAAAACCACTTAAGATGCGAGACTCCCTATGCAATTGCAGTATCAATATGTCACTGCCGAAATGTCCCCTATGCCTATGGATCAGGCTAATTATATAGAGCCACGCAAAAAATAATTGCATCTACTAACAGACATTCCAAGTTCAATTAGTCTACATGTTGCTAAGAAATTCTCATTAAGTGGTGATCGAGCACACAATAAATGCCCACTTTGCAAGAGAGGTTTTAAAGCTGCCATGGATCTACAGTTACACACACACAGACATAATTATTTAAGTGGTCTGATGCCACTTGACTTGGTATTTTTAAAGTGATTGTCTTGTTTTTTCATCGAAGATGTTACACCGATATAGACGAGCGCTTGAAATGGGAGCAGGAGGTATTTCGGCAATTTTATACATCGATCGTCTTTCTTTTCTTTAATTTTTCTGCATTTTATACTCCGTTGATTATTTGATTTAGATTTAGTTAGCCGATTTTATTGCACTTGTTAATCGGTTATCTATCTTGATTCCTTCTTGATGGCCAGAATTGTCGATGAACAAATTTAACTTGTATTTTAGGAATTGAACAATCAAGACTCAAGACTTATAATAACCGATGAATTATTTAGCACACCTCTGTCACTTCATAAACTTATTTAATGATTTCACAATGTAAGACAGTAATTACTGTGTTTAAATGTAAAATTATGAATTGGTTTCTTTTTCGTGAAAGTGATTGATTTTTTACCTGGGTGTTTGATTGATTTTGCAGGGGTGCCATGTTCCGATAAATTCAGTGAAGAGCATCTTCGAGAACCCACCTGAGTCGGCCCAGTCATCCGGTAAGTCGTCTTCAAAGTGGGAAAAGCCGAAAGGTCCGGTTCCACGTGCCGTAAACCGGACGGAAAATGGTGACGATGGCAGCGGTTCCAATGTTCTGGAGAGAGAAATGCCTCCACCTTCCTACACGAAGAACATGCTGGCCAAGTTCCAGTCAATGCAAGGTGACGTGAAGGGCGGAGCGGGCAGAGCTTCGGGGAAAGTGGCAAACGGGGAAGGGACAGAGAAGGATGATATGCCAGTGGAAGGAACTACAAAGTCGCTGCTCGCCAAGTTCCAGAACATCCAGCAGGAGTCGGTAGGCACCATTTTGTGCTATCTGAATGCGTGGATGGATGGATGAAAGGTGTCTTACGAAATCAATCAGAGGAGTGTGGATAAGTAGGTGTGGTTGAAATCTATAGGTGTATTGGATAAACGTGTGGGTGAGTTGAGTTGGTTGGTGGGGAAAATTGGGTGAGCAGGTTAATGAATGATTATATGCTGAGACTGAATGTATTCATAGATGAGTTGGGGTATGGATGAAGCAATGAATGGAATGGGTTGTAGGTAGTAGGAGGAAATGGGAAGGGATGGATGCATAGACTGTATAATGAATGGTTTTATGACATTGTGGTTTGGATAAATATTGCATTCGATGTTTCATTTTGCCTCTTGACTTTGAACAGAAACAAAAGCAGTCGGAAGTCGAGACTAAGAAATCGCCGAAGGCAAGTCAGGAGAAGATGAGTTTCAATGCAGAGGAATTCTCTGCAAAGCAAGGAGAGAAGTTTCTCAGCCATGAAGAGATCTCCCCGGATGGCGAGAAGATCTTCCAAACGGAGGATATCTCACCAGATCACGAAAAGGTCTTCCAGCCAGAACAGGATATCTCTCCAGACGGTGAGAAGATCTTCCAGCCGGAAGAGGCGTCTCCATATCATGAGACTTCCGAATCTACTGGTAATGTTCCTGCCTTGGAAGAAGAAGAGGAGGAGGAGCAACGAGAAGAAGTACTTATATCCTTCGAAAACCAGGCGGAATCTGCGCGAGAGTTGCATAATGTCCAGCCTGTCACACCGTTGAGCAAGACCGACATTTCTGAGGCTTATTATCCGGAAGAAGTAGAGGCTAAGGTAAACGAAACACAACTAGAGTGTCAAGCCAATGAAGTGGAACAGCAGGAAGAAGGTGATGCTGATGAATCAGAATGTCAGCCAGAGGGCGATGCTTACGAGAAGGAAGAGCAGCCGGAGCAGGAGGAATGCGATGACGAACAGGAGCTGGCGTCAGGCGATGACAGCAAACAGATCCATGAAGGCGCCGTAACTGTTGGCGACGAAAGTTACGAAGATAAAACCAGGGCACCAATGTGTGTTCCGGATGAGTTTGATGAGAATGATGAAGAAGAAGTTGATGACCAGCATTGCCACAGCTCTGAACGTAAAGAAACGGGAAAGGTAGTCGTTGAAGAAGAGGCCGATTAACTTTTCAAAGTTGATATTCGAATTTCCAAGATTTGTGCAGAATCCAAGTGAATACTTAAGGAGCTTTGTCTGTAAGCTTTCAAAACTTTTTGTCTTGCTAAATTATTATTATTCTAATGGAGAGAAATTGCTTTGCAATTTGCATCGTCTGTTCACGCAACTGTAAAACCTCGAAATAGCACAGAACTTCATAACTTTACTAAAGACGGTTTTATAATATCTAGAGATTTTTTTCTAAATTTAGGTTCCACTTGTGACCCATTAGCCATCTGGAATATAATAAATATGCTGACCATGCACTGTTAGTGGGACAACCAGGTGGCATGAGAGTATGAGACCACCAGCCCTCATTTGCCAAAGCTAAGAATAATGATGTTACTAAGGCTTTGTACCCATGGCTGCATCTCAAGGTTAGCTTAAGGGACTCTTCGTTGTCTTTTTGTAATGAGGTATGCAGGCTGTGAGTTCTGCAGATGGGTTTGTAATTTAGAGAAATCTGTTCTCTTGAATTTGCACGTCGACTTATTCTGCCTTTCTGTGCATGTGCATAAGTGTGTTCCAGTACTTTGGAATAGGTAGTGATGTGCTTGACACTTTGTCAAAGTGTACTTTCTGCCTAAGTTAAGTTTTACTCAAATAATTGCTGTGGATGAACAAGCAGCATTTCAGAGGAAGTCCACAGCCACTGCATATGTTTTCAAAGACTTATTATAACATAATCTACATCCTGTAATCAAATCTGAAGTATTATGTGTTTGCTATGTAATGAGGTTTCACCTTTCGTACACAAATACTGGTAGGATCTGTCATGTCTTGTGAAGTTCTGAAGTTTCCGTGCACATTTTTGTGGGGTTTTTAACCAAGCGTGCACAGCTCTAAATAGCTTGAAATGAATATATTTCCTTGATCCATATTTGCGCACATTCCGGTATTGCTATTGCTTTAGAAATACTCCAGAAATGAATTGTGTAATCGGAACACTTCATTGGTTCTTATCAAATTTGAATCTCAGTTCCAAGTCACTTACGAATTTAATATTTGAGTGTTTTGACTGGTGATAGTTCCAAATCTGTGTCCCACCTATGATCTGTAGTCGATTGTGCAATGAGCAATTGAGTCTGCGTTCAAAGGGAGATACATTGACGAAGGATGGAATGGCCTTAAATTGTGAGAAAAATGATTTCTTCAATGCCTATAACAGTGGCTCCACTTTCCAATCAAAAGCAGCTTTCTCAAATCATTATCAAATAGTAGCCATCTTCAAATCAATCAGTTCTGATTAATATCTATTTCTGATTAATGTTCAGTTTTACAGAGTTCACTGATTGTCTAGTAGCAAGGCACCAATTAATTATTTATTCACAAGATTCAACTGCTATGTGTATATTACACAATGATGTTATCGGTTTTACATTTTTTGCTAAATAACTCTTTCAATTTGAACAAAGTAACATTAAAAAACTAGCATTATAATTATGAACTCAGTGAATAATCAATTATGTAATATTTTAGCATAGTAATCATTAATTAGTATTCATTGCTAATTAGTTATTAACTGTGCATAATTAACTGCTGCCTTAGGCTTTGCCGATTGTCTAAATTTCCATTCCATTGTCGTAGCTTTCCTAACGCTTACTGAAATTTGTGTAGCCATGTAGAATTACAGTTAACTGATGCAGTAAATTTACCTACAGGGTGGGCCAAAAAAAGACCATCTACGGTTTTTTGCCAATTTCTTGGCCAGAAGTAAGAATATCGAAATGAAATTTTACAGTCTTAAAGACAATTCATATTTACACATGATGGGCCCACCCTGTATAGCTGTTTTATGATTTAGTTTTTTATTTTATAATTTTAAATTTAGTGTAGAATTTACTGTGTGTCTGTGTAGTACTTGCTTGCAGTTGAAGTTTATGCTTTGCATTCCAGTAAAATTCTGATGGATTTTCACTGAGGTGTCTTTAGTACAGGAGAATATGTTTACATGTTTATAGATGTAAAGTCCTTATCGCCGACTTAATATGGTATTCTGTCAGGATGTAATTTGGGGTTGGATACACTGAGCACTGACCAAGTGGAAATAGTGAAAATGTGTGCAGAAATTGCATTACAATTTACATTAACTTATGCCTACAGTGGTCTGATGTAAATTGCTCCTTGTGTTCTGTGCGACTTGTGCTTGGAAAATCTGTTCTTCATTGGGTTATCAACTCGAGTTCCAGATGTCATTTGTAAATATGACTTAATCACAGCTGTGTCTATTCATGGTACTGTTTTTGTGTCATTTTTGTTGTTGTTATGATTGCAATTTTTTAAACTTTTGTTACTTATAATAGCCATTTGCTTTGTTTTAATTGTTTACATTGCTGTACCTATTCTTCAACTTTATTAGAAATGATCCAATATTTCCAGTTGTTATTCGACCGTTTTTATTTCTGCAGTTTTACTTTTAAAGTGAATGTCATCCTTTTTGCATTTTTTTAGATTTTACAATCAAAAATGGAAAATATAGTCAGTCTAGGAGAATAATGGAATGAATGGGCTTGCTCCCTGTTGCATCAATAATTAGGAGAATAATATTGCATCGTTAGGGAAATTTCTTTGGTAAATGTTATGGAATTTTTTATCTTTGTGATTGTTTTGCTGTTGTCAAGTCATTTTTTTTGTTTCCCATTGGGAAGTAATCTGTTAATCTTCTGGTGATCCATCAGAGAAAAAGCATTGCGACTGGAAGAAGACTATTAGCTTCAAGTGCAATCTGATTGCAAGGGATCTTAAATTAATTGATTTGATCGAGTACTCTGCTTATTGGATAGCTTATTGGATTTGTTCAGCAGCTCAAGTACTATAATGGCAGTTAAAAAGATCATTCCACTAATTAAATCAAACCTATTTACGTATTTTGAAGTTGTTTTTGTTCATGACTCATTTCTAAAGATTGACTTTAACTCATTCCTAGAGAAACAGTATTTTGGACTATCAAATTTTATGAGAAGATGTATTATGTCCACCTTTCTTTGCATGTGAATGTATGTTTGTATCCAGCGCTTCATACTCATGTGAAGCATTTCGTATTAACCTCGTAAAATGTATCTGTATAGTTTGGCTTTCCAAGTTGCCATACACATGTAGTTGCATGAATTTTCTAGTTTTCTTTGCCATACACAGTTGTGCTTTTCTAGCCTGCTCAAATCTTGAACTTCCAGTAATGAGGGACAATGTGTAATTAGGGCAAGCTTTGGTTAGATAATAAACATGTACTATTAATTTTTACTCATTCACTTGGGGTTGTATTAAATCTGATCTGAACATATGTGATGTATTGTAGGAATATGCTGTAGTCAGAAACTAATTACAAACACATGGATAGTGCAAAATGCAAATCAATGAGCAAACTGATAATAACAATCAACTTCAGTATTCAGAAATAAACAGAAAACTTTTCATTATGGCTTTGCATAAGACAGGGGTTGATAGAATATTTTTGCATAAGTACTCGTAGAAAATTTTTGAACACCACCACCGACAGTTAGTCTGCAAAATATGACCATTGTGTTTCTAACATAGATTTATGCTTGCTTTTTTGGGACTTAACTTCTTGCCACTGGATCCAATTACTTTGTTTTTTGAGCTAACGATTACATTTGCAAGACTGTCGAATAAAAGTCTGATAACGTGAAAGCATCTGTGCACATTTAGCTACTGTCTGGAAACTGACCTGTGCTAGTATGCGGATGGAATTTGTAGCATGTGAAGAGTCAATCTGACTGTCATTTTGCTTAAAATGGTTTACAGCAACTTAATGACTTCACTAGCATATGCTGTTTTTCTGCACTTTTAAGAATTAAGTCATTTTATTTAGATGTTATCAGTTGATATTGGTTTGATGCAGAGGTCAAAGGATTTCTTTATTGCAATGAAGTCTAATGGTTACCATGCTAGACTGTCAACCGACCTGTTGGGGGTTGAAATCCCTGCCTGGGCAGAATTTTATATCAAAATTTCTGTTCCACCTGCCAACTCAGCTATGATGACACAACATTGGTGGAAATATGACTGTTAAGGGGAGGACTGACCCCTCACCTTCGTATGCCAATGCTGAGAAAATGAAGTCGACAACGCTTCATGTATACCATGGCTGCCGCTAGCTACGAGGTTTCAGGAGTGCTGATCTTCTTGTTTTGTTTTAAGAAATTCCTGTTTTGTTTTAAGAAATTCCAATCATGTTTGGCCTAAAATTTATCAAGTATGTGGTATACTTGCTGCAAATGTTGATACAAATGGGTATTTTTGTTATATTTTGTATTTTATATTGATCAGAGTATTGTGAAGTTGGACAATAAATATCGGTAGATGTACAAATCTTGCAATTTCTCAGCTCAACATAAACTTGGCAACATGTCAGATCAAGTTATGAATGCATCTTAAGGAAATTGATAAATAAGTAAATTAAAATTGTGATGCTTGGACTTAGACAGTGAAACCGTGTAACCAATGTATAATGATATTATGAAGCAAAATATTTACATGTTGTATTGTCCGAATTCTTTGGTTGAAATGTTAGGGTTTTAGTTATGCTATTGTATTTTATCGTTGATGTCTAACATTACCATTGTTATAATATTAACAAAATTTGTGCCAGTGATTGACATGCAATAAACTGGGTAAATGTTTTAAGGGCTGGACTTCAGACGCGTCATGCGAGTCAGTTCATAAACCTGGTTGGAATGAAAAAACCAAACTAGTTCTTTGGGCTAAGGAAGCGTTGGAACGGGTTTTGATTGCTGTTGAGCCATAGAACCAGAGAGTGTAAGATTGCTCTACTCTGTGTACACTTGGGCCAGAAGACCCTAAATCAACCGAACATTTCTCTGAAGACTCTGTCTCTAGGGTGGGGTATGTTACAGTCAATCAAGCAGTGTACCTACATATTGTTTGTCATTTTGCACTTCAGCTGAAGGAGCTGTAACACCTCAGTGCACATTTTGCAGGTTTTAACATTTTTATGCATTTTAAATACATTGTAAGAAAATTCCTGTTAATGCTCTTCTAGTGGAAAGCCTGTTCTTCTTGCCACATCTGCAGTGTGTTGGGGGTCTGTGTGTAAACCAAATATATGCTGTCAAAATTCCCTTTGAAATAGATGTTTGGTTTCACAGTATCCGTAGCTTTTAGTATACTCATTGTTAAGTATTAAAGAAAACTTCTATAAATTGTCTGTGTTGCGGTCATACTTTAAATGTTCAGATAATGAACAACTGTACCAACCTTCAATTCCAAAAGTGTTGTAAATGCCAAGACTTCTCATGACATTCCACATAAAATTTAAGCAGTTTGTAGCCAGACTAATATAGTTGTATCTTGGAGCACAGCTTACATGTATATGCATTCGCTTGATCTTATTGTGTTACTTGGATATACCTATTATCAACCATTTACTTCATTGTGTAAAATCTATTATGGTATCTACATAAAAATGTTAAATCACAAAGTTGCATTTTCAGGTTTCTTTCTTTTAAACACGTGATGTCGTTGTTCCCTACCTAAATATTTCTTGTGCAGTTGAGAAGTAAACAAAACTGTACAAATAATGGGTGTCCACAACTTAGGTCTCCAGAATCCCTGAAATCTGATTCCCAAAAGTGCTGAAAAAGCAAAAAAGACCAAATTCCATGAAAAGTAGCATATTTTATTATTCCTATGTATGTAAATTCATTGTTACATATTTTATTATTCCCATGTATGCAGTGGCGGCGCTAGGGGGGGGCTAAGCCCCCCCCTACAAGAGGTTCAGCCCCCTAAAAAAAGGGTCATCCGATTTTTTACATTGAAATATCCACGATTTTCAGCTGACGACTAAAAAAAAGGTCAGAAATTTTGGCGGCGAAAATGGAAAATTTTCACGAGATTTCGGTCGATGACTAAAAAAAGGTCGTCAGAAATTTCGGCGGCGAAAATGGGAAATTTTCGCCACGGGGCTCAGCCCCCCGAAACTGAAATCCTGGCGCCGCCACTGCATGTATGTAAATTCAACTACCTTTAAGCATATTTTATTAATATTCATCTGTTACAATAGGCCTACAGTCAACTCCATTTTAACGCATTTTATTAAACCATGCAGACCAATTGGGCACCAGTGAAACATGGCTCTTGACAAGAAGACGATCGGGGATTATCCTCGTCACGTACAGTGTAGTTAAAATAACACTAAAATATAGTTAGATATCCATAATAAGTCCCAAGAACTGAAAATGGACAAGCTCTTAAATACCTTTGTGACTTGCACAAACCCCTCTGCAGTCTCTTCTCACCCTCTTGGAGAACTTGAAATGAGTAGTGACAGGATGTCGGAGAAAGAGTGAGGCAGGCGGATGTTCGGGTAGAGGGGGTTGGCTTAATGGTGAAGAATTCACGAAGATATCTTAGCTGAGAGCATTGTAAGGAGCTGTAATTTAGGGATAGGACTTCGAAATGGATTCGTTCTGGGATTTTTAGCCAATGGAGTGATTTCAGGATCGGGGTGATGTGATGAAATTTGGGAGTTCTAGTGCCAGCCAAGGGATGTTCTACAATATGTCGCATAAAACCATGCGCATAAAACTAGAATGCTTTTTACATACTAGTTACTTTGTTTTGTCGATAGTCTTTTTTGATGTCGTATGTGAAGTTTTTATAATTATGTGATACTTGTTCACCAGAGTGCTGTTTTGCAACTGCAGCATGGTTGCATTAAAGAATATACTTACTTACTTACTTACTATAACGCGTGTAAAAGTGCCTAATAAATTTTACCTCTGGTCATACAAAACGACCAACAAAACTAAGAGTTCTCTTAGTTCCTTTTGCTCGTACTACTACCATGAAGAAACGAGATTTTTCTGTGGTTGGCCCAGTGGTCGGGAATGGCCTTCCTTTTGAGCTACGCCTACATCCTGGAACTCTACCAGGATCCTTCCTTACTAAACTTAAGACTTCTTTTTTGGCGCGCTGGAGTCGGGAGCGCCTCCGAGTAGTTTTTTCTTGCAGGAGCGCTATATAAATGTCCGAATGAATGAATGAACGAATGAATTCCAGCTGCACAAACTCCTGATGCTTTTTGGTACTGCAGTGCATTGCAAATTGAACTGTTCCATGGTCGAAAATGGCTGATGTCGAATCACAAATCATAACCCTTCGCTTCTTGCCTGCACGACTAAAATGCAAGGATCCTATATTGGAGGACTTTTTAGGCCTTCTCGCGAAAACATTGTATACGTACATAATATCGCCCCACTTCAAATTGAGGTAGCGTACGTACGGTACGTACGTTCTCACCAGGTTCTAATAACGCGTACGAAACCGAGACGACTCAGACGAGTCAAGCTTCAACAGTTTTTAGATGTTTGTTACATGTTTAACGACACTGCCATATCGAAGATGATTAGTGTCGCCACGCCATTTAGGTCCCCGTGGACGGACCGTGCTAGCCCGAGATTTGAATCTCTGAAATAGCCACCTTCGGGAATCGAACCGCGACCCGCACGCTCTTTCACAGAGTGAATTGCGTGCAGACGCGCGGCCTTACCGGTGTAGCCAAGCGAGCCAGTTCAACAGTTTTTAGATTACGTAAGCAAGTCTTTATACCGTCAAGGCGTCACTTCGATGCCCAAGCCTGCTGCCATTTAAGAAATTATGTTCAAGCGTAAACTGGATCGTAATCGTAATCTCCTATATAATTTCTAAAGCGCCACTCGCATGGGCGGAGTTTGGTTTCCGTTCTTGGAGGGGCTAATGCCTTCTTGGGGGGCTAAGCCCGGAAAAAGATACCATTTGCACGGTGAAAAAAAATGAATCTGGGTCTTCTTGGGGGAGGGGCTTAGCCCCCCCCCCCTAGCTCCTGATAAACTCCGCCCATGGCCACTCGAAAGCCTAACGCGGGGGACCGGCTTATTCACGAGCGCTGCTATTAAGGTGCGTGTCGTCTGAACCGGGAATTGGAGGGTGGAGGATCAGATGAGACAGAGTAAGAGTTCTTGAAAACCAGTGTCTATAGCCTAGTTTCGAATGAAAAACCCGAGGTGTGATGGATAGAGCCTAGAGGAGCCTGAGGAAGGCGTGTCATTAGTAGTCTAGTGGTGGAGGAACTGAAAAAGATCGGAATTCAGAAGGCAGATCATTCCAAGGGTGTGGTGTCGAATTGGATATGGCTCGGTTGGAGAACTTGAGGTGACTTGTGACGGACTGTCGAGGAAGAGCTAATAAGACAGGCGGATGATCGGGTAGAGCGGGTTGGCTGGAAAAGTTCGAGAAGAATCAATGTAGTTAGTTTAATCAAAGTTAATTCTTGTATGCATTTTTATTTTATATCGTTTTACTATCTTTTTTATTTACGATTTCATTATGCTGCAATTGCTTATTTTGGATACTTTTAATTCAGCCACCTGCCAGTGGGCGCTACTGATTAAGACGCCATGGTAGTGAATCTGTTAAATATAATATAGTACTGTATGGTTTTAATACGTTTCAGCGAAATGTATGATAAACAGTGCAACTTCGAATTTGTCTTTTACGGCTAAATACGACGAACTGAAACATTTTATACAAAGAATAAGATTATATTAAAATTCTGTATGATAATGTTCTAAATTAAAAAGTCAGAAATGCGAACGTGGATAATTTATTATGATGACCAAGATCCGTCTTCTAGTCCGTAAGAATGTTAAAAGGACAACTGCTTGGAATAAACTCCAGTTATTTATGTAGCGCGTGAATCTGTGTTAGGTTGTTAAGATTATTCACTTATTCAGAGCCGAGTTTTGAACGTCTTAAGGTGTCCCTTTATGTAACTCGAAAAGGTGCTTATTCACCGCGAAGTTAGAAAGTAAAAGAAAAAGACACAAAATTATGTACATACAGTAAAGGCATTGATAAACCGATCACTTCTGTGATCTAATGTAGAAATATCAACACCATACGCATTACAAAGAGGTACAAATTTGTCATTAATAATGGGCGTTCTAGGGCACTAACCCCCTGGATGATAGCCCACATGCAAAAACAGAACATTAACCCCCGTACTGATATATCCATTTTTTATATAAATACGACCAGCCAGAAATTGACTGCAAGGAACTTGCTGTAATGGTTATTCTCTTTGAATAATTCCCATGTCTAATCTGTGTCCAATGGATTGTCTAATAATTATTGGCAGGTTCACCAAGTCTGACCATATTCCAGTATATGCGTGAGGTCTTGGTCTGGCTTCCTTACCCACAGCACATCTCATTCAGGATTGCATTTTTCGTGTGGTGGTGCTTATCAGGCTGGGCACCCTCTTTTCTGTGAGTTTTGCCTCCCCCTTACCACTTGCACAAGCTGTCGCGTACTGCGCTTCGCTTTCCATGGTGACTTAATGGTCCCTTTCGCCCGCCCTGCGACAATGGAGAGTCGTTCCAACTCTGTGGTTGGTCCAACATCCTGGAATGGGCTGTCCTTGACTGTGCGAAACTTCCAAACTGTTACCAGTTTCACCAACTGTTTACGACTGCTTTTTTCGCTTGACCTGGGCTAGGAGTGCCTCTGAGTAGGGATCTTGAAGGGGTGCTTGATTGATTGAATTATTTAAAAAAAATGATTCTTTGATGTGTGACAAGCCTTTCATGTCTCACACTATGTCTATTCTTTACTGTATGTACTGCATCAGTATGGGGGGGGGAGGTTAATGTCCAGGGTTTTGGCACATGGGTTATTGTCTGTTACTGGCAGATTTCTATAAGACTGTTTTCAGGAAATCAGACTTAAACTGTGTTTTTTTAGTGTTTTCGGGTGTTCATGTTGACACCGACTTAATCAGCTCTACACAGTAATGGAAAGACGCCTGTGTCAGAGCATAAATGTTAACGACGTTAATCAATTTATTAAAGAGTGGTTCGTCTTTGGGGATGATTCTGGCACGCATTGCAGTTCCGTGCTTACACATAAAAACCTTTGGCCGCAGAAGGCAGCAAAAGGTTTTTTGGCATGTGCTCTCTTGACAACCTTAAAGCTGACCTTAAACAACCTTCACGTTGCCTAACCAATGCCATCTGTTGAGAAATAACAAATTGTTGAAATCTAAACCATTTTAGACACAGGTCTTTGATCATAAAAAATTATCAGAAATATTATTCTTGTGCCAGAATCGTGTGCCACAGAAGATTTATCCATTCTTAAATGTTTGTACAATTCATGTTTTCTTCTCTACCGCAGGAAACACTCTTGAAGAATGCTTCAGCTTGGGTTGCAACGAAAGTACAGATCTTGACTGGGAGAAGAGTAACCAACATGATGGTGTCGTGAATAAGTCTTCTTCAGGCAGGGTTCTGAGTACACAATGAACCCGGGTAAACGTGGATCCTCTGAGCGGGGCAACGGCCAGAAGGACAGCCGCCGATCCCCTGCCATGCATGAGCGAACATCTGGAAAACGCAGCCCAGCTTCAAGCCACAGCCCAGCAAACAAGTGCGGCTCCATTCCTCCGCTGCTACAGAATGAAATGAACCGGGCAGCAGCGGCAAGCTTTCTGGGCAATTTTGCTGGTGCAGCTGGATTTCCCCCTTCTGTCTGGCAGGATCTTCCATACCTCCTCAATCTGAACCCGCTCCAACCTTCGTTTATGCCGCGACTTCCACTCGGACTCGATATGTTCTCAGCACCCTTTCTCCACCCGATGCCCGGTTCTGCCCCTGGGTTGTTTCCACCTGGACTGCCCATGCTACGACCTCCTGGAAGCACAGCTGGACTTCTCCACTCGCCGTACGCAAGCATGTTCCCTAACGTCAACGATGTACCAGTGCATTTGCTGCCAAAAGCCGATCAGGCTGGATCTCGTCCACGGTCTGCAAAGAAGACCTCCAGCCTGGCCAGCTCTTCAAGTGAAAGCGACATTGTTGCACGCACAGGGGGCCCTAATCTATCTGCCAAACATGACCCAAAACCTTCGCACAGCAGGAAAGAGTTCTGGCATAGTCCGGCGGAAATGGCAAAAGTTGACATGAGAAAGCGTTTGTCCGGCTCTCCTATCGTTGCAAAATCAAAGCCAGAAGAAGTGGTTGACGTTATGAATTACTCCGATTGCAATCACGACTCCCCGCTGGAGCTGACCGTCAAGAAAAGTAGCATAGCACCGGCAACTGAAGTTGGACCACCAAAGCGGAGTAGTAGCGCTATTGACGAACTGACAAGTCACGACGATGTCATATCTCATTCAAGCCTGGAGCTGCACCGAGTTACACCGTGCGAGAAATATCCACCAGTACCACAAGAAGACGACGTTGAATGCCTGTCTTTGCGGAAGACATTGTCTGACGTTTCTCTAAGTCATGCCGATCAGCCGAACATATTTTCCGCCCATTCTGGTCACAGTTTTTCCGATTCTGTCCTTGAAGAATTGAAGGACAAGGCGGCAGACGAGGACCGGCGTCTTTCGCTTGAGACAATGAATGAAGCCAAAGATCTGACAAAAGCTTCTTGTAGCGCTGGAACAGACTTTGAGGTGTCGCAGATTTCTGGAGCGGCACCGGCACGTCAGAACATAGCGTTGCCACCGCGGAAAAGATTGACCCGCAATCCGGAGGAACTGGGACTCGGAGTTCCGAACCAGTCGAGTGGTTCTGACAGTCCTTCGTCTGCTTCAAATTTCAGGCTGTACTGGAAAAAGTTTGCCGCGAAGACGAACCTTAATGGCCAGCCGTCACATCGTGCGTTTATCAGCGGAGGCAAACCGGTGCACGACTGTCGGACGTACTTCCAGAAAATGGCGGCTAAGGAGGCTTGCAAGAGCGGACTACTCATTGGAAAGACGTTCATTGCTGGAAAAGGCAAAGGCTTTTTCCACCGTGCGGTCTCCAGGTCCAGCCCGAGGTTCAGTCGGACGGAGGGTGGAATCGGGGTGCCACCAGATGGCTCGACTTCCCCAAGAGTCACGAGAAGTCAATCAAAGTTGAAGCAGAAGAAGTCCGGTGGTTCTCCAAAGAGCAGCCCTTCAGAACCGCCGCTGCCTGTGAGGAAATCGCTGAGAAAGAAAACGGCCAACAGCAAATATGAAACCGAGGACATGATCATGATGGGCGGTAAGGGTTCAGCGAAAAAGGAAACGCCCCCGAAAGGTGGGACTAAATCTGTGGGAAAGAGTACAGACAAGGAACTGGGAAGATCGAGTAGTAAATCGGGCGAACTGTCGGATAACATGGACGATGACGACCCGAAGAAACAAGGCAAGCCGTACAGCCTAAGGGATCGTGAAGAAAAGGCCAAGGGTCGCAGTGGGTCAAAGGGGTCAGGAAAGGATGGAGTTCAGAAACCAGGCGATCAGGCATCTTCAGGCCTTCCACAGTCCTTGCAGCCTCTGTTGGGTGGAAGTTCGAAACCCTCGGAAAGCTGTCTTGAAACGCCTGAAAGGAAGAAAGGATCAGACGAGTCCTTCGACGAGAAAGGAATCGGCTCCTGTTCCAGGCACACGGAGCACGACGGCAAATCCATTTCATCCGGCGTCTCCACTTGCTCCGCCGATGTCGCACTCGATCCGGAAATCCTTTCTCTTCCTCCGAAGTTTCGTCGATCGAAAGGCAAGACGATCTCGACAAGCCAGTCCGCGTCTTCGATCGAAGACGATCGATCTGCTGAGGGCGGCGTGCACAAGGACATCAAGGTCGATCTCTGCCGAGCGTTTCTCGATCATGATCACTCGATGCAATCCGGATGCGCGAAGAGTCAGTGCTCGGCTGACTCAGCTGCGAAACAGAGCGAAACTCCAGTGGAAAGTTCTGGCGAGGAATTGCGGCCTGAGACGAAGTCATCGAAAATCGCTCATCTCAATACGGCAGAGTCGGCAGAACACGAAGAACTTGGTTCTCTCCAGGAGCAGAAGTCTTCGCAGAAGATGACAAATGTTGTGGACGTGGACAGGAAGCCCGAGGCGGATAAGAAACTGGTGGTAACCGAAAAGAACCTGGAGCTGGAAAAGAAGTGCGAGGCGGAAAAGGCACCAGAGCCAAAAGTGGATAAGCCGAACCGTTCCACAGGTGGAAAGAAGAGTCTTCTGTATCGAATGTCGCTAAGTGCTGCGTTCGATGAAAGCGAAACAACTGCGGTTTCAAAAACCGATGCTACAGTGGTGTCTGCTAGTGTCAGCCATCGAGAAGCAGTTTCATCATCTGTGGAGAAGACACCATCCACGGGAAAACCCGAGGAGGAGCCAACAACTGAAGTCGACAAACTGAGCGAAGGTGACAAAACGTGTCGGTCTCAAGGGACTTTGGCTACAAAGGAAAATGAAAAAACTGAAGAGAAGTCAAAAGAGTCCAAAGGTGCGAATAGAGAGGACCATGGTACAAAGTCGGATCTTGTTGAAGCACCTCAAGCGAAGTCCATTTCAGAATTTCCAGGGCTTCGTGGCTCTGGTCACCCTACTACTACCATTGGTGGACCCGTCTCTCATGGTTCAGTGTCACATGCTGACTCGGCTAAGAGTAGCAACGAGAAAAATTCCAAGGCACTTCCTTCTGTGGATGATTCAGAAACATTAATTGCTTCGAAAAGACAGGGAACTCCTGTCACGAGAATTGGGCCAGAGCTCGAGACGACTGAAGTCGTTCATGACCTTTCGCACCAAGACGCACCCACGTCAGGTGTTGCAGCAGAAGTAAAACCAAAGCCGCACGTATCACAGCCCGTGGAGGTCATTGCTTCAAATACAAAGGATTGTGTTTCAGACGAAGGCCTTGCTCGCTCTGAAATCGTTTCGTCAAATCCAGTTCAACTGTCAACCGTTCTTCCAAGTTTGGGTCAGAGTTCTGATGACAATTCTGCAAAGTCCAACCAAAGTTTCGGAGAAGTATCTGTGAGGAAAGATGAGTTTCGTGTTGGAAATCAGCAGCGAGAGGTAACCGAACGGAGATTGACGTCGGATGCTCAGAGAGCGTCGAAGAAAAGGTCGTTGGAAGATACGCTGTCCATCGTTCGAAACAAAAAGCTGAAGAAAGGGGAGAACCAGGGTCTGGAACGGGCAGCAAAGGTTGTTGTAGACGAAGCCCACCAACAGATGCCAGTACAGGTCTACGATGTGCAGGACGGCCCAGCAAAAGAACAGGAAACAGGAGTCGGAGGGGTTCCAGCTGGCGGCAAAAGCTCCATCAACCCGCTGCATTTCTATAGTCACCGCAAATCCCTTCCTCCTCCTCCTCCCGCTTCCTCGTCTTCTGGCCTTTCCCAGACGGCGTCGCCTGTCGTCACCACTTCCCATTCGGATGCTGGTCATAGCGAGATGACTCCAACTGGCACCAAGAAGTCGAAAGCGCCATCTTTAGACGTCGCTGCACCGAAGCAAAGCTCTCGCTCTGGCGGCAGAGCCAAACCAGACGTCATATCAAGCGATCTGTTGTCATCTGCTCTTGATTCGGAACCACCGGTCCTGGAAAAGACGGATTTCACGTATATGGAACAGTTCTCGGACATTTCAGACTCGGACGAAGGGGAACACCGCGGTCCCCCGATGCTTGAAGCTACGAGTGATTGTGGGGTGGCAAAAGCAAAACCCTGCGCTGGGCTTGCGCTTGATAAGCACATCCTCTTTGCGAAAATCGCAAGCTCAGCCATCGAGAAGGGTGGCACATCGTCAGGGCCACGACCTGAAGAACGGGACGCTGGTGGTGACGTTGCAAAAGAAATCGTTCCAAGCTGTGGGTCCCTTGTTAATCTGCCGTCACTGATTGGCAATGCCAGTCATCTGCCAGTTCTTCACCCCGTCAGTAGTTCATCAACTTCTCTCCCTGTCAGTCATTCACCAGCTCCATCCTCTGGCAATCGTTCATTGGCGCCTCCTGCTGCCACTGCCAGTCATTCTCTGCCACCCTCAGCATCTCCTGTCACTTCTGTCACTCGTTCGTTGTCTCCGGGTCCTTTACATCAGTCGTCGGCTCCTTCATCTGCCGGTCGTCCGCGAAAATCTGCAACTCGAAAAAGCAAGGGCGCCTCGAAAGATGCAAAACAGCAAAGTTCGTTAAATGCAGCAGAGGAGCTTGCGCATCCCAGTCCATCACCTGCAGAATTCTCCAGCAATGACCTTCCCATCTGCAAAGAAGGTCATCGATATAGCAACAGCACTTTGAGTGCTGATGACCTCGAGTCTTGTGGCATCGTGGCACCATTACCAGTCACTATTAAGGAAACGGCTACCAAGAAGAAGACGCTGCTGAAAAACAAAGATAATTCACACCTAGCAACCTCTGATGTCAAGAAGACAAGTGATCTCAGTTCACTGCTGCAGCATTGCAAGTCATTTTCAGTCATCGTCCAAAAGATCGACGAAAAAGGACGTAAACGCCAGCGCCGCAATAATCCGGTTCTCAAGCCAGACGCAAATAATGAGGATGTCGACGACCTGGATGTGCATGCTGTTAAAGAAACCACAGATGCAAAGTTGAAGACTAGCTGCGTGGATAGGAAGGAAGCGACTCCTGAGCGAGTGGCTGGACCTGTGAGCGCAAGCACGAACAGGATTCAAGCGGTGGGTCGCTCCAATAAAGTTGTTGGCGAAAAGACGGCGTCTAGAAAGCAGAAACCAAAAGCCAGAAAAGAAGTGCATAAGGTGGTGGCCGAAGCGAGAGAAAAATCGACTGCCAAGAACGAGAGCAGGATGGAAAAGGATGAAGGTAAAGCGGAAACGAAGGACGAGAGTTTGAAGCTCAGTGTTTACGACTTTGACAAAGATTCAAACGATGAAGTCGATTTTGAGACTCCTCTCAGCTCTTCCCGTAAGGAATCGTCGAAGAAACGTCGTCCGCTGGACGAGCCAACAAAACCCCGACGACCAATTCGACTTAAACTTCATGTTGCCGAGCACAGTCCAGTTCCCGCGTCAACAGCAAGAGGACGACCGCTTGGCAGTGATGAAAAGCCGGAGTCAAAGGCATTGAAAGAGGTTCAGCCATCCACGCCTCACAGTGAGAAGAGTGTGGATTCGAACGAGAAGTTGGCAGTTGGCCCGACGGATGCCTCGATCGGCCACGTCAAGTGTCGGTTGGTCAAAGTTGGTCGACATCAGTGGATGTCGGTTGGCGACTCAAACCCGCAGGAATCTTCGTCACGTGGTGGCGCTTCCGACGCGAGGAGCACTTCATCCACGCATGACGGATTGGATGTCGACGAAAGTTTGCCAGAAATTAAGATACCAAAGGTCACCAGGAAGGCTTCGTCAAAAGAGTTGCCGAGCAAGAACGATGGCGTTGTGACAGTGAAGGCGGGCAGAGGTCGACCAAGGACTCGCAACGTCGAGCCAAAAAAGAAGCAGGGAAAACGAGCGACGAGAGCAAAGGCCGCAACCGAGGATTTCTCCGTTTCCGACAACTCCATTCCGAGCATGAGTCGAGCGCAGCAGAGCAGTGGTGCTCTATCACCGAATTCCGTGATGGATCAAGCGAGCAGATGCTCGGAAAGCGAGTCTGTGGCCATCTCAACGGCCGGGCAATCCTCGAATCCGAGCGACTACAAGATTCCCGACTTTCTCGACTTGCTTTTCGGCGACGACTTGCAGGGATTCGTTTTGGATGAGGTCAGCGAGACGAAAGTTCTCGACGCGGATGTGATCACGCGCTGCGCCATTGAACGTGCAAACTTCAGTAACATTTACGACTCTGAGCTGGACGACTATCGTGAGACACTGTCGCCTGCGTCAACTTTCTTCGTTCCCTCCGAAATCGAAATGCAGCTGGCGAAAATGACGCTCTCCGATCACCCGCACGACTTCAACGGTGACGCAAGTTCGACGCTGCTTTCTCCGTCAAGGCAACTCGCCGCAATCGCACAACCAGACGTATGGGATACAGTGCCTCCTGTATCACCAGCGCCAAGGAGTTTGGCTCAAAGCGACTTTACGCCGCAAGAAAACAAAGAGAACCAATTCGAAGTCGACCGTCTTTTGACTCAGACTTCGACGAATACGGACGACGGGGAGGACTGCTTGAAGAATCAGTTCGGCGATGAACTCATGGAGGAATTCGTGTCGTGGATGTCGCCAAAATGGGACGACATGAGTCCGCATGACTTAGAGGATCCGTTGAACTCGCTGAACTTGTTCTCGCCGTTCATCGATTCGCCAAAGACGAGACAAAAGCTGTACATCTGAAGTCAACATTGGTTTTCACGGAATGCTGAGCAATTTTGTGCAGCCGTTGTCGTGAGCAGAATTTCTTAAACTGATGGTTGCTCTGTGCGACTGTTTTGTTCAACAACGACTACGTTGAACGATGTTTCTGCAACATTGATTGTAGCAGCGTGTTCGCTTGTAGTTAGCGGCTGTTACTGTGATCTATTAGATTTGTTTATGCGATTTTGGCCATTTTGCTGAAAGGAATTGAATTGAGTTTAAATAATTTGCCGTTTACAACAGATCAACTTTTTAAGCATTGAGAGAATAGCACTGCAAACGTACAAGTATTTGACAGCTTTGAACAATTCAGCTTTTAGGAGAATTATGAGTCTGGAAATCCTTCTCTTCAGCATTGGTCTCGGTTTCTAAGGAACTATTGTCATTCTTGTTTCCCTCTGTAGTTGTACATTGATGAATATTGACGAAACAGGAGTCTGAGTTTGCCACAGGCGTAGAGCTTCAAATCGGGTTTTAATTGCTTTTGTTCGAAGACTAGTCTAACGACTCCTGCAACAATGTCATCATAATACCTGAGGTAAAACGACAGCAGAATCCTAATTGGTTTGGAGAAACCTGGTAGAAATCTGACATGTAACTTGACGCACATCGCATCATCTGTTGCCCGATTCAAGAAGCTGCAGTCATTTGTCACTTGCATTCTGCCCTCGATAGATACTTTAAAGGCACTACATAAATGTTCAGGTGCATCATGCCAAGTGTTTATATTAATTTTTGTCAAATTTTCAGACATCTCCTTGTATAGCAAGTTAACGAAAGGCAAGAGCACAGCACTGTACATGGCTAGCTTACTGTGTCGAGCAGAGAAAAAACGTCTACATAAATTATTGCCACATCGCTCCCATGTATTACGGCCAGAAGCAGTGACTTTGTTGAGTTTGTGGACACTGTTCATTCTTTGATATTTGATAAGAAGCATTCATTGCTTATTTTATTCACAATTATGGTAATGAAATTCTTTATCTGTGTAGATATATTTGTTTACTGGATGTTGTTAATGAAATTTGCACATTGTTGTCTACATGTGAAGATTTTCTACTTTTTGGGTAAGGTGTAAATTACAAAAACTAATTCCCACTGATTTGCTTGTTGTACTACTTAATTGTTTCATATTTTATAGCCAGAAAAATCAGAGTTCACACACTTTTTCTAGATAAAGAATAGGTCAGGATGTGTGAGCTGGTCCGTCTGTATGTCCATCTGTCTGTTTGAGTGGAGAAGGAGACAAGACATTGGTGAATTCCTAGGGTGGATTGGAGATCTGTCGTAAGGGTGATTTATGGTAATCAATCTCCAAACTTCTAAAGCGCTACTCGAAAGCCAAGCGCGGGGCACCAGCTTATTCACGAGTGCTGCGTTGCACCAAAAGGGTTGTCCGTAAGAGTAGTCCAAAGGGCTAGAGTGGTGGAACAGCTATTAAGGCGGATGTCGTCTTGGTCGGGAATTGGAAGGTCTAGACTCTAGAATCAGATGAGACCGGGTAGGAGTTCTTGAAAAGGTTTGACTTCAGTTTAGAATTAGTGGGAGGGGGAAATAAGTGGGGTGGGGAGTAGGAGCGAGGATCAAGTGAGGGTGGGAAAGTACGGAATTTCCAGAGCAACGTCGGGTACCCCAACTATACTATATAGGCCTAAGACCTATATATATATATATATATATATATATATTGTATGTAGATCGAGTTAATACTTCAGTGTGATTATTGGGAGTGGGGATTTGAGATGATAAGGGTGTCTAGCGTACAGCATGCAATGCAAGCTTACGCGAATATCGTAATCTCCAAACTTCTAAAAAAAACTCGAACTCCAAGCTCAGCTAGGTCACCATACAGCTTATTCACTACATAAGAGCAATGATTCACTAACGCTGCCAATAATTCTAATCGTGTCAAGGTCTATCAATGAGGTCAAGAGCTTCACTTGAACCGCCTTTTCAGCGCTAAGAATTTAGCTCGTTTTATGCGTGCGTGAGGAACTAGACAAATCTACAACGGGGCGAATTGGCCTGGCAGTTTCGTTTTTGCTGATCGTTTCTATGCCCTTAACGTGATCATAACATTGACACGTGCTCTCACCCAGTCGCCTAATGTCCACATGTGGAGGCGTAATGTCAATCAAACTGCGGAGAGATCCGAAGATGTACAGATTACTAGACCAGTGATGACGTAAGTAGTCGTCTCTTGGCCTCAAAGATATTTTCGTAGTTCTAATCGGGCCCACACTACACTTGGTCAGATTTAGTGGCAATTAGCGACCTGTTATGTTATGGGCACAATTTAATACTTGTACAACCTTGAAGCAAAGTCCATACAAATGAGACTAGTCCATCAAGCAATTACCGAAAAGAATTAAATTTCTTACTGAAAGATAGGGTAATATCATTTGAGGACAAAAAAATATCATATGGGGACAAAGCAAACGCGGAGTTCTCTGCTCTCATCGTTGTGTAAGGAAACCATAATTTTATTAATGGGTGCACCGATTATTACATTTTATGACTGTATACTTATGATTAAATACTGGCGCTATATAAAATTAGAAGTCTAGAACTCCGCTATGCGATAGTTTGTCTTTGTTTTCTTCGGCGAATCCTTAAAAAGTGACGTCAGACGACGAGGGAATTCTTGACGTGAACGTGATGGTCGTCACGTCGTCGCTCGTGTTCGTCATTTCTGATGTGGGCGATTTTCTGTTTTGCTAGTTTTGCTGAATTCCTTCGCCGAGTTGCACAGTGACCGTCGTTCGTATTACTCTGGTCGGATGGCCCGCTCTGATTCCCATGGACCTCCTAAGTCTACTTTCGCCTAAATGAGACGCCCGCAATTAGCTAGGCTACTCTCATTTTCAGGTGGCGGATCGCCCTGGTAGCCTATTGCTGCTCTCTGAACATTTGGAAGGATGATTTGCGTTTCTGCTTGCCAAATTCCGACAGCGAATCTGCGATGTCTTGGCTCACTGGCTCGATGGTAAGCTTAATTTGTACTACACGTAAGCTTTGTAGTAGCCTACGTGAGATGATGATAACCGATGTGTTGTGTACTCAGTTTTATGTTAGAGAGGCCCGTGGATATATATATATATATATATATATATATATATATATATATATATATATATATATATATATATATATATATATATATATATATATATATATATATATATATCACGCTGATATTCACGCAGAGTGCTCATAACGTTCTTCTGTTCATTGTACCAACGCCATCTGCCGAATGTGTGGTTGAGTGAACCTTTTTAAAGATTACACTGGACTGAAGTTATGTTTAGTTGGACTTGTATTTCTACAAGTATTAACAGAGAATTATACTCATTGTAATATGATAGTTTTATATATGAAAATAGTAAAGAATATCATTATCATCATATAAAACAGTAAATAATATCATGGTGATATTATAACAGTTCATTAATACAATAATCATGAATAATGTAAACAGCAAGTAAAATCTATTATCTTTTGTCAAATTTGTCTGGTGAGAAAGTAATTTCGGGGGACTCGCACCCTCCCCATCCCCTTTAGATACTTGGGTCAAACACTGGCTCTGCATTATCCTAAGTACTGTGAAAAGTTAATATATAGGCATAAGGAATATTAACTTTGTATGTGACATATTGTTTTGTGCATCATTTTATATAGGTAGTAAATGTCATTTTATATAGGGAGTAAGTGTCATTTTACATAGGGAGTAAGTGTACAGTAGAAAAACTCTGCTTATTGATTTTCCATTTTGTAATTTTTTATTTTTCATTCCTGTATTTTGACAAATTCAGAGAGTCAAACTTGTTTTCTTACTATATAACTAATTATGACTAAATGCATCACCCTGGGCTTTGTCCATATCATATGAACCTGTCCTGATGTTTCTTCTTTGATTTCAGATGATTTCATAAACTTCATTTCCTTCTTCCATTTCTCCAGTTCTTCGTATTCCTTTTGTTTATGTTCAACATTATGTTTGTTCTGCTCTTGTAGCTTTGGTTTTGCCAGTGGTCGAATCTGTGTCCAGCGAAGTGTAAAAACCAGGCAGTGTGATGGTAGCCATCAGCATGAAAAGTGGCATTTGTCACATCAGGTAGAAAATGATGGTCTTACTGTGATACATGTTTGATTGCTTTATTGACTTAGGTGAGTGAATAAGGGGATAAGATGTTAGACTAGCCTTAGGCAAATGCTTAATAATGTGGCAGTGTATAATTACGGGTATATTCCTTTTGCTATTTGATGACCCTGTCATATCAAGGATGATTGTCGTCACCCACCCTCCTCTTTTCTCCAGGCTTGAGACTGGCACTGCCAGAGTACGAACAGCGGCAGAATTATATATTATTTGCTTTTTAAGTACTAAGTCTGTTAGAAGTATTTCATTTGTAAGCTTATGAATAGTGTTAAAGTTTCGTAAACACAGGATGTTAGCAAATAATGAGTGATGCCCGGAACAGTCACCTCTTGTGGGCCTGTCACACACACACACACACACGCACGCACGCACACACACACACACACACACACACACGGACATAATAGGTCCAAACCAGTTGAGTTATATGAAGTTAGGAGTATACTATCATTTTGACCTAGAGTCACTCACTTCTAGTCTAGTCTACTGCTGTACATTTTAATACTCTCGCTGTCTGGAGAAATTGCAGTCTGTAACATAGAGGTTATTGTATGCTGTGCTTAAGTTTGAACTTCATTTATTTAAAGAATTATCATTCTGAGACTTATAGGTCTATCCTGTATGGCCAATTGCCCAACATTGCCTTAGTAGGCTTAGTTAACAAACTTTCTTCTCATTTGTCTATACATTATCTTGCCCTACCTGATATTTTCTGACCAGACAAGCATTTGAAACTGCTTTAAAGTTAAATAATGAAATTTTATTGTTGGTAGTTAAGTTTTTCTGCTGCAGTTTTTGTCCTCAGTTTGAAGTTGTTTTATATTATAGAACAGAAATCAAAGGAGCTCATCTCTAGTGGTGCCAAAAGGCAGGTGCTTGGACGAGGAATTCAATAGGTGCTGTGAAGTACTGCAGTGCTAATGTTGGTTACTGTTTTATGTCACATCATTGTAAATGTAATGTTGTGCGTAAGACAGCGACTAACATAACACTCTCTTCAACATTTACGTCATGACGCACATGCGGCAGACATGACACACCTGGCTTTCAAGCACATCGATCTCTACGCATCTACCTCTGGGAGCTGACTATCCGCGTCTCAGATTCACATTTCTGTGTGACCTTGTGCGTGTTACTAATGTATTTAATAATAATAATTTATTAATAATAATGTTTGTTTATAATATCAACAGCAGATTCGGGAAGACAGTTATGCTTGCAGAAAATTTATTGTTTTCTTTACAATAAACAATTCAAATAGACTTTTGTACTAAGAAAGTAGTAACTTATTCAGGGATTACATTTCTATTTAACCAAATTTAGGTCTACTTTAGTGTAGGGAACTGTTCCAGGCCTGTTTACGAAGCAACTGGCTAATACAACTGTGTGGTATAACTGAAAAAAAGTAAAGAACTTTGTACATTTTCTCGTTTCATGGTACTGGTTTTGCTTTTGCGTCTCATCAAAAAATACTTTATCTTAAAAATTGTTTTAGCTAAATCAGTGCTACACTGTGCAGTTGTAAATGCATATGTGCAGTTGTAAAAGCAGTTTTGTGCAGTGGAAATCATTAGAAAAAGGTAATTGCAGGCTGGTTATCACGGAAGAAGGATGTCCATTTGCAGCGAAAAAAATAAGCAGAAAGGTGAAATAAATCAAGTTTTCAGGTTGATGACTAAAAAGGTCGACAGGTTTTTTGTCGGCGACTTGCGATGTTTCTGGCAAAAACTTGGGAAAATTTCTGATCAAACGAAGAAAAAAGGTCATAAGTTTTTTACTTGCTACATTTCTTGAGAAAATTTTCAGAGACGACGAGAAATTTTCGCCAAAACAAAGCCTCACTAAAAAAATTCCTAGTTGTGCAGTTCTGCAAATTTCTTTTAAAAGGCCCTGCTTGTCTTCCTAAGTTTATAAACTGGAAAAATTTATCCAGGACTAGCCTCGCCGAATTTTTTTTTCCCCCGCCCAAAAAAGTTGATGACTTTTTTGGTCATTCGGAAATTTCGCATGGGGGGCTAAGCCCGAAAAACCATATCATTTACACAGTAAAGAAATTGACTCTGGGTCTTCTTGGGGGGCTTAGCCCACCCCCTCTAGCCCCTGATAAACTCCGCCCATGGAATAAAGTGAGAAAAACATTTGTTACTACAAGCAATTGTTTTGTTTTTTCTTATTTAAGTGGATAAATAACCTTTAAAAAACTTTTTCCCTAGGCCAATGGGGGGTTTGACCCCCCGAAACTCCCTTGTCTACGCCACTGTGCTTGGTTGTGTGTTCTTAGTAGTTATACGTTAGCTGAAGTTGAGTGGATAATGCGTTTGACTGTGTTGAGTCAATTATGAGCTACATTCATATTCTGAAAGGTCTCTTGTGCACAGATGTTGGAATGTTTGACGACAGTTTTGTGCATTTTGTGTGGGTAAATATACTTCGACGTCAAGGACCGTTTATACACAGGACTGGAATCTTCTTATCTGATGTTGTTGTACACGTTTTTGGACGATAATCAGGATTCTGGAAATTTTCACATTTTTTGCAAATCAAAGTAAAAATAAAGTTCATCCAGTTACATGTGGAACACAACACAGGGAGGCACTCATCTCCTTTTCAATAGCCTCCAGTCAGCAATGGACGAATCCCAAAACAAAGCTGTAGTCTCAGTTTCAGAGGGCCTATCGTTTGACAAGCTGCAATCATTACTTGCTGCTTGTTAAATTAATGTGAGCTACAGTTTATCATTGTCCCCATTAACGTCATGTAAGGGCACTGTGCGCAATGGCGCACACCATGTGGGCAGGTACGTAGTAGGCCTATGTAGTTATTATGACCATGCAGAGACCGCAACATGTGACCTGTCAAAGAATCGTGGGCGGAGACTGGGGGGGACGAAAACAACCGGCCGAAGATTTTTTTAGTCCCCAATATTATCTGCGCAAAAAAAGTTAATGACCTTTTTAGTCATCCGTCCGAAAATGTCGACGAAAACCCAATATCATCTGCGGTTAAAAAATTGATGACTTTTTTAGTCATCACTTCTAACGTGACATGTCCTAACGCTTAACGATGGGGGGGACAAATGCATGGGCCGTTCCCCCCCACCACCACCACATTAATTGAGGGGACCGTCTCCCTAAGTCTCCGCCCATGCAAAGAATGATTTATTGTCAGGCTTAGTCTCTTGCATCGTAGCTCGTAGGCCTACATTCAACCTTGTAATCGAGTAGGCTGCGCTATTTATTGCTCGATCCGGGGTCTATTAGGTCTGTGAGAGACAGACAGACGGACACGTACACAGAGTGGCAGGTTTTGGTGTGGATGAGGAGACGTGGAAGGCGGCCGGAGGATCCGATTGGTTAGGGTTGGAATTTTACGAATAGGAAAGCTGTCAGTTGCTTTTGAAACTCAACTCTAGGCCTTGGCGCCAAATAATGATGTCAGCAAATAATGAGTGATGCCTGGAACAGTCACCTCGCGTGGGCCTGTCACACACACATACACACACAGACATAATTATGTAGGTCCAAACCAGTTGAGTTACATATAGGTCCCTAGGTTATTATGAAGTTAAGCCTAACGAAGATAACGTAGTCGTCAGATTGAAAATTATTAATTTCTACGGTCTACACTCTACAAACTCGATCTGGTGGTTAGATCTAACTCCGGAAATCTGCCTGATCATGTATAATCTAGCCCGTAACTTTTGCTCCTTCTAGAGAGTAGCCGGCTATTTTCCTAGAAACGTGAATTGTTAGGCTAATTCAAAGACCGATTCGTGCAAACCCACCCTGCAGTTGGCTCATGATTCAAACTGCAACTGAAGACCATTCGATCTAACGGCAGCGAAGTTCATAATCAGAAAGCGGTATAGACCTACCTTCAGTTGTTGCCAGGGTGATAATTGCCGCTGTTGGAGTTTCAACCCCAGTCCTTAGAGCAATATATGGTAAAGTCTGTTTTCACACCCCAATTCCAAGTGGATCATAGTCCAATTCCCTCCCCATCCCCAGTTATTTTTCCACAATTCTCACACTGGTTGTAGTCTAGCTAGTTGTTGACCGATTCTTGCGTGTAGAGAATTTAATGTCGAATAATTCTGACACGTATACGCTCATTTATGTCGTCAAACTGTTCGTTTAATTATTAGACTTATAGTACAATCGAGAATCAAACACGTACTGTAGGCTATGTCTTACGCATATATAATCAAGTCAAAGTTACTTCATATAGCCTACATCATGTGGGGCGCGGCGGTGTAGTGGTGGCCTTGAATCCACCTCAAGTCGCCGCGTATGGACCTTAATTAGGCAAGTCCTTCACTCGCAGTTGCTCAGCGCTTCGGCGTGAAACTCCGATGCAGTGTCCGCGCTGTAGTCGGGAGCGCCTCTGAGTAGCGGTTGATGGCTGGAAGAGGCGCTATATAACAAGTGCGCATACAAACAAACAAATCATCGTGTGATCGAGTTGACAGACTTTCGAGACCGATCGATTGAAAACTTTGGAACAGTCGTCTTTCAGCACCGATCGTAGGCCCTAGGCCTAACGAATGCTCAGGTGACTCGATTCAAATTATTAATTCCTTTCACGCTTACACCACACATCCGATCAGCTATCTTGCGACATCGCTATCAGACCAATCGGATTACTTGGCACATATTTCGATTACTGTCGTGTCAACCAGCCAATCCGGCGTCCCTTTCCGTATTACAGGTCTACAATTACTTCTTCGAGCACCTAAAAATTCTCCTATCAATTGCACAGCGAAGTCACCAACCGGAGCAAGCAGGCGCTTTGAAATCTTTACTTCTCTTAGATAATCTGCGGCCAATCGAAACCATTTCCACATGAGATAGTTGATCGCTTTAATCGCTGTAATCCAAAGGCTTCATCCACTGAAAACCTCGAGACATTTCACAGACCATGCAACCATCCATAGTGCCATTCCTCACAACGTTACCTACCAGCGAATGTTGTTTCCATAATATTGGCAATGCCATTCCGTATGTATATAGGCCTACCCCCGGTGAATTTCAAGTACAAACGGTAATATTCAACAGCACCTATGGCGATACCAAAGACTTAACTAACGCGACTCGCTTGAGTGAATCCCACGTTGAAGACAAAAGATAAGCTGCGGTTGCAACTAGAATCAAACGCAGTCGAAACTCTTCCGTGTCTCTTGTTCCTCGGTGGATGAGTCCCAAACCGGCGTTTCCGAGCATTTCTTCCATTTTGCCTGAAGTGGCCGTGAGCTCGCGAAACTTGACCCGTTCCACCTGGGCGACTTTAATGATCGACAGTTCGGCATCGTTGACTATCGCACTGTTGCGCGAGTTGATGAGGTTGGAAAGCATCTTAGTGGGGTACATACAAGACTGAAATAAGAAAAGCCATAAGAGTTCAATTGTTTTTCTGTAGTATTTATGTGTAAGCATATTATTAATATTATTAAAAGTAATATTGACTTTTATATAGCGCATCTTCAAGGTAAACTACTCAGAAGCGATCCTAGTTCAACAACGGCGAAATAAGGCATTTTTAAGGAACATAGTGGTGTGACCTCTAGGCACAAGGCGAAGTGTTATACTGTCTATAGGCCTATATACCAGAGGCATATACCTATAGGCCTAATGGCCTATACATATTACAGGACCTACCTATGCGATGCGTCATCCAGATTATCAATAAATATCTATTATCACTAAATGCATTCAAAACTGACAACATCGATCTTATATTTTAGCTGACATCGTAAGCGAATTCTAATTACACAGAGAATAATTGACAAAAACAACATCCGGCCGACCACATATTATTATTATCCCAACTCCTATTAATAAGCTAAGAGAGGCGACAAGAGAGAGGAGTCACTGGAGAGGATACATCAAAACTGTCGCCAGAGTTCCAAGAGCTGACGGCACCAGGTGACCAGATGACCTATTAATAATAATTATAAGTGACCTCTGCCAAATTAATATAGGGCCTGCCCTACAGAAGCATCTACGTCGGCCAATTATTCCTGCAAAGACTGACCACACTGAGAATAATAAATTATATCATCGAAAGTAAATTGCCAAATTAGGACCAATAGAAATTAGGCCTATACTGTCGAGAGTTTCTATTTCTTTTCTACCAACGTGTATTATAGGCATACGCCTATTAACATTCGCTATAGCATGTAATGTATAATATCTTATACTCATTAGCACAGTTCCGAATTCTACCGGCGCAATATAATTATTTGCTTGTTTATTTATTTATTTTTAGTGCAAAACATCCTGCGACCTACAAAATAGCTATAGCGTGCTAGGCCTACCTTTACCTTTACCTTTACGCTATTGTGTAGGCTAGGGGCCGTCCATAAAGTACGTCACGCTATTTTTGACCATTTTTGACCCCCCTCCCCTGTCACAAACTGTCACAAATCTCGGACCCCCCCCCTAAAGTACGTCACACTTTC
>OX457044.1:30648927-30743927 GCA_949752735.1 Lumbricus terrestris | reverse complement strand
GATGTCATACGACCTCACTATGAGCTGTAAAGAAGCTGTTTATGAAGCAATCTGCTGGTATTTGGTGATATTTTATAGATTAAGGTCTCAATTGGTGAACCCAAACAATGAACGTCATGGGCAAAGTTTCTGCAAAAGATCAAATGGGAACTCGGACTTTGCATGAACAGAGACTGAGACATCGCGTGATCATAGCAAAATACCCAGTGAAAAGTGGAGCCTGAGCACATTGAAGACTATCTGCAAACGTGTTTATGTAACGAAGATCAGATGTCGGAAGAGAGGCAGGAAGTGGTCGCTTGATCTGACGGAAAAAGCGCGATTTTCACGAAATTCGCTTGGTAATCGAAAGGTCAAGTTTGCAAAGCAAATCGTGGTTTCGGCATCAGATATGCCGGCGTGTGTTGCGGCTGCAAGAAAAGACTGCAATTAATCCCATTCAGTAGGTTAGATGTCAAACTCATCATTGAACTCGCTTACCCAGACTCATTGAAGACCAGGTATGCTCTAACATCTGGTTTTATTATGCAGCAGGACAGTGCGCCTGCTTGCTCGCACGGCAAGGTTGATTATGATGGCGCTACCTTATTGACATCAACTGAAGTAAATGCATTGGCAAAGATGATTTACAAACTCGCCAGACCTTAACCCTCTTGTTTATCACGTCTGGGGAGCTATGCTGGAACGCTGCAAGACATTTAATCCCAAGTTGGAGAACATTGGCCAGCTGAAGCAAGTCTTGCTGCTAATGTGGGGTCAGTTGCCGCAGGACCCGACCAACAAGGCCATACTGAGCTTCACAAAAAGAATTTGAGCTTGTGTTAAGGCAGGGAGTGGACACTCTCATTATACCTTACAATAAACTGCAAAACGGAATGCTGAGGTCGTAGTGAAAAGTGATATCATTTGACTTGGAAATCTACAAGTGACGTCAATTTTCCGCGGATAATTGAAAAAACGAAATTTTAAGTTTGAACAGCTGTAACTTTTGCAAACATGAAAAGTTTCAAATGAAACTTTCAGGTATTGTTGGAAATTCATTCCCCTACAAATTGGAAAATTTTCGCAGAAAAAGTTCGATCGGCTGCGAAGATATCGCATTTTCCCCGGTGGTACGTTTTTTTTTGAGCCACCCTGTATATATATATATATATATAAGATATGGAAAAACACTGTTGCCTACCCTGGGTATATGACAAAGAAGAGCACTATTGCCTATACATGTATACCCTGAGTATAAGAGATAGATCAGCACTGTAGCCTACCCTGAGTACGGTCGGCATAGACATGAACGACGGGATCCTCTGGCCAATATGTCTTCCACAATCTGACAAAGGTCCACAGAACACAATACTCAAACAGAGAGTAGATGCAAATCGAAACCGAAACCAGCAAAGCGAAACCGAACGACAGAGCTGTTGCTACTAACGGAAATCCTTTTTTCCAACGCCGCATGGTCTTGACTGTGGCTTCCGGGTAAACAGCTCGAATTTCACGAGCAGCATTGACGCTTACGGGCGAACGGATGGATGGACGAATGGATGGATGGATGGACGGAGGGATGGATGGATGGATGGACGGACGGATGGATGGACGGAGGGATGGATGGATGGACGGACGGACGGATGGATGGACGGATGGATGGATGGACGGATGGATGAATGGACGGATGGATGGACGGATGGATGGATGGATGGACGGACGGATGGATGGACGGATGGATGGATGGACGGACGGACGGATGGATGGACGGATGAATGGATGGATGGGTGTATGGGTGGGTGGACGACTGGATGGATGGATGAACGGATGGATGGATGGACGGATGGATGGATGGACAGGTGGATGGATGGACGGATGGATGATTGGATGGGCTGAATATTGTATTTAAAAAAAGACAAAGTGCATCTAGAAAGGATTGGCTTTGTATTGTAGTCAGTGGCGTTACTCTATTCAAAACGGGTGCGTTGGTGTACTATGTGCTATCTCACCCGGTAAATTCACAGAATCTGTGCAGCCACAGCACGGTCAAGGCTATATTAGTAGAAGAATTTTAGCTGAAAAATCATCAATCGACTCAGCAAATTATCTCAAAGTAGAGACTTAGCAGAGTTGTTAATTAACCACATTGACTAAAATGCCAAAAGTCCCCATAAATCCGAGCTGTGCTCGAGCCGCCATCTTGGAAAATGGCGGTCTATATTCTGTCTTTCGGCAATAACTCAAGAACCGAAATATAAAATGGCAAAAAGACATTCAAGTTTGGTAAACCTATATAAGATTTGTTTCTAGGATTAAAAATAAAAATGTTGCGTATGATAAAGTAGTCAGGATAATGTATATCAATACGACATACAAAGTTTTATGTCGAGAAGAACATATGAGAATACTGCGCTGCAAATGATGATTTAAGATCCACCTAACCATGGCCATAGCATTTTTATTTTTAATCCTAGAAACAAATGTTATGTACCAAACTTCTTTGCCTTTTAATGTGGATCATTTTTGCTCTTTTATATTTCTTTGTAGCTGCGACGGTTCTGGAATTATTGTCGAAACACCGAATTTAAGCCGCCATTTTCCAAGATGGCGGCTCGAGCACAGCTCGGATTTATGGGGATTTTTTTTTCGTCACTGTGGTGTACTTAACAATTTTGCCAAGTCTCTACTTTGTGATAATTTGTTGAGTCGATTTTCCTAAAATTCTTCCACCATATTTGTCGTCATAGAAATGTGTGCATTTACATCTTTGTTGTTAAAGATTATAAGGTCGGGCTCGTGCATACTAGGAAAGAGACGGGCTGTATCGCATTGACGGATTTTATTTTATTTTAAGAGATTTAAGTTTAGTTCACCTGGGAGTGCATGGCTCGTATCCGATTGGCTGGCTCCATCTGATGAATATTCAGCGATGATCCGTTGCGTTGTTGTAGTTGCATGGACAAAGTGGAAATTGTCAATGGCCATTTCTAGGAAGAAACAAACACACATAATACATGCACAATTGTACATATAATACTGTATGCACCTTCACAAGTGAATTCAATGACCATGACCAGTCGGAACATGTTGAGGAACTCATGGAAATAATTATATCATAATTACGACTTGATCTGTACGCCTGCAGGCTCTTAGGCCATCAATTCTATAGCGCCTGTATATCCAACCGGCTATATATATATATATACATATTATATATATATTATATATATATATCACTGGATCGACGTCTCACCTGTGCAAGTATTGGTCCGTTTCATTCGATTCCTGACTCCAACGCAGCTGCTCTGTGTGTCTGGGTCGTCATAGGAACAGGTGCAGTTGACCGCTAGATCGGTTCCAGCGATGCCGATCAGAGAACTTCGACACAGTTCAGGACCAGCGATGCAAGGTCCACCTGTCGTCGTCCGACCGTAGGCACAGTAGTCCTCGAAATTCTTCAAACGCGACCTAAACCAATTAAAGATTATGCATGACTTGTTGGCAGGGACTGAGAAATGGAGGGAGAGAAACAGACAGAGACAAACGGAGAGAGAGAGAGTCGGAGGGAGAGAGAGAGAGAGATGGAGAGAGAAAGAGAGACACAGAGAGAGAGAGAGAGAGAGAGAGAGAGAGAGAGAGAGAGAGAGAGAGAGAGAGAGAGAGAGAGAGAGCGAGAGAGAGAGACAGACAGACAGAGAGAGAGAGAGAGAGAGAGAGAGAGAGAGAGAGAGAGAGAGAGAGAGAGAGAGAGAGAGAGAGAGAGAGAGAGAGAGAGAGAGAGAGAGAGAGACCCAAACAGACAGAATGGTAAGCTGAATGCGCATTAGTGAGTGCAGGCGGCTCTCTCCCTGCAGTGCAGGCCTATCTGCAAGGCCTGCATGCTGCCGCACCGTCGGATTAATCACATATTTAATATAAAAAACAGAGCATTCAAGGGTCGTGTGCGGCGTGTCCTGCTGTGGGAAACCCAATTGCGAGAAAGTCAACTGTGGAAGACCCGATCGTTTGGCAGCTTCACAGTCTCGCAGGAAAGCATGCAGGTGTTTTTAAGGAATGTTTAGAACTGCACAACTCGTTCTTTCATTTCCGATAATCCATGGCAAATTGCTTCCAATCGGAGGACAATGACCTCTTTTGCTAGTTTTAACTGTACAGAAGTGCTTCTACAACTGCACAAATCCATTTAGAACTGCACATTTTGTGTACAACTGCACGTTAAAAAAACCTGCAGGAAAGCCGAGTGGCGTTACAAGTGTTATCAGTATTATAAAAGTATATCTTTGTATTTTCGAATTTAGGAAGAAGCTTTATTGTCAAAACCAGTGCCTGCGCTAGCACCCCCCCCCGTACCCCCCAATTGGGGGGGGGGCCCCCGAGTTTGAAAGGGGCCCCCAAATTTAGCTGGTCATTATGCCTATTTGTGACTGTACAGATCCAGTCTGGTGCATGCTTCAACTAACCATATGGCACTGCCCTTGCAGACCTAATGCAAATATCGTACTGCACAACGTGACCTGACCTGACCTGACCTGACCTGACCTGACCTGACCTGGCCTGACCTGATCTAATGTGACCAAATGGCCGATGTAGCTCCATTGTCATAGCAACCATGCATTAGTCGATGTTGGCGGCCTCGAGTAAGGTCGTTGTAGAATTTCGTCATTGGCTGAAGAAATCATGAGGGTGAAAATAGGACACAGGGTCCTGTAAAAATGTCAGCTAGCCTTACCAAAGACTTTTAAATTAAACCATTGCCTGTAGCCGCTACCTTTTAAATTTTCCGGTAGCTTCTTCGAGTTACCGTTATCTTTTTAATCCTGTCGTTATAGCTTCTCCATTTTGCTGGTAAACCTTAACATCATACTTTCCAGTAACTTCCCCACTTTACCACCATCGTTTAAATTTTTACCGTTACCTTCTTCGCTTTATCGTTACCTTAACTTTCTAATTTAGTACCTGCAGTCGGTGCTGTTGAGACACCTGTCGAAGAGGTCGAGGCAGGTGGGCGGCGGTAGTTCAACGAGGGCGCAGGGGGGCGAGAGGGCTCTTCGGACGGTCTCACAGCGTTCGTTGCCTGCAGGGTCTTTCTGCATGGGACAGCGGCAGAACAGCAGGTCCTGCGTCCGCTCGGGCCGAACTTGAAGGAAGAAGGCGCGGAACGCCTCTTGACAAGCCCTCCGGTCGCACCGGGTGGAGGAGTTCCGTTGAGGAGGAGGCGGCGGCAGGAGACCACGCATGAAGGACGAAGAAGAAGAAGAAGAAGCGGGAACAGGGGGTCCCGACTGAAGACCGAAGCTACAGTCGGACATGAGAAGAGAAAGACGCGAACGACAGTTAGAGTCTGAGTGACAATTCTTGAAGGCAGCTACGCAGTTTCCAGCTGTCAAGCAACGACAAAATCGACGAATTAATTAATAAAGCAAATAAATCAATAAGCAAACCGATTAATCAATCAACGCATAAATTATTCAATCAACGCATAAGTTATTCAATCAGCGCATAAATTATTCAATCAACGCATAAATTATTCAATCAACGCATAAATTATTCAATCAACGCATGAATTATTAATTATTAAATCAACGCATAAATTATTCAATCAACGCATAAATTGTTCGTATAAATTATTCAATCAACGCATAAATTATTCAATCAACGCATAAATTATTCAATCCTGCGTTTCAACGCCATTGCATCCTTCAAAGGGGCAGCGCCTCTGCTCAGCCGGATCCTGACGAGCTGTAGGCGTTCCAGTATTAAATTTTATGTATGCGGATAATTTTACTTAAGATCCTGGTCGATCTGAGGAACCTCGGGTGGAAATCAACAGATCGATTCAGTGATCAATTGGGTAAACGTACTATAGGCTAACCTGCATGTAACCTATAAGCTATTAGCTGTCACGCTCGTCTCCTCATGACTCCTCTCACTGAGGTTGGGGCTCTTGAGGTTGCTCTTGGTATGCGCGGGTCAGAACTTTTTCTTAGACAACCAATTTAACCATGCACGACAAACTTCTTCTCGTCTCATCCACTTTTCTTCACACTCTGCTGATTTCCATGCATGGTCATCGGCTTCTGATACAGTTTGATCGAATAGAGCGGAAGGCCTTACGACTATCCTAAACTGGAATCATTCCACTCTGCCTACGTGGGAGTGGAAGAGGTGGTGTTCTTGGCATATACGATGCACGCATATACTTTCCGGTATCAACTGTCTTTTGACTACTTCAGCAGTTGGCACATGTGTCGTTGCATGTCTCCATTGGACCCTTGATCACCCTCTCGTTTTGGATCTGGACCAATAGTCAATGGCATAATATGATTCTTCTGTCCTTGAAACATCCCTTCCCCACGAGTAATAAACAAGAACAAAAGGGTTATTTCAGAAATCAGTGGCAGAATGTCATTACTGACTCCATGTAACAAAAAATGATTCTTTCGGCCACAATGGAATCGACCGGCGGCTCCAACCAGGCACGGGTAGTTTCAATACATTACGTTCTGTATCCATGGCATCCATGACATTTGTCTTTGTATATGACTGTCTGCCCGTCCGTCCGTCCGTCCGTCCACTGCTCTCTCTCTCTGTCTGTCTGTCTGTCTGTCTGTCTCTCTCTCTCTCTCTTCCTCTGCATGCGCGTCGATCACACGCCTACATACATACACATATAGGATATCGAAATGGTGCTATCGTTCGAACGAGATCTCGCGTCATATATATATAATATATATAATCGTTATATATATATATATATATTATATATATAATCCGTTGTCACTCCGCCATCTCCGACCGACAATCGAGCGCCAATCGAACCGACCTCGGGTCCTTATCTCCACCGCCGCATGCCGGGTCTCAGCCGCCGCCGCAGCGGGTATACACTGCTATACACTGCTATTATACACAGCCGCTTTCGATTCAGTCCGATCGGCTGGACAAATGACAAATATGCGAGGTAAAATGGCGCCCGGATGCATGGTTGCCATGGCGACGTACCGGAGCCGGACTGTGTTTGGTGGGTCCCCTGGGAGGTGGATGATGGTCCGATGGTCCGATGGTCGAAGTTCTCGCTTCGTTGGAGCGGAAATCTATTCACCGGCGTCCGATATGAATATGCAAATTATGAATGTTTAGAAGACTATACGACTGCAGGCACAGTGCGGTCGTAACGACGACGACGACCTCTGGTGTCTCCGCTGGCGCTATCTTGCGGCAGCCGCCTGGAGTCAACCGTGCCAGGAAAACACCGCCATCAGCCGGGCATCGATAGGATCAACCACTACAACACTGCGGACGTGGTAGTGTAGTGGTAGGCACAGTGCTTTGGAGTCGGAGGGTTTCAGGTTCGAATCCACCTCAAGCCGTAGCAGATGGATCTTGAGCAAGCCCTTCACTTTTAATTGCTCGTGCGCTTCGGCGTGAAACTTCGATGCAGTGTCCACGCTGTAGTCGGGAGCGCCTTTGAGTAGTGAGCTTAAATGGATGCTATGGCAAATGCGAGAAGCAAATAAATAAACAAATAAATAAATAAAAATCGGCACCTATAGACCGATTGCCTGAAAGATACTCTGGAACAGACAGACACAGTATATGAGAATTGTAGAGAAATAACTGCATAGAGGTCAGAGTCAGACTCAAGACCCAAGTGAGTTCGGGTGTGAAAAGAATACTTTACACTATGCTGCCCTAGCAAAGAATATTGGGTCGTTGAACCCAGTCAACCATCCGGCAATTCTCACTCTGAACACGCCTTCGCTATGTTATACAGTCTCTTCCACACAAAGCGGTTGACCTTCAGATATTTATTATTCCAGCTGTTTAGTTCAATCCCGTTGACTCCGCTAGGATTTCAAATTGAAACCCAGGATGAAATTTCAGTTGAGTCAGAAGAAGCTAAAGGAAGAGTCAGATGATGTGCGACTTGTTGGATTTGTCGGCTATTATACGATGGTCGAATCCCCCAGTCGGAAAAATCTTTCGTCATATTGTTCGAGAACAACTCTATAAGAAACGCTTGATTGAAGACATTTCGCATCCTCAGTATGACCTTACCCTGCCTTACCAACCTCAATTGTTACAAACACTTTCAAATGCGGATCGAATTCGTGCCGCACGCGCTCCCACCATGCAAAGCTCCATTCCACGCGCATGTAGGCTACCACAATTGAGTAGGATATTTGTAACAAGAAATGGTATACACCCGCTGTCGACGCTTTCCCTACTTAGACCCCCTCACTCATCCGAATGTAAAGCGACGAGCTCATGATCGTCATGGCCACCCACGCTCACTCCCACCCCCGGACCTGTGGTGGCCACCCATGAGGGCTGATTAAAGGCGCTTGCCTCGCGAGCGCTGTAAGCCGGTCCATCATTGAGGATTAGCTCACTAATCGAACGCATCCGATGTTACGGACCAACGTCCTCTCCAATCACCGTCCCATCAGCCATCGCGACATCCCCCTGCTCCTCTCACGTCTTGGCTCCCACTCGCACCCAATCCTTCCTCCCTTTCTCCATTCTTCCCTTCCTCCCTTCTTTCCTTTCTCCATTCTTCCCTTTCTCTCTTCTTCCCTTTCTCCCTTCTTCCCTTTCTCCCTTCTTCCCTTTCTCCCTTCTTCTCTTTCTCCTTTTTTACTCCCTTCTTCCCTTTCTCCCTTCTTCCTTTCTCCCTTCTTCCCTTTCTCCCTTCTTCCCTTTCTCCTTCTTCCCTTTCTCCTTTTTTCTCTTTCCCTCTTCCCCCTTTCGTCCCTTCCTCTATTCCGCCACTCGTCGGATCCGTTTATTCGCTATTAATTCGCACAGTACGGACGCTTCATTTAGTTCGCCAATCCGAAGGAATTTGCCGGACGGGTAACAACACAAATCGCAACAACATTGCATCGGTACCATATATGATGCAGGAAGGCAGACAGAAGGACACACAGCAAGCAAGACAGAAAGACAAGCAGGCAGGCAGACGGACAGAGAGACAGAAGGACGCCCAAAACACAGGCAGGCAGGCATATATCAAGAAGAACGGATAGAGTGACGAAAGGACGATACATAGGACTGAAGAATGAACAGTTGGATCGAATATAGGATGTGCGATGCAAAGGCAGAGACAGAGACAGAGACAGAGACAGAGACAGCGAAGCAGAGAAAACGCTGTGGACGAAGAAGAAGCGGAGGAGAGAAGATAGCATATATATAATCATATATATATATAATCATATATATATAATCATATAATATATATAATCATATAATATATATAATCATATAATAAATATATATTATGCGGGAGAGAAGAGACAGAGGAAATGTTGTCTGCGGATCGATGCGTTGTTTGGCCTCTGTTTGATATCTATGCAAATGACAATACACAGCGCCATCTGGTCGACGAAATACAGATAGACAGACGGAGAGAGAGAAAGAGACAGACAGACAGACAGACGGAGACGGACACAGGCACAAAGCCAGAGACAGAGAGAGGCAGGCATACAGGCAAAGACCCAGCGTCCGGACAACACGGCTTCAGAAGCAGTAGACAATGATGAGAATGAAAGAAAAGAGGAGGAGGAAGAAGAAGAATGATGATGAAGAAATACAGGAAGAGCAGCCGTGGGATGGCGAGGAGGGTAAAGAAGACTTGAAGAAGAAGAAGAAGAAGAAGAAGAAGAAGAAGAAGAAGAAGAAGAAGAAGAAGGAGGAGGAGGAGGAGGAGGAGGAGGAGGAGGAGGAGGAGGAGTTGGAGAAAGAAGACAAAGAAAAAGAAAAAGAAGAAGAAGAAGAAGAAGATGAAGAAGACGAAAAAGAAGAAAAAGAAGAAGAAGAAGAAGAGAAGGAAAGGAAGTGGAATACGAGGATGACGGGGAGCAGGAGGAGGAGAGGCAGGAGGAGGAGGGGATTGAGGCAGAGAATGGGCGGGGTTGTTAATGCTCGTCTCGACAGCTGCTGGAGCTAGAGTCGTCGCGATGATGATGTCGCGATGCCTCCTCCTCCTCCTCCTCCTCCTCCTCCTCATCCTCCTCCTCCTCCTCCTCCTCCTCCTCCTCCTCATCCTCCTCCTCCTCCTCCTCCTCCTCCTCCTTCTCCTTCCATGCATGGTTCGACTGCAAAGGAAGAAGACCAGCAGAAGTCCGTCTGCAGCAATTAGAAAAGCAGAATCAGTTTTGCACCACATCCTCCTCTGCAGCTCATCATCATCATCAGCAGCAGCAGCAGCATCATCATCACCAGCAGCAGCATCATCATCAGCGCTGCTCTCCCAACCAACCGAACAGCCAATCACGTTTCAGCACGTCTTCGTCGTCGTCGCCGTCGCCGTCGCCCTGTTATGCATATTTAGATGGTCACTGAAACAGCAGAGAATTAGTATTCCCTCATAGAAGCAACCCTTGGTATATGACGTGCTAGCGATTTCATTTTCTCAGTCTCGGCATATAAGGGTCCTTGGCTAATCTCTCCCTCGCCGCCTGATCTTTACACAAACAGTGTACGGTTGATGTACTCATCTGGTGTTGAGTTCCAGTGGAGCAAAAGAAACATGTTTAGATCTCCAACCTCCGAGTTGACACACAATGACACTGGAATCTTGACACTCTCCAGCATGTAAAGCAATTGAGAATCACGCATCATTCTATCTATGGATATGATAACGTGACTCTTGATACTGACGAAATCATTTTCAGTCAAAATGGCCAAGATAACCAAAGTTATAACATCTTCATTCTCTGTCAACAGGAACACCGTAAAGAAAGTTCCTTTGAATTCTAAAGATCATTAAGCCGAGGCGCGCACAACACGACCGCGCAAGAATAAGCTTAATATATGACTGCAACGATAGGAAGAGATCGTCTTTGCAAACTTCAATGGGCCACTTGGGCCAATGATCCATTCAAAGAAATGAGCGAAAGCTTAACTATAATCGGATGAAAAGAACGAACGAAAGAATGAAAGAAAGAGCGAATGAATGATTAAATTGGCAATTGATCGAATGAATGAATGAACGAATGAATGAATGAATGAATGAATGAATGAATGAATGAATGAATGAATGAATGAATGAATAAAGAAGCGAATGCATTGGTGAATGAATGACATGAACGAATAAATGATTGAATGAATGAATGAATGAACGAATAAATGAATGAATGAAGGAAATGAGCGAACGAATGAATGAACCAACAAACGATTGAAAAAATAACAATAAATAAATGAACGAACGAATGAATGAATGAACGAATAAACAAGTTAATAAATGAATGAGCGAACGAACGAATGACTTCAGAATGAAACGAACCTTTGCTGTACGGATCTTTGTCTTTGTTGGCTGCTGTCAGAAGTTCTTCGTACGACAACTCAGGGAATTTCAGCGAATGGACAAGATAAGGAATCGTCACTGAACGACCAAACAGACAGACACATAAACACACACACACACACGCATGCACACATACAAGCAGAGGTGACAACAAACGCCACTTTTACTATCCAGTTATGAAGTAGGCCTATATAGTGCGTACTCAGTTAGTGTCCAGTAACTGTAACGGCAGCAGTATAGCCTTTGCATTCTCGACCTACATGTAGGCTAGAGTTCTGTGCCTTCTGTTCATCGATGCCGCTTTGACTGAGCGCCTTTGAATAAGCCAGTTCATGTTACTCAGTTGTTTGGGTTTTACAGAAATCTCGAGGTTGAATGCGATTAGGTCTACGATTAAGGGCGATGACGATACTCTTAAACCGAGTAAAGTGATTTGCTGAAGTCGAAGAATGTATCACGTACATTGTAAGCTCAGAAAGGTTTTGGTTGTGTTTGCCACGCTTTGCCAAGTTATAATATTATGTAGGACGAAAACGTAGGCGCATACTAAAAGTGAAGCTAAGTCACGTACGGTATATATACCCAAGTTCTGACGTTAGTGCTTCCATAAGTTTGCCTCAAATTGCCAATCGAGTCTTGAAGTGCAAGATTCGCCTGTTTTAGCTTGCAATGGATATGCCTATCGACTGCAATGCATGATCTGTCTGTCCTCTGTTTTCCTAATACGACTGAAGTTCAGAGCTCAGACTACGATTTTGGATAATGGGTCTAATTTTGTGAAAATATAAACTATAGCCGCACTCTCAACAGCATGCATGTGTAAGATGGCACACTATATCAGACCTTGAAGGAACCATTTTACATTTTCTTATTCACATCTCACTAAATTCACAACAAGGGATAGCAGTGCTTTTTAATCAGATGATCTCGATGACGATAATTGTTTCATCGCATTTCCCTCGTGTGACAGCAATCGTTTTCTGACGAAAGATTATAAAAACACTGAGGTCAACCTAGTGTACTATACGTTTACTTTGTATACACAATATTATCACTGAGCGTCTGTCATACAGCGCCTTACGTTTACTCACCTAGGCAAGTGTTGTTGGCAAGTCGCCACTGAATCCGCTCGCACCTCTCCCTTGTTTTGCGTTTTTTCATCGGACATGCGCAGTCGAACAGTTCCGGTTTAGCTTCTCGGAGGGAATTGATGGCGCCAAAACATCTTCTCCTTCGAGCAGACGACAAACACGCAACGTAGAAATATCTACCCATTCCCACCACCCATGCATAGATCTATCTGACTATTCTCATCTTTTATATAATTTATATAGGATATCAATGCAAATACAATTAATTCTGATAACGTTGTAGTAGTAGTATAATTATAGTGTGCAGTTACTGCAGTACGTATAAATATGTAGGCCTATAATGGCAGGATGCAGAGCTAGCGGTATGTAAACTTGTTTGAGTTCATTATACGTAAAAATATTTATGTAAAGGTAAATTTAGGCAAATGGCAATTTATACATGATGTAGACTCTATAGATACGGTATATGCAGCCAATAGCATACTCACTGACAGATACTGCTTATTATTGTGTGTGTGTTTGTGTGTGAGCGTGCATACATGCGTGTGTGCGTGTGTGTGCATGTGTGTGCGCGCGTGCGTGCGTGCGTGTGCGTATGCGTGCGTGTATATGTGTGTATGTGCATGTGCATGAGTGTGTGTATATGTGTATGTGTGTGTTGGTGTGTGGGTGTGTGTAGGTGTGTGTATGTGCGTGTGCATGAGTGTGTGTATATGTGTATGTGTGTGTTGGTGTGTGGGTGTGTGTAGGTGTGTGGGTGTGTGTGAGTGTGTGTAGGTGTGTGGGTGTATGTGGGGGTGTGTGTGGTTGGGTGTGAGTGTGTGAGTGTGTGTGTGTGTGTGGATGCACCTTTCGCTGGCGACGCATTCGTTCTGCTTCTTCTTCTCTGGACAGAGGTTACGGTATTCGGCGAGCAGGTGCTTGCAGTTCTCATCGTGCAGACATTGCCTTCGCACCCCGATGCATGACGGGAGGAAGTCGTCGTCGATGGCGCCATCTGACGAGTCTTCCTCGTCGTCGTCGTCCTCTTCGTCGTCGTCGTCATCTTGTGCCTCAGTCTGCGACTGCTGATGCTGATGCTGACGCGGTTCCAGCCAGGACACGTTGCTATGGATACCTGGATGGAGCACAGAATGATCAAATTCCATCGCCAGCGTTCAACAAGAGTGCAAGTAACGAACTGTAATGCTGTAATGTAACTACGGTATGACTGTTCTAGTGACCTATGTAGCTTCCGAGATTCTTTTGCAGATTTTACCCGGTTGAAATACAACAGATGCCATGATTGCAAAGCGCACATAACGCAGCATTTATATAGTCTAAACCATGCAGAAATAAATGCTTTACAAACAATGCAACAGTTATTATAAGACAATGGGACGCCTTGGTGCTCGTATAGTGCTAGTAGAGACGCTTCTCTTCCAGAGGTCATTGTTATGTTTGAATTCACAATGGATCAGAACTTCCTTGGATGACGAATATAATATTATTGAAAATAATAATAATAGCAGACATAATAATAATGATAATAATAATAATAATAATAATAATAATAATAATGATGATGATAATAATAATAATAATAATAATAATAATAATAATAATAATAATAATAATAATAATAATAATAATAATGATGATGATGATGACGATAATAATAATAATATTATTATTATTATTACAATAATAGTAATAGTAATAGTAATAATAACAATCATTATTATCGTATTTTTAGCAGTATAGTAGTAAAATCAATGATGACAATGATAACGACAGATAATTAGCACTACTGTGTTGTAAAAGTGCAGTTGTGGTATAGTAGCATTAGCTGCAGTGGCAGCAACAGCAACAGCAGCAGCATAACAGGCGTTGTTGGTGTACTAGCATTAGCAGTAGCAGCCGCAGCAGCATTAGCATTAGCTGCAGTGGCAGCAACAGCAACAGCAGCAGCATAACAGGCGTTGTTGGTGTACTAGCATTAGCAGTAGCAGCCGCAGCAGCAGCCTTGTTAATAGGCATGGTATCAGTAGTAGGCTATTAACGTAGTTTTTATGATGATAGTGATGAATAGTATTGTACGTGTTGGCCATCAGTATACAGTTATAATTAAGCTTATAAAGAGTGTGTGCACTGAGCTGCCATGATGAGGTCGATTGACTGACCGTCTGGAGTGATGCAGTGGTGTAGGAAGATGGTCTTGAAGACGGCGAAGCATTGCTTGGTCTTCGCTTCCGTTTGATTGCAGGTACAGCTGCGGATGAGCGGATGCAGCTGGAGGGAGACGAGCAGACGGCGACACTCAGACCGACTCACCAACGGACACGAATAGACTACGCAACAAACAACAACAACAACAACAACAACATATATAACATCATGATGATTATAATATGCAACATTATAAATAGCATTCGCAACGTTGCAGCGCTTTCGCTCGCTCATCAGAATCTTATGCAGCACAACTCAACGACCATCAACTTGATGGTCGTTGAGTTGTGCTGCATCAAGTATAATAGCATGCAGTGCGACGTGGCTTAATAATCAAGTGTCTAATTGTACAGAATTATTATTTAATGAAATCATCGGATCATCGGTGTCTAACAGTCTGCTCTTAGCTAAATTCAGAGCTGCTCTTGGTGAACTGAACGAACTCATTCGGTTGCTGGACATAGGCTACTCCTTTGTGTTTAAACTCTGACCTCTGTATTATATGAAATCTACATTCTGTGTCTATATAGTACATCATAATTATATATATAACCAATGGTACATCCAACTATACCCAACGGCACATCATAGTACCCAACGGAACACCACTGTACCTGACGGTAAATCACAGTACCCAACGGAACACCACTGTACCCGACAGTACATCACAGTACCCAACGGAACACCACTGTACCCGACAGTACATCACAGTACCCAACGGAACACCACTGTACCCGACGGTACATCACAGTACCCAACGGAACACCACTGTACCCAACAGTACATCACAGTACCCAACGGAACACCACTGTACCCAACGGCACATCACATTAACAAAAGGTACACCGCAGTATCCCCAGCGCCATATCATAGTAATCAACAAGACATGATTACGCTGTCAATGCACAAAGACTGGAGATGCGAAAGAAGTAATATTGCTCTGCGGCTGACATTCAACGATTTAACGACCATTTCTGTCCATACTTCTTCCTGTCATCCCTCCGTCCGCCCATCCATCCGTCCGCCCCTTCGTCTGTCCCTCCGTCCCTCCGTCCATCCATCCATCCATCCATCCATCCGTCCCTCCGTCTGTCCGTCCGCCCCTCCGCCCGTCCGTCCGTACGTCCGTCCCTCCGTCCCTCCGTCCGTCCGTCCGTTCCCTCCATCCGTCCGTCCGTCCGTCCCTCCGTCCATCCATCCATCCGTCCCTCCGTCTGTCCGTCCGCCCCTCCGCCCGTCCGTCCGTACGTCCGTCCCTCCGTCCCTCCGTCCGTCCGTCTGTCCATCCGTCCGTCCGTCCGTCCCTCCGTCCATCCATCCATCCGTCCCTCCGTCTGTCCGTCCACCCCTCCGCCCGTCCGTCCGTACGTCCGTCCGTCCGTCCATCCAGTCCATTCACTGAGTCTATTTACTCAGACTCGTTCACGAATATCCCATCAGTACGACGGCCATTGATAGCCCCAATGTCCACTTCGAGCCCTGGGCGAAGCTCCACCAGGGACTTCTTATACCCAGCATCTGAACGCAAAAACTATATAGGGTGCAGTATACATCGCCTCAGAACTCCATCCTCAGATTGGTGCGACATCTACATAAATCTAAGCGCACTCTTTCGGAGGATAATAAGCATAAAGAGAGTTTACTTCTATGCTGATGCCTAGTCAATATTAGAATTAGTCAGGTATGACTGTATAGTGTATATCATGAGTGTGTACATAGAGTGCATGGTTCGAGTTTGTGGAGAGAGGATTCTTGAAAAGCGTTCAAGTATTTCCGTGTTTAAAAAAACTATTTTTCGTATAATATAATGTGTGTATTATGCACTCTTATATTCATGCATTGTATCTAAAGATACACAACCTACATAAATTATCTTTTTGGCGCCATTCGAAATATAGTATAATGCCCACAGGTTGAGCGACAGTGAGCACCATGTATACTCCATGGATCGCCATTCGCCTGTAGGCTGAAGACAATTGTCACTCCAAGACAAACACTTGGAGACGAAAAGCATCGACAAACGGACGGACGGACGGACAGACGGACGTACATGTAAGGACAAATAGATGCACTGAAGGAAGGACAAGAACTAATCAACGATGTTTTGGCAGGCGCTATATACATCACAATAATTAATCAGACGCATTCATAATTGCAATCATGATAATGACAGTCGTTATTTCCTGCAGCCAATCGGATTTCAATCTGGAAGGATTTACGATTATTTACTGCATGTAATCTTACTCAACTGTTATGCTGTGCAGTATGATTAGCGCGCTATAGAAATGTGTGAATCAGAATTTAATTAATTGCGACACGGAATATAAATGCTGTCAGTTAAAAAGAATTATTAATAACACATGCAGACTGGTCACTAAAGATAGGCCTAAACTTAAGCATTAGGCTGTATGGTGCCCGGACAATTCGGAACCGGACAATTCGGAGCGGACAGTTCGGAGCGGGCAGTTCGGAGGGGACAACTCGGAGCAGGACAATTGGGAGCGGCTGAGCATCACTCTTATCAATCGAACCAACTTCTATTTGAGCAACAATTGCTTGCATAAATCCAATTTCTATATGACTAACTTCTATTTGAAAGATAATATTTTCATCAATCCAACTTTTATTTAAGCAAAAAATGTGGACGATTCGCTTCGAATTGTCTCCTCCGAATTATCCGGCTCCGCATTGTCTGGACATCAAGTCGTATACATGATTAGCATTAAAGTATTAAATTCGGACGAACGGGCGGGTGGGCGGACGGGTGGGCGGACGGACGGACGGAGAGTCTTTGTGGCTATGGATAGTGAGTGGACTGCAATGCAGACCGGAACTGTCTCTCAACTGGATGCGTGTTGGATGTCAGTGCTCAGCTCTCATCTAAACTCTTCGCCACTCTTCGTCTAATTGATGAACAAACAACCCTGGAGTGACCTGCGTTTGCCATGCTTCTATATATATATATATATATATATATATATATATATATATATATATATATATATATATATGTATATATAATTATGTATATATGTGTATATATATACGACGAAGGACACACATATACGATGAAGGATGTCCAACCGTGCAGCTGCGTCCGAAGATACAGAAAAAGTTCGTAATCGTGATCGTAAACTACAAATTCTAAAGAGTTGTTAATTCTTTGCGTAGGCTATATATATAATATATAATATATATTATATAATATATATATATATAAGAAGTTGGATTGGTGCATGGAAATAGCTCTCACCGTAAAATTAAATTGAAGCTGAATTAAAATGTTTTTGCTTAATTCAATGGGAGCCGGATCGATGGAATTCTATCTGCCTATAAATAGAATTGGGTTTGACTGTAAATATTCATTCATAATTGGAATTGCATCGATTAAAAACGTCTTGATTATATATATATATATATATATATGTATATAATTATATATATATGTTTATATATAGAAGCTGTATCGATGACAATTACTATTTTTACTCGAATATTCAGGGCAGGACACTCGATAGGCATTGCCTCTCATTATGCCCGTGTTCGTTCATCCACTGGCTTCCACAGCATACCAGGTACAACTTGTGTCGACAATACCATGTCGCCTGTTTAGGCTATATGGCATATAATACATGTTGCGCAATCGAGGGTAGACTTTCCTAACCTTCGACCATTTAGCAGTAAATCGTACAGGTCGTTAAAAATTCGATTTTAGACTACAAGGATTATAAGCAGACGTGTTGCTTTTCCAAAGTTCCCATGCACTGACACTTCGCCTCTATCAAGCACCAGACAAGCCAACCACTCCTGCTGCGGTGCACAGCAAAATATTACTGCCCGTGTATTCATACGCGGAACCATCAATCTTCCAACTGAGCTTTGAAAACAGAGAGCTTTGGATCGATTCCAATTAGCTAGGCTAATACCAGTTACAAAGCCTTTCGTATATATATATATACACCACACAGACCTACGTGTATATATATACACATTTGATTATAGACAGACTATATATATATGAACGACCCCTTATCAAGCGATGCTTCATGTTTTAAAGCATTGTCTGATGATGGAACATGGCTCCAAACATGTGAAAAGCAGGATTCCAAAGATTGGAGCTTTATGGGACCTCGTGACCTCCATTACAGCTCCAGTCATAATGCTTCATAGTGCGTCCAATGGCATATCATTGTATAACGACTCATGACCATATATAATTTTAGAGAGTCTCATTTTATATAATTATATATGAAAGTATTGGCATAGATGTAGTGTAAGTGTGCATTACATTTTTAGCAACCTGATTGATAGCATAATTATATAGTATATACGCGAGTCAACTAATGGACGCACACACACACACACACACACACACACACACACACACACACACACACACACACACACACACACACACACACACACACACATTATATAATGTATGCGGTTTGACATGAGACGACTTTTTGACCCATATCGCGTGCACTATATACATGTATAATTATCTGCACCGCAGAAGTAATCAACATAATTATATACTACATAATTATATAATAGCATTATATATATATATATATATATATATTACTTCATTCTGCAAGTATACTGAAAATTGCAATTGCATACCAGGACTTATATAATGTATAGTTGGACATTACATGTACAGTCGAGTTCGTAAATGAAATTATGATGTACAGGGTGCGCCAAAAAAAGTAATCCCCTATGGTTTTCAGCCCATATCTTGGCCAAACATACGAATTTTTAAATGAAACTTTACAGTCATAAAGGCAATTCATATTTACGTACAATGGTCAAGTTAAAAAAATATTTCAAACAGAACAAAAGTTATATATCTTTTAGTGAGGCTACCCACCGTTTTTTGACGATTCAAAAACGTGACGCAACAAAAAGTAACAAAAAAAAAATCTTATTATTCTGGCCAATATCTTGGCCGGAAGTAAGAATTTCGAAATGAAACTTTAAAGGCTTAAAGACAATTCATATCTACACACGATGGCCAGATTTCAGCAAAATATTTCAAACAGAATAAAAGTTATGGCACTTTTAAGGAGGCCATTCACCGTTTTTTGACGATTCGAAGACGTAACGCAGCAAAAAGTGGCAAAAACACGATTTTATTAAGTCTCGTCTCAAATAATTGTTATCAAATAGGCTTTGATAATGCCAGATGATCATTTTTATTACCATTAAAAAAGGAACAGGGCACCAGCGTATCTGCACGTCACTGAGAAGTCACTTAGCAAGATGACAATCAAATTGGTAAATAAGAAATCTGTCAGATCAATCAACATGTCCATCAAGAACTTTGCACACAGACTCAAAAGAAGTTTTGGCACTGGTGGTGGGCACATTGAACACAAGTTGTGAATCACTATCAAGTTCAGTTCCAAACAGTTATTTAAGATATGACTTGATAAAATCACGTTTTGGTTACTTTTTGTTGCGTTACGTTTTTTAATCGTCAAAAACGGTAGGTGGCCTCACTAAAAGTGGTGTAACTTTTGTTGTGATTGAAATATTTTGATGAAATCTGGCCATCATGTGTAAATATGAATTGTCTTTAAACCAATTAATCATGTCAAATATATTTTTAACCCCATAATAACATGACATCACATTCAATTGCAGCAATACAAAGATCATTAGGAAGAGAGAGAATATTATTATGCAATCGACAAGGTAATAGAGCAGTGGTTCTCAAACTTCTGCAGGCCACGAACCGGCAATAATTTTTTGCTAAAGCTCGCGGACCACTATGCCTCGCGAACCACTAACTGAAATGGCGAGCGCAAAAAAGCGACCTATAAATTATTATAACACAAAGACTATTAGAAGGCTATTTATAATTATAGCGGTTTGTTTCAATAATTAAAACATAGGCTATCCCTATATAAAATAGCATTTTACTTATTTCTAAATTTAATTCTCATTTAATTGCAAATTTAAAAGTTAACTCAGAGTTTAGTTCAAACGTCCCAGATAGATGAGGATAGAAATCCTTTACTAGAAACTTCTGAGAGTGAGGAGATCGATTGCTCAGTAGCGCCACCTATTGTAGTGGAAAGGCTCCTGAATATTATTGAACTAAGTCAGAAGCGATATGCGGAATTGGAAGATAATACTGAGAGAGTATTAGTGCAGCAGTCTAGACAGATAAGACGGCTAGGGGATAGGATAAAAGAGCTCACTTTAGGTATTTCGCCTGACAAACCTGTTGTGTGGGAGTCGAATCCTAACGAGTACCGGAATATTGGTGCTGTTGCTTCCCTAACGGGAGCCGCTGCATATGTCCTGACTTGGCCCTGGTAGAAGTGAGAGAAGGACGGAAATACCCTACGACAGCGAGCTATGGTGGAACCGAGTCCCTGTTGAGCCGAGCAAGCCCCTTTAACTATGATACCTCTGAACCATTAGGCCATAGGTTTAAGCCCACACAACAGTGCGGAGGCGTTCACGGGGGGTCACTGAGGCTGTTTATCCCTCGGCCCTGGTAAGTGATAGTGAGTTGGGAGGTAGCCAGACACGTGACTCCTTGCGGGAAAGGGGGTCCGTAACACTAATATTCCAGGGGCAAGTGCACCTCTTGCCCCATGTGCGGGCCCCATATGATTTTGCATTACCTAAATGGACCTAGGGGGTCATCCATAAAGTATGTCACGCTATTTTTGACCATTTTTGACCCCCCCTGTCACAAACTGTCACAAATCTCGGACCCCCCCCCCTAAGTACGTCACACTTTCGAACAAATTTTTCCCTTAATTAACACCTAATTAAAATTTAATCTAAAAAATCTAAAACACACTTCACTATTAAACTGTATTAAAATATAAAATCTCCACTTAACAGAACTATCACATTATTAAAATGACTTCAATAGTAGAATAGTTAATTGTCAACAGTTGTCACAGTTATTAACTCAAGCAGTAACTCAATCTAGATTGAATATGAAAACAAAAATTGCAGAAATTAGACTAGTACAGAATTATATAATAATTCCGGTAAATATTTAAATTCTGAATTTGTAAGTGACATTATTAATTATAAATGCAGCGGCCAACATAGAAACAACTTCCGGCTTCACGAAAGCAAGGGTATACATCAAAACAAGAATTCGCAACAGCATTATTACTAGTGCTCCTAGCGAGAGGAATCGTTAACAACACATTCAGGAGATTTATACGCATTTCATGCTAAGTATTTTGACATATTAAACTAATTCAAATGTTTCACAAACGTTCTGAAAATTATTTTTAAAGCTATTAAATTTTACAAAAAAAATTAAAAATTAATTAAAAATAAAATATAAAAAAAAGTGTGACGTCACACATGGCCTGACCCCCCCCTGTCACAAACTGTCACACTTCCTTCAACCCCTCCCCCCCCCGGAGCGTGACATACTTTATGGATGACCCCTAGGCCTATATGGTAGGCCCATGGCCAATGCCGTATTGAGAGGAAATAAACTCTGTAAATTTTTGTTTGGGAACCCGCTGCTGCCTTGGGCCCCGCAAATCCTAGGGCCGGGCCTGGAACGATGATTGTGCTACACTTCTTAATGGTGAACTCAAGAACGAACTAATGGCATTTAGTGCCTTTTCCATCCAGCTACACAATTAATTAAAATGTAATTACAGAGCTGTCTGTTCAGTTAGTAGTTAAGTTTAATTAAGATTAGGCCTACTGCATGACTTGTAAATGTAAAGCGCAATGTGTTTACAGGCGCTCAATTAAAGAAAAGATTATTATTATTTATTATTATTAAAATGTATGTATCCTACCCAGCGTTGCCGCTCCTTGGGTTTTTTCACAAGATCTTGGGTTTTTCGATCCGAACTTGGGAAATGGGGTTTTTTCGGGATGAACTTGGGCTTTTTGCTTGGGTTTTTTCGACGGAAAAAATCGATTTGTTTACATTTTTGAGAAATTGTCGACATTTTCGGGAATTTTTTGACATTTTCTGGAAATTTTTGACATTTTTTACGATTTGGGCCGGGATGACTAAAAAAAGGGGTCAATTTGCGAACATTTTCGAAAGATGAGATTTTCGGACAGAATATTCTGGATATTTTCTAAAGATTTGAGATTTTCGGACGGGAAATTCAGAAAATTCTGGACATTTTCGAGAGATTTGCCGAACTTGGGTTTTCTTGGGATTTTTCGGCCCTCCAACTTGTGGTTTTTCATTTTTTAGAGTGGCAACGCTGATCCGCCTCTGGGCTATGTTGAGATGTCGAAACCGTTTAATCGCAGTGGTTCTACACACACCAGCGTCTAATCATTTAGGTTTTCACCTAAGAAGTCTGAAAAGCCGCCTTGAGAAAAAATCTAGATCCTGAAAAAACCTATAAACCTGGACAAAACCGAAAAACCTAGATCGACGTGGAAAAAGCTATGAGTGGCATCCCTGTTCAGCTGCTTGCAGCTAAAATTATGTTAACCCAAGGTCTCCACCGATTTGTTCATTAGTCTACGTTCACTTATGCCTATGCAATAAACGCAATGATGCCTTAATGACGTCACTTTCTGTTGTAGTAGGTTGGCATGACGTTCTTCGACAGACGTGTATTGAAAACGTTTGTCTCGAGTCTTAACTGTTTTTGACAGAAAGAGTCGCTCAAACGGCCAGATTGACGCTCGCCTCCGCAAGTGTCACTGTTTAGAGGTCGCAATTGCGACGCCACATAAATTTCAGACATCTAGGCAATGTAATTGGCATATACAAATAGGCCTAGCTAATTTTCAAGTCGTGGCCTTTTACGGTGACTCATTTTTTTTTATCAAATTGCAGTTGCTGTTTTTACCACGCACATCGTTTTATCAGACAGTAACGAATCATAGTGCCCCTATTGTTTCTTAGTTGCGTCCAATGGCAACTACAGGACATTCCAGAAATGTGAATATAATATTGGCCTAAACACTGGTTTCATCAATACAATTATTCAGCAGTTTCTTTGTGATCGTGTGCAAATTACAATAATTATATGAAACAATTATAAGAATATATATATAGCATAGTTATTAAAAACACAAAACAAACTTAGGCTTGCAAAAGGGCGACAAGGTAATGCACATTTTGGCACAACAAAGATCACTGATCTTTCTTGTGTGCATTTCCATCTAAAGGATCCATGTTGACAGAGCCCACAAACCTGTAACTTTGCTTTACATGGAACAAGGGGCGAGAATCTAAGGCTACCTGTTCTTCTAACAGAACGCGTCGAAGTTACTGGCCTACAAATTACATACATCCCAGCCGGGTTACGAGCCCTGGCACTGGGATCGGCTGGCTTTTTTTCCGTCAGGCAACTCCTTTCCCTAACTCTCAATGCTCTAACTGTTCAACATCGTCAATAACTGTCTAGCTAACAAGCAGCGAAAACACAAGCGCTGCGGGTTATACAAGGGCAAATGTAGGTGTAAATCAACGTGTGGCGCTGTGGTCGATAGTAAATTATAGCTAACGCGATCAGGAGGGGTTCCAGTCTCGCCAAGACAGTATAATATAGGACCATGAGCAAATCCTTAGCTCACAGTGGCTCTTTAGTTTGCACCATTGTGTTCGGTCGATGGTCGTGTTTATACTTAGATTTATACGTGCACACACACCCACACACCCACACACCCACACGCACGCACACACACACACATATATATATGTATGTATATATATATGTATGTATATATATGTTTAGCCTATAAGTTAAGGCTAAACATGTTTATGCATAAACACACACACAAACACGGCCTTTGCATGTGCTATATGCTGGCGGAAATGACTGTAGGCTATAGGCTACAGTTAAAAACGAAGTTCATAGATCTAAAGAGTAGTTGCCTAATAGCCGGGATCATAGATTGAGTATTCGTGACTTTTGGGTTTAATATTCGTAAATATTCGTGAATATTAAGATTTTTAATATTCGTAAATATTCGTTAACGATTTAAAGTGAGCCATCGAAACCGCAATGGCACCCGGTAAAGCAGTTTACCTTTATGGATGTCTCTATATACGACATTCACTCGCATTCAGGGCAAGGCTGAATTAAAATATGCAATGTGCTTAATGTGCTGAGAGCGGGATAATTTTTGCTTATAATCTGGCACTATTATTTCCTGCGTTGGCATTTATATTTACTCATCCAGCTACACCGATATAAAACAACTTTACCAATTTGCAGTTACTATTATAGGCAGTTAAAAGTTTATTTCTAATTTAGCCTATATAACCTATTATTGCTGCTACTTGGCAACTGGCATCGGTGGCTCTGCCTCTTTCAGTTGGAGAGGATGGCCAGAAGTCAGACAAAGTGATTTCATTACATGTAATAAGTAGCGAATGTGATATGAATGCCGCATGGCCACATTAGCCAGACCCAGCAGAGACCTTGAAGTTTTTAATAATAAATCTATTAAAGTCAATTGTCACTTATACTGATACAGGTCTAAATGCGTAGGCTAACTCAATTTTGTACAATTCGTTCAGTAAAAGTCAAACATTTTCATAAATAACGAAATGAATTAAGAATAAAGAATTTATTGAAAGAACAAGAATAAAAATTTCTTGAAATAACATAATATTTTACGAATATAATATTCGTTGGCAGTTTTAATATTCGTTAATATTCGTGAATATTCGAAAATCTTAATATTCGTAATATGCGAATACTCAATCTATGGCCGGGATCAAAACAGTATGTCTGTTTGTCTGTGTGCGTATGTCTGTGTGTCTGTGCGTGTGTCTGTGTGCTCTCACGTCATTTTCTAGATTCGCGTAGAAGCTTGTAGAAAACGTGTGCTTCTTTAGCTGTGTGGCTGTCTGTCTGGCTATCTGTGTATTATACCTAGGTCATAGACCTGGTATCTTCTCGTTCTTTGTGGAAGTCTCTGGAACACTCGATAATTACTTAACCCTACCTGTGTACGGCTCTGTCCTTCTGCCTGCGCCTCTGCATACATATAGCATTAACAATGTAGTAATGGCACGAACCTTCCAGAAAAATCCACATAGATTTCCATTTCTATCACTATACATTGAGTGCATTGACTGCATTGAGTGAGGCGACAAACTATAATCACGCACGGCGCTCACTGTTTAACCAATTCAGAATTTTCATGATTTCGTCGCTCTGAGCAGTGTCGCTTCTTTTGTAAAAAAACCCTCTGTACAGACAGGCTTGTTTGCGTTAGCTCATCTTTGAAATGCATCAAACACATTGTTTTTATTTCAAATTTTATATTATTTTAGAAAGTTTACTAATCTACATCTAGCATTGCTTGATCAGCGTTTACTTAGCTATCGCTCACCATAATTAGCCTATAATAGATTAACAGAAAATAAGCACGAAACCATACTGTGACGAAACTGACTGCAATAGACGTAGGAAATTCAGAATGAATTTAAATTGTTTCAATGCGACATATGGATGAACATAAAACGCTTGCAATAATTTAATAAAATTAAATATTGATACAGAAATTTTGATAAATCTTGGGCAACTATTTGAATAATTTCACAAATATAAATTTATAATTACAATTTAATTTAACTCCGTTCCACGGACCGGTACTCAGTACTCCGCGGACCGGCACCGGTCCGCGCACCACCACTGTGAGAACCACTGTAATAGAGTATAATGTACATAATTATTTTGTGTATGAGTGTGTGTGAGTGAGTGAGTGAGTGAGTGAGTAAGTGAGTGAGTGAGTGAGTTTGGGTGTTTGTAATGTGCACCTGTTATAGCGCCCCTTCAAGCTCACTACTCAGAGGCGCTCCCGACTACAGCGCGGACAGTGGATCGGAATTTCACGCCGAAATGCTAAGCAATTGCGAGTGAAGGACTTGCCTAAGGTCCCAACGCGGCGACTTGAGGTGGATTCGGCTGTAAGGCGACGAAACTACCCAAAACACCACCGCTCCCACAAATGGATGTGTGTTTGTTTGTCTGTGTGTGTCTGTGTGCTTGCTTGCGTGCGTACGTACGTGTGTGTGCAGCATTCATATATACAGTTTGGGCAAAAAAAGAGACCCTGCCCTAGGTTTTTGCCAATATATTGGCCAAAATATTTCAAACAGAACAAAAGCTATACCACTTTGAGTTAGGCCACCCACCGTTTTTTGACGATTCAAAAACGCGACGCAACAAAAAGTAACAAAAAACCAATCTAATTATTCTGGCCAATATCTTGGCCAAAAGTAAGAATATCGAAAGGAAATTTTACAGGCTTAAAGACAATTCATACCTGCAAATGGTGGTCAGATTCCATCAAAATATTTCAAACCGAACAAAAGTTATACCACTTTTAGGGAGGTCACCCACCGTTTTTTGACGATTCAAAAACGAAACGCAACAAAAAAGTTAAAAAAACACGATTTTTTTCTCATCTCAAATAATTGGTATCAAATAGCCTTGATATTGCCAAATGATCATTATTATCACTATTTAAAAGAGAAACAGGGTACCAGCGTTGCTGTGCGTCACTGAGAAGTCACTTAGCAAGATGACAATCAAATTGGTAAATAAGGAATCCATCAGATTAATCAACAGGTCCATCAAGAACTTTGCAAAGAGACTCAAAAGAAGTTTTGGCACAGGTGGTGGGCACATTGAACACAAGTTGTGAAGCACTACCAAGTTCATTTAACAACATTTATTTGAGATGAGACTTAATAAAATCGTGTTTTGTTACTTTTTAACTTTTCGTTTTTGAATCGTCAAAAAACGGTGGGTGGTCTCACTAAAAGTGGTATAACTTTGTTCTGTTTGAAATATTTTGATGAAATCTGACCATCATGTGTAAATATGAATTGTCTTTGAGCCTGTCAAATTTCATTTCGAAATTCTTACTTCTGGCCATGATATTGGCAAAAAACCTAAATTTTTTGCGTTTCGTTTTTGAATCGTCAAAAAACGGGGGGTGGCCTCACGAAAATTGGTGTAATTTTTGTTATGCTTGAAATATTTTTATGAAATCTGGCCATCATGTGTAAATATGAATTGTCTTTAAGCCTGTAAAATTTCATTTCAAACTTCTTAGGCCTACTTTTGGCCAAGATATTGGTAAAAAACCTAGGGGGTCTTTTTTGGCCCACCCTGTACATATTCAAGTATATATATTATATATATATATATATGTATATATATACAAACTCAGACACTTAGTTGGAATGTCCTACAGAAATTTACAGTTCTAAAGATTCGTTATTTACATATAAGCATGCAGTGATCCGTGTTATAACGTGTATTAAACATGCATGCCTATTATGCTGCATGCGCAATTGTGTATGCATGTATTGTGGTACACTGTTTTCCCTTCTACATGTTTTTTTTTATTATGCCGACGGATCCGATAAACGGACTGCGGACTGCAGATCATGAGATAGACGACGTGACAGTCCTCCGCCGATTTATTGTGCTCCTGTCTTTCTCACGACTGCAGACGGACAGACGCCCGACAGAAGAGAAGACGCATGACGGATGCTCGCTTTATTGTCGTCGAGAGAAAGAACCAGCAACAAGAACGGCCTATCCGTTTCATTTCCTGTCTGTCCTCCCGAAAAATTACCAACACCATATATACATAATAATTTATACATAATATATATACATACATATATATACATACTATGTACATATACAATATGCATACATATATTTACATATTATATTTACATATTATATATATATATAATACAGCCGGATGTGTCATCGACTCATCACTGTGTGTATACCGGACGGTTAGCTTCTAGTCATTTTGAATCAGATAATAGGCGACGCTGCGAAGACACAAAGCTCCGTGCAGATTACTTAGTCCCGTGTTCTTAGCCGCGGGTGTACAAGATAGAGGAAACCGCACATACATATATGTATGTACATGTCTGTAAGGCATGCATATCCGCAGCGGGGTTTCAGGGCTTGAAGAAAAGTGTAATTGGTAGAGGCAATTGCCTTTTACCGTTTTACTGATTTTGATATCTTCTATTGAGGAGGATTTTATTTCGACGCCTCGCAGCGCTCTCCTCCGTCGCTCTCTTGCTCTGCAGGTTGGCTAACGGATTGGGCGGATTTAGCGGATTACTGATCCGGGAGAGATAACCATTCTGCATTCATTTTTCTAGCACATCGCAACAATTTTGTGCGTGAGCGTATACTCGCCAATATTTAATCTGGACGTTTCTTTGGGGGAAGCTCTCCCACGAATGGATACGAATGGATTCCCCAGTACAAATCGCGAGGTGCTGTACACAGAAAGTCAGTGTGCATGGATACCCCCCCAACCCCGAACAAGAAAAACCGAGCGGGCCTGTGTCCATGCATATATTGAGATGTTGGTAAAATTTGGTAAAACTAGAAGAAAATAGTAGATTTGTCGGAATTTTTTTAACCAAATGACTCAAAAAAGGTCGTCATAAATTTTGTGCCGATGTCGTCGGCGACCCAGCCATCCGCCCAAAAAATGTTCGCCGAAAATGGACTTTTTCTCGCCCCCAGAAACCCGATTTCCGCCCCCCCCCCCAAGCAAGACACCAGATTGAACACAGCGTATGCGTGTGTGTTTATATATGTACATGTAGGCCTAGGTGATGTGTGACAGTGCATGATTATGCATGTCTGTATACGCACATGTATGTAAGTATGTACCGGTATGTGTGTGTTTTGAGTATATGCACATCAATGCGTACTGCATGTATGTGTTTATATGTGCTCACGCGTGCGCCTGTATGTATTGTACACATGTATACGAGTCTTAAACGATATGAATGTTGGATACGCTACATGTATCTGGATGAACAGTGTGTCAAAAGCGGATTATATTGTTTGTATTGATCCTTCGCGGTCGTGAATCTGGCTTTCCGGCATATTCCGAAGAAGAAGACGCCAGGATCAAGAGGAAGGAAGAAGGAACCGAGTTCTATCAGACCATAGGGCACCAGAGGGAGCCCCTCGACCACCGATGAGGCCCCGGTGGAGACAGCGGCCACGGCCAGGGCCGCGGCCAGGTTGGCGCCAGTCGAGGCCATCCATGGTCGGGCTGTCGGTCGATAGTGTCTGGTCGATCCATTGATTCCGTGGCTCTCATGTATGAGTATTTATGATTGGGACGTCGTATAGAGAGGGTGAATAGCGAATGTAAGCTCGGTCCCAACACTAAACATGGATTATAGGCGCAGCGTATGATGATGATGCACTTAACTGAAGAGTAATACTCAACGTGTGGAAACAATGCGCATTAGATGATGACTATAATAGACCTATTATACACAATGGACAATATATGAACAGAACCATACATGTACATGCAGCCGAGTCCATGCACAAACGCTGTTTTATCTCACTCCAAAACATCGATTCGGACGATATTTATGTTTATATTTTATGGCCTTGATCTGGCGTTGCATGCATTTATATACAATACTATCCCTCATGGAGCAGTCTTTCTCTATACAGACTGTAACTCTACTGCTGCAAACTGCTCAAAAGCTACTTTCAGTTCATTTTAAAAGGCAACTTTGGAATTTGATCGGCAGTCAATTAATGCAACGCATCTTACAAATAATATAAATTATATAAGCCTGTTTACGTCTGCATGCATGCATCTATAAGGATGTATGGTTGTATGTGTGTGGTGTGCTTGTATATATACGCAGGCCTACATATGCAATGTATGAAATATGCATGCGTATACGTACTTCCAAGGGCAAGGACTGCCATGGTCTAACACTGTGCCTTTGCCATTGTAGGCCCTTCTATGTGGAATGACCTCCCTCCCACTATCCGTAGTCTTATTGGGGGTGTCATCTTCAGCTCTTCGCTACTTGAAGTCTTTTTTATTTCCTCAGGGCTGTCACGCTGAGAGCGCCTCTGAATAGCTAGTCTGTAAGAGGTGCTTTATAAATGCTTATTTACAATACAATACACTACAATACATACGCATGTCTTCCTATCCAGGTTCTCTGCCCTTACACACACACACACACACACACACACACACACACACACACACACACACACACACACACACACACACACACACACACACACACACACACACACACACACACACACACACACACACACACACTAGGGTGGTCCTTATTTTAAAAAGTTTGATTTTATAACGGGGCACCCTCTAAGTTGGTTTCTATTGATGAGAAAAAAATTGAGAAAAATTTTGGGGAGAATCTGAAGACATTTAGGGATCGCTACCAGAGGTTAAAGTTCAAGGTTAGAATTAATCTGGGCTTTGTGGTCCACTATGCGTAATTTCCATTAATATGCTTTCCAACCATGTTAATCGCTGTGATAGAATTTTTTGATAGACAACTACTCACATATATATATTAACACCTCCGACATCATGATTGCCACCTACTTACTTGCATGTATTTTATTGACATTTTTTTATAATGCATTCACAGCCATTGCATCTTTTGGCGGCAATTTCGCTTCATTTTGGTTTTTTCGTGTATATTGCATAATTTCGCTATTGTCAAAGAGAACACAAAGTTGGCAATAGACCTAAGTCTTGACAATGCCACGGTGAAAGTGAGTAACAGAAATACAACACTTGTAGACCTACTTTCTTTCGCACTACAATGTCTTGGCAATGATCCTGCAGGGTTCAATCTCTATTGTTTTTCAATGCTTAAGGAGTGAATAAAGAATCGGCAAAAAATTTATGAAAACTTGAAAACTGAATGCCAACCAGGAGTTCCTCTAATAATTCACTGGGATGGAAAGTTGTTGGAAGACATCTGCAGACTGCAGTCTGCAGTAAAGAAATAGTAGACCGTCCTCATGTCCTCGTTTCTAGAGTGTTGACCAGATCCTCGGTTTACAGAAGTTATCATCGGGACAAGAAAATCTTCAGTGTCTGCAGTGTATGAAGCGGTTGTGACTTGGGGCATTACTGATCAAATCAAATCTATGTGCTTTGACACTACATCAGTGAACAGTGGACTTAGAAATGTTGCCTGCATCCTGTTGGAACAGAAGCTGGACAAGGATTTGTTGTAGAGTGCATGTCGCTATCACATATGCCTAAATTAAGTTGGAGGCGGTGGTTATGTTTTCTCTTGGTTCACCGAAGGGTAAGGACATAATGATTTTTCCGCTGGGCTGCACAGAGCGAGGTTGATCGGCAAGAGCATTTACAGTGTTAAGATATGGATGTTCAAGAAAAAATTCAAGTCAACAAGAAGAGAATAAAGGGTATGGCTGACATCTGCCTGCTATACGTCAAAGTCTGGTTTCAAGCACCGTATGCACCATCTATACTCCTCAACTTGACCTGTAGAGAGCAGATCTTTAAGGACATTGACAAAATACAGGGAGATAAAATAGTGCAGTTGCAGACGTTGCAATGAAGAAATGTTTAGATGACCTTTGGTATCTTTCAGAGAAATTTGGTGCCTTTTGCGTTCTTTAATTTATGGGGCTTCCATTTATACCAAGCGCCAAATGATTACTACTCTGGACAAAATTTGGATTTGGAAACAACCACTTCAAAGAAGAACCTTGGAACCTGCTGTAATAAGCTCAATGCAACTGGAAGATTTTGTCATGGAAAACACGAGATTTTTCAAGTTTTCTCCAATAAGACGTTGATATACATTGTACATGGTCAAACGACACGAGAACTTCAAGTTAGATTAGGCCACTGCGAGCTCAGTGAAAGTTGTGAATGCCATTACAAATCGTGGAGTGACACTCATGAACATGTATAACAAGCTTCAAACAAATAATTAGGATCAGAGTCTGCTATATTGATTGTGAAGAAATATATATGGTATACCTATCGTCGCAAAAGACTGATGCAATAATGGAAACATTAACTGGAAAAACATTTTTATGTCCGTGTATGCGGTTCGTCCAAAATAGTAAACCAGTCCACAGGCCACTAGTCCACCTCCAGCACGGTCCATTGCCCACCAGAATTTATCTAAATTTGTGCATTCAACCATACATGTACACTAGTAATAGTATACAATATACGATATTCCATGTTTCGCCTGTGTCTTTACATTGATATATGTTACGTCCGGTAGCGACCCTTAAAACTCAAAGAAATCTGCCAAAAATTTCAGTGTGAATATTTTTTAACCTAAAGGTATAAGTTAGGAGGGTGCCCCGTTTAAAATTCTCCAAAAAATATTTTTACATGGAGCTAAGGACCACACTAACACACACACACACACACACACACACACACACACACACACACACACACACACACACACACACACACACACACACACATATATATATATATGCAGTGAGTTCGAATGTCCAATGTCGCTGTTAGGCCTACTTCCACTCCATCCTCCGCTGTGGATTCATCTTGAATCTTTCGTATCCGTCATCCATCATCCAGTCTATAGCATCATCTGTCTTGGTATTCTTCTTCCCTTCCCATCCATTTTTCTTCGATCACCAATCTTTGCAGAGAATCTCCTCTAAGCGTGTTTCCGATCCATTTCAATTGTCTTCCTATTATCGTTCTTATCAGTGTTCTTTCGTCTCCAACAACATCCTTTCCAGCAATTCTTCGTCTTTTTTCTGCTCCGTCCAGCTGATCTTCTCCATTCTTCTAAAGGTCCACATTTCAAACGACTCAAGTCTTTCTAAATCTTCTTTTCTCATGGTCCATATTTCCGAACCATACAGCACCACATATACATGCATGTATCATTGTCTGTATCTTTCTGTCTGCCTGTCTATCTATCTTTGTCCATCTTTCATGCAGCTCTTAATATAGCGCCTTTTAAAAAGGCAAACCTAGAGAGGCCGCACACACACACACACACACACGCATACGCACCCACACACGCACTGATTAACTAACCTAAGCATCTGTGTGTTTGTGCGTTCGTTCATCCGTGTTCATTCAGTTGCATTGATTTACAAACCGCCTTTCTCTGACAGAATCAATCACAGAGAAAGGGAACAGTTTTCCTGGACTGTATATATACAGTGGAGGCAATTTGTACCCAACCACCCACCCACTTCCTCCTAGCCCGCCCGCAGCAGAGTCACCGACTGAATGACCTTCTTACTCACTTGAATAGCCGCACACATCCGGAACGGCGTCGAGCTGTTCGCGGCAACCAGGTTCCGCCTGGCAACGCGTCTTCGCGTCATGGCAACGGATCGAGTCGTCGTCCATCTTGGAGATGTACCCGGTTGCCATGGTTACGGACAGAACCATCAGGTGCAGCAGCCAAGTATTGTAGGCCATGACAATCTGCAAGTTGAAGAAGAAGAAGAAGAAGAAGAAGAAGAAGAGGATATTATGTGTGAACAATTCACAGCAGGACATGAATGAATTGATTCAGTTAATAAGTCACTTATTCTTCTTCATTACTAATCCGTCGGCTGAATGAACGAATGAATGAATGAATGAATGAATGAATGAATGAATCTCTTTATTGGGGCAACTAACTATCTGGCTGATTCAAGACAATAATTCATTAATTCATTGCAACATGCAAACACTACTGTAATAATTGTTATCATCTCTATATATGATGATGATGATTATTATTATTGTTATTATTATTATTATTAGTATTATTATTATTGTTGTTGTTGTTATTATTATTATTATTATTATTATTATTGTTGTATTTGTTTTTGTTATTATTATTATTGCTATTATTATTATTATTATTATTATTATTATTATTATTATTATTATTATTATTATTATTATTATTATTATTATTATTATTATTATTATTATTATCATAACCACCATCATCATAATCATCAACATCATCATCATCATCACACGCATGACTGCTGTTATAATTATTGTACTCATATAAGCATTATCATCATCATCGTCATCATCGTCATCATCGTCCATCATCATCATTACCATTGCCATCAGTATTATTCACGCAGTTAGCTAAGTTCTTTGACAGAAATGTCCATACAACTGCCGCAACCTGCAATAATTTCTATTTTCATTCACGTGACGGATCACTTACACGTCTATCACGTGACTATACATCTATGGCAGGCGCTCTACAAATTACAGTACAATACAACCAATCGAACTGCATTACATTACAGCAAGCGAATAGACAAAGCATGTAGCTCAACGAGCGTGAACGAAAGAACACACGTAAGCAGAGAACGAATGAAGCTAAACGAATAAACCGGCGACATAATATCAGAGGAGACAGACTGCTCGCCGCGTTCCATGTTCTGCTCAGCACAGTCTCCCGAATGATCCGATCCGACGGACGATGGCGCCAGCACTGATTTATTTATATCGGCTGTCGATAAGAACAGACTATACGCAAGTCCTGTCTAATGTATGGGGCGCCGAAGAGGCGAAATTCGACGAAATCGATGCAGTTGCGAAATTTATCTCCATATTTACCAATTCGATGATGCTAAGCTAAGTTGGAGGAGACGTGCAGGAAGGCAGTCGTCTGTCTACCATGGAGCAGCTGTATATATATATATATGCATATGTGCATATGTAATACTATGTATATATATATGCGCATATATATATATACGTCGATGAAAGTAGATGGGATGTATTATCGGATCTAACGAAATGACTTCTGTAAGCACGTTATCGTAATGTAATGGCCATCAATCGATAATCACTTCCAGGAAAACAGCATTCCGTGCCTGGAATATATATGCATGAATGTATGTATGTATGTATGTATGTATGTATGTATGTATGTATGTATGTATGTATGTATGTATGTATGTATGTATGTATGTATGTATGTATGTATGTATGTATGTATGTATGTATGTATGTATGTATGTATGTATGTATGTATGTATGTATGTATGTATGTATGTATGCATGCATGTATGTATGTATTGTATGTTTGTATGTATGTATATATTGTATGTATGTATGTACAGTGGCGGCGCCAGGATTTTCGTTTTGGGGGCTGGATTTTGGGGGGAAAATTTCCGTCCACCGCAAAAATTTCAAAATCTTCAGCCTTGCGCTTCATTTGGGGGGGCTAAAGGGGGTAAATCGTCCAAATATTTCATTTTTACATGGCGAAAAAATAGATGGCCTTTTTTAGGGGGGGCTTAGCCCCATCCCCCCTAGCGCCGCTACTGTGTATGTATGTATGTATGTATGTATGTATGTATGTATGTATGTATGTATGTATGCATGTATGTATGTATGTATGTATGTATGTACATGTATGTATGTATGCATGCATGCATGCATGCATGCATGCATGCATAAATTACTGATGCATCAAACACAATATGTTGCAAATCCTACATAATGCTAATTATTTTCTGTGTGGACCGCCACATATCATGTATGTCTGCATGCATGTAATATGCATGCATCTATATTGCACAGCGTATTTAGACCGACCTTCCCTCTATAATAATAATGGATGACCACTTCTTAGTATATAATGTCATCCGAATTAGTTGAACTATGCCAATTGCAACCCTCTACCGTGCAGTTGAGGTTCGCAGTGAAGATTTTACCATATGGGGTCCTGAGAAAGTCTAGGGGTTGAGCTTCTTAGTCTGGGGGCAATTCTTGCCCTGGATCCGTGTGTATCCGCGCAGTTGAGTATGTACCTTGTTGCGTCTGTAAGGGACGTATTTTCCCGAGAGAAGCCTGTAAAGATATGGAGAACGATGCCTGGGCAATTCTTGCCAATTGCCGAGTGGCAACAACTGCATGGGTCAATCTCGCCTCCTGCAGTCGCTCGGTTGCCGTGACTTGCGTGCGATCAATCGTGAAATTGGCTTGCCATGGAACGAGCCGCAGCTCATGAGCGAGTGGAAAGGGGTAATTGCTCCTCAGTCAGTCGAGGTTTTTTGCGGGGTGGGGGGAGAGTGGATCCGTGAGGGACTGAAGGAGATGGGCGTCATGCTTCGAGACCACGTGATCGACTTATAGGCGCCCTCAACTTGTCTTCTTTAAAGTGTAATTAATTATTGTGTCAACTCGTGGAGACCGTTGTTCCTTAACCATTGCCGCATCCACGCACATCCACTTCCATGCCATTGCATTCCAGGTGAACAGCAAGGAAGGATCGACCCATCGGTCCCCCGTGGGGGGGGTACACTGCCGGTTCATCTCAGTAACATTCTATTATTACCACAATATTAATTAAGATTCTTCAGCCATCTTCCTCTGTATCTTACTGATCTGTCTATGACAGCGGTTCTCAACCTTTTTAGTGCGGCGACCCCTTGGTAACATTTCGAAAGTTGTGACGACCCCCAGGGCTCCAACAACAAAATTTATTGAGTTACCTCCTTTCACTGCAGTTTTGTTACCATTGTCCATTGTTATGCATTTACATAGCCTACTAGTAGGCCTAATTCGAAAACTGCTTTTGGTAATTGTACGAGGTTTCCTTTCTCTTGCGATTCTGAGAGCTACCTGCTATTCAGTATTTTCAGTTGAAGTTGACTTCCACAGCTACCACGTCTTGCTGTTGAAACTTTCCAAACCTGTCTCAAGAGTGCCTTCTTGGTGTCATCAGTTTTGTTCTTAAAAATACCAGTCATGTTTTCCTGCATAGTTAAGGGTGATTAGTATCTTAATGGCAAATCAGTTTATTTGTCGGGCCTTATTAATTTTTTAAATTATTGAAAATGGCAGTAGAAATAAAACTATTCATGCGGCAACTACCGGTATTAAACAATAGGCAACTGTGACAATTTTTCCTTTCTTAACACTAATTTCACCTAGCTGTTTTGATTTGGGTGGGTATCAATTTCATAAATTTTATTTGTGTTCTTTATGAATGCGCCGAGCAGGGTAGGGTTTTGGAAAGGGGATGTGCTCCTCATCATTGTCAAATTATTTAAAAATATCCACACCGCAGTGGTAGCATTTTAGGCTGTCATTTTTAAAAAATATATATAATTTCAGTGCTAAAAGACATAATGTAAGACTTAAATAAATGCCCCCATTGTTTAGTTTTTCTTAAATTTTCACATCATAATGGCTGCATTTAAAGCTGTCATTAAGAAAGGTAGCTCGTATTTTCAATGCTGATAGTCATGGCTAAAACTTCAGAGTGTCGACCCCCAATTGCTAAAAAAGTTTTGGATCTGCACACTGTAGCCTAACTGTTACATTTTCAGCTGTCATCTTAACAAAATTACTCATGATTTCAGTGCTCATAGACATTGTTTAAGACTACAATAAATATTCACTGTAGCCATTGATTTTAAAAAAGAATGGTAAGAATGGTAAGAGTGAAATTTACACTTGAAAAGTAAAATGGTAAAATTTTAATTAACTTGCTGCCCCAATCAAACGAATGGCAAGAGCATAAGTAAAAGTTTATTTTGAGTTGCTCTAGCACAGTAGATATCGTTGAAATTGCTTTTGTATCTTTTACAAATTTCTGAAGGGTCCAGGCGACCCCTGGCAAATCGTCGGGCGACCCCCGTGGGGGTCGCGACCCACAGGTTGAGAACCGCTGGTCTATGACCTCTGACTTCCGTCTGTCTTTATCTGTTTGCCTGTCTGTCTATCTGTCTGTCTGTCTGTCTGTCTGTCTGTCTGTCTGTCTATCTGTCTGTCTGTCTGTTTCTTTGCATTGACGCAAAGGTCGACTCTGCAGCCTGTCATTCACAAGGAGGCGATGGTAAAATCGGCAGTTGGGCTGATGGGCGCCTTGAATGACTGCCATCTATAGTTGAATCCGACTTCTGTAATAACTTAATATCTTGTGTTCGCAATATAATCTATGAACTGCAATCAAGATGCGTTCACGTCAGTTGCACGAAGATCATTAGAACTATTATTACAATTATTATTTGTCGAGTCTGTAACTGACAAGGTTTCTCTTAAAATCTCTTTTCACTATTCGAACAAAGCTAGCGCTTCGTCCTCTTCTCCCACATAATTCTCCTCCTCTTCTTCCTCCTCTTCTTTTTCTTTTTCTTCTTCTTTTTCTTCTTCTGCCTTTTCTTCTCCTTCCTCCTCCTCTTCTTCTTCTTCTTTCTTCTTCTTCTTCTTCCTCCCCCTCCTTCCTCCTCCTCTTCTTCTTCTTCTTTCTTCTTCTTCTTCTTCCTCCCCCTCCTCCTCTTCTTCTTTCTCTTGCTTTTCCTCTCCCTCTTCCTCTTCCTGTTTTTTTCCTTCTTCGTCAATGTTCTCTCATTTGTCAGGGCCAAGAATCAAACGAAGCCATTCTTCTCCATTCTTCTCCATTCGTGCCTTTCCTTAATTTCTTTATTACTTCGTCAGTTTCTTTTATCCATCATTCTCATATAGGCCTATTTAATCGAACGTCGTATTCTTTGCACCTCCCGGGGCTTTCTTCTCCACGATTCTTCCTTCGAACACTGTCCTCATTAGCAAATCTCCACGCAGTGTATACATTGTATACATTGTATACATTGTATACATTGTATGGCCAATCCAGTTCACTTGTCTGATCTTTATTGCATTGACCATTGATCTCTCTTCTCCCTTGGCATTTACTTGCAGCACCTCGTTGGCCTTACAATCCTCATGCGGTCTCCGTCAGAGCCATATAGCAAATGCCTTGAGCTTCTCCATTTCTGCCCGTCTAATATTCCATGCCTCCCGATGCGTGTATATAGACCTATATGTATGCAGTGTCATGCTCCCTATAGTATACTAGGCTTTCTATAATTCCTTTGTCTGCAGATAACATAACATTTTATTTGATAACCAATTCATTCATTACAGATAGTATAGTTATACATCAGTTATCTAATTTGTCGGTTCATCCAGGAGACCCAAAAGGGGCCAAAGGTCCCGCTAGCCAGGGCCACCTGAGAGAATTTGGTCAGAAATAAGCAGCACGGCCGACTGAAAAGTAAAGCAGAAAGACAGTGTACCTCTTAGAAGCTCTCTTCTTTTCCAGAATACTTTCTTCTCTCCCATGCATGCCATTCTTATCGTCATCTGCTTTCATCTGTTTTTTAAACGTCAAATGTATAGGGCTATAATATATAGGCATATACCAAACCGGTGGACTTTCTCAATCTTGAACCCTCAACGACAACAGTCAATCTTTCCGTTTCGTGTCTGTGGTCAATATCATTACATTTGTTTTCTTTCCATTTATCCTCGTACGGTACTGTTTCTTGACCTCTCCGTCCAGTGGCAGCGCAGGATTTCAGTTTTTAGGGGGCTGAATCCTCGCGGAGGAAAAAATAATTAGCTCCCTAGCACGCTCTGTCTCCGTCTAGACGCTTTGGATACACACTGGAATATTTTGTTCCTGGGAGACAATCTTTTTACAACTGTGAATCAGAACTAATGGCTTCAAGGAAATGTACAGCATGCAATCAACATTGACCTGGACAGTATATCCGGAAACTGGTTCGAAGGTCACTATCGCCCGGTCGAGGTTTCACCTTTAGTCTGGCACTTCTTCGGGGGCCTACGAAAGGCTCTTCCGTTGAAGGAGGAAACCTTCTTGACTTTGCACATATTTGGGAGTTGAGGGAATGGTGGGTCTGGTTGGTCGCCAAAAATCAAGGAGTAAAGCCGTCTGCATGGTTTCCGGTTATGTCTCAGAAATGCGGTAATTTTCATTATATATATACATATATATATGTATATATATACTTTATCTGAGCAATGTTCTGTAGAGGGTCAGACAGGCCATTATATAATACACGAACAAATTCCAACTGGTGCTCTGTACAGTATCCGGATTTGATTATCATTAATCCGAGCAACATATATCACGGACCAGACCCGAAGCGAAGAATATTGCTTCCTCGGCCTTTTCTTTGTGATCTCTTTGTTTAAGCGAATCCTATTTCTTATTTCCCTTGATATGTTCCATAATCCATTTATCAACGGCTTATTTCAGAGCACTCAACCCAACTCTTAATTTTTGCGATCTCGCTGTTTATCAGAGTAAGCGGTGATTAAACTATACTTTCTGCAATTATCATAGCAACATTCTACAGCTTACAAAACACGATATCTGCTCATCACAATCCCTGACTGCATGCATGGTCCATGTACATGTACAAGTCTCTTATTTTTTATTAATAATCTGTCCTTCCAGTATAATTATGCTCTCATCCAATTGAGTATAGGCTATTGCCCATGCTTACAGGTTTCATAACGCGTGAAATATGATGCAAACCGTCCGTCGATTACTTCAGCAAAATACTAAATTTTCTAAAAGCATTGCATAACGTTTGCGTGTATACTGTAGAAGTCAAGGTTTAGATCAAAATGCGAAATGCTATAACACGCAAGAACATATCATGATAAAATGAAAAGTCGAAATAAATAGTCTATGCATAACACCCTAGAATTAAATGTATCGGATTTCTTATGCCAGATCTCCTTTCTCACGTGATAGGTATCACCTTTTTGGCTGCATGGATATTTCCTTTTCAGGTGACAGATCTCATCTCTTGGGTAGCGGTGTATCTCATAGTTCAGATGACGAATATCGAATGCGTTATAAGAACCGGCTGGATCTCATTTAACTACTGTTACTGTTTCCTAATATCCACGGCTCATAGTATGGCTTTATGGTCATGGACGGCGTCCATGCACTTATTTTAAAATCTGCACACCGTCTTGCCACTTATTAGGCCAGTATTCCCGGGAAAGAGAAGGGGTCCAGGCACTTCTTTTACTACACTATAAGCACTGCTAATATATATCCCACACTCCTATATCTGTTCAACTAAATAGTTCTGTAAAGCTTCAGTTTAGTCAAGTAGGCCTACGCAGGCATATATATATATTACATATATATATATATACTAGCTGTGGTACCCGGCGTTGCCCGGGAAATTTAGGGTTCGATCCGCTTCGGCCACAACCCCACCACACAACACTCCGACCTCTACCGGTACGCAACCCGAGAAATTTGGGTTTCACGAAAATTTCCACCCCCATCCGACCCCCACCCCAACCCATCCACCCCACCCTTCCACCCCAAACCTCTCCCACCCCATTCCACCCCCACCCCATCCACCCCAACCCCCTCCCACCAACCTCTCCCCATCCCACCCCCAATTCATCTCCCTGCATCCCAGCCCCTCCAACCCCCACCCCCACACTCACCCACCCCAAGCCCCACCCCTCGACCCCCACGCCATCCCACCCCACTCCTCATCCCCATCCACCTCCACCACACCCCCTCCCCGACCCCTCCACCCCTCGACACCACATCTCGCCAACCCCCAACTCCACCCCTCCACCCCCCTACCATCCCACCCCTCCCTCACCCCGCCTCTCCCTGTAAGCGACCCGTGAAATCCGTAATGGCAAAAGAGCTTAAACACCTTTAAAACGGCGAAAATGACGGCTTTTATACGTGGCAAGCGAATGAAAATTTATAGCGAAAATTAGTGTTTTTGACCCCCCAGCACCCTGGCCCCAATGGTGGTAGAGATTTGCCAACCACTGATCCGGGGGGTTCTGATGGACCTCTATCTAGAAAAAAAATTCAAATCAATAGCTGGGTTTTTGTGAAAAAAATGTGGGGGTTTCGCCCCCCACCCTGGCCCCCATGGTGGTAGAGAATCGCCAACCCCTCGCCTTTGCGTCTCGTGCCGAGACCTACACAGTAGTGAAGGTTTGGAGTGAAAAGCTCAAAAACTGTGAGCGTGCATTCTGGACAAAGTCACATACATACATACATACATACAAACATACATACATACATAGTCACATCCTTCCTTATAGATATAGATATATACTGAACTATACTGAACACGTATCACCTATAAATACATAGGCTATGCCGTCTTAAAATAGCAGTGCTAGATGTTAAAGTTCTTTAACGCGTGCAAACTATAAAATGCGTTTATAGCCAATAGTGCATCTGCAAGAGCCCACGTAATATGCGGCTTAAGGATCCCATTGCAATATGGATCCTGCGTGATCGTACTCATCGTGGCTGGATTTAGAATAGAACGACCCTCACATTGATTCGCCCATCAATTATTATGCCCAGGTTAATATAATTACGGAATAGCGCTACAAAAGTCATTTTATGAGACGAATCGACATTCTCTGGGTTATGTACGAAACACAGGGTGTGAGCAGATTTATATAAGTAGTCCTATATGAACACACGCACACACGCCCGCGCATACTCGCACACACAAACACACACACACGCACATCAATTCACGGTTATCTATAAGCGTTTGTTTGTATATGGTCTATTTGCATGCTGTGCAAGGCGAAGGATATTCAGTTAGTTACCCATAATTCTTTTGGATTACCCAAAATGCCACTGTGCTCACCCAGAATACCATAAAATTATGCGCCATCATCAGTCCTTCGGAAGACACTATAACCTACGTGCATACGTTCACGAAATAGACCTATTATAGCCTACACATATACACGCCGCCCAAGGCTTGTCTCGTAAGTTAATTCTTATAATTATAGTCTTTTCTGCAGCTATGTCACAATGTTTATCCGTGCATCCGCTGTTCACGCATGCACCTCGCTCTGGCAACCTCTTTCCAGTTCTTAATCTGTCCCTTCTCACTACAACACTGTAACAACACTCCATCTTTTTGTCGTAAGGTAATGACGAAATTTGTTTCGCGCCTAATTTTACATGCGGTAACGAGAGGATAGTCACCTGCTGCATAGAAAAATGAATACCAAACTGTCGCTGAAGTGACTGAATTCTGAGTTGCGTCTAGATGCAAGTGATGGATTTTTATCTGTAGATGGTTTGACTAACAACACAATTACCTTTGTGTTTGACTAACGCTGCATTTATTTATAGATAAAATAAGATACGGAAATTCTTTAATTGACAATTGCTATCCGAATTTTTGTGTAGGCCTGCAGACATGGCAATAAACGTAGGGACCTATAGCATCCATACAGTCGATCAAAAGTCAAATACTTCTAAATCACCGATTATTCTAAATCCAATGTATACATACGGCTATGTTTATGATAACAAACTATTTGCATCGCATTTTGAATTTACATGACATTCAAATATAGGATGTTCCTTGTCAAAAATGATTTTCTCGTTATATGATCTTCGTGTATTTATAGTTTCTTTTTAAATTGATATAGGGCCTACATACATTTGTGCATAAATTAAGGTCCATTAATTAATCGCCAGTATTTCTCTCTGTGTTTTCTGTCGATTTTAAAAAGCAATTTGCACTGCATTGTAGACCTACGCTTGTTGATTAGGTGACAAAAATAAAAAAACACGATTTTTTAAAGACAGATCTCAAGGATTTGTTATCAAATTAACGTGATGGTGCTTCACAACCTGTGCTCAATGTGTCCATCACAGGTGCTCACGCTTGCTCTGAGTATCCTTGTAAGGTTTTTGAAGGCCTTGTTTATGTGGTCCAGAGTTAAATCTTTCCATATCTACTTCAATACGACCATCAATTCTCTTATCGCTTTTAGTTTTGGCCGAAGATTGTGTTTTTCTCAGGCATAACTCTCCACACTTCATAATACATCGGGTTCAAATCTGAAGATCCGTGGGCCATTGCCTCTTCACAATGAAACCAGAACAATAATTATTGACATTGAGCCGGTGTCACGAAATAGAGTATCCCCGTATTAATTGTATCCCCCAAATTAAAAAAAGTCGAAAAACCGCTTCCGCGTGTATTTTTTTGGCAAATTAATTTTCATCTGCTTTGTTTTGAACAATGACACTAACAGGTAGGCTATGTTTATTCCTACTAGATAATTTGTTTTGCCCTGTTTTTAGAGCACTTAAAACATTTATAACACTTAAGAACACTCAGAGTCACTAAATAAATTCGAGTTGCCGTTATCTGAGCATTGCTTAGGACACTTGAAACAATTAGAGTCACTTTAAATTTTGATTACAACATATTTTTTTTATTATGCGCATTTTTCAAAAAAGGGGATAGAATGGTTTATCCCCCCGGATAGTAACCTATAGACCGGTTAATTCCATCCGGGGGATAGATTAATTCATACCCCCCGGATAGCTTTCAGGGGGGATACTCGTTTTGTGGCACCGGTTTCCATAATCCATTTATCAACGGCTTATTTCAGAACACTCAACCCAACTCTTAATTTTTGCGCTCACGCTGTTTATCAGAGTAAGCGGTGATTATTATAATCATAGCCTCAGCTTCAGGACTTTGCTCTTAAAGTGTCTGAATGCACGTTTTGTCTGCCGTTCACACTTTGGGCATTTTAAGTTTTAGAAATTTAAATTTCATTGTTGCAATAATTTTTTTATATTAATCTACACATTCCTTATTTACCAACTTGATAGACTAAGTCATCGTGCTAAATAACTTCACAGCGATGTGCAGCTACGCTGGTTCCCTGTTTTTTTTCTAAATATTATTAATAATGATTATCTTGCAATATCAAGTTCGTTTGATAACAATCATTTGAGATAATTATGTATGAATAAAATCACGTTTTGTTACACTTTGTTGCGTTATGTTTTTGAATCGTCAAAAACAGCGGGTGGCTTCACTTAAAGTGATATAACTTTTGTTCTGTTTGAAATATTTTGATGAAATTTAGCCATTGTACGTAGATATGAATTGCCCTTAAGACGCTAAAATTTCATTTTAAAATTCTTACTTCTGGCCAAGATATTCCTAAAAAATGTTAGGGGTACTTTTTATGGCCCGCCCTGTATATGTAAAAACGGTCTAAACCCAGTAAGCGGTTTTTAGATACCTCGCCGACATGTTAAGGGGAATGACATTACAACGGCTCGCTTACTCCATGAAATAACCCCATATGTGTGCTCGTGTAATGCGCTATGACTTTCTGCATGTAATAATGTTCGTCCATCGCTCACCGCAGGCCAATTTGTCCCGTTTGATATCTGTCATTCACTTCTTAGCTCTCATTACAGCCCAGCCTAGACCCTGTGTATGTCCCTGTCCTTCCGTCTGTCAGTCCACTTTCCTATCTCTGTCAGTGTCTGGGTCTCTATGCGCATCGATTATGTAGCGCCTGAATTCCTTTCGTGGCCACGTGACTGCATGTATGCGTGTAAGACGTCGATGCCTTCCGTCTATCGATCGCAGCAGAATTATTCTCGAGACACCAAATGCACCAAATGCGTTTCTGCGGCAGACAAAGGAATTCGATCGCTGCTTGGAAGGGATCGCTCCTTCTCTGGAAGGGATCGTTCTTCGTCTGGGAGGGATCATTCGTTGTTTTGAAGGGATCGTTCTTTGTCTGGAAGGGATCGTTCGTTTAGAGATGAAGGGACACGTTAAGTGACTTCCCGTTCGAACTCGGTTTTTCCACCTGATTAGGTGACTTCAGCGCATTGGCAGGTAGCCGCAAACGCTGATGTATACGGAAGGAGAGATGGTTGGAGTGCATGGTGGGAAGCATGAATGAGAAACGGAATGGGAAGAATGATGGACGACTGGAGTGAGAAGAGATGATGGATAGATGGATAGATGGATAGATGGAAAGATGGAAAGAGAATGAAAGTGGAGTGGTCTGTGAAAGAGCGGATAGGATTGGACTGCAGACGAAGATTAAAGATAAGGATGGAGGAGCATTGGTGCATGCAATACTTGTGAACGTGTCAAACATGCAAACAGACAGAAGAAGACTGGAGAAGATAAGCAAAGACCAAAGACAGGCAGACAGAAACACGGGCCAAAAGGACACAGGCAAAAACAGACAAGCTACTGACTTATATAGAAACGGAACGTGACACAGAACAGAGAGAGGGAGACAGGCAGACAGACAAACAGACAAACAGACAGACAGAGACTGAGCGAGACAGACAGATGCAGATAGACAGAGAGACGACAGAGAAGCAGAGAGAAGAGTGAGGCCGAAATAGATAGAGCGAGAGAGAACGACAGAGACAGTGACATATACACAGAGCAACAGAAAGGTAGCCTATAATATATATATATATATAAATAAATTAAATATATATGTATATATATAAATATAAAAATATGTCTAAATATAAATATATATATATACATATATATATATATATATGTACGAAGTATAATCCAGCCAATTAGAATACGTCGTTGTCTCTTTTCCCAAAAGGCGTCGATTGCTCCCATCGTCCACAGCTGCCACACAACTTCGATGAAAATCAGGCAGACAGAGACAGACACACAGACAGACACACACACAGACATTCACAGACAGACAGACATAGACCAATGTCCACCCATCGATCGTCCCTTCTGGTAAAAGGTTCCTCTTTGAAGTCTCGTCATTAAACGCCTTCTGATAAAATCCATATACAAGTGTTTCATTAACGTCGCTGCAGAAGAAAGATCCGATATAGAATCTCCATCTTTCCTCCTCCTCCTCGTCCTCCTCCTCCTCGTCCTCCTCCTCTTCCCCTTCCTCTTCTTCTCCGTCTCCTTCTCCTCCTCCTCCTCCTCCTCCTCCTTCTTCTCCTCCTTTCCTATCCTCATTCTTCTCCTCCCTTTCTGTCTTCCTTCTTCTCCTCCTTCTCCTCCTTCTCCTCCTCTTCTTCCCTTTCCTATCCTCCTTCTTCTCCTCCTTCTCCTCCTTCTTCTCCTCCTCCTCTTCCTCCTTCTCCGCCTCCTCTTTCTCCTCATTCTCCTCCTCCTCCTCCTCTCCTCTCCGTGGTGACATGGTTGGAGAACGTGGTAGGGAGGCAGAACGGGCGTCAGGGTGGGAGAAGCATGCGGTGGATGCATGGCAGGATGGGGAAGGAAGCAGGGTCTGGCATCGGGGTGATGGACTAGGGAGAGAGAGACAGGGGAAGACGAGGGGAAGATGAGGGGTGGTGTACTGTTGGTCTTCATGCGTCCGTAAACCAATCGATCGAGACGCCGATAAAAATGCAACGACGGTAACTGGGTGGCTGATCGTAACGGTAACTGAGCGACGGACTGACACAAAGAACGACGTAAAGACAGCATCAGAAATATAGGCAGAGGCAGTGAGAGACAGAGAAAGACAGACAGAGAGACAAAGACAGAGGCATAGACATGCAGAAACAGCGATATAAACAGAAAGGATGAGAGAGAGAGAGAGAGAGAGAGACAGACAGACAGACAGAGACAGATTGAGAGAAACAGAGAAAGAAATAGATAGAGAGACAGACAGGTAAACAGACACGGAGAGAGAGGAACAGAGAGACGGACAGAGAGACAGAGAGATAGAGATACACTGAAAAAAAATTATTTGAGCCATGAGACAGAGAGACATGCAGAGGCAGAGAAATAGAGATATCATATAGAGTAAGAAACAGAGACACGGAGAATGACACAGGACGAGACTGACAGAGACAGCAGCATTCAAGAGACAGATGCACAGATACTGACAGCAAGACCTCCACATGCATCCAGGTTCGAATTCACCTCAAGCCGCCGAGTATACTGACCTTGAGCAAGTCCTGCACTCGCAATTGCTCGTGCATGCGCTCCGGTGTGAAACTCCAATGCAGTGTCCGCGCTGTAATCGGGAGCGCCTCTGAGAAGATAGCTTGAGGGGCGCGATAGGAAATGCGAAAATTGAAAATGTATGTGTATATGTATACTGCAGGCATATATGCATGCTTAATGTTGTATTTGTATTATGTATCCAATATGCGCATATATATATATACACCGAGAAAAAGAGGGACCCAAGACAATAAACGTAGATATTGCATAGGAAGAAGTATATGCCCAATATATATATATATATATATATATATATATATGTAAATGTATCAATATATATATTACAGAGATCATATAATTAAACAGAACCACTAAAGACACGATCCAGACGTCACGAGGGACGACCGACAGACACCCTCCAGAATTAGCAGCAGACACGCGTGCACCCGAACACACACACATGCACACACCAGAACTACAGACGCAGTTCGTGCGTCAGTGCGTCCGTCCGTCCGTCCGTCCGTCCGTTCCACGAATCTGTCGTAAGAATGTCGAACGTGTCAAATAAAGGCGGGCGGAATATAAAGTAGGACTCATCCGTTACCATGGCGACCGGGGGATGCCTGCGACAGCTGCCACAACAGCAGCAGCAGCAGCAGCAGCAATACAGGAATTTCGCAGAAGAGCGAAGGAAGGAAGGAAGGACGGAAGGGTAGACGAAAGGACGAAAGGATGGAAGGAGGGAAGGAAGGAGACACGCCTTAGGGTAACCGTTGTTGGTCGTCAGAGGAAGAAACGAGCTGCACGATGATATAGACGGTCTACGAGATTAGACGCAAACCCAGATGGCGCACAACAAAACACTACATATATATATATAGACGATAGACTATATATTTATTTACATATATATATATATAGACTATATATATAGACTATATATATATAGTCTGTACATACGTACAAGGATTATATATAGTTTGATATCACACACATGTGTGATAGTTTGTATGCACAAAATATCATGTCGTATATATTTGTGTGTGTATATATATAGAGACGTATGTATATATATATATTTAATTATACTGTATTATATACGTCTGGCTGTCCGTACAATGTTACAATGTAATGAACAGACGATTGATATATAAATGCATTTCTATAGGTTTCAAAGCTGGTCGATCCATCTCGACATAAATATATATATATATATTACACTATATATATATATATATATATATATATATATATATATATATATATATAGGCTAACGCATTTCGATATAATCCATAATCCGTTATAAGCTATATTTGGTTTGAAATAGCAGCCGTGTTTATTTACCATATTTGCGTAGAAATGTTATCAGAGTATGAACATGTGCGCGTGTGTGCTATGGCGTGGGTAGGTGTACAAGTGTGCGTGCTCTGTTTCCGTTTGTGTGTGTGCGCGACGTCATCAGCTGACAGTTTAGAGCATTTTGGCGAAGTTATTGTGGACGACGTAGTTAGGACGACAAGTAGCTAACTATCGCAAGGCTTACGATAAGGGCACACACACACAAACACACACACACGCGCGCACACGCACACATATACACACATATACACATCCAGACACATAGCCATAAGCACAAACACGCACACACACCCACGCGCGCGCACATCCACCTACCTACACACACACACAGACACACACACATGCACACGACCATACGCACCCACACGCACACACATGCGCGCGCACATACATCCACACGCACACGCACGCACACGCGCACACACACCTACACACATGCACGCACGCACGCACACTCACACGCACGCACGCACACTTACACACAAACTTTCACACACACACACACACACACACACACACACATTTGCATAGACCTGCCTCTGCAATGTTCTATAAAATACGAACGGTGTGAACCGTTCTCTGATCGATTTGAAGTTTTTGTTCCCCGCGGACCCCGCGTAAGGACAACCATGGCTCAACCCAGATCCTTTGCCTGCATAATTATATGCCCCTCCCTATGGAATGGACTTCCACCATCAGTTCACTCTGTCATCCTCTCTGGTAGTCTTTCCTCATCTTTCACTCGCCTCCAAACTTGTCTTTTCTCTCGATGCTGCATGCACGCACTGGGAGCGCTTCTGAAAAGCTCTTGCTGCGAGAAGCGCTTTATAGATTGTCAGATACAATACAATACAAAACAATACAATACAGTGCAATACAATACAATGCAATACAATACAATGCTATGCAATACAATACAATGCAATATAATACCAATTTCTGCCGACGTCAGCGACCTTTGCTGCCGCAATTAGTTGTCGTCACACTTTCGATCTATATGCATGCCCATTGCCTCAGTTGCACTGTATTGAAAGATGTAGGCCTATGGATTATATATATCTGAGGCGGTCGTGATCTGGGCATATATGGTAAGCCAGGACATGGGTGGATGATTGGATGCACCAAACACAGTTTTATAGCAGACTCATGACGTGCAGAGCCACCGACAGCACCAGCAAAATACTCTAGATTCTATAGATCTATACTCTATAGATGTTTCGATGTAATATAATCGCTCCGTATACTTTCTCTGCCCATCAGCACTGGCTCTTTTCGTTTCAAGGATGGTTCAGGCTGCTTACTTACTAAAAGAGACAAAACTGTTGTCACGAGGATCCTATAATAATATCTATATAAATAAATACTAAATATAATAAATCCTATAATGCGCGTGGCAGATAATAATTGTTTGCATGCCGCGCGCAGTGTTTAATCTAGACGTCTCTGGGGGGGGAAAGTTCCCCCCCCCAGGATTGACATTTCCCCCCCCAGAAAAATTTTACGAAATGATATTGGTTTTTAGTTACTGTTTTCATCATTGTTTTACATGAAGTGTTATAATATACCGTGATATTATTTATTATTATATGATTATAATGACATTATTTACAATTCCATATTATACGATACTGTCATGTTAAAATGACACCTGAAAATGCAGCCATTGCAATGTGGAAATTCAAAAAGTTTCTAATGGGCCACTGAAATAGTACAGCTATTTTGTAAAGATGACCCCTTAAAATGCTGCCATTGCAATGTGAACATTCAGAAAGTTTCTAACGGGTCACTGAAAAAGTACAGAATATTTGTTAAGATGACACCTTAAAATGCTGCTATTGCAATGTGGAAATTCAAAAAGTTTCTAATGGGTCACTGAAATAGTACAGCTATTTTGTTAAGACGACACCTTAAAATGCTGCCATTGCAATGTGGAAATTCAAAAATTTTATTATGGGTCACTGAAAAAGTACAGCTATTCTCAGTGGCGTAGCCAGGAATTTTTCATGGGGGTGTTTTATGGCCGAAAACCCTGTTTTCTGCTATTTTTTTCTTACTTAAATGGAAAAATAACCTTTAAAAAACCTTTTTTCCGGAGCCAATGGGGGGTTTTGACCCCCGAAACCCCCCTTGCCTACGCCACTGGCTATTCTGTTAAGATGACCCCTTAAAATGCTGCCATTGCAATGTGGAAATTCAAAAATTTTATTATGGGTCACTGAAATAGTACAGCTATTTTGTTAAGACGACACCTTAAAATGCTGCTATTGCAATGTGGAAATTCAAAAATTTTATTATGGGTCACTGAAAAAGTACAGAATATTTGTTAAGATGACACCTAAAAATGCTGCTTTTGCAATGTGAACATTCAAAAAGTTTCTAATGGGTCACTGAAAAAGTACAGCTATTTTGTAAAGATGACCCCTTAAAATGCTGCCATTGCAATGTGGAAATTCAAAAATTTTCTAATGGGTCACTGAAAAAGTACAGAATATTTGTTAAGATGACACCTAAAAATGCTGCTATTGCAATGTGAACATTCAAAAAGTTTCTAATGGGTCACTGAAAAAGTACAGCTATTTTGTAAAGATGACCCCTTAAAATGCTGCCATTGCAATGTGGAAATTCAAAAATTTTATTATGGGTCACTGAAAAAGTACAGCTATTTTGTTCAGACGACACCTAAAAATGCTGCCATTGCATTGTGGAAATTCAAAAATTTTCTAATGGGTCACTGAAAAAGTACAGCTATTTTGTTGAGACGACCCCTTAAAATGCTGCCACTGCAATGTGGAAATTCAAAAAGTTTCTAATGGGGAGGGGCACATCCCCTCCCCATACCCCTTCCCCTCCCAGTCTCGGTGCTACGCGCATTACGAGCGTCCGAAGAGCGTCCTTTGGACGCTCAATTGTCTCCCCCCCCCCCCAGAAACCTCAATTCCCCCCCCAGAGGACGGGGACTAGATTAAACACTGTGCCGCGCGTTACCACGTTTCCACATTTACAGACAGATTATAGGCTCGCTATCTCTAGTGATGCACAGTCTATACTAATTTATAGTCAGCCTTAATTCTGCACTCTGTGGCGTTAAGTGGATAAATTGGATAAATGAAGCGATTTGTTCTGCAGCGCTATTTAATTGGTATCGTGCGAAATGTGTCGACGATCGCTCATTGTTAAAGATGCCATTAATGCCATGCATGCGAGTTGTTGAATAATGGCGCCATAAACAAACGACCTGCAGCGCTTCTTTAGTCGAGCGTGTGTTACGTAAATAAAAATTTATTCGACAGTATATACGATGGCCCTGCAGTTAGACGAACACTTCATTATTTAATTTATGCATTCATTATTAACTATAGGCCTATCGGTTGAATGTTCGAAATAAACAAAAGCGAAGGGATGAATTTAATATAAAACTATATTAAAATAATTACACAACTAGGCCTACTACTCTGATCAAACCCTGTATACAGTTAGCTCTATAATGGCTGGTGCGCTTCGTAGCTTTATATCATTGTGCGTATTGGCCTACACATAATTTTTTTCGTCGGTGTTCCTTAGCTGTAAACGGAGAGTTTCCAGTTGGCTGTCAATTCTTTGATTTCTCATTAAGATCCGTCTTCGTTTTATGATCATCAAGATAGCCTTTCCGACTCATTAGACAGATTTCAATAAGTCAATCTCTGTAGGTGTTTAGAATGCCACACCATTGGAGCACTAGGGTCGTGCTCAGTCGTACACTTTGCAAAAATATTAAGTTATTAAGTTCCTTTCCGTAGACGAAGGACCCAGAATTTTCAATGGCGTGTGACAAAATAGTCGCTAAATCAGTTAAAAAGGATAAATTTAACCCTCTTCTGCCCCTCGGAATATTGTATGGTAGGCTATTATAGGTCATAATTATTTTCTCATGATAGTTATTTTATTTAAAAGACGCAAAACTTAAATAAATAGTAATAGCATCATTTCAAAGATGCTGTTAAAAATTGCTAACATGAGATTTAACGTAAAAGAAAATGTGGATTAGGCTATCAGAAAGTGATCGTGCTCATCATGGACGGAGACCTAGGGCAGACAGGGGGGACGGTCCCCCCCTAGAGGCGTTGGGGGGACGGCCCATGCATTTGTCCCCCCCCCCCCAATCGTTGAGCGTCATGGCTAAAAAAAAGGTCATCAACTTTTTTGCAGCGAAAATAGAAAATTTCGTCGAGATTTCGCCGGTCGTCAGAAATTTTGTCCGACAAAAGACGGAAATTTTTTCGGCAACACTCAGAGCCATTCGTCCGTCAAAAATCTCGCGTCTTTCCATCCCCCCTTGAAATCTCCGCCCAGGTCTCCGCCGATGGTGCTCAAATCAGCTGCAGGGCTTTTAAAGGAATTTTTATAACTGCACAACCAGCAATTTTTATCCATTTGGGCTGAGATTTTTCGGCGAATTTATTTTTAGTCATTAGCCAAAAGTTTTCCAATAAGGTACCAAGTACAACTGCTTTAAAATCTTATGACCTTTTTCCAGAACTTACCCAAAAACACACAATAAATGAACGAATGAGTGAATGAATGAATGGAATACCCGGTATACATATGTATATATAAATATATATATATATAATTATATTAGTGTGATTCAGGAAATTCACAAGATCTACAAGCTCTCGAATTTGGTAGATCTATGTAATACTGACGATGCTGTCCATCCTCATTTCTGAGGGTCGGAGACCAGAGACAACGACAGCAAGTTCCTCCATTCCTCTCTGTCCTGCGCCCGTCTGCATGACACAGTCCACAGGTGATAGTCATAGTAATATACTGGGCAGCCATAAAACAAAAATAGGGCTGTGGAGCACAGCTCTGAGGAAGTTCATGTTTCTGGACCACCCTAATATATATATATACATATGACTATATATATATACATATGACTTTATATATATATATATATATATTGCCTGTATTATAGTGTATATAGGCTATGCCTAAACTAGAGATGCATGGCTAGTGCTGAATGGATCGCGTGACGCGACAGGACTTTAATAATTGATGACTTAAATGTTTTCTCCTAACGATAGTTAGCATCGTCAAACAGTGGAAGAAACAGCTTCGTGACGTTCGTCAGTGAGGACGCCTCTTCGTATGCGTCCTTGTTCGTGCGTTTGTGCACGTGTGTGCGTGTCCTTGCGTGAAAATTTAATGAGCCAGCTTGGAAGGTGTTGCATGCATGGGAAAAGAGATCTTCTTCGGTGGAGGAGGAGGAACTGGACGCAACAGCGAATGAGTTTCAAGAGGTAGACGACAGGGACGAGAGGAGACATGCTGACGTGATGCGTACAAATCGAAGATTATATATGATTATGTGCGTGTGTGTGTGTGTGTGTGGGGGGGGGGGGGGGTGTGCGTGTGTGTGCGCGCGGAATTAAGGTTAAATCAAGGGCACAGGCAGGGTATAAGGTAACTGAAAAAGAGTGGAAAGAGGCTAAGGACTAGGATTAAGGTTAAATCAAGGGCACAGGCAGGGTAAGGTAACTGAAAAAGAGTGGAAAGAGGCTAAGGACTAGGATTAAGGTTAAATCAAGGGCACAGGCAGGGTAAGGTAACTGAAAAAGAGTGGAAAGAGGCTAAGGACTAGGATTAAGGTTAAATCAAGGGCACAGGCATGGTAAGGTAACTGAAAAAGAGTGGAAAGAGGCTAAGGACTAGGATTAAGGTTAAATCAAGGGCACAGGCAGGGTAAGGTAACTGAAAAAGAGTGGAAAGAGGCTAAGGACTAGGATTAAGGTTAAATCAAGGGCACAGGCAGGGTAAGGTAACTGAAAAAGAGTGGAAAGAGGCTAAGGACTAGGATTAAGGTTAAATCAAGGGCACAGGCAGGGTAAGGTAACTGAAAAAGAGTGGAAAGAGGCTAAGGACTAGGATTAAGGTTAACTCAAGGGCACAGGCAGGGTAAGGTAACTGAAAAAGAGTGGAAAGAGGCTAAGGACTAGGATTAAGGTTAACTCAAGGGCACAGGCAAGGTAAGGTAACTGAAAAAGGGTGCACCGAAAGAGGCTAAAGACTGACATGTACTTATAAGCTGCATCACAAGATGGACGAAAAACACACAATGCATGGTGAAGAGACGAAGAAAGTGATAGAGAGACAGATACAACTGAGAAAGAATAGAAATAAAAAATAAGCAGACAAACAGACAGACAAACAAACAGGCAGACACATAGGATAGTACTGTAGACATTCTGTGGTCGCATATGCTTCGGTCGGAGATCAGCCGTACACGCAACTTTATCCTCCATGGATTGGTCTGCACGCCAGATAATATCTTGCGTATATATACGACTGATGTGAAAGAAGAAAACGGGTGTGCATGCACATGCCTACGGCCATTGCTGACTTAGACTGAATTCCTTCGGGAGGAACACTCCTCCGTCTGAATAGCTGACCATAGTATACGAACAGATGGTATACCAGCGAGCACACAGAACGATTCGTGCGAATACTGTGGCGAGCCATGAGAGCCATTGGTATACTGTATAATACAAACGCTATATGTATAGGCTATATATATATATATATATATATATATATATATATATATATATATATATATATATATATATATATATATATATATACCCTTGTCCCAATTTTACTTCAAGGCCTAATCATGCTGATTTGCAATGTCGTTTGACGAAAGCAGCCATGCAGATTGCTTCTCACGACATAGCAACAAATTACACATGCGCACGCACAAACGAACGAACACACACAAACACACACGTAAAAGTGACCTAACAATCAATCCATCACCGCCTCAGGGTATAAGCTATATAGTGTATATCAATTATAGAAGCCCTTGAAGAAGAGCAGCCTATAGCCATAAACGCGATGCGCGTCAGACACGGTGATAGGCGTCTCGACGTTTTTCAACAGTTATGCCTATTGCACGGCAAACTATTTCACTGATTGGTTAATTTCGCGTTTGTTGCCCTAATCCAAATGACCCACAACTGGCCCATGGGTTATTTTTGGCCCGCCAACGATGTCTTCTCGCCAGCGAATCTTTGCCTAAACCCTACACAATTTGTCAATAGATGTTCACATTAAGCGTAATCTGACAGTTTGCATGCCACAGCGAACTATTTAGGACAGGGGCGCCCGCAGGCGTACGCACTTACGCAAGTGCGTACAGCAGCGGCGCCCGCAGACGTACGCACATAGGCAAGTGCGTACAGCGCGATGACCGAAAGGTATGTTTTTGGGAAAATTTTGGACTGACGACTAAAAAAAAAAAAAAAAAAAAAAAAAAAAAAAAAAGGTCATCAGTTTTTTCGGCGGATAGAAAAGGTATGTTTTTGGAAAATTTTGGGCTGACGACTAAAAAAAAAAAAAAAAAAAAAAAAGGTCATTAGTTTTTCCGGCGTCCTAACGATAAATTTTCCCTGTTCGCCCCTCCTTCGAAAATTTCTGTGCGTACAAAAAAAAAATCCTGCGGGCGCCGCTGATTTAGGATATAATTTCGCAAAAATTTTTGGGGCTCTATAGCTCAACGAGTCCAATCCTAGACCCCTGCGTCTCAATTTTGCTCATGCAGGCGTCTTCGTGACACTCCGCAGTCTGTCTAGTGTTGGAGAAGAGCATTGGCACACCATTAAAAAGATTTGACGCACGTGCAGCATATAACCTGAACAAGCCGATGATAGGCTACCTGTAGCACCATTTTTACTTTTTAGTATATATTACATTATAGTCTATAACCACCCCGTTCCTCGAAATCATGTCCAGACCGCGACCCCCCACCTTAACCCTCGGGCTACTAAGGGGGGGGTGGTTGCCACCCCCCCCCTAGGTTTTTCGCAAATCAAACGCGTTCCGTCTGGAATAAAATTTTGAAAAAATTGGTAGCTGTAGAGGGTTCATTGGGACACATTTTGAGGTAAAACTTTTGATGATGCCCCCTACCGTTCAAAAGTTACACCCGATATACCAAAGGTACCAGGGGGGGGGGTGGATACCAACCCCCCCCTAGAATATCGTCTGTAACTTTTCCGCCCTTTAATATTAAGATACACAAATTATACCATTCTATAGAGGGAATGTGCGGCTACATTTCCATGCTCACTGAGTTGTCTTTTGACAACCGGAAGTGCTCAAAATAAATTGAAATATATATAAAGGTGTTTTATTTTCATAAAATTGTCATGTTGTTTCTATTATAACTTATCCATAATTTATTTTTTAATAGAAATAAATTATGCCATTCTGTAGAGGGCATTTAGGGCTATTTTCTGATACTAAATAATTTGTTTTTTGATGACCGGAAGTGCTCAAAATAAATTAAAATGTATGAAAATGTTGGGTTTTTTTACAATGCAAGCCGAAATGTGTGCGTAAACGTTTTTCAGCGGCAAAAACATGTTTTTTTGTTTTGATTGAACATAAAACAGACTTATTACTAGTTTTTATAGTTGAATATTGGACTTTATTATATGTAAACTACCTTTTATATATAAATCATGTATAAAACACACAGAATCTAATATATTTCCTATGCGTAAGTATACATTTTGTGGAATCGACGGGTACCCATGGTAAAAAATTCATAATTTCGAGGGGCATTCATATTTTCTAAACCTAAATATACCATTTTGTGCAGAAATGAATGCTGAATCAAATGGTGTATTACAAGTTATGATATCTCAAACCCAACCCAAAATCCAGGGGGGGGGTGGTAACCACCCCCCCTTGGTAGTCAGTGTTACAAAAAAAGCTTGGTAGCCTGAGGGTTAAAGAGAAGGCAAGAAGTCAGTTCGTATAATCAAGTTGAAAAGCAATTCGCAACTTCAAGCACGAGATGGATGCATATTTTGAGGGACTCCTTACAGCGTCTGTAACCCAACTTTCATCTCCGTCACAATCAGCAATGTCGTTTTATACGCTTAGCTTGGCTTGGCATCATACTCCATGCAATAGCTTATAATATTCTTAGCCAAACAAGGATGATCTGGCGAAAGAGAATTTAAGACAGAAGAATTGCCGACCTGCATGGTAGGCTACCGACGCTTCCGAGACCAAATGCCACAACCTCTGAATACCAGTAAAACATCATTGTGCTGCATGATTTTATTCACCAGTGATTTTGACAAAATGACCAATTGACTCATCGATCTGTTTATCGATCTGTTTATCGATATGTTTATCGATATGTTTATCGATCTGTTTATCGATCTGTTTATCGATCTGTTTGTCGATGGATTGTCTATCAGACTAAGAAAATGAAACACCAATAACGAAAAGAATTCTATTGCCTGCCTATATAGTGTGAAAATCGATGCACGTTAATTGAACCTGAAATCATATGTGAAAAATTCTGACAGAACGCATATATAGATAAACGATCAAAGCTAAAGAATTTTTTCTATAGTAAAGGCATTCTATAATAGTAAAGACATAGACTATGATATTAAATTTTAAATTTTTCAATATTAGTGTATATAGGCCTATCACATCTCCGTATTCTGCTTGACGCTATTCATCGCTCTGATTTATATTGATGACGATTTCAAATGAGATAGTATACAGTTTCTCAAGACTCGAAAAGTGCAACTTGTAACCTACATAATTCAGTTAAAAGCTCAAGATAAACTATACCAGCCCTCATTTTTCACAGTCAGAGAAGCGAATAATACTCTGGCATTGTTCATCATTGCCCTATATATAGGAGATACCAAAGACCTAGTCTATTGTTCGTAAAGTAGCCTACTCTCTATCTCCCTATCCCTGCTCTATTGAAATATAGCCTACATAAAAACTAAATGAACTCAAAGTAGCAATGATTTTAAAATCAGCTTCAATTACTACTTTCCAAAAGCAGGCAATGAAAAGTTTAAAAGCTCCAACAAAATCCGACTACAGAGCAAGGTTCTAACCTGAATGACGCAATCCTTTGCAGTTCTTCCTGCAGTCTAAAATGTTCCTATTTAAAGGAGCACTGCTCTAATTTTCCCGAGCACTCAATATGCCCTGGTTGACGTTCCACTGATCTCACAGGTGCCGTTGTTCCGCGCCTCTGTTTCGACTTCTCAAGACCCGATCGTTGCACTCAATGTGTTGTGCATTCTTCTCGGTCACTGCCGCTATCGTCGTCGTTGCGTGCATCTTCGCCGGACGTCTCTTTTGCGCTGCTAGATGTCGCTAGGAGTACTGTCACTGGTGGTGAATCTGTCAACTGATATGCCTAGTCGCAGGCGGTCGTGGTGGTGGTGGTGGTCGTGGTGGCAGTGGTGGCAGTGGCGGGCACGGAGGAGCTTCACGCAACGAGGAGACGATGCTGGTCTATCTAAACAGTTGTCGTCGTCGGCATCTCAAGACCCGCGGAACGGCAGCTAAACCCTGCTGCCCTGCATGTAGTCCGTTACCATGTCTCGATGTATTGTACGTCGTCTCTTCAAATACATCGATGAGTTGATAGCAAGTCTGTCTGTCTGTCTGTCTGTCTGTTTGTCTGTCTGTCTGTCCGTCTGTCTGTTCGTCTGTCCGTCTGTCTGTCTGTCCGTCCGTCTGTCTGTCTGTCCGTCCGTCTGTCCATCCGTCCGTCTGTCTGCCTGTCTGACTGTCTGTCTGTCCGACTGTCTGTCCGTCTGTATGCCTGTCTGTCCGTCCGTCCGTTTGTCTGTCTGTCTGTCTGCCTGCCTGTCTGTCTGTCTATCCGTCTGTCTGTCTGTCCATCCGTCCGTCCGTCTGTCTGTCCGTCCGTCCGTCTGTCCATCCGCCCGTCTGTCTGTCCGTCCATCTGTATGTCTGTCTGTCTGCCTTCAGTCTGTCCGTCTGTCTGTCTGTCTGACTGTCTGTCTGTCTGTCTATCTGTCTGCATATCTCTCCGCCTATATGCAGTCAGTTCCTCTATCTGGCTGTTCGTCGTCTCTTAAAATACATCCACGAGTCGATGAGCACATCTCTCCATCTCTCCATCTCTCCATCTGTCTGCCTGCCTGCCTGCCTGCCTGTCCGTCTGTATGTCTGTGTCAGTTTACATTATTATTGTGCCTATTGACGACCTCTCAAAGCGTTAATTTATCATGTATGTAAGTATGCATAATTGTGTATTTCGATTTTCGATATATCACACGTTAGCTATACCAACAACTCGGGATTAGACGGCATTGATCATGGGATACCACCGCTACCATGCATTGAATCTTTGCTCGACCACTTTCAGAAATTATCAACTGCTCACTCACAACATGGATATTATAGTCAGACTTGAAATTATTATTTTTAAATTGTGCATAGCAAAGGATGACGGAGGACATGATAGTCTACCCGATGATATTCCAGATTAAATTTCTTGAAATAATTCAGTATAATTACAATAATTTCAAAATACTTTTCTCTGAACTGACTCAAACGTAGTCGGATTTGTTCACTAAATTAAGTTCTAAAACAATAAACATTTTCTATGAATATTAGTAGGGCCTATATGACGCTAATAAAAAATATCAAAATTGTTACGTTTCGTCAGTGTATAGATCTACGTCCGTTTGGCTGTCTGTGTTTTGTCTCTGTCTGTTTGTATCTGTGTCTGTCTGTGAATGTGTCTTTCTGTGTCTACTTGTTTGTCTGCATGTGCATCTGGCCGTGTGTGTATGTCTGTCCTTGTGCCTGTCTACGTGTATGTGTGTGTATGTCTGTCCGTGTGCCTGTCTATGTGTCTGTCTGTGTGTCTGTGTGTCCGTCTGCCTGTCTGCCTTTCTATATGTCGGCGGCGTCATAGTACACGGCATTTGTCTCATGGTATTATAGTGGATTGCGGCCATCGATGGCTTCGGGTCATTAATCTCCTTCCCCCCTCCACTGTCCCTGTCCAAGATCAGACCTGGCGCCGCCACCGAGAGCCCCTCTGAACCGTCGTTCGGTTAGAGACCCCGACAACCCCTTCCTCCTCCTCACCCTCATAGGCTGACACGAACATGGGGGCGACTACCCTGAACACCAAAGCACTAATACCATAAATCAGTCAGCAAACCAGTTTATGAGCCGCCAGTCGATTGCACCATGTAATTAATGTCTTACGTACATTACTTGCTCCCATTTACATGGGCTTACCGTACACAAATTTATAGTCGTCTTAAAATATAATATGTAATAATCGTTTTAATTAAAAGCATGAAAATCAACATCAAAAGTAAATGCGTATGATATTACTATTCTTATTTTATTACACGCCTAGAGGTTACGCATTATAAATAAATATAAATATATACATTATTGTATACATACGTAATATATTACACAGAGCAAAGCATGAAACATTCATTTAGCGAATTTTTTAGAAAAACTGTGGAAACAATATTCATTAGACCTATTAAATGTGTAGGGTTTCTAGGGTACGCATTGAAAGCAATAGTTCAATGCAAAAACTACATAATATTATAAGCCTATCACGAATAATTATAGACTATTTCATTCTATACAAAACAGATAAATAATTGTGCATGACCAGACATTATTTGCTTACATGTATGTATAATTGCATATATTGGTGTCAAGGGACAGACAAATGCCTGAATGATTTGTAGATGGAGCACATTACATAGACTATATATAATTATGTTATACATATATACACTAAATTAAGGCCAACATAGGAGCATATCATGGCAAATATTAAGTAGGCACATAAGTATATTTATGTTTTCACCAAGGACGAATATACATAAAATTATATGTACTACAATAGTCCATTTGTATCCAACATTATGCGTTCATATTTCTCCATAATCTGTCGAAATCACTCAGCTGATCCCAACCTAATTTAGAACCAATGAGGCAGCTTAACATTAGGAGCATAAAAGACCGGTGAAGCAGTTTGCAAGGCATAAAACGGCATTGCACCAGCGCACGTATAGAAGGTCATAAAGAAGACGCAGCCAGAGCAGGGAACCAGCGTCAGTATATGCCGGCTATAGGGCACGCAGAAACTCGGCTGTAACGTCGGATGAGCGAGTCTAATGGCGTGTATAGGAGTGAGAAAAGCGCAATCTAGGCATTTCCGGTTGAGGTTAAATACAGTCGAAGTGGCTCTAATTCCATTATAGTCACGAGAAGAACGCTTAATCCACGCGAGCCTCTCGCACGTCGGCTTGCAAGACGCTGATAAATTAGCGAGGAGCAGAGTGGAACGTAGGAGGAAGCAGCTGGAGACGGGTGGGTGGAGAGACGAAGGGAAAGGTGGAGAGGTGGAGAACGGAGTGATGTAGACGGACGGTATAAGAGGGACAGAAGAAAGGACGGGTGATGGGATGGAAGTGACGGGTGCTGGGTGGAGTGAAAGGGAGGGATGGGAAGGAATGGGAAGGAATGGAGGGAGAGATGGGAAGGGAGTAGGCTGGGGATTACGGAGGTAGGAGCTGAGGGGCATGAGGGAGACCATGCACGGAGAGAGAGAGAGAGAGAGAGAGAGAGAGAGAGAGAGAGAGAGAGAGAGAGAGAGAGAGAGAGAGAGAGAGATAGAGAGACAGAGACAGAGACAGAGACAGAGAGTGAGAGTGAGAGTGAGAGAGAGAGAGAGAGAGAGAGAGAGAGAGAGAGAGAGAAAGAGAGAGAGAGAGAGAGAGAGAGAGAGAGAGATGGACGGGGGAGTGACAGATGTTATGGCGACGCTGCTTGGCTTTGAGGGGATCGAGTGGCTTCTCATGAGATCCAGTTGCAGCCTTTGAAGCAGCAACTGTGTATTGGCCGCCGGTCTATCGATCGCACATCTATCGATCTATGCCGAACGCCCTCACTCCCTCCCTCCCTCCCTGCCAACACTGAATATCACGGGATGGGAAGGTCGTCTCTGCCCCTGCCCTCCCTGCCAACGCTGGGATGGGAGGGTTATTATTTTATGCCCCACGCCCACCCTGCCAACCCGGAGTATCACTGGATGGAAGGGTCATCTATGACCAACGCCCTCCCTATCAGCACTGAGTATCACTGGGTGGGAAGGTCATCTCTGCCCCACACCCACCCTGCCAACACTGAGTATCACTGGATGGAAGGGTCATCTATGACCAACGCCCTCCCTATCAGCACTGAGTATCACTGGGTGGGAAGGTCATCTCTGCCCCACGCCCTCCCTGCCAACACAGAGTATCGCGGGTTTTCTCCCACGCTCTTCCTGCCAGCCCTGAGTATCGCAGGATGGGAGGTTTTCTGTGCCCTCGCCCTCCCTACCAACCCTCAGTAACGCGGGATAAAAGGGCTATCTTTGACCTTCCCTTCAACACTGGGTATCGCGGTCTGTGCCCCACGCCCTCCTTGCCAACCGTGGGTATCGCGGGGTAGAACGGCATCTCTGTCCACGCCATCCCTGTCAACCACGAGCATCGCAGGATAGGATGGTTATTTCTCCTCTACGCCGGTCATGCCATTCCTTGGTATCTTGGGATAAGAGAGTGCTCTGTGTTCCACGCCTCAGTTACAACTCTGGGTATTGCGGGATGCATGGGAAGGTTGAACGCCTGACGTAATAAAAGATACTCGAAGGTCTCACTGGACAATGTTGTGAAGTGGTACAACTCTATGGTTCAACGTTTGTTCTCTGCCTTAGTGTAATAGTGTGGCCAGACATAATTTATCTAGCGCCAGCTGCAGGGAGCTGTTGTGGTGAATCTCTTAACGCATTTATCTAAGCATCAAGACGATTCATACAACCTGGGTTACTCAGAACATGGCGAAGGTGCTGCTGCCAGCTGGTACCTTTCCACCATCTATAGTCTACGGAAATGAGTTTTAAGACAGCGTGAAAACATCGACTGAAAATGGTTTGTTATAATTAGCCTACAGCAGCGACATAAATGTGCAGTGGAAGAATACTTCGAAGAGGAAAGTCGAAGACATTGGAAGGCACCACATGGGCTTGATTTGGTGCACGGAAACGACGACTCTGCATAATGCATATCTCCACAAAATTAATAATAGAGGAGGGTTAACTTCCCCAACTGAATGATTCTCTAAAGACTGCAACATACGACTCACTTATGTGTGACGAACGGAGTGCTGACCAACTAGACCCGTTCCGGGTGTAGCATCTTGAACTTTGCCCAGAGCTTAAAGTGTGCCTGGACGGTCATGGACGGCTTCCATGCACCTATTTTAAAATCTGAACGCCGTCCTGCCACTTATTGGCCAGCACTGACTAGAATGGTAAAGGGCGTCCAGGCACTTCTTTTGGAAAGGTATGGGCCGTCCAGGCACTTATTTTTTCACACTTTTAGCACTGACTTTGCCCTATTGTCGACAGGAGCTACACGATTCTTACATCATGGTACAAGGTGAACGTCACTCCTTACGACCCTGCATGGAAGTCGCAATTGATGCCAATCAATGTACACTTCTACATCCTTTTATATATATATATATATATATATATATATATGATCTTTTTAACTTAAGAACTGTTCTTGAAGCAATGCAATCGATCACAACGCAAACGATCCATCTAGCGAATAAAACTGAAAAGGTAAAACAGCAACGAAATGAAAATCCTTGTGATATCGTGGAGTTTTGTAGGATAGTGACAGACAGGCATTGGGATTGGACAGTTAATTCACTGTCATGACTACTAATTAAGAGTTTAAAAATATAGGCCTAGACTAACTAATTGATAAGAGTCACTGCTTTAATATAAATTTTATTATAAGATATGGGAAAATGTACGGTAAGCAAGTCCTTTGGCTACAGCTGCATAGCTGCAATGATTTGTGCTCAGTCATTGTTTAAAAATGTTTCAAAAGCACTCAAAATGAGAGATTGATAAATCGCTTGTAAATCGCCAAATGCCTTTCAGGATTATCATCCCCCCAGAGAATTATCTATCAGGACCAGTCCCTTCAGGTGTGCCCTTTGTTTCCATATAAAGGGCTTTAAACATTCTGGTATTTAATCATTTCTTTGTCATATTTGTCCAATTACTGTTTTTCAGACTGAAATTGCTCATACTGGGTTCAATCATGGGCGGAGACTTGGGGAGGACAGAGGACGGTCCCCCTCAATAAATGTGGGGGACGGCCCATGCAATTGTCCCCCCCAAAGTGTTGCTAGGTGATCATGTGCACACTTCACGAAACACACGGCGAACAAGAAACGAGACGAGGTGGTGACTAGGCAAATTTTAAAAAAGGTCATAAACTTTTTTGCAGACATAAAGAGGTTCTCATCGACATTTCGGACGGACGGATGACTAAAAAAGTCGTCAGAAATTTTTGCCGACAAAAAGATGGAAAAATTTCGTCGGCGACTCAGCCATTCGTCCGCCCAAAATCTTCGGCCGTCTTTTTGTCCCCCGCAAGTCTCCGCCCATGTAATGGGTTCAATAAACGAAATGCATTGAATTTACATAAAATGGTGATAATGTTCCCATTTCCGAACAGGGAAGTAGGCTAAAATAGACATTAGTCCTGGATGCTAGCCGAGCACACAAACCTCTTGCCAGTTCGAAATCTTTTGCCATACATAAAACGTTTTAGCCTAATTCTCCTGTCAGTTCTAAATGTTTTGCCAAAGAAAATAAAACTCCCATCTGCTGCAGTGTTTCTTTAGCGAATAATAGGCCTACAACCGTTGCAATGAAGATATAATATCATGGACATCGGAAAGTGCGCATGCGCTTAGAAGATCCCGACACATCAGTCGCTTCCTGCAACAAAATCATGCATGAAAACAAAGCAAAACTCATTTTTATTAAACAGAAAACACCTCCAATCCTTCGTTGCTACACGATGGCAGCACTCGCTAAGTATAATACTGATTTGCTGAACTGTAGTCAGAACTTAAAACTTGAAAAAAGAATGATATCGCCTGACGCAGACGTTCATCTTCTTTAGCATAAGCATACGTCATCGCATACGTCATCGCTCCATATATTAAACGCATGTCTATCAACCATTTAGGGAATTTTAGGATGTCGCCTTTAAGTCAGCTAGTTGAAATAACATGACGACACCGCTGGCCATCCGAAACGATTTTCCATAGCTGGGCTTACATGTGGGTCGTAGTTTTCAGAACTGTTGGTTAGTCACGACTCACGAGTTTAAACGCCTTCGAGCTATCTAAACTGCGCTATATAAAAGGTTACACATGTAGCCCATACAATTTAGCGTCCTTAATCTCAACCAGCTTTTAAGTCGTTTGCTACGAGGCAGAAATCTCAGTCATTACGACGTCAATGTCACTTCAAGTAGTTACGTGCGGCTTTTCCAATTATATATGCATACGGTTAAAATAATAATAACTAAGCAAATTAATTAAACTAAATTAAGTCCGATTCTAAATCTAGATTGGGAGATAAGAATATCCAAAATACGCTGCATTTAAAATAGCAAGTAAGATCCTTTACCACAGACTTCGTTTTATACGCAGTCATGTCGTAGGCCTTGGCCTATAGGAGTCTTGGCCTACTTTACGATTTTTGTTCTGGAAGTGATAAAACTGTCCTTCGCTGCTTCACGCTACTCTCCTCCTGAGCGGACTATTCCATTCATTCGTAATTCCTCGTGTCTGCAATGGCTTCTACAAACTCTTCCAACACATTATAATATGTTCTGCGTGTATGGCCTATAACTGGGTATTGGGTAATGCCATTCACTGCTAAATCAAACCGTACATATAGGATTGCTGAGTAGACCTCTGACGCACTCTGCCCTCCAAACCCCTTTAGCCATTAACAGTGATTCAACTTCCACCGAGAAGAATAAGAAAAAAGAGACAGTTCACAGCTGCACCGGTCATGTGACCACGACGCCATCTTGGCACACCGGAAGCGATGACGAGTCCTTTGCCTTTTCATTCCCATCTCTAACTTTCTGCCGTTCACTTTTCTCTTCCACCGCTTTTGTAACCGACATCGTATTATCTCTCGCTGAAAATGTGCGCTTCGTCGCCAGGCGGCGTGGTGGCTCCAGAATTCTCTGATACTGCACTCCGACCGTCTTCTGAATGACGACTTCCGTTTGCGTCTGCGCGTTCACCATTCCAGCTTTCAAAATGGCCGACTTGCAGCTGCACACCAACGGCGCATGCTGTTGTGCAGTCTTAACAGCACAACTTTTGGCCACGTGCTCAATTCCGCTCTCCGTCTTGTTTCCGTTTTCGACTTTGTTCCTACTTCCGAATTTGCTTACGTTACCGATTTCAATTCTAGTTTTCTTAATGTCAACTGCTTCACTCCCGATTTGCCTTAGGTCAACGGCTTTACTTTCAGTTTTCTGTAAGTCAATGGTTCCACTTCCAATTTTCGGCAGGTCAACAGTTTTACTTCCAATTTTTGGTTGGTCAACAGTTTCACTTCCAGTTTTCTTCAGGTCAACGGTTTCACACACAATTTTCTTTAGATCAGCGGTTTCACTTCCAATTTTTATTAGGTCAACGGTTTCACCTCCAGTTTTCTTTTGGTTACCGATGCCATTTCCAGTTTTTCTTGGGTCAACGGCTTCAGTTCCAATTTTCTTTAGGTCAACGGTTTCATTTCCAATTTTCATTAGGTCAACGGTTTCACCTCCAGTTTTCTTTTGGTTACCGATGACATTCCCAGTTTTTCTTGGGTCAACGGTTTCAGTTCCAATTTTCTTGAAGTCAACGGTTTCACTCACAATTTTCTTTATGCTAGCGGTTTCAGTTCCAATTTTCATTAGGTCAACGATTTCACCTCCAACTGTCTTTAGGTTACCGATATGATCTCTAGTTTTCCTTCGGTCAACGGTTTCACTTCCAATTTTCTTGAAATCAACGGTTTCGCTCCCAATTTTCTTTAGGTTACCGATATGATCTCTAGTTTTCCTTCGGTCAACGGCTTCACGTATAATTTTGTTGAAATCAACGGTTTCAGTCCTAATTTTCTTTAGGTTACCGATTTCACTTCCAATTTTCTTTAGGCCAACGGTCTCACTTCCAATTTTTTTTAGGCCAACGGTTTCATTTCCAACTTCCATGAGGTTAACGATTTCACTTCCAATTTTCTTTAGGTCAACCGTTTCACTTCCAATTTTCTTTAGGTCAACGGTTTCACTTCCAGTTTTTCTCAGGTCAACGGTTTCACCTACGGTTCTGCCAGCATTTTCTGCTTCATTTCTAGTTTTGTTTCCTGTTTCAATTAAGACTTCGTTCACGGTTGCCCACCCGCGTCTATTTCCTCCGTTTTCTCTATTCCGGACCGACCCCTCTTTTCTTCGGCCATCTTGCTTCTGTGACCTTGACCTAGATCTCGATCTTGACTTTGACCTTCTCCACGGTCGATCGCGATCTGACGAAGAGCGCATGCGCACACTTGAGCTGCGACTGGACGACGACGACGACGAAGAAGAGGAACCGTAAGACCGCCGGAAGTGACGTCGTCGCCGCCTCGTTCTCTTCTTCTCCCTTCGTGTTCTCTTTCCTGTTCTTTCCGAACGCGATCGTCGTCGGCGATGTCGGCGTCTGCTTCCGCTTCGGCTGCAGTCCAGCGAACGTCGCTCATGCGTGAACTTCTCGCGATGTCGGGCGTGCTCCGTCAAGCTCAGAATCTGCGAACCGGAACCGGAAGTGGAGCGGCGTCTGCGATGTCTGGATCGCGAATCGCGAGAGGAAGAGGAGGACTCTGAGTCGGAATGATGATCTGCATTGCGTCCACGACCACCGATCCTTCACATTCAAAAATACATTTATACATGTAAATTTATTTAATTATATGCAAATTTATGTGTTTCATATTCACACATAATAATTAAAATATATTAATTTACAAGAGCCATATACATTTTCGTATATATGCCCATATTTGAAAATGTGTACAGCTCCTGTAAATTAATATTATATTATACATAAAAATAAATTTAGATATAACTATATTTCTTTGTATGCGCACTTGTCATAGCGCCTCTTCCAGCCCTCAACCGCTACTCAGAGGCGCTCCCGACTACAGCGCGGACACTGCATCGGAGTCTCACGCCGAAGCGCTGAGCAATTGCGAGTGAAGGACTTGCCCAATGTCCCTACGCGGCGAGGTGGATTCGAACCTCGACCCTTCCGGCTTCAAGGCAACGACGCCACCATACACCACCGCGCCCCATACTCTATCTAAAGATTTGCTTATAGCCAGACTTTACTTTTCGAGTGTTGATGATCTATTCTGTTATAAAAAGATAACGATGCTGTCAAGGCCGGATGAAAGCATGTCCAGCATGTTCGGCCGAATGTTCCACCCCACATGATGGGACCCACAAATGCAAAAGAAAAATTTCGTGGTTTGTGATTATTGTTATATATCTGTTGAGTACTGGCCTAGTTAGCTACACCGGTAAGCGGCAGCTGCATTCGTCTGTTGGTTGCAACGGACTGCGGTTCAAACCCCGGGCTGGGAGTTAACATTTAGAGATTTAGATATCTCGGGCTAGCACGTGTGGGACGCAGGGGCGCAAGCTCCTGCGGAGCGACCTTGGGCAAGTTGCTTACCCATCATTGTCTGTGAGGAAGGCAACGGGAAACCACCTCACTCACCTCATCCCCAGAGGCGTAAAGCCAATGAACCTGCCTTCGGGCAGAGCACCATCATCATCATCATCATCTGTTGAGTCTGATAGTGACAAATCAGCCAGAAATGCTCGCAAGACATATTTTTTGGCTTATTTAAACACTGCTTCGTCTGACGGGAACTCAAGTGCTATTTGACAAATGCCATCATTTTATTGTGTATACACTGTAGCCTACACGCAGTGGGCCTAAACACTCATTCGTTTTACGAATTGCTACTGGTGTCACCGAGAAAATATATATGCCCTGTGGAAGACCTGGATCCGCCCCTGCAGCACCCCGTTTGGCTGGACTTTGCAGAGCAGCAGGGTCGTAATAAACCGTTCGATCCGACTGCATTGTATTTTTGAGGACAACCCTTATGCCTACATTGTACCGTCGAGTAATTATGCAGAGCGGCTGACTACACAGCCCCCTCTCTCTCTGCATGCAGCTGTCCTGATTGATCAAAGCCATGTGTTGAACCCACTACCCACTGAGTCCCCAGGCAGTGGCGTCTAACCCCCCCCCCACTTGGAGTGGGAGAACAAACCGCCCCATTTTCGCCGACTTAAAACAATTGTATGGGAATCTGTTCATATGTTACGTACGCACAGTGTTTAATCTAGTCCACCTCCTCTGGGGGGGGAATTGAGGTTTCTGGGGGGAGGCAATTGAGCGTCCGAAGGACGCTCGTGATGCGCGTTGCACTGTGAGGGGCAGGGGTATGGGGAGGGGATGCGCCCCTCCCCATCAGAAACTTTTTGAATTTGCACATTGCAATGGTAGCATTTTAAGGTGTCGTCTTAACAAAATAGCTGTACTTTTTCAGTGACCCATTAGAAACTTTTTGAATTTCCACATTGCAATGGTAGCATTTTAAGGTGTCGTCTTAACAAAATAGCTGTACTTTTTCAGTGACCCATTAGAAACTTTTTGAATTTCCACATTGCAATGGTAGCATTTTAAGGTGTCGTCTTAACAAAATAGCTGTACTTTTTCAGTGACCCATTAGAAACTTTTTGAATTTCCACATTGCAATGGTAGCATTTTAAGGTGTCGTCTTAACAAAATAGCTGTACTTTTTCAGTGACCCATTAGAAACTTTTTGAATTTCCACATTGCAATGGTAGCATTTTAAGGTGTCGTCTTAACAAAATAGCTGTACTTTTTCAGTGACCCATTAGAAACTTTTTGAATTTCCACATTGCAATGGCAGCATTTTAAGGTGTCGTCTTAACAAAATAGCTGTACTTTTTCAGTGACCCATTAGAAACTTTTTGAATTTCCACATTGCAATGGTAGCATTTTAAGGTGTCGTCTTAACAAAATAGCTGTACTTTTTCAGTGACCCATTAGAAACTTTTTGAATTTCCACATTGCAATGGTAGCATTTTAAGGTGTCGTCTTAACAAAATAGCTGTACTTTTTCAGTGACCCATTAGAAACTTTTTGAATTTCCACATTGCAATGGCAGCATTTTAAGGTGTCGTCTTAACAATATAGCTGTACTTTTTCAGTGACCCATTAGAAACTTTTTGAATTTCCACATTGCAATGGCACCATTTTAAGGGGTCATCTTAACAAAATAGCTGTACTTTTTCAGTGACCCATTAGAAACTTTTTGAATTTCCACATTGCAATGGCACCATTTTAAGGGGTCATCTTAACAAAATAGCTGTACATTTTCAGTGACCCATTAGGAACTTTTTGAATTTCCACATTGCAATGGCAGCATTTTAAGGGGTCATCATAACAATAGGCCTATAGCTGTACTTTTTCAGTGACCCATTAGAAACTTTTTGAATTTGCTCATTGCAATGGCAGGATTTTAAGGTGCCGTCTTAACAAAATAGCTGTACTTTTTCAGTGGCCCGTTAGAAACTTTTTGAATTTCCACAATGCAATGGAAGCATTTTAAGGGGTCATCTTAACAAAATAGCTGTACATTTTCATTGACCCATTAGAAACTTTTTGAATTTCCACATTGCAATGGCAGCAGTTTAACAAAATAGCTGTACTTTTTCAGTGGCTCATTAGAAACTTTTTGAATTTCCACAATGCAATGGCAGCATTTTAAGGTGTCGTCTTAATAAAATTACCGGTACTCGTTTTTCCATGCTGATACTAGCCTAGCCATGGTTTGAGACCTTAGAGTGTCGCCTCCCAATTGCAAGCAATTTTTGGATTTGCACATTGCTGCCGTAGGCCTACGTAGCATTTTAAGCTGTCATAATCTCAGTGCTCAGAGATGTGGTTCAATACTTCAATAAATGTCGCTCCAAATGCTTAATTTTTTTAATTTGCAGACTGTGATGGCAGCTTTTAAGTTGCCATCTTAGACGAATTTTTATTATAGATAAATAAGCTCAAGGAATAACACTGTAGTAAATTATAATGATATTTATGAAATATTTATGAAACATTGGGGCGATATACAGGGTGGGCCAAAAAAATGACCCCCCTAGGTTTTTTGCCAATATCTTGACCAAAAGTAAGAATTTCGACATGAAATTTTACAGTCTTAAAGACAATTCATATTTACATATGATGGCCAGATTTCATCAAAATATTTCAAACAAACCAAAAGTTATAACACTTTTAGCGAGGCCACCCACCGTTTTTTGACGACTCAAAATCGTAACGCAACAAAAAGTAGGTTTTTGCCAATATCTTGGCCAAAAGTAAGAATTTCGAAATGAAATTTTACAGGTTAATAGACAATTCATATTTACATATGGTGGCCAGATTTCATAAAAATATTTCAAACAGAACAAAAGTTATATCACTTTTAGTGAGGACACCCTACGTTTTTTGATGATTCAAAAAGTAACAAAAACGGTGGGTGGCTTCACTAAAAGTGATATAACTTTTGTTCTGTTTGAAATATTTGTATGAAATCTGGCCATTATATGTAAATATGAATTGTCTATGAATCTGTAAAGTTTCATTTCTAAATTCCTACTTTTGGCCAAGATATTGGCCAGAACCTACTTTTTGTTGCGTTGCGTTTTTGAATCGTCAAAAAACGGTGGGTGGCCTTCCTAAAAGTGGCATAACTTTTGGTTTGTTTGAAATATTTTGATGAAATTTGGCCGTCATATGTAAATATGAATTGTCTATAAGACTGTAAAATTTCATTTGAAAATTCTTACTTTTGGTCAAGATATTGGCAAAAAACCTAGGGGGGTCATTTTTTTTGGCCCACCCTGTAGGCATCTCCGCCACCCCTTTAAATCTCCGTCCATGCCCTTAGAAGCTGAAAGCTAATAATTCTAATTCTCCACAGAAACTCTCTGTGTAGGCAGACCTTTAGCTGTTGACAACTCCTGCTGATGTCGATGCAACTCTTCGCGAAATAAGAAAAACTTATAACACAGAAACAGTCAAATTCGGTTGTCTATGGTAGACCTACATGTATAATGACTACCATCTCCATTTCAGCGATATGCTGGCTGGGTATCTAATGCGAAACATCTGTTATTAGCTTCATTAGGCTTAGGCTACTTTTACAGAAGGGACCACTGTCCGAAGACTGGGGTAGGCTGCACGTGCACAGCAAGTGTCAAACGGGTCGTTTGATTCTTGCTGCGCGACCGTCGCAATCATTAATTTTGTTGTCTTCATCACCTGCCAAGGGTGGGGCTTCGGCTTGGCTCCGTCAGTAAACGTGATTAGCGATAAGAGGTCAATCCCGAATGGGTGTGTTCCACCCTTGTATGCCAGGAACCTGACTGACACTAATGTCTATGGGTTGCCCTGCTCCCTACCAAATATAAGTGACATCAAGCGAACCGTGGGTTCGTTAGTCAAAGGTAATAATGTTTTTCGATACATAAATGATGCACAAATAATAGTTTTCGTATTCCAGGCCTTTATTTAATAGAAATTCACCAACCCCCCAATTTACACCCGAAAAACGTCAAACACCCCACTTTCAGAAACCGTGGGAGAACGTTCTCCCAACCCCCCCATTGGTAGACGCCACTGTCCCCAGGCGCTGAGACCACACACCATACTCCATACGCCACGATCGAATTATTATCCCCCAACTATAGATCGAACAACCTATAGAGAGAGGAAATCATATTTGTTTTATCTTATTTAACTCTTTGGCAGCTAAGTTGTTTTTCATGAATATAGCCATAATTTGTTCAAATAACGAAAAACACTTAAAGTCAGTCGAAATATAGACATGTCTTATATCATTTTGTTCGTATTTGATGGCTCAACAATATTCTGTCTTGAATAAGCAGATCAATTGACGTGTTTTTTCTTAAAATCTATAAATATATTAAATATTATTAAAAATAAAAATTAAATTTATAATATCAGAAATTAATTAAAAATCTATGAGCAATATAAAATGTAATGCAAACACTGCTAAAAGTAGCTATTTGTATGACAAGCTTGTAGGAAACACTGAAAGGCTAAAAAAAATTGTGAATTTTATTTTAAAATGTTTTTATATTACTTCCACTTAGAAGAGACGCTCAAATCAACAAAATATTAGGCCTGCAGAGATGTCGTCATATTTTCCCCCGAAAATGTCCAAACGTAGAGCAATTCTTTATAGATCCTCTACAAAACTTGCTTGACTGATAAATTTTGTTTCTAACTAGGCAAATAGGCCTAGGCATAAATAAAAAAACAAATAAGCTACAGAGAAGTGATCAAATTAGCTAATGTTTTTCCTAATCTATGATGAGTTCGGCATGGTCTGATCGACGATCGGTAAATGTGCGGTCTTCAATTCCCGAAACCTTTGCAACATCTAGAATATTTGCTTGAGACCTTATTATAGCATTTATTGAACGACATAATTCATTTTGTCTGAACTTGGCTGATGAAAAGAGATAATTACAGCGAAATGGTCAACGGCCAAGAATCCGCAGGCGCGGACGAAAGTATAGGCCTACAAATGGCTGGATATAAATTTTCACAAACTTACGGCCATAGTTTTTGTTTATAACTTCATCAAACCATTGGGGGAAACCTATGTTAGGGTATTTTCTGATACGTCTGCATGTCCCCAAGTGAAATATATAAATAGAATTCTAAATATATCTACATTATCCGAGAAAAGGGTACGTTTTTGTTATGGGGTCACAATCGACCCCATTCGCCGCGAAAGAATGCCATGTTAACCAAACTGCGGTTTAACCCTTTAACTACCGGAAGTAAAAAAATTCTGAGACCGAGAAATTGTCGGGAAATATTATGTGTGTTTATGTGTATATTATTATGTATGTATGTATTGTATTATATGTATGTATATAATTATGTATGTTTGTATGTGTGTATGTATGTATGCATGTATGTATGAATGTATGTGTGTATGCATATATTTATTTATGTATGTATTATGTATGTATGTATCATGTATGTGTTATGTATGCATGTAGCGTATGTGTAACAGAGCCTTTACAAATACTTTAGAATTAGAACCTTACTTGTGAATTGCATGGTAATCCAAGGAAGATTACTAGTGAGAGATCCATATATGACTTGCTTTTATGTATATAACTATATATATATAGGCCTATATATATTATATTATACATTTATGTATGTGTATGTGTAGGCTACATCTATAAATGTGGACATGTATATATGTATGCTGTACCGTGTGTGTAACAGAGCCCATACAAAAGCTATAGACTTAGAACCTAACTTGAGAATTGTATGATAAACTAAGGTAGATAATAAGTCAGACATACACATAATAGACAAGGCTTGGAATTCTAAAAGAGCTCTAGAAATCACTGTTAGAAGCAAATCATGTAACAATTTGCTAACCGGTGTTTCTAGACTAATTTGACCCTGCTGAAAACGAAAATCGTTGCATTCCTTGACCCCGAAAATGTTGATTTAGACCCTGAAATCATGATTCCACTGCATACATACCTTCACTTACAGCCATTTTAAGATTCTGGCCGCCATTTTGTCCGCCATTTTGATTTTCTTGCAGTGCTACATATGTGTATTTAACATTGTATTCCTTGCACCCTATAATCTTAATTTAGAGTCTAAAATCGTGTTCCTGTCACATGCAATACTTTACTTATAGCCATTTGAAGCAACTGACCGCCATTTTGTCCGCCATCTTGTTTTCCCATTGAACGGCCAAAAATCCAGCTTGCTAACAGCGATTTTCGTTTTCAGCAGGGTCAAATTAGTCTAGAAACACCGGTTAGCAAATTGTTACATGATTTGCTTCTAGCAGTGCCATTTTGAGATTCCAAGCCTGGTCTATAAGACTCAACAGCATGGTTTAGATATGTGGAAGCAAAGATTTTGGCAATAGATTCAATTACTTTGTCAACACATCATATTATCACGAAGGTGCTTCATCAATGCTTCATCGACTGTCTGAGCCAATATGTTATCGTGCTGACATCTGGGGAACACTGAGTCAGAACAAACATAGGCCGATTTCTCGCCGTACACATCAATACGCCTAATGTAGGTGACCACAGGCAACGTTAAAACGCATGCCGACGTTATATAACAGGCAGCGTAATATTACCGGATATATCCGGCACTCATGGGATTTCGATTTATTTTCTCCGCCGGATATATCCGGCGCGCATGGTAGTTAAAGGGTTAAGGAGTTGGTCGTAATAGGGAATATACTTGCGTACTTACTTATTGTGGCCAGTCATATTAACCTATCATTGTAACGCCCGCCCCTATCGACCTCCCCGGAGTCGCCACTTCCGGATCCTCGCCTGATGGGACCGCGTGCTGCTGTGGACGAGCTCTAGAGATAGAGGGAGGACAGGAGGAGGTGACTTCCGGGTTCGAATCCCAACGATGGAAAGGCGGCCAGTCTTTTCGACTACCGTACTCCCTATATGAAATTGGCGGCCTACCAGCCAATCTATCACTTCTCCGCAATATACCAGGTTGCGTGAAATCTTTAGGCCTAGCACCCAAAGTTTCCTCCAGGCCGATGGTCGAGTGGTATGGCGCGTCCGCAGTGGTAATAGCGGTGAGGTAACCAGGGTTCAAATCCACAGCAGGCTTGGGTACCGGCGACGCCTCTAGCCTTTCCAATCGTGATACCATTTCCGTCAGCGCTTCCCTGACATTATCTCTTACAGCCGAGATCTCTTCTCTTATCTCCTCTCTTACATTTGATTGCACTGAGGAAATAGCTTCGCTAACATTTGATTGCACGGCCAGGACATTAAACTCCACCGTGGCAATCGCCTCTTGCGTCTCTCTGGCATTCAGTTGCAAAGACGACTGTATAGAAGTCATAGCATCATGAGTTGACTTAGCATGCGCTTGCATAGCCTCTTGTGAAGACTTAGCATTAGTTTGTATTGCCTCGAGCAATATCTCCATAGAAGAAGGGGGCCTAGAAGGCTGAGCGGGAGTGACTGGCCTAGACTCCTCCATAGCGCTATAGAAATGACTCCTATCTTTATAGCTCACAGTCAATATCGCTAGCAGTGAACGAAGTGGTTATTCTTATTAACAAATCAAGCATTCAATCCACATCCGTCACATTCAAAGCCATCAATATTCAAAGTCAGAAGTTTAATTAATATTTCTTATTATTCCCAATCAATTGAATCTTCAATTGACATCAATTATGTTCAAAGCAATCAAACATAAAAGTCAGTAAGTTCAATTATCAGTTCCTATCCTTTGTAAAGACATTCAATGAAAATCAAATGCAGCAATTCAATGCAAACACCTATCAACCGGAGTATGCCTGAATTAAATCCCGATTGACTCTCAAGTCCCACAGCCAATTTCAGTTCAGCCCAAAATGTCTTAATAACCGATCGTATTAATTCCCCAATAAAGCGTACCTTATGTCCGGAGACAAGGGACAAAGCCGATCGTGTGCGAAGAACAGCGACGAAGACGATATCCAAGAGATGCGACGAAACACACAGAAAGGCGTCGAGTTTGAAACGCCCGAAAGGATCAGCTAAATCCGTCGCTGATTTCACGCAATGAACAACAATTTCGGCTATGTATCCAAGCCGTTTGAGAAAGACGCCCTTAGGCAAACATACGAACAACCGCTTCGCAACACAATTTCAGAACGCTGACGATTCGAAGCCCACGATAAATCACTCCGTGTGACAGGGCGAAGAGAGGCCTTGACCGATTAATCCAGGAGTAGATCCAATGCGAAAGCGAAGGCAAAACTCGCAACAACGCTGATATATTTCTCGCAACAAACTAACTCTTTTACTAAATCGACTCCATGTCGAGAGAGAATGAATCGACAACAACGACGCAGAAGACTAGTGTAAGCGGCGCTTTATCCTGGCCAAACTTCACTAACTCGATCGAGCCTAAGACTACCAAAAGCCGCAATACATCCAGTTGCCTTGAAATCCTGTCCACGTCTGCGCTTTAGCTGCCCGCTCTCGCTTTTATAGCTGCCTGGTCTGCAGAGCGTCCCCTTTACTACGCATGCGCAGCTAGAGAGCTGCACGCGCCAACCCAGCAGCAACGCAGCTGTTTCAAGGCGGCAAGAATTAGCTGCCAGCTGCGTCCTCTCCTGTGTATCTCCGCGTCTGTCTATAGCTCACTGTCTTTCTCCTTCTATCTCTCCTTCTGAAAAGCGCCATCTGCCGCTGATCACGTAGGCATCAAATGCACCAGTTTAACCCTGTGAAAACGCTGCTATTTTAACACACACGCCTACAGTGTTTCCTTCTCAATCCGTGTCCCTGCCTGTGCTTGTCTGGCTGGCTGTATTCCTCGCTCACTCTGATCATCAGACCACCTCAGAGAGCGTGCGAAAGTTTAATTACCCTCATCGACTGCAAGCGGCGCGGCCTTTCAAGTCAGCGAGCGACGATTGCCAATATCGTGGGAAAAATACACGAATTCAATGAAACAGCAGCGACTGCTGCCTACGTCAGCGGTCGATGTGACCCGTGTCAAGCGCAAATCAACATTAAAATCTAGGTCACGAAAGGCAACTCAAAAATACAGAAATAAAACAAATATATATAAATCAGATCTCTGAAACCGATCAAAAATTAAATAAAATAATAATATAATAATATTATTGACCAGAAATCCGTAGCGTAGTTATACAATCGCTACACTATTCTCGGCCCTCCCTGATTTCAGGATCCCTTTAATTGGACAAATGGATCCTGAAATGTTAGTAAGGCCATACTCCAATTTTTACATCAAGGATTCAAATGCAAGAATTAAAAATATATGCAATGAACAGTCCTCAACGTAAGCATGCGAAAGTTCACATTTTAGCGTTAAATGTCAGTTCCAGCGAAAGAAATAAACATTATTATTATTATAATTTTATCATTACATTTATATATTGCTCCATCGCTAAGAGTTCAGTGAAGCTCAAAAGCAATTCTATATATATAGGTCTCCTTGAGTTTAGTTAAGCACAAAGTCCTCCACGGCAAGCATTGACTTAAGAACCCACGGGACAGCCACAAAAACCACTAGACCTTCGTTACCTTTACAACAGGTCATCTGATTAATAGGCCACCCATGGCCTTTACCATCGAGACTTCTTTAGGCATTTCACTGTAGGCAAACGTCTACATTTAAAGACTCATCTAAGCAGTTAAACCTAAGTCTCTAATCCCATTAACAACGGTGCTATCATAGCAAATTACCTGAGACTACACCCACAGCTTAAGTCTCCAAAGGCCAATGCTCATTATAACTATCCGTAGGCTCCCCATCAAAGCCTACCGTAAGAGACCAAGCCTAACTTCAGCTTAATAAGCCGCTCCCTTCCCAACATCTTTCAGTAGGCCTACTTAATTATTAAAAATGCAACCGATTATGCATAGAATTAGAATAGGCCATTTAAACATAGGCTAACGTAACATATTATTGCAATTAACGTTACAAAACAGTCACATTGTATAATCGTAAAAATCCTAGGCCTAAAAGGATTATCATGATTTTAATATGAGATCTTAGTCTAAAGCGCAAATCAACGTTAGGCCACTTTAGTCTACTATAAATCCTTATGCATCATTGCCTAGCATTAAGGCCTATTATCTTTCCTTCATTCTATCAGTGATGCAGCGGAGACTAACGGGACCACCCACGCGCCTGGGAAATAACGATTGCCAATTAATCGCCGCTCATTATTCTCCCACGCTATGCATCTACAGCGTGCGTCTCTTAAAATCCCGTGGGAATTAGGCAACAAACCATCATGTAGGCCAAAGTGCATCATACGACTAAGGTCGCGCTGACCTGCACAAAGTTAGGCCTAATTAGCGCTCATAAAAGTAGGGTAGAAATTAGGCCTACCACATATCTGGCGCCTGTATTAACTATCAACCTTCAAATCCAGGCCTACTATCAAATCATGATTATATAGTCCCATAATAATTTTAACAACGTTACTTATAACTGCGCAGCTGAACATTATCCTTCCGTCGATCCATCCACGACGGTCAATCGTTCACCGCCTATGATGTGTCACACAGACCACCCCGTTGCTCTCCCCACTCCGGCCGTATGCGAGAGAAGAGCGTGGGAAATAGGTGCCTAAAAATCACCCATGTAGGTTAACTTAAAGTCCCACCGACTTTGCACAGCACTGTCATTAGCGCTTTCGAAATTAGGTCAATCAGTGAATCATATAAAGCCTATATTAAACTAATATTATTCATAAATCCTACATGGCCGTTTATATCCATTGCAACTCAAATAGAAAATAAAATGGCCAATATTATTCACCATTCCTACACGGGCACGCGTTCCTATTTATTCTATGCCCAGACCAAGTTAATGTTAGGCCTCACAGTTTAATCATATAATTCCATTGCAGGCGGAATCAGGCAAAACCGCAAAACTAGGCCTAATGCAAAAATTACACAGCATAACTAAATTATCGCTTATTCCTCAGCGTTAGGCTATTAAAACAAGTAGGCCTATCATCCTAATTGATATAAAATGCCGAAATTTGTCTTCAAATCCTCAGAATTATATGGGCTCATCACGGCAAACTATATATATATATAGGCCTAATCCCGACAGATTGCAGTTAAGCGCAATATGGGCCTTAAAGCATTCATTCAGCGCCTCTTTAAATCATCAGTTATGCATCCATACAATTATATATATATGCGATGACAATAGTTACGCATATAAAAATTCTACACACGGAAATTAGGAGCATTAAAATTTAACTGTGCAAATCTCTTTAAATTATTTTTCATAAATCAGGTTATAGATAGAGCGGGACATAGGCCTAATGCAAATTTCGCCTCCGAACATTAACTCAGAAACATATAGGCCTACTATTTCACCGCAGGTCATAATATCACATAATCACATCATCATGGCTAATTCCACTGCAAGTCTAAGTTCAAGATCACATAATCGTCATCAATGGCCTTAACTAAAATAGGCAACCTTATATATACATCAACAGGTAAAACCAATATTTATATAGCGCAATGCAAGGCAATGACAGTCCAGTTTTCTGTCTACAGCAGAGGCAATAATAAAATCGTCCATCGCTTCATTGCAAATGCAATACAATACTAATATATATCACCATTGCGAACATTAATCAGACAGTCGGCAATGCAATACAAATATTAATACTATGCCATACATATATGAAGGCACAACATACGATGCAAGAATACAGTTATTTACACAGTAACACATACATGTAAAGCCTTCCACATGTGAATCAAAAATGTATTCATCAAAATCAAAATAAAACAGTGTTACAGATGCTTCTGCATTCAAAATGGCCGCAAATTAAGCGGTCATTTAACAGAGTTACCCAGCCGACGTCAAGTTTTCAGGCGGACGAAGTCCGGTCGGTTCTCCCATCATCCTCCAGATCCGGTCCTCAGGGGGTCCATTGCGAAGCGGACAGCTCCTCAAAAGGTGCGAACTGTCGTCACAGTAGAAACAGCGTCGTTCCTCTCTTGGTGAGTTCCGACCACTGTCTCGCCTCCTCGACGATGATGGCGACCTCCGCGACCGACGCTCCTGATTCTGCCCGTTCCGCTGGTCCCTGCTCGGCGCTGGAGCGGACCGAACAGCGAACACACGACCAACGCTGGGGTTGTCGTGGTTATCGCCCACAGGTTGTCCAAGGTTGTCGCTAGGTGGAGCCTGCTGCTGTTGTCGAAGAGGACAGAGGCGCGCTATGTGGTCCGTCGCAGAACACTCGAAGCATCGGCGCGCGGAAGGTCCTGCTTCCGTTTCTGTTTCCACATATGGCCGAAGTCTGCACGCCGAGCTCAAATGACCGAGCCGATGACACAGGAAACATCGCGGAGTTCCCCGTCCATAACTTCCATTGTTATTCGACCATTCATTTCTTGTTGACCCGTTCTGACCTCTCCACGGCCCGCGATTGTTGTCTCTGTATTGTGGCGCCGACACTGGTTGTCGCTCCTTCTTCTCTAGTCGCTCCACTTGTCTCCTCATTTGCTCCATCCGCCGTTCCAGATCCTCTACTTTCGACTCTTCTTCCTGTTCTTTAATTGCGTTGACACGGCCGTGTCGTCCATCTTGTTGCTCATGGCCACCGTCTTCCGCTTTCTGGTAGCCGTCCAATCGCATCGCTACCTTGTAGGCTTCGTCGAGGGATTTCGGTTCTCGCTCTCGGATTTTCAGAGCAAGCGTTCTATCTCTCAGGGCATCCAAGAATGCCCGAACAGCAATTGCTTCGCTGTGAGCCGTCGAGGAACCCGGATAGGCTCGCGTGGAGAGACGTCGGATGTCGTCCACCAGGACGCCCATATCCTCGTCGACTTTCTGTTTCCTGGTGCTTAGCTGCGTTTGGAACAGGGCTTGTTGTTCAGCGTTGCCGTATCGTTCACGAAGTCGCTGGACCAAAGCCGTCCAAGTGTCCAGGCTATCTGCGTTCGACTCGCTCAGCAAATGAGTCGCCGGTTCAACCAATGAGACTACTAATTGGTTCAATCTCTCCTCGTCCGTCCATTTGTTATTCCTGGCGCACACGGAGAATTTTCGTAAGAATGTTTCAACGTCCGTCTTTCCGCTAAAAGACCCGAGTTTCAGGAATTGTGTTGGCTTAGGAGGAGAAGTCGATGACTGTTTAACCTCGCCCTCTTTAGCTGTTGCAGACGCGGTCGGTTCAAGTTCCTTGACTGTTCCCTTTGAACTGATCGACGGTAGCTCCCAGTCGCCGGTCGTTTGCGTTGCGACGGTGGTCGTCGGGACAATTTTGATAGGACCGACCGAAACGTAGGTAGGCGCCAGTGCGTTCGTTTCACCAACCGCAGACGTCGCTTTATTATCGGCCGTCGTTTCATTTCTCTCCAGAGGTGTCGACTTCATTACCGCCTGACATCGCGGTAGTTCGGCATCACGGCTAAATCCGAAGTTTTGCGCGCCGAGGCACGAACTCATCCTCGCCGATTCCACGACCGTTGGCCACCGAGGAAAGACAGCGTCGCTTGGTCGAACCGAGTCGGGACAGCGAAGCGGGTCAACCCAAACCCGGTTGTCGCTGCTACCGTAGAAAGCGCTCGGAGTGTAAGTCGGAGCATACCTCCACGGCATGTTTGAATGATCGGGTCGAGCGTATGGTTGCATCCAGTCGACCGTTGCCATCGCCGCTGGTCCAGGAGGAAGGTCGGGTCGAGCGTAATCTCGACCAACCATGGTCGACGTTGCACGGCCGTCGAGGACATAATCAGTCACGGCCTGGTAGGTCGGCATTACCGACGCTGGTTGTGTAAAGTCGACCCGACTCGGTGCCATTTCCACTCTTTGTTGATCGACATGTGCGAGCGACGCTTGCAGCCTCCATTGCGGATCAGGTCGAGGATACTCGACGTGAGGGAGCGACGAAGAGGCCAAAGGAACTGGGTTGACCTTATCACCCCCCTCCCGTGACAATTTATTAGCGATCGGTTTATTCACTTCAAAATTTCTAAACTCCGGTTGCCGTGCTGCATGCATTCTGTTATCAATTATTTTAACAGTTTTAGGTCTAGATTCCATTATCTTGCTGATTTCAATGTCTACACTACCATCATCAGACATTATATCCACAATATCCGCAAATTCCCTTTCCTTCCTTCTTTCAAAAGAAATTGCCATTTCGCCTGTTCTAGCATAGTCAGTTTCCTCTTCTAACCTATCATCACCAAAATCTCTAGAACTAATTTGACCCCACTGGCTGGGACCAATTGTAACGCCCGCCCCTATCGACCTCCCCGGAGTCGCCACTTCCGGATCCTCGCCTGATGGGACCGCGTGCTGCTGTGGACGAGCTCTAGAGATAGAGGGAGGACAGGCAGGCCCGCCGAGAGGGGGGGGGGCAGAGGGGGCAAATGCCCAGGGGCCCGGCGACTTTTAGGGGCCCGGAGGGGGCCCGGGCTACACTATAAATTATAGTGACTATATTTTTCATATGTTGGTTTCGGGCGGCGGTCCCAACGTATAATCACTTATATTAGTTAGCCTATTGTCTGTGATTTATGTTGTTTTAAATAGGCATATAGCCTAACAGGCAAGCTATTACTGTTACATAACTAGGCTACAACTGTTTAAGTTTCAAGCAACTGTCCATTAGCCTATACGTACGTACCTTACTTATCAGTGTTTTGCCAAAGAACACACTCACTGCCGTCTCAGAACGTTCTTCTGCTAAATTATGCGCTGTCAGATTTCAATCAAAACTGAACACATTTAAAAGATAAATTTCTCTTGCAACGATAGAATATTTTATATAGCCTGGAGTACAAAAACAAAAAGAAAAGGCTAATAGGCCTAAGTTTGAAAAGGCAAAAGTTGCTATGCCCTAAGCTTATACGTAGGCTACACTGTATACAGTCGCACACTATCTTAAGGCAGAACCTCAAAAGAAGGCAGTTAGAGCCAGAAATTAGGCCTACTCCTACATCGGTTGATTCTAGTAAATTAGACTAAACGCCCCTGCGTGGTGATCGTATATATATAACTGAATGGATGAAAATGAAGTTTGTGGTGTTAGTATCTTAATTCCAAAAGCAGACATTATAAATAAGAATTATGAAAATGCTGAAATACAGTGAATTAGGCTATATAAACTGTAGCAAGGCTTTGTTTTGATGTTGGCACTCTGCAGGCCCGCGTTTAGGTCTATAGGCTACACAAACGATTGAGACGACAAGCCCTATAAATTGGCTGCTATAAAGCTTATAAGAAACGGTCCTCCAAGACATTCGGACAATTTTCCAGGCGATAAAGCTGTTGATTGTCATATTATTTGACAATTAAATTCTTAACATTAAGAACAGATTTAACATATCAAATGCAAGCATCAGCGTACATTCATACCCACACTACCCACACTATTGTTATTTTTTTATTCGTTTTTGCGTAAATTTGCTCAAAAAGCCTGAAGATAGTTTGGGGCTTGTGACTGCTCAGCCCAGGGGCCCGGAATTTCTGTCGGCGGGCCTGAGGACAGGAGGAGGTGACTTCCGGGTTCGAATCCCAACGATGGAAAGGCGGCCAGTCTTTTCGACTACCGTACTCCCTATATGAAATTGGCGGCCTACCAGCCAATCTATCACTTCTCCGCAATATACCAGGTTGCGTGAAATCTTTAGGCCTAGCACCCAAAGTTTCCTCCAGGCCGATGGTCGAGTGGTATGGCGCGTCCGCAGTGGTAATAGCGGTGAGGTAACCAGGGTTCAAATCCACAGCAGGCTTGGGTACCGGCGACGCCTCTAGCCTTTCCAATCGTGATACCATTTCCGTCAGCGCTTCCCTGACATTATCTCTTACAGCCGAGATCTCTTCTCTTATCTCCTCTCTTACATTTGATTGCACTGAGGAAATAGCTTCGCTAACATTTGATTGCACGGCCAGGACATTAAACTCCACCGTGGCAATCGCCTCTTGCGTCTCTCTGGCATTCAGTTGCAAAGACGACTGTATAGAAGTCATAGCATCATGAGTTGACTTAGCATGCGCTTGCATAGCCTCTTGTGAAGACTTAGCATTAGTTTGTATTGCCTCGAGCAATATCTCCATAGAAGAAGGGGGCCTAGAAGGCTGAGCGGGAGTGACTGGCCTAGACTCCTCCATAGCGCTATAGAAATGACTCCTATCTTTATAGCTCACAGTCAATATCGCTAGCAGTGAACGAAGTAGTTATTCTTATTAACAAATCAAGCATTCAATCCACATCCGTCACATTCAAAGCCATCAATATTCAAAGTCAGAAGTTTAATTAATATTTCTTATTATTCCCAATCAATTGAATCTTCAATTGACATCAATTATGTTCAAAGCAATCAAACATAAAAGTCAGTAAGTTCAATTATCAGTTCCTATCCTTTGTAAAGACATTCAATGAAAATCAAATGCAGCAATTCAATGCAAACACCTATCAACCGGAGTATGCCTGAATTAAATCCCGATTGACTCTCAAGTCCCACAGCCAATTTCAGTTCAGCCCAAAATGTCTTAATAACCGATCGTATTAATTCCCCAATAAAGCGTACCTTATGTCCGGAGACAAGGGACAAAGCCGATCGTGTGCGAAGAACAGCGACGAAGACGATATCCAAGAGATGCGACGAAACACACAGAAAGGCGTCGAGTTTGAAACGCCCGAAAGGATCAGCTAAATCCGTCGCTGATTTCACGCAATGAACAACAATTTCGGCTATGTATCCAAGCCGTTTGAGAAAGACGCCCTTAGGCAAACATACGAACAACCGCTTCGCAACACAATTTCAGAACGCTGACGATTCGAAGCCCACGATAAATCACTCCGTGTGACAGGGCGAAGAGAGGCCTTGACCGATTAATCCAGGAGTAGATCCAATGCGAAAGCGAAGGCAAAACTCGCAACAACGCTGATATATTTCTCGCAACAAACTAACTCTTTTACTAAATCGACTCCATGTCGAGAGAGAATGAATCGACAACAACGACGCAGAAGACTAGTGTAAGCGGCGCTTTATCCTGGCCAAACTTCACTAACTCGATCGAGCCTAAGACTACCAAAAGCCGCAATACATCCAGTTGCCTTGAAATCCTGTCCACGTCTGCGCTTTAGCTGCCCGCTCTCGCTTTTATAGCTGCCTGGTCTGCAGAGCGTCCCCTTTACTACGCATGCGCAGCTAGAGAGCTGCACGCGCCAACCCAGCAGCAACGCAGCTGTTTCAAGGCGGCAAGAATTAGCTGCCAGCTGCGTCCTCTCCTGTGTATCTCCGCGTCTGTCTATAGCTCACTGTCTTTCTCCTTCTATCTCTCCTTCTGAAAAGCGCCATCTGCCGCTGATCACGTAGGCATCAAATGCACCAGTTTAACCCTGTGAAAACGCTGCTATTTTAACACACACGCCTACAGTGTTTCCTTCTCAATCCGTGTCCCTGCCTGTGCTTGTCTGGCTGGCTGTATTCCTCGCTCACTTTGATCATCAGACCACCTCAGAGAGCGTGCGAAAGTTTAATTACCCTCATCGACTGCAAGCGGCGCGGCCTTTCAAGTCAGCGAGCGACGATTGCCAATATCGTGGGAAAAATACACGAATTCAATGAAACAGCAGCGACTGCTGCCTACGTCAGCGGTCGATGTGACCCGTGTCAAGCGCAAATCAACATTAAAATCTAGGTCACGAAAGGCAACTCAAAAATACAGAAATAAAACAAATATATATAAATCAGATCTCTGAAACCGATCAAAAATTAAATAAAATAATAATATAATAATATTATTGACCAGAAATCCGTAGCGTAGTTATACAATCGCTACATCATCCTACGTATGCTGAATTCACTGTACGCCGTGCAAGGCGATGACGGCTGTAATAAAGATAATTTATTTATTTGAGACATCTGTTACTTGTACACAGTGAATAAATCTGAAAACTGAGACGTAGAATCTGCATAAAATGGGTCAAGGGAGGAAGTCAGGCAAAAGCCTGAATTAGAAGGCAAATCTTGACTAGTGGCATGGCTCGTGGTGTAGCGAGGTGGCAAGTTGAGAGTCATGACGTGGATGATTCTAAATGGGGCCAATAGGAAGTGTATTTGGGGTGGCAGCCTATTAGAACGGGAAAACACGGGACACAACACCGAAAACAGTGGAAAAGCAGCAGGATCGCTTTTAAAAGCTTGCGATATATTGACGCAGACTATAAACTCCGCCACTGGTTTCACTCTGCCAGTGCCAGTCCCAGGCCTGGATAAAGGAGGAGGGCGTCGCTGATGGTCTTTGTTACCACACAGTGACGTTAAACTGCAGCTACACACGCAGACTACATCCCTACATTCAATCGACGAAAATTCGAACGAAAACTATAACTAATTGACATTGAAATTGCGACAAACTTCATGTCTCTGCACCTAGACCTACATGTATCCGAGTCTGAGTTATATTAAATATACTCCGAGCTAAAATGAAGATAGCTCATCAGAGTTCGAATTCTATATATCCTCATCTGCCTCATGCACCATGTCCTAATTCCCCTCTTCCTTCTGGCCTTCTCCTCATAATTATCTTACTACTATTGCTACTGCTGCTACTGCTACTGTTCTTGCTGCTGCTGATGCCTCTACTTAGTCTACTAATATACTATTACTACTACTACTACAACTACTGCTACTACTACTACTACCACTGCTAATACTACTACTACAAGTAGTCTACAACTACTACTACCACTACCACCACCACTACCACTAGTACTGCCACTGCTGCAACTATATACTCCTACTTCCACAATTACTATACCACCACCACTATCGCGACTATGACTAGTACTACTATTCTACACAGTGATAACATCTGATATTATTGATGAAAGAATGATGATGATAATAATAATAAGCAAACAAATAATATTAATAATTATAGTATCAATAACAAATAGATCTAATAATTTATAGTATCAATAACAAATAATATGAATAATTATCGTATCAAATAACAAATAATATTAGTAATTTTAGTATCAATAACAAATAATATTACTAATTATAGTATCAATAACAAATATTATTAATAATTTTAGTATCAATAACAAATAATATTTATTAGTAATTTTAGTATCAATAACAAATTATATTATTAATCATAGTATCAATAAAAATATTAATAATAATTATAGTATCAATAACAAATAATATTAACAATAATAGTATCAATAACAAATATTAATAATAATTATAGTATCAATAACAAATAATATTAACAATAATAGTATCAATAACAAATATTAATAATAATTATAGTATCAATAACAAATAATATTATTAATAATAGTAGCAATAACAAATATTAATAATAATTATAGTATCAATAACAAATGATATTATTAATAATAGTAGCAATAACAAATATTAATAATAATTATAGTATCAATAACAAATGATATTATTAATAATAGTAGCAATAAAAAATAATATTAATAATTATAGTTTCAATAACAAATATTAATAATAATTGTAGTATCAATAAAAAATAATATTAATAATTATAGTAGCAATAACAAATAATATTAGCAATTATAGTATCAATAAAAAATATAATATTAATAATTAGCCTACAGTATCAATAACAACTAAGCTTAGTAGCAATGCTCATAATGGACGCGTGCAGCTTCACTCAGAAGCCGTTCAGTTATATCCGACGCTTTTTCAATTGACCAGATTTCCTTTCATTATCTGAACTGTTCTTTCAGTCGGTCACTAGGCCATATATACTGCCAATGCCCTACATAGACCGACATACTTGTATAGGGCGAATGACCTACACGTCCAATTATGACTCTGGCGGACAGAAGAAGATGTCATTAAAATGTCGATCGTCTAAATTCACCGGACGCCGTTTTCGTTCGCTAAACACTAATCCATACATCGACCTCAGTACTATACAAAGTAAACGAAACAATGGCCTCTAACCAAATATAGAATCATGATATCACTATACCTGCACCCAGTCCATGCAATCTTCTATGCTAATATCGACTATAATAGACATTATGGAAAATAGGTTAAAAAATAGGTCAAATTTGTTATATTTAGGCCTATATAATAGTATTGTATAGTCTGGCAGCAAGAGTATAGGCTAACTTCGATCAGTTTGCTCTGTAAGCAGGGATACATTTATTGCGTTCAATAAAAAAATTACCATTGGCATGCTTTGTCTCCTGCTGGTGAGCATGCAACTGTGCGAATTAGCGTATAGGTCCTACTGTTTTGTGTGCGTGTGCTATACTGTCTCTGCTCTGCTAAATAGACCAGAGGTTCTCAACCGGTGTGTCGCGGCACACTAGTGTGTCGCGAATAGACCGGCGGTGTGTCGCGTAAAACTGGTGTGTCGCAGGTGTGTCGCGAAGAATTGGTGTGTCGCAAAGAATTTTTGTGTCACGAATTCTCACAGCATAAGCCGTCGTTCTTGTATTACACTGACTTGATTACTTCCGCAGTTTGACGAGCGTGGACAATGAAAATTCTTTGCACTGTATTTATCTATTGCAATTAATCGCAATTTGAAGCGGCCCACAATCCCTCCGTATGCCTAGGTCTACATGAAATATTTTGCGGATGTCTCGAAAATGTGCCCTTTTAGTCTTAGCTTACAATACCGTATAACACGTTAGCGAACGCACCGACTAAACTTTTGCCAAAACTCTGTAATATTCGACAATGTGGTAAATTTTATATGAAACGGAAATTTTGCGGATGACGCGGAATTGTGTCCTATCAGCCTATTTGCGTATTCAAAGTGAAACAAATTGTAGGCTACAAAGTTCAGGGCTCTGAGGGGTCCAAATGACCCCAAACTTTTTAACTAGATATTTCCTGTAGGCCTACTTTTCAAGTTTTCAGTGACAATAATTGAACGTTTTAAGGGGCAGCGTTTAGTTTCGGAAGCCTATGTTGTCCTATATGTTTTTATACTTTGATGAACTGGATTGGACTATGTGGATAATTGAAGATAACTTTCGTGCTTTTTTATCTAAAATTAGTTTTATATAGCCTATAGCTATCTTATCAAGCTCATTCATTAGTCTCGTTAGTGGGTAGGGCCCAAGGCTTCCCAAGCTTAAAGTGTCCTGGGACCCTAGCCAAGTAGCTACGCAACTGTATGTGTGCCGGTATTGCACTCACAAAACTTATCGATCCTCGAGCATCTTTCTATAGCCTATAATTATACCATTCAAGGAAAATTCAGGAAAAATCGCAAGTAAGGTAGGGGTAAGTGTAAGAAACGACGTGGAATAGTAGATTTAGAAGGTCAGTGTAATTTAGAATTTTAAATTCATTACTAAATAGAAGGTATTCATTGTCAACATTTTAATTTATTCGAATAAAATATATATAAAAATTTTAAATATAAAAACTATTTTAACTTTGACATAGACCTATTTAAATATAAACAAGATTGACATAATAATTTATGACGATTGCATGGTGTGTCGCGATTTTTTTTGCAAGTTTAGGTGTGTCGCAAGCGGAAAAAGGTTGAGAACCTCTGGGTTAAACGACCCTATTATAGTCGTTGCATACACCGGTTTGTAGCTTTCAACTTAGCAATGTTGGGGCAAATATACATGCATGAGTTTTAAAAGAAGTACACGTGTGGTTTTCAATTGTAGACAACTGATTGAAGCAGATCGGTTTTACGATCGTTTGAAAATTCATGCTCACATCGAAGTAAAATAAAGCTATAAAGAGTTTTATGTACATATATATATATGTATATATATTTGTGCGTATATATAAAAATTATACATATAACCTATACCTTCGATATCCCGTGTTCTGTTTGCACATAATTACATCGTGTATATATGCGGGTAATAAATAAAGGAGGAGCAATAAATGTTTGACGTGCAGCCAAAGAACGTGTTGCGCAACGGACTGATCGCGTCATTCATGGTGGGTGAAAAACTAGCGAATTTCGCTAAATTTGACCTAGGCTACTAACCTCTCCAACTTTGACCTATACTAACCTCATCTGGTTTTCGTTCCAATTCAACGCCTTATATCCAACCAAATGCCCCATTTTACAATAACCTATATATGGTCTAACGTGGGCGCGGCGCGGTGGTGTAGTGGTGGCGTCGGTGCCTTGCAGCCGGAGGGTTTCAGGTTCGAAACCTCCTACAGCCGCCGGGTAGAACCTTGAGCAAGTCCTTCAATCGCAATTGTTCGGGCGCTTCGGCGTGAAACTCCGATGGTGTCTGCGCTGAAATCGGGAGCGCCGCTGAGTAGAGAGCTTGAAGTGGCTCTATAGAAATGGAGAATAAAAAAAAATACGTTTCGCATACGGTACCCTAGCGGTCTACCCTATACGTTTCTGTCATGCCTTGCCCTACCACAGCTCAGCACGCAAAATCCTGCCATACTCTACCATATTATATATATAGACCTACATGTATACAGGGCTGCCAGATAGGCCTACATGACCACAGGTAGTCTATGGAGGACACAGAAAGATGGAAGAATATGTCATAAGATGACGCATTGAATGCTTCCCTCTAGACTCCGGAGTTCGAGGTTCTCCTGCAGTGTATGATTACGGTGGCACTTTGACCATATGCATGTACAGTCTCATTGACAGTTCATAGATAGCCTACATCATACATTGTTTGTAACATTACTCAGATGATCAGATCATGATCCAGAAACGTTAAGAGGAAATAGAGCTGCAATGAGAAAAAAGAGTAAGTAGAATGGACTGTTGGCTATTTAGGATGGCTCTCGAGGTAACCGAAACTTACTGTAGCGACAAAATATGCGTTTCCAAAGTCCCTATATATGAACTGCCAGGAAATAATATCAATAGCCCAATTCGAAAAAGATATAAAAGCTGGACATTTTCTAGATTTTTAGCGTTGTCTGCTGGACAGAGGACAAGGGGAAACGTGTGACACGTGTCCTCCTATTGCGGACGTCTCAGCTTTACGCCCTATAAATACCCTACTCCAGTAAAAAACCATTCTATAGTATACTGTATACCTGCACTCCTAACTTAGCCTCAGCTGACTTTCACCGCTCGTGTTCTATAATACGTCACATTAACTTGCTAGACCACGATTCATCATCTATACCCTACTATTGTCTGCCAAATAAATCTACACAAAATATAATGTATAGCCTTTCAATGACTTCGTCCCATGCACTTAAAATACATTACCTTACAACATAGACTTAGACTGAATGTGCTTACCTGCGTCAGATCTCATATGTCAATGTAGTTAATAAGATATGCAATTAGGGCATAAGCATTAATAGGATATGCAATTATGGTATAAATACGTATTAATAGGATGGACTTGATCAATTTTCGTCCATGATGAGGTGAGATTATGTAATGAATTCTGAAGATGCACAAACCTGGAGAGACGGAGTTGTTTGCGTAGAAGGATGGCTTCCTTGATGTCTTTATATTCGACGGTGACTCCATTGGAAGTGGAGGAGTTGACCGGTGGACTTATGTTCCACTTCTCCCAACGCGATTCTCCGCTCGACTTCTCCACCCGCACGCGCTTCCCATTCAACTTCCTTCCGATCCAACAGAAGAACAATAAGTCATGACTGTAGACAGGGCTATTGTTTCGACGATGAATAATAAGACAATGATGAGTTGACGCGATTAATTAAGGCAATGTTATACATGTATATGACAAGATAAACTGAACTAAGAAATTAAGAAGTCTGCTTATTGTCGTTATAATTGGACAGAAGGAAGAAAGAGTGGAAAGACGCGATATGAGACTTGTAGAAAAAAAAACTGGGGGTCAGACGTTGATTTACGTGGACTTTGTGTGTACAATAAGGTTTTCACTATATGGGGACCATAAGAAAGACTGGGGTTTAACCCCCATGACCACCCCCGCAATTCTCACCCTGGAATGACGGATGGATGAATGATGGAGAACGTAATAAAAAAAAACCGAAGAATGTTAAGCGCACTCTATGTCTTGTATTGTAAATGTTTACGACATCGCATGCATCGATTAGTCTTTTAGTTGTTTACTTCTTTTGTAGGCGTTTATCACGCGATACCTGCTGCTGCGACTATAGCCGACACGCAGTGACCACATTGACTCTGCATTTTAACCACTGAAAGACGATAAAAGCTTTATCCCTGGAGCTCAAGAAACGCTTCAGAACTAATCCCTTTCTTGTATAGTTGCAGTTTTGTCGACCTGTTTTCTAATTAAACGAACATATAAGCTTAGGCCTAATATAAATTCGTTTATAATATGTTATATATATAACTAGCTGCACTAGGCCTACCCGGCGTTGCCCGGGAAATTTCCATTTTTAGTTCCCAGCCACGCCTGACCCCGCTCCAACGCTCCCTGCTCACCTCGCCTCACATCAGCCCCAATCCGGTCCCACTCTGGTCGCCATTCTCACCTCGCCTTCTTCCATCGGGCCCAACCCGGTCCAACCACTTTGAATGCCCAGCGTTGCCCGTGACATTTAGGTTTTCGGTCCAACCCACCTCACACCCGTTCATGTTTGCGCCACATATTCAGCATTTTTGCGAAACCGCGTGTCAAAAGATATGCCCTCGGCGAAAAATGAGGTTAAAAATCTATTGGTTCGTTGAAAACCGATCGGCGAAAATTATTGCGTCTTAAATAGGCTAGTGATACATACGATACGGACCCGGTATAGATATTAATTAACGTCATATCGCGCTATAATTTTAAAATAGGCCATGACGTCATTAATGTACTGGTCTCAATCATCAATATATCATCGATGGTTTCAATGACTTTTGAAAATATGTTTGAAAACAAATGGCGTCTTTATATAGATATTAGTCCCAGCTTAAACACAGCGTCAGGATTGGGTAGAAAATGAAAATTTTCAATCTCGGAAAGAGGTAAGGTTTATGGAACGCGAAGCCCGATAGTGTCGTCCAGGGGTGCTAAAAAGTATTTTTGTAAATATTGAGAAAAATCGGTCGGGTGGATAAGAAGAAAATTGGTTCATTAAATTGTTACGACTTGTTTTTATAGGTTTAGATATATATATATATATATATATATATCAGTTAATGCAGTGGTCAACCATGAACTTCCTGTGGGACAGTTATGACGTCAAGCGCGTAATATATCAAGCGAGCGAGATGATGTCAAGCCGCCGTATAAACGGGATCTGGGGTTACGAGTCAATATCAGGCCCGGTCTTAGGGCAAGGCGAGCGAGGCAGCCGCCTTGGGCCCCGCGCTTCCAGGGG
>OX457044.1:30631427-30643927 GCA_949752735.1 Lumbricus terrestris | reverse complement strand
GCCTCACTGGTCTCTGCACTGCCATCGCCGCCACCACCGTGTCCAAGCGGATGTTCATAATTTAGCTCCTGATCGACATCTATTGTGACAAGTCACATTTTGACCATTTGTTCTGTATGCTGCTGTGTTCTGTATACGCTGCTAAGTCCATCCTGTTCTCATATATTCTACTCTCTTCTACTTTGTTCGACTTCCTTTTGTTGCCATTCAGTCTGGCTCCGTTATGTTACATGATCTTTGTTGCATTTGATTTTATACGGTTTGTTCTTTTGTACGGTCCTCTGTTCTATTTGATTTCATACGGTTAATTTATTCTATTATATATGATCCTTTGATTCTATTCTATTTGATTTCATACGGTTAATGGGGGGGGGTCGGTTGCGCAATGGATAACACGCTGGCGTAGAGAGCGAGAGGCAGCGAGTTCGAGCCCTCGTTGGGCGGACATGCTTTGAAGGCTGCAATAATTGGCGCCGATATTATAATTATTGCAGACTTGTTTGTTCTGTGACTGTGAATATAGTTACGATTTGTGTATTCTTGTGAATTATTGTTAAACTGCATAATTGTACGCTGTAACCGGTTGCGTTCTGTCAACCGGATTGTCGAATAAACGAAAATTATTATTATTGTTACTATTATTATTTGTTCTATTGTATGATCCTCTGATTCTATTTGATTTCATTCGGTTAATTTGTTCTATTGTATGAACCTCTGATTATATTAGATATAGTTTTGTTGTAGGTTTGCTCCATTAAGGCTCATGATCATTATCTTCGGTGTGATTTGATACAATTTGCTCCATTGTTATTCTCTTTTGTTCTATATATAGGCCTATATATATACATATATATATATATATATATGATCTGGTTCAATTCCATTTGTACTCCGTAAAAGTAAGTAAGTATAGGGGAGGGTGCCCCAAGACGGGACGGTGCACAAGATGAGACGATTCAGTTTTCTCGCAATCGTTTTGCGCGTTTCTTTCTTATTAGCCTTCAATGAATCGACGATTACCTCGGCTATGTATGTACGAGTTTCAGTTCCTGTGTTGACGATATACGATATACAGATAAACATTTTTTGTTTTGAGCTAGTTAGCTTAAGATTTTGCGAGTTTAAATAATCGCATAAAGTCATCACTGTACGGACACATTTTGAAACGTGTTTGGTGGCAAGACACAGTAAAATATATTACCAAACGCATGTATTTTGAGATGAGCGATAATACGTTGTGTTTACATCAAAAATTGATGCGTTCACACATCATGCATAGAGTGCACAAGATGGGACATGCTTTGTGTGCCCAAGACGGGACGCGTCCCGTCTTGGGCACACGTCATATCCCAATGGTGAACTACTCGTCCCATCTTGGGCACCCGCAACACACCAGCTGTACAGTATGCACAGTAAAACAATTTCTTAGTCAGGATATTATATAGGTTGGTGTATTCAAGCTTTAGACCACGCAATCAATTAGTGGTCATGGCTGCCCTAACTAGTGTTGTGTATTGTAATTCATTTTCTCGTGTGCTCGTTCGATGTGGGATCTCTCCCCCCATTTGTCAATTCAGCCTTGTCCTGTTTGGTGAGAACAGTGCGATGACGATGCAGGTGCTAAAACTGCTTGTTCACAGTGAAATCATCAATCTTCTGAAGTTGATAAATTAAATTAAGATGTTTAACATGGGAAAAGAATTTGATATTTTAATGTCCCATCTTGGGCACCCCGGTGCCCAAGATGGGACGATTTGTAGGTCAACAAAAGTTCATTGTTTCGTTTAAGTCATACATTGTTTTCTTGCAAATTGCTTGCCAGATGGTGGTTAAAGGATCAGTTTAAAGGAAGGAAGAAGTAGCGAATATGTAATATCATCAGCAAAGGTGATTTGGAGGAAATACTCGTCCAGTCTTGGGGCACCCTCCCCTATTCTTTAATATAACCAGCTGCAAAACAGCACTCTGATGAACAAGCATCAAATATAAAATTCACATAAGACATCAAAAACTATCTTTCTTGCTATTATTATTACTTCGCATTCCTTCATATTCCAGCTACATTCTCAAGTCTTCATACAGCCAATGCGCAATCCAATCATCCGTCAGATGAACAGAAGGTGTGTATGTTTGCCTGTATGTGTGCCTGTATGCGTGCATGCACGTGCGTCTGTCAGTGCGTCTGCCTTGCGTGTCCGCCGTTCAGACATGTTTACCAAAGCGTTGGCGACACACGTGCTCGATTACTAATTGCCTGAGGTCACGCAACGCTGACTTTGCCTTATTAGAACGATGGCGACAACAATATTTACAATAGAGCAAAACACAAAGAGAGCGACATTTACACTGATTGTACTAATGCAAATCATTTTATTCAGCAGTTGCTGCACCAGGATGTCAGTTTGGAGAGGGGGGCTGAATCCCATGGGCGGAGACTTGGTCTAGAAGTTGGGGTGGGGGACGGATCGCGGAGGAAATTTTCCGTTTTCATTCGCCAAAATTTCTGACGATCTTTTTTAGTCAACGAAATCTCATGAAAATATTTCATTTAGGCTACGCAGTCCCCCAAAAATCTGACGACTATATTTTAGTCATTTGGTCGAAATATCATGGAAATATTTCATTTTTCCTGCCAAAAAAACACCTGATGACCTTTTTAGGGAGGGAGCTTAGCTCCCCTAGCCCCTGCGCCGCCACTTTTATTCAGAAGTGCAGACTATACTATAGGCCTACATATAGGCTAGGCCAACACGTGGCTATATATAAGACTATATAGGCTCTAGCCTAGCCTACACTGAAGTTAATAATTATACAATAGGGAAAACTTATAATACAGACTAACGACTATGTGCTAAATATAAAGACTATAGATATAGATATTAACAGGGTCGGATTAAGGCATGTTCAACATGTTCGGCCGAACAGGGGCCCCACACTTTAGGGGCCACACACATGCGATATAAATAATTTTTCATCATTTTAATTATATTAGCAACAATGAGTTTAAAATTTCTGAACAAATTGTCAAATTATTCGAAAATGACTGATTTTAATATATACAACTTTTGCACATGTGTGGGGGACCTTACTGGAGTTTCCATTACCAGGCAGATTTATCTTAAAATCAACCAGAAATGCTCGTAAAATTTACCAGTTTTGATTGCATATTTCAACACTTAATCATCTGATCGGAACTCAAGTGCAATGCGAAGCATGATGAAAATAATGGCGTCATTTATAATTATTGTGTACAATGTAGACTCCGTATATAGGCTAGCCGCTGCACTCTGTTTTTACGAATTCAGTCAATCAATCACATAAATTTGCGTAGCGTCCCCTAAAGGCTCTGTGGCGCTCCCAACCAAGGCATGTCCTTATATAAGAACGTGAAAGAAAGAGCTTGCAGAGTCACGGGAAGCGAGAGGAGAGCCATTGGGAGAATATATCCCACTATATATATACCGAGAATACTCTCAGCTGTATGACGACAGTGCGCGAAAAAAGGACAAGGAAGTCTCCACGGGTAGCTGAGCGCAGTGAACGGTGGCCCAGAGAAAAAGAAGCGGGGTGAAAAGGTGATGGAGCTTTAGCCAGGGTCTACAAGTTCTACTGGCGTTCTAACCGCGAAATAAATATTAGATTGTAAATCAGTTGGGGCGCTACAGCAAGACAAATCACGGCAAATGCCCTGGTATACAATCCTTCGACCTGGTCGATGTTTTGTCGCAGGATTGCCAGAAGTTTTTACTGCGAAGAATTTATTTGAGGCATAAAATCGCTTCTGCGCTGTTTGCATGTACGATGGCTCTAGTTATGCCATGGTTATAAAAATACCTGACCATCACTTTACGTAATATTCTTAAGCCATAGAAGATACATATAGCTTATAATTATTTTAACACTATAGATTGGAATACTAAAAAGCCTGTTAATGCTATAAAAATAGAAGTTATGAATTCGTACTAGACGAAATTCAATGTTGATTCTTTGAATACAACACTTTTTGTGTGTAATTTTGTCGTGCTTCAGCAAGGTTGGGGCCCTCACAGTTTTACTGAACAGGGCCCCACATTTGTTAATCCGGCCCTGGATAGTAAAAACACCGTGCATGGATTCAATGTTTCGTAGCCTATATATGAGCCGATGCGTTTTGTGTTTTGGCAATAGCCTAAATGTGACTTTGCAAATGTAAAATTCAAACTCTTGTGAAATCAGGAACATGGTCGTTCAAAGACGATAATAATTATATAATTATAATATAATTATAAAATTATATGAAATATATAATTATATACCGTAGGCCTATGTAAATTTACATTTATAGGCCTTTAATACATTATAAGCCTAGAAGAAATTTCTGATTTTACACCATATGCGTTTTATTTTACCTCCGCACAATCCAGATTTAAGTCTTGAAAGGTTGCATTTTTAAATCCGAGGAACATTGAAAGAAAAGTCGATGGAACAAATATTTGGATTTTCGGAATGTCGATGAGCTACTACATGTGCGTGGCAGCTATTATTGGATGAATTGGATCGATGTAGAAGTGACGCTGCTTTAAGTGGTTGGCTGGGACGCATGGCCAAAAGAGGAAATGTTTTAGCACAGATAATGGCTCAACGCATTGAGCACAATGGTCAAATTGATGTTGTGCAAAAATTCATTGGAAATTTAATTTGCTGCTTGGGCCTTTTTTGAATGTACGTTATTATGAAGTTGAATAGGTGATTGTTGTTTCCTCTCACCTACGTGTGTAATACTATGTATAGGCCTAAAGCCTAGCCTAATTGTATATAGCCTATAAAAAGTGATCTTGTTACGATAGGCTATATATCGGTTGGCTAAACCTTCTGCTGTCGAGTATAATAGGCCTAATACTATATCGACTAAAGGCCTAAAGTGCTGAGAGTGCGTCCTGAGTAAACTAAAATGCCCGGTGCAAATCGACTCGAATTCATTGTGCGCTAGTTCGCTTCATCGCAATGGCTTTTGTTCATGTCACTACACTTCCGCTATAGCGGATAATCGTCTCCAGGCTGTGATAACAACGATATGAAGCGTATGCTATAGCGTATACTTCCGGTTTAAGCATCGCTGTGTAGGCCTACACTTCTGTCAACAACCGCAAAAAAGCTCTGAAAGACAACCCATGCACGTTTAATTCTGCAGGGCCATCATTAATTATTATCATTATTATTCAATGCCAATGAAAGCCTGTAGGCCTATCTTGCTTTTGTATACGCGGCCTGTGCTCATCATTATTGTCAACAGCAAACACATTACGCAGATTTCGAGTGTCGCATAGTTCTCGGGTCCCCTGCATATTATATCAGCATATATTCGATATTGTGGACCGCGGTGATGTAGGGGCATGTTCAGTGCCTTGGAGCCGGAAGGCTGCGGATTCGAGTCCACCTCAAGCCACCTCGTAGGGACCCTGAGCTAGTCCTTCACTCGCGATAGCTCGTGCGCTTCGGCGTGAAACTCCGATTCGCTGTCCGCGGGGTATGCCACGTTGTAGTCGGGAGCACCTCTAAGTAGGTATCCTAAAGGGGCGCACTAACAAGTGTTCATACATACATCTATGTTAAACTAACAAAACAAGTCTGATCTGTAAGGTGCACACTGTCACACGTTCAAGTCACAAGTGTTATACTGGCACGTGTTCAAGTGTGCACATTAACTTAAACTCACATAATTTATAAGCTTATACTTAACTCAATATTCATATTATATATACATGCTCAACTCGCACACGTTAAACTGCATGGCACAAAGACAAGCAGCTCGTGCAGATGGGATATTAAGGCACGTGTATTAGTGATGGTTCCTTATATACAGAGCTTTTGTCTTCTGAACCACTGTGAACCCTGCTATATTATGTTATGTTATGTTCCAACTTCAACTTGCACATGTTCAATTCGCACATGTTTAACTCGCACATGTTCGTGTCGCGCAAGTTCAACTCGCATTAAGTTCAACTCGCATTAAGTTCAGCTCGCATTAAGTTCAACTCGCATTAAGTTCAGCTCGCACACACCACTCGTATAGTCGTAGGCCTATCCATGATCAATTAGTGGACCCTCAACTCGCGTGCGTACACACAAAAATCGCAATGTGCGCAAATGCACATGTACATTGTATAGGCCTATATATAGGCCTATAATTATACACAGAGAGAAAATAATACGCAAAATATTGATCCATGCGTACGGTTTATGTTTTTTGTACACAGGCCTAAAGAATATTGAGCTACGAAGGAGTCCGAAGAGCACAAAAGAAATCAATCCAAGTGTAACAGTGTAAGTAACATCAAACGAGAACTGGGTCTTTGTCGCATTGTATGTAGATTGAAAAGCGAAAGAAAAGGCTGACACTCTGCTGCAGTGTTTATAGAAGTGCGGAAGGCACAAAAAAGATGGCGCAGACGACATCGAAAGAAGCGTCAACAGATGGCGCTAAAAACAGAAAGAGTGTGAAAGGAAAGATCCTAAAATCGATAAGCGGAATCGATATGTCGTGTGCTCGTGCGCAGTGGGTCGGGTCACTATATATGTCACCGCTACCAAAATTGTAAACAAGCAGCGCGCGTTTCATAAGTTCGCAAAGTTTTGACAGCTACATTCAATAATGGGAATTTTAATTTACCCAAACTATTATTAGGCCTATTCTCCATGTTTTAATGTTTAATGCAACAACTACACTTCCGGTAGACGTGACCTTTGTTTCAAGTCAAATGGTCAAATGTCGAACTCGCCTATTCGGTGGACATGTAGGGCCTATATATATATTTCGTGAGTTAGTGTGTGCGTACGTGCGTGCGTGTGTTATAGCTGCGTGCATTTGTGTATGTGAGTTTGCAAGACTCTTTATGCACAGGACTGGTTTCTTCCTTTTAGCCGCCTTGTACAAATTTTTGGGCGATAATCGGAGTTCCGGAAAATTTCACATTTACAAAATAGAAGCATTCAATTAGTTTACATCTATCACAGCAGATTGACGAATAATTATGTTTGCAAAAGAAACAAATCTCTTTGGAGATTCAAAACGTAATCCTTAGCGAAAGAAACGAAATTTTAAGTGGAGCGCCATCTAGCGTTGAGAGTGAAATCATGGCCACAAAATGTTCACAAGTAACCTATCCTCTAATAATTTATAGATTCTTTGGTGAGTGTGCAACTGTGCATACATGTAGGGCCTTGTAGGCCTACATGTACGTGTGTTTGCATGAGTTAGTGAGTGCTGTGCGCGCATAAAATTATGTCTTTGATATCATGGTGCATGTGAAGCACGAGGCTTCAGTTCAATAATGACAGTGCACCGACACCAAACCGCTTCCAGGGGCGGATCCAGGGAGGAGCCAATCCGGCCATGGCCCCCACCCATTTAAAAATTACATGGGACGTGGCCTCCACATTTAATTTCAACCAGCCATTAAACAAATGCAGCGGGAAAGAAAAGCATGATACAAGACCCCCATTACAAAAGCGCATGGGACGTGGGCCCCCCCATTTGATTTACCATTACTCCCGACTATGATGACTGACGACTAAAAAAAGGTCGTCAACTATTTTGGCGGCTGAAATGGTATCTTTTCCTGAAAATTGGACGAATGACTAAAAAAGGTAATCAGTTTCTTCGGCGACGAAGAGGATGAATTTTTTTCTCCTGTCCCACCAACAAGACCGAAAATTTTTGCTTCCCCCTTCGAAAATTTCTGTATCCGCCCTTGACCGCCTCCGTTCAATTGACAGAAAATCGTAACCGTAGGCTTAATCGTAGTCTCCAAATTTCTAGAGCGTCACTAGAAACAGCGGTGTTACTGTTCACGCCCGTCCGTCCGCTCTCTGGCATGGCAAAAATACTGACAGTGCAAAAGCTCTGGCAGGGCAAAATTCTGGCGTGAAAAAAATTATGATAGCCTTGGCAGCGCAAAAGTTTTGACAGGGTGAAATTCTGTGGCAGTTTATCCACATCAGGCTATCGTATAAAACTAACAGCATCTATAGGCATGGGCGCCCGCACATAGGGGCAAAAGGGGGCACTTGCCCCCTGCAAAGCTTAAAGTGCGGCTGGACGGTCATGGACGGCGTCCATGCAATTATTTTGAAATCTGAATGGCGTCCTGCACTTATTGGCCAGCAGAACCTATAAAGGTAGGGCGTCCAGGCACTTATTTTTCCACACTTTACGCACTGCATTTGTACTTAAAATTGTTACTTAGGCCTATAATTACGGTATTAATTATAGGCCCAAGAATTTTATGTCAAAATAACTCTTACAAATTTCATTTCTTGTTGGGACCTACTACATGCATGTATTTCTCAAATTAATGAGGACTTAAACAACACTATAGTTAACTGAATCCTTGAGAGTACGGTGAAAACATATGGAATATCAGACAATAATCAAATTAAGAAAAATATAACATAGGAAAATATAATCTGTAGTTGGGAGCGCTTCTGAGTAGCCTATTGAAGGGTGCTATAACAACTGCACATACATACATACATAATGTGTGCCGTCACGAGGCCCGACGGTAAATAGATAAATAAAAGTTACCGGGTACATAAAAACTAAAAACGATGAGAAAAATAAAAAAACGAAAAAACGACGTTTTTTGGAAAAGAATAAAAAACGGAAAAAGTTTTTTTTATAAATATGATGCCTACAATGAGAGTCAGAAATCTACATTGAGAAATACATACAGAAATCGACATAGGCCTACTCTTAATTGCCTGCCTTGCGTTTCAAGCTCTTGTTAAAAACTGTAACAATGGCCATTGGCTTTTAACCATCCTGCGGGCGCCCATGCATTTAGCAGACCTATCAATTATAGCATAGTCTTGATTGGAATCTCGTGGCAGTGCAACCTTTCACAACTGCACAAAATTAATTAGCCTATCAATAAATTACGCTAATGCAAAAAAATTGAAATTTGTCAAACGCACACTGAAATGACGCCAAGGAGATCTGCTTAATCACCAGCATTAGGCTATATAAAAATAAATTCTGCTCTAAGCCAGGCTGCATTTTGCAGTACAGAATCCAGGGGGTTATGCTGTAGAGAAACTTAGATAATCATTCTATGTACTTAGGCCTATAGGCCTATAGTGCACCATTTAGAAAACTGCTTTTAACATCCTCTTTTGATTTTTAACAAATTTCTTCGCACTAAGGAATATATTCATATTAAAAATGCTACACAAAATAAAACTGAAAAGTTTGCATTAATAAACCTCTTGGAAAAATACCCATATTCTCAATTTCTAGCTTTGCGTTTTTCAAGCATTTGCTACTAAAAAATTTAACCGTGATCATTGTAAAAGTTTTGCCCCCCGGAAAATTTTCTGCGGGCGCCCATGCCTATAGGCCGGATCGTTGCTTTATCGTTTTCGAATGAAACTTGGTCGAATGAATGAGAGTTACTTTGTTTGCTGAACTTTATGCTTTCGAAATGCTACTGGAAAGAGAATTTGCAATGCTTCACTATGAGTCACTGAGATTAGTCTACATGTATACTCTATAAGATGCAGTGGCGGCGCCAGGATTTCAGTTTCGGGGGGCTGAAGCCTCGACCGAAATCTCATGAAAATTGTCCATTTTCGCCGCCAAAATTTCTGACGACCTTTTTTTTTTAGTCATCAGCTCAAAATCGTGGATATTTCACTCTAAAAAATTTCGGATGACCCTTTTTTTAGGGAGGCTGAGCCTCTTGTAGGGGGGCTTAGCCCCTCAGTCCCCCCCCTAGCGCCGCTACTGATAAGATGTATAAGATTTGCTTACCAAATGTCAAAAAGTGTTCGGTTTTTATCGCTTTCCCCATCTGGCCCCAAGCACAGGCGGAGACTTGGTCCAGAAGTTGTGGGGCCGGGAGGGGCGACCGAGCGGCCGAAATCGCCGAGGTGCGACATTTTGGGCGGATGGCTGGGTCACCGACGACATATTCATCAACCAAATCTTTTGACGACCTTTTTTAGTCATTTGGTCGAAAATCGAAATCTCATGAAGATATACCATTTTGACAAAATAGCTGATGACCTTGGTTTTAGTCTTTCCCTCTATTTGACGAGAGATTACCAATATGTCCGAACACTGCGAACAGCGATGATATACCTATATGAATATTTCTTAAATGTTGCCATGGAGATATAAGCATCTCCGTTCCCTCCTCCCCACTACAAACATTGGGGAGGAACCGTCCCCCTTTCACTCTCCCCTAAGCCTCCGCCCATGGTCCGAAGGAGGTCGTAATAGTAATCTTCAAATTTCTAAAGCGCTACTAGAAAGCCAAGCGCAAGCACCAGCCTATTCACGAGTGCCCCGTTGAGTCAAAAGGGTTGTCCGTAAGAGTAGGCTAGTCCATAGGTGGGCCGGGTCGAGTTGAGTGTCCACTATAATTGACCACGTATAGATGCTAGATCCTACGACTAAGTAAATCAGTCTATATCGAAGCTCAGACCGAGTTAATTAATGCAGCAGGGCGAGCAGAATGAACGGACGCGAGTAGAAAGGTGGAAATTTCTATCCAGCTGCATTCCATAAGAGATCGATCACGAAGGTGAGCAGTTCTATATATATAGGCCTAGGGTTTTGTATAACTAGCCTATAATGATATGGCAATCAGAAGACTGTATACATATGCAGTTGATTGGTGAATCGAGACTGATCACCATTGGTGATAAGTCTGGAGAAGAAGGATTCGTCCAAGTGGCTGTCTGTTATTATGATGTATCTGAACTTCATTAAGCATGAAGCCCGTTAAAGAGCGTTGATGTCATGAAGATGATGTAATCCCACGTGATCATGTACAATTGTAGGCGTACATGATGTATTCGTGCACGATGCAACTGTCTGAGAGTTCAATTGACCTTTCACTTGGTCCGAGAACATCATTCGACATCAAGTGACATTTCTCTAACACCGAAACTCATTCGCAAATAGAGATTTCAGATTTCTAGTCAGAACAGAGGAACGTCGTCTACTTACTTGTTCAAAAATAATTATACTTTCTCTTACAGCACACATACATGCAGGTGCTTACTCACTAGTTCTGGTTTTTCAACGATGCATAAGGCCAACATGTGGGCTACGTCGGTTCAACTGGCTCGCTTGGCTACACCGGTAAGGCCGCGCGTCTGCACGCAATTCACTCTGTGAAAGAGCGTGCGGGTCGCGGTTCGATTCCCGAAGGTGGCTATTTCAGAGATTCAAATCTCGGGCTAGCACGGTCCGTCCACGGGGACCTAAATGGCGTGGCGACACTAATCATCTTCGATATGGCAGTGTCGTTAAACATGTAACAATTACTACGTCGGTTACAAAGCATTTCGCCCCAACCGTCTTCCGCATCAGTGACATCGCACCCAATTCACAGCACATACCGTACCCCAAAACATGTTTTGAGTTTGGTTAAGTCTGTACGTGTAGGGGCTAGGGACCTATAGACCTCTATGATCCTCCTTCTTTACCTGCGTCCGTCCTTCCCTCCCACTGTCCTTTCTTCTTTTCCTGCGTCCGTCCTTCCCTCCCACTGTCCTTTCTTCTTTTCCTGCGTCCGTCCTTCCCTCCCACTGTCCTTTCTTCTTTTCCTGCGTCTGTCCTTCCCTCCCTCTGTCCTTTCCTCACCTATGACATAATAATATTGGCCTGCTATATTTAGTGGGGCGGCGGCTTCTATTCTATAGAAGTATAGATTATAATCATGACATGGTTATTGTTCTGGCGTAGGCCTTAGCTTAGAGCCATAGAGAGTGAAACAGTCATTGACAATGGAAGATTGAGAATTGGAATCGTGTTGCGCAGATTTCGTCAATACAGGAGCAGCGCAGACGAACGCGTTAATTAAGAAGCACAAGAAAAGAAACGCACTCTCTCATCTTTCTTTTCATTCAGATCTAGAACCCGTGGAAGCATTTCCGAACCGAGAAGAAATCAAGGAAGAGAGCGAGGAAAAAGGACAAGGAAAGAAAGAAGGAGGAAATAAGTTAAGAACGTAGAAAGATCGAAGTAGAGCACGCAGGAAAAGAAGAAAGATTGAAGAAACGAACGAGGAATGAATGAACAAACAAAATAACCTAAGAAGGAACGAACGCAAGAATAATGGAAACAGAGAATTAAACGAAAACAATTAGGCTAAGTCAGGCACGTGGAAAGGCAGACAATAGGCGATCAGACTTTAGACGGACAGTTGAATTGAGGAGACCTGGCATGGCAGACAGAACAGAGAAAAAGAAGAAAGAAGGAAACCGAACGCATGCTCAAAATAGTCTAAAGACCATTCATTCATTCATTCATTCATTTCAGGCATATTCAGACCATGGGCGGAGTCTATCAGGGGCCAGAGGGACTAAGCTCCCAAGAAGGCACAGATTCAGCTTTTTTACCGTGTAAATGGTATCTTTTCCTGGACTTAGCCCCCCCCAAGAAGGCGCAGACTCATAAATTTGTTCGGGAAATGGTTCTTTTCACCAGCATCAACTTTTTGTCCGGGAAGATT
>OX457044.1:30601427-30626427 GCA_949752735.1 Lumbricus terrestris | reverse complement strand
TGCAACACATGTACGGCATAACACAAGGGCGGATCCAGGGGGGGCCAATCCGGCCATGGCCCCCCCCATTTCAAAAATTTCTTTTTTTTGACCAGCTATTTTGCTCGGAAAGTAGACGTGGCCCCCCCAAAAAGTAGTTCCATGGGACTTTGGCCCCCCTTCGAAAATTTCTGTATCCGCCCTTGGCATAACATACCTTAGAACAGTGATTCCCAACCTTTTTTGACTCTAGGGCCACTTTTTCTAAATTAAAGGACACAAGGGCCACTTTTTCTTTGTTCAAGGATATTAGGGGGCCACAAAGGTAAAATTTAATTAGCTTAAAGCATATAAAATTGTTATAATAGAATCAAAATAGAATATTTGATATTATTTGTAGACGTCAAAATGAAATAACTTGTAATATAAAGTAATTATGTGTTCTATCCTATTCAAATGGTCAATTTTTTCATATATTTTGTTAATTCTTTGAGAGACGAGGGCCATATTTTTAGGCCTGGTGGGCCACTTTTGGTCCGCGGGCCACGGGTTGGGAACCACTGCCTTAGAAGCAACCGTTTGACGATCTCTGCCCTATGCCTTGTGCCAGTGACGTCATATAAGCTCGCGACTGGACAAGATAAAAGATCATGAAACCTCTGGATCATATATTATGATAATAAACCGGTCATTCACACGTCAATATGAACAGCAAAGACTATACAACAGTAAACAGCATCAAAAGAGGAAAATCGTATAAAAATAGATACTAGAAAACCAATAGATAGCCCAATCCTTCCTAGAAATAACTTATTCATGCACATAGCTATGCTGCGTTCCAGATCTGTACACTGTATACTCATAAAATCTCAATACATCAGCACCTTAAAACTGTACAAACAGTACGATTGGCATGTACAATAAGAAAAGCTTAGTGGTTTCTATGCTGAAAAGGAATGCACGAACACTGATCAAAATTATGCTCAAGTCGACAAATGTATTGCGAAATAAGATCAGCACACACTTATGAAGTTCTACACTGCTCGTTTATTTAATTATTAATTTACAAAACAATCTACAAAATTGTACATAATGGTAGGACTCTGAGTTTATCAATTAATTCACAAGAAAATAATCCTTTATCAACCTGCAGAATAAGCATACATTGTGAAAAACAAGCATCTTCTATTACCGATACTGTCTTATCACACCTATCGAAATATTTACATTTGCGTTAAAAGAGACCAATTCGTAGTTGTAAGAGTAAACATATACAGCAACTTCATTTAACTGATGACAGAACATTAGTGAAATAATACCATCTAAAGACTAATTGCCCTAAGGCACTCAACAACAGTTTCCAAGGCATTGATTTCAACTCCATTTCCAAGATATTCAATTGACCAAGTGAGTAAAAATATGAGTGCACTATTTAAGATAATTATTTCGATGGCACTTAGCAGGAAATTGAACTCACCAAGGCACTGGTCTTGAATGAACTCACCAAGGCCCACCGGTCTTGAGTGAACTCTCTAAGGCACAACATTTCCAAAGTAGGAAAATTCTCTTGTACTATTGCTAGCTTCAACTGATCTGCAATTCTGGTTCCTTCGATTAGTGTCGCTGTTCTAAGTTCCTCAGCTGTGCTTTCATTTTAGCAAATTATTACAAGGTGCATATTTGGACTAGTACAAGATGCAGACATTTTAAATGCAACATATCTGCTCACACTTACAGCAATCCTCTATCAGCATTCAAAGACACAAATGGCAAGACATAATAGTGTTCCATATGCTTCGTGACAACACAGACAGCAAAACTCATCAAAACGGTGTCCCACCACCACTACGTTAAAAACCGAAATTTAAAACTAAGAAACGGTTAAGTGACAGTGTTTCTATGTGGCAATAATAAGCACAGACGAGAGGTTACGAGTAAGCCACGTCAAACAGTCGGATGTACACAAAAATACAGAAACAATGATAGCAAATAATTTGAAAGCAACAACTTGAAGCAGTTGCAGAAAGGAATTTTTCTAGGGAATGTTTCAATTGACAACTGCAGCAATGAAAACAGGTCAACACACAACACCTCTAACGGTTTTGAAAAACTGAATTTGCTAAAATACACTCAGACTGTAGCACGTCTAAGGCTTCAGCCTTGACCCAGGAAAATGATCAAAGATTTTCACCCGATAAAACCAACCAATTAAAAACCGTCCACATAAAACATCTGAAACTGGTCAAAAGTCATAAATATAAAACCGTCTAATTAACCATGACAAAGCACACCATAAAATGAATATTTAGTAGCCAACTTTGTTCAACGTACTTCTCAAAATGAGTTCAGCCAAGCAGCTGCAATCCATTTCATATCCTTGAATCTGCTTAGCACGCATAGGACAAACAACTCAAAATCAAAATGCCAACAATGGAGTACCGGTAAATGACAGCTGTAGAACAGCAAGACAAGAAAACATGATTCGTGGCAATGCTAAAAGTTCCACCGAAAATTAACAACCGCAGTCTTCTAATAACAGCAACAACAGTAACGCAAAATCTGCACAACTTAACTTAAAGCAGAATGTTAGGAAAACAAGCTCAAGACGGAATCTTTATGCGAAATCATTCAACGACTCACGGACTTTCAAACACATTTCAGAAAGCATTCCCTTGGTTAACCAAAACTCTGCCCGGAATTTCCGGGGTAACCGGCAATTCCCGAAATTTCCGGGGTAACCGGCAATTCCCGTACCCTCACCCAGATATGGGAGGCTAATCGGAGACACCGGGAATTACAAACTGTCCTGTGAGTCGCCGATTAACGTCGTATAAACTGCAGGATTTTTGGTCAACGTCATCGCTGTATGACGGTGTGAGACATGAAAAGAGGCTGTCACTGCGACTGAGGTGAGATGCAGCATCTGACATCGCCACGCTTGACCGACGCAACGAATCGCGCGCCACTTTCTGACTTCGGTATTGAACGAACGACTCCAGCTGCCCAATGTTCTCGTCATCAACGTCCAAACTCGACTTCAAGTCGGAAGTATCCTTGCCGGCTTCAACATCAAAATCATAGTCCCACACGAGACTTGCCTCTGGTTCGACAGTAGACATCTGGTGCACGTTGTACACGCTGCTACGTCGCGGCGATGGCAACACTTCAAAGTTATCGTCGACGGAATCCATGGAGAAATCGACCGGACAGATGTTGTACCTCTGCGATACGCTACACAACTGCAGCTTTCCAACTCGCTTTGCCATCTCATGCATTTCCACCTGGATGTCGTTCAATTCCATTTCGATCATCTCCATGTTGTTCATCGCGTTGCAGTCCAGCTTACCCTCGTCTACCATCTCCGACACAAAGTTCGATACTGACGACATCTCGCCAAGGTCAATGCTCATGCAACTTCTGCTTGCAGTTGGAAAGTCACGACCGCAGGCGTGATAGGACGCACTCTTCCTCGGAGCGACGTCGTTGTCGAGGGTGAAGTCTGACGGAGCGAACATCCACCTGCTTCGGGACAACCACAAAGCCGAAGTCCGCTCGTCAGGAGTGCTGTGGTCGAAGTTTTCCAGGGCATCACTCTGAAACGTTCGATTCGGTGAAACAACGTTATTTCTCAGCACAACATCTGTCACGGATGAGCGATCAACCATAGAAATCGCAGACTCGTTCAGCAAAGTGGAACTCAGCTGAGCATCGACATCTCCCATCTCAACCAAACCTTGCTGTCGTTCGCTTGAAAACGAGGAGTCCCGGCAAAGTTCTGTTGGTAATGAAAAGTCATTGTACGACTTGGAATCTACGTCACAAAAGGGTCTAGAGTTGACTGCACGTGAAATAGAGTCAGTGTTGCCCAACTCAAAATCAACAACTTCAGTTCCCGCGGCTCTGCCAAACCTTCTCCGGCGCAACTGGACACGGTGCTCACTGTCACCTGCCTCCTCATCTCCCGCCTGCCTCTGTAGCTCAGAAGTGGAGTCACCTGAGCCATCGTCGGACCGAATCGATGTCACAAGGTCATTGTCAAGGTCAGAATTGTAAGTACAGTCAAAACCGGATTCCTAAAAACAGGTAAGTAAAACAAAATAGTAAACACTCATCATCTTTATTTTATCATCATCATAGTCATCAACATTGCTGCATTTCATAAAATATCACCAGTGCCACTATCATAGTCATCTTCACCATCACCATATAAATCAGCTATATCACATCACTCTAGTCAAGTCTAATTGCATCAGTAGCACCGTAATCATAGAGTGCAAAGCATCAATGAAGTCAAGTCAAACCATCTGAAATCTGATGGATCTGCACTACCACCAGCCACTACTACCAGTCAGTATCTGTTCTTCCCTTTCATATTTCCTCCAAAACTATCGATTGCTACCAGTAACTGTCATCCGGTGCTCAAGGCTCAACTTGATTTAGATAACATGTCATATTCAAAGATATGTACTTTCTGATTAATGTTTTAACAGGAGTGGTGCATTAATTTTATGAGCAGATAAAAAAATTATTTTAGACTGCTACAGAGCAGACTATGTCATGACTGGACATTGTATATAGAACAGCACAGTGGAATCAATCAGAATGCATTTGAAGAATCTATGTTATGTGCATGTCTCTTCCTTGTGAATGAAAATCATAAAGTCAGTTGGACAATAATGGGCCGACTCAAGTAGTTCTGAAAGCTATCACATGATTGCACGTGGTGGTAGTTTATACATCAAATTCACTTGCATTTGTCCAATACAATACACACCTAATAACTTGACTGATTAAGAATCAGCTATGAGCATCTTTTTTTCAGATCAGAATTCGAATTCACTCTGAGACTCCGAAACCTTTCTCATGAAAGATTATACGCCATATTTTCATATTGAACTAGTGACTGCCTTGTGGGTCTACCATCAGATATCTTGAACTATGTGATGAAAACGGACTTTGAATCTAGTGAGTTCCAATAAGATTTTGTCTCTGAAATGAAGAAATGAAGAGTCTTTGAAATCTGATAACCTAGTTTCTTATCAATGCTAGGTGGTGAGATAATTTCATACTCTTCTGAAACACACGTCAACCAGTATTGTTTTATACTATTTGTTTGTATGTGCACTTGTTATAGCGCCCCTTCAAAGTACTACTCAGAAGCGCTCCTGACTACAGCACGGACTGAATCGGAGTTTCACGCTGAAGCGCTGAGCAATTGCGAGTGAAGGACTTGCCCAAGGTCCCTACGTGGTGGCTTGAGGTGGATTCGTACCTGTAACCCTTCAGCTACAAGGCAACGAACATACCCACTAGACCACCGCACCCCACAAAACACTCATTATCAGTAAGAGGCTACCAAATGCTACAAAGAAATTTCTTTCACTCTGACTTTACCATTCACTAAACATCCAACTAGCTGACTTTCTGTGTATCAGTTTTGCTTTTCTTTTCTTTCTGTATGCTTTCCATCTCAATACTTCTTGAAATAAAGTTATCAGTAACGATGAAACAATGCCGACAATATACAAGGCACCGACAATATACAAGGCACCAAGCAATTTTCTAAATAGATGCATATACGTACACGCACACACTCATGCACGCACACACACAATTATACATTCATAAATGTATATGCAAACATACATATATACATACATGCATGCATACATACATATTTACAGCAATGTAAGACCATACTTACTTATTAACTCACTCACGTACATTCATGTACACACACACACGTAAGTCCTTCACTCACAATTGCTCAGCGCTTCGGCATGAAACTCCGATGCAGTGTCCGCTCTGCATTCGGGAGCGTCTCTGAGTAGAGAGAGCTTGAAGGGGCGCTATAACAAGTGCACATACAAACAAACACGTACCGTCAATGATACGACGCTGGAAACTTCATCATCATATCCATTTTCGTCTCCAGACTTTTCTTGTGTCTGAACATCAATTGTGTCGTTGGTTGACAAAGGTTTAGGATCACCACCGTCAGTTGAAGGTGGTTTGCGTTTCAGATAGTGGCGGATGATTTGGAAGAGAAGTACGGTGCCCAGGCCAATTCCAATCCCTAGTAGACACAACATACCAGCAGCTCGCACTGAAAACATGCCACAATAAAAAAAATATGTCACCACCTTCAACGAAGGAAATGTCACACAATTAGCAGTTCATAAATCAGGCATTTAATAATATCTGCAAATTGGCCGTTAGTTACAGAAAGCAACAGAAAAAGCTCATGTGACCTCTGTCCACAAGGTCACTAAAGTCCGACAAAATACTTAAGCAGATAATTTAAGATTTAAGATAAACACATGGATTCATGCATTTTTGTCAAAATAATGTAAAAATATCAATTGTTTGGAAATTGCATTCAACAAGTAAAATCAAGGGCCTTAAAATAGAATTTGGGCTTAGCCCATGTACAGCATTCGACAGAAATATAGTTTCTACAGAATTATACATTTCTTAGCACATAAAATCTCAGTAACTGATTGTTACACACTGCTTTGGAAAACAACTCAGCCAATTAACTTACGATTGGGTTAGAACCAAAGGAATCATACACATGAAAACCATGATTATCTACACTGTAATGCTTACAAAAGACAGCAATCGTATGCACGCACACCAAATACGAACATGCTTCTCAATCAGAGAGCTGCCTGAGAGGCACTTTAAGCATTCCCTGACATCTACACTACACTACACTACTCGTGTGTCACATGCAGTAGGATTACTATTATTAATGAACTTATAATATCGACTCACACGAAATCATAACGATACTTCTACTATGTACGATGTATGAGATGAGATCATCCCTCGATTCGATCATTTTGCGAGCAAACAGTCGTGAGGCAGGTTTTCTTCTCATAAAAGATCCGCCCAACGCAGAGGCCGTTCAGCTTATTGATCAACAACAGACCTACGAAGGCCTGTACACTGTACAGTGTACAGTCATCATGCGCATCAGCAAACAGGGACATAAAAGTCTCTGCTCTGAAAGAAGGTTCTTTAAATGGTCGGTATAGAAAACAGGTTTGCCTGATAGCGAGATCTTAACAACTCCAACCCACCTATCAGAGTCACTCTTAAGATTCTAAAGCAATGAGAAGCTCTTCATTATGCTGTGTACCTCAGGCCTGGGCAATCATAAGATAACACATAGCTACAATTATCTATACTACCATTAAACGCTACGCATGCAAATATGCATCTGCATAGTGCATACATACTTACTATAAGGCACTTCCTCATCCATCAAGGACTTCACAGAACTATTGAGGCTTGAATGAATTAAAAACACTCTCATTAGAAATGTCATGTGTAACCATATAGAGAACCATCTTCTAACAAGACAATGAGAAAGGGTATAGGGTAGTAGTAGATCAGCCTGGATGGAAGATCACATCCTGCTACAATCCCAAAGACCAACTCAGTCCTCCAGGCTCCAGTCACCAGATGGCATTGCTATGACGAGCAGCAGGAAGTGGTTGTGCGTTACATGGCCACCATACCGTCAAATTTGACTACTGCTTTGTGATCACCGTTCGTACTATGTATCATAATCAAATTGCTTTCACGTCATTTTGAAATAATAGACAAAGGTCATCGTCGTCGTCGTCGTCCTCCTCCTCCTCCTCCTCCTCCTCCTCCTCCTCATCATCATCATCATCATCATCATCATCATCATCATCATCATCATCATCATCAAATTTGAGATCCACACTAAAATGCAGCACTTGCGACAATGTAATTTCAAGAGTACTTAATTAGGTACGAAATTGTGAAACTAATTGACACTTGTCGTGATATAGATAAGGTCATAATGTATAAGTGGCAGTCAAGGGTCATAGATGGCAATCTGATTAGAGTTTCATAAAATACAGCCGAGGCAAGCTGACAGTGCACTGTATACCGCACAAGCTATACTGCAAGATCATTTGCATGTATGTAGAATTAATTGTAGATACCTGGCACGTAGGTTCCAAAGGGCATTCATACTGGACCAATAATTACTTAATACAAGCTGCACAAAGTAGAGCAGCTCTGAACATTTCAGATTAGCCTATTTATGTGCCGCTAAGAATGTGGCTTACATCCGGCATGTTTTGCAGGATTTTTCATGTAGGATCCGAAGTTCGCACCCACTTCACTGGAACCTCTAACCTTTGTCACCTCATATATATGCCCATTGCCCACACCAAAACTCGTTTACTCTCCATAAAATAAATCTGCTGGCTCCACAACTCCAAACATGCTTCCTCCTCACATACGTCAATACCCCTATCTGTGGTACTTTAAACAAATGCTACATACCTTCGTAACTGATGGAATGTAGTTAACTAACCCTGCTAGTCATCCATCTTGCTAATAGGTTAGTAAGGTATTTATATGGCTAGCCAGCATTATCTTTTCTCCTTATTTAATGGCTCTTGGAATGCAGTTCATCATTTAGTATCTTGCTGTTAGTCTTACTTTACAAACTGTATTGTGCTGTTAATCAAGGTCTTGGCTGTACTGCTGGAATGTTAATCTAGGTGTCCTAGTTAGCAGGCTTGTGATCTCTTCTGGGACTCTTGCCAATCTTAATATCTCATTTTGCAATGTTTGTGTCTTGATATGGCTTCAATATAAAGGCCTGATTTGATTGATTTGATGTATCTCGCCATTTATATCCAGGCTGTAGCAAGGGGGTGTTTTGGGTGTTTGAAAACCCTCCAAAATTAAAAAATTTTAAATGCAATTTATAATGCATTTACTAGTGCACACGTGTAAGAACTACAGTGTGTAATGTATTGGCCTTCCAAGTTCCAGAACTCACTATGAGAGCCTCACGACGTTTCTACAAACCCATTAGCCAGTTGATTATGGTAGGTTGCTTGTGGTCATGGTCGAGTAAACACCACCACCAGCCCTCCCCCCAAATAAAATTCTGGCTACAGCCTTGATTTATATAACACCTTTTCTATTCAGAAGAGTGCTAAACATGGCCATGAAATTGATCTGAGTAGGGCAATCGATTTAAGGTGACTTGAAAATATGCTTCCTGCTCTTGCTCTGTAAGTGTTGTAATAATGGAAGTGCTCTCCAGGGCTGTACTCAACCATGTTCCGATGGGTCACTGAACATGATCGCTGACCAGGCTAGATGGAGACTGGAATATAGAGCTCTCCAGTGTATTCTGGAGCTATACCAAATATCAAAACTCTTCCTATGAGGATGGTCTTGAACTGAACACCATCCTTGATTGAAGCCATTGGGTGAAACATCTCTTGCATAAAGCTACAACATGAAAGACATTTGGCGAGAAAATGATGATCCTTACAGTATACTTAAAAACATGATTGAAGCTTTCATATCTAGTATCTTGGCAGGCCTGCAAGAGTTGCAATTGTTCATGCCCATCATAACAAAGAGTACTAGACAAAAGACCTGCAGAGGAGGCTTTACTCAGATGTTTTATCGTCGCAGTCTTAACTATCCTTTTCAGCTGAGGTTGGGCTGGGAGCGCTCCTGAGTAGTAGGTTTGAAGGTATGCCATATAAATCTCCATAATGAATGAATGATGTTCCTATATATGGAGGGGTCTTCACTGCTAATCCAGAAGCACTCTAAGGTCTCAATCACCTGGAAGCATTGCCACAATTGCTTTCCTGTCAATTCCAGCTCACACCTGTCTTGTGCCCTGTCATATAAATTTCATTTTCGCCAGGCTCAGACTCGGCCAAAATGAAAGCAACCAGGCCCGCACCTTCATCGCAACTGCCTGCATGTTAGATTTACAAGTCCGACAGGTGGTACATCAACAACAGCTGGACATCATCAGCATACCTATGAATCCAGGCTACACCATCAGGTATGATCTTGGTCAGTTCCACCACAAACACAGGGCATTATGATCAAAGAGCAGCCCCCACGAACACCCAATGTAGCCCAAATGAGTTAATGGCCAGCATCATGACCAAACCTTGCAATAAAGAACAGAGCCCCTTCAATAGCTGGCCTACACTCACATGCAATGCGCTTAGTCTGGTCAGCAGGACAACATGATACACCATACAGCCATCCAAACATGCAGCAGCACTAAGTTCACAATTTCTAAGTATGAATTTTTACAAAGTATGATTTAATACATTCATTCATGAATGCATACACATGCATGCGTGTGAGCGTGCATGTGTGTGTGCATGTATGTGTTCTGACACTAATTTATAACCCTTTACATAGCCTACATTGAACAAATTCTGCACTTTCAGGCAAAGCTTAGTGTTGCCAAAGTGTTAACTTTTGATATTGACTGACCAGTGAATATGAGAACTTTATTATTTTCCCCATGAAAAGTATGCATGCCCTTATCATGCAAACACATGATTTACACTTAGTATAGCATCTTTAAAACACTTGCAGAGTGGATGAGACAACAAATCATAGAATTTATTGGCTTAAATACCTAGTCGGTTTGCAAACAATATTGCTTTATTATTTGCAGATTTTACACAAAAGCTGCATTTCAAACTCATCCGCTCACATCTACAATCCCCGTCCTGTCCACATGCACTCCTGACTTAACTTCCTTTCTATCCTCGTCTATCCTCGTCTCTCCTCGGTGGTGTCCACGCCCCCACCTTTCTCGAACCAACCTTCAAACTTGTATGCAATCTCTCGTCTTTTGAACTACGCCTGCATCTTTCAAAACAAGCAATAAAAATGCCTGAAGTTGGCTGTCAGCTGTGCAGCATTGCCTAGAACTGGTGCAGGAAATGGTGGCGAATATTTATCAATTCAACAGACTACGACTTCATACAAGACAAAACTCCAGACTGTGACGTTTGATAAAACGAAAGCAAAGACTCTCAAAAACCTGCGCAAATAATGGCATTTCTCAGCATATAAACCTTCACATTCGAACAACCAAGCTGGACTTTTATACGATACTACAGAAGTCTCTAAGTAGCATGCGTTTCCCGAACCTAAAAAGCGCAACAAAAACTCAGATTCAATGAACCATAACCACCGCCATTGACAACGGCATCCTGCTGGAAAACAAGCCAGAGACATTACGCAACCGTTGACAGTGTATTTATTAAACTCACCAAACACCGAACGACTTAAGCCACCCATGTCTTATCAGTAGAAGGTGCGCATGAAATGAGAAATTTTGCTTCAAAACATATTTGTCGTCCAAATAATAACCGAAGTTCCCATCCTAGCAGTTATTGTATGACGTATTTGTTTTCAATAAGGAGACATGCTTGATAGTTTATAAATTTTATAGCGCCGTGAGAAATTCCACGAGTTATTTCGATCTTTAAAATGACCTGTCTAACTCGTAACTCTAAAATATATAAAGCGCTACTTTAAATCTAAGCGCAGAACACCGATTTCTTCACGAGCTTTACGATTGAGCTCTAAATTGATTCAATTCTTGGCTAAATGGATATTAACTTTTAATAAAATAATAATTTTCAGACATTTCAATCAAAGATATTAGAGTAAAACTCTATCTTTGTTTCAATTAGCGGATCACAAGAGTGCCTGGTGGTAAAAATTAAATGAACACAGCCTCTGGTACATGTAAAGTTCTAATTAGAAATATAATTGCAGTTTATGAAAACCTTGGTTTGTACAAACTAAAATATATTAGTGATCATTCCGCACCACAGCACATCACAGTGTTATTATTTATACTGTGTTCATACGTCGAGCATTCAGTTAATACTGAAAGTATATCTCCACAAGTAACAGGTCATGATAGACGAAAATTCATAAACAAATGTTTTGATAGATGGAGCGTCGAATGAGACACTTAGAAATGGCTTTGACTGTCAACATCACTTAACCAAGTTAACGGATTATGAACCGACCAGTCACTAATGTCTATATAAGATCAATGCTATAAGCAAGCTTAGCCTGCTTAGGCCTAATGGTAACTGTGAGCAGTTAGGCCTGCTCTTACAATCCTTATTAGAACATGCATTTTGAAATGGGCAGTCATGAACATGTGACCCTGAAATAATTGTCAATAACAGACGGACAGTACAAAAACCCAGTTGCTCCACTGAACAGCAGTAAATCGATTACGTTATCGGCAAGAACACCAATCGACAATTAACCTAATTATGGAAAACAATTATCCGAGCGGTCCTGCTGCGTACTTCCGTCATTAGTGCAACCAACAAATGCGGTCGCGTACCCGTTGGAGACCGGCTGGGGAGGCATGATGGGGAAACAAAATTTCTAATTGGCATTAATGACATTAATTCGGCGGTCGAATAATTATTTCAGCGCGTAATAATTAGCATTGGTATTTAGGAGTAGGCCTGTTCCTGCATACCGGTAAGCTTTGAACTTTTATTGACTGCGCGTGTTTATGCGTGCCATGCAGTATACAGCCTGTACAAGTTCTCACAAAGTTGTTCTTCATACTGTGGGCTCATACGTAGGTCGATAAATGTAGTGCAGTGTCGGACCGAAGTCCGAAATTTGATTTAAGTTATTTGATGTACAATTTTAACGAAATTGTTGCTGGAAATTGGATTTTATTTACCTTACATTTTGTATCGATATTTTGACGGACAGAAAAATAGCTGTGGTCAGAATGGTGAACGGTAAGGACGGTATAGTAAATAAATAATCCTATTACTTATTCGAAAGCTGTGCGTGTTGCCATCTAGATACGATGCGAAAATTACTTTTTAGCGCACAATAAATTGTTTTGTTATCCGGTCGGGCCGTTGTTACTGTAGTCATGAATGGTGTTTGACATCCTTATATATTGTGGTTTATTCTTTATTGGTCTTCTAGGAATTGGCGTAACTGATATAATTGTTTCTTTTGCCAGTGTTTTTGATGACCTTTGTTTAATATTCAATCCTTACCAAAACGGTTTTAGGGGCATATCAGTATTATGGATCCCAAATCAATGGGACATACATGTGGCAGTCTTAGCCCCTGTAGTAGAATCTTCTGTGCCAGGCTACAGATTCTTCAGTGACACAGACGATCATGCTGCAGAAGAATAACATGTATTTTTTATAACTTTAGTTTAATAAGAAATTGAGAAATCACGCATATTGAAATCTTTTGAAATTCAAATTGTAAACATTAGTCCACATAAACATAAATAATTAAAACTAAACTTTGTAAGTCTACACTTGACTATAGAGTGTACTTAACTAAAACTTGTGCTTAAAAGTTTTTCTTACATAATAACTTGTTAATAAATTTATGACTGTTATAAATTTCATTTCCTGTATTGTGCTCTTTATATCTAAAAACGATGATGTCAAAATGGTAATACATTTTTAATTGGTGACATAAATTAAAGCTGAATCCTTGAAATATGGAGACAATGTAAGGAACATCAGACAAAAATAAATCTAAAAATAATTACGTACAGTAAATATTATAAATGAGGTTACATTTATAAAAATAAAAAAGCGGAGAAACCTTGAAAAAAATAAAGAATGTGGGAATTGGATTTTTCTAGAGAAATAAAAAACGTAACGATGTTAATTTTAATGACTATGATAACATAATAGTTAGAGAATGTAAAATACATAGCTTTTTGTGAGGTACGTAAGAGGTGCTATAGAAAGCTGTGATACATGTATATAAAACTATGTGTAGTGTGATGTAATGTAACTGTAAATTTTAAACTGGTATGCTGCTATGTAGTGTGATACCAAATGAAATTATGAAGAATAATATATTGTGCACTTTTATTATGTTGTGTTCTTGCATAATGCTATGTGCTTGAAAATGTGAGTTAGAAATCTTTATAATAATGAGATGTGATCATGAATTTCATGATGTTTGTTGAAGTTATTTATTTCTTTATATTATTCACTAGCTGAGGTACCCAGTGTTGCCCGGGAAATTTAGGATTTGCTCAGCTCCCGGCGAATTCCTTACTTCCCCACCCTCACTGCCGGTTCCCCAACCACCTGCTCTCCAACCGCTCGCTCCTCACCCTACCCACCACACCCCTCCCTACCCAACCCTTTCCCACCCCACCTCGACACAGTAGTGAAGGTTTGGAGTGAAAGAACTGTTGAAATGCATGCAGGTGAAAAAGCGAAAATTAGGGTTTTTGCCCCTCCCCCACCCTGGCCCCTGTGGTGGTAGAGATTCGCCAACTTCTTCATGGGTGTCTCATGCCGAGACCGACACAGTAGTGAAGGTTTGGAGTGAAAAACTAAAAAAAACTGTGGAAATGGATCCCGGTCAAACAGGCACTCAGACAGACAGAATCTTCTCTTTATTTATATAGATGTGTTTTAATAAGAACTTTAATAATAATTTTTAAAAATAATTTTCGTTTTTTGAACAATCCGGTTGACAGACTACAACCGGTTACAGTGTGCAGTTATGCAGTTATCTTATAATTAGCATCAATCTTAACTACTAACAGAACAAAACTGCCTGCAATACAAACCTTGTATCATCATTTTGTCATGATGCGGTGAAGTCAAAAGTTTTTTAGCATCGCAGAATTCTGCTATCTTATCGTGATGTAATTCTACGTGTCTTTGCATAAATGGAATGTTTTAGTATTCATCTGATTCATCTGGTTATCTGATCGTTCAGAGATGAATGGTTTGTGACCAACTAATTTTCTTATCATGTTGGTTATTTATTAATTAGTTGACAACATAATTGACAAGACACGTTTGCTTAACCTGATTTAACATGTTGACATTGTCATTGCTTAGCATAGAGTTATTGTTGCCTAACCTGTTGGTAACATTGCTTGAGCAGTTGTTCACATCAAGCTGAGATGTCAGTAGTGGGTATAGTGAGATTACTACCTCAAGGGTATACTGAGAGTACTGCCTCAGCAATTAAAAAGTCATTAAAAGACTGCCTCAGCAATTAAAAAGTCATTAGTCACGCCCATTAGTCACGCCCCCCAGTGAGCTAGTAATCCTAATTAATATTCATGTAAAATAGTCACGTGACTAATTAATATTCATGAATGCAGTGACGTCATATTGGAGAACTTTCTGGACCATTTAGTGCATACTTAGATGAGTAAGCGGTCGTTAATGATGTGACCTCGACTAATTGCTTTTCCGCCTAGAAAATCCCATTTTTCTTTTCTTTCTCAATTTTATCTTTTAGTGTGTGCAAGGAGGAAGTTTGTTACAGCGTTGGCGTCATCTATTGTGTGTGCATTATTAAATGTTCATAGCAGGACTTTGTTATGTTTTCATTCAATAGCATGTATAGAAATAACTACAACACTTTTCAAGTTCAAGTAACTTTATTCTTATACTTTGGAAACGAAATGATAAACCAAATAATCGTTCAATCCAGTATCAAAAGTTAACATATTCGCTACAGCATTAATATTTCTACCTCTAGCTCTATGCAACGAATACAAAATACAGTAATGTCCACAAAATTTGCTAACTATGCTTTGCAATTGCCGATCACTAAAAATCCACCGTGCACAATGTCTATGTAAAAATGTTCTGAATGATGCTTCGGGTGGTGCGCCCAGCGAGTCAAAGTATTCTCCATAAGCAGAATTCTCTATGTAAAGAACGATCCAATGTTTCCCTGGATTGCCGTACGTATCTGTATTACACACGAGAATGGAGGGGCGATTTCTGTTTATCGTAGAAGGTAAGCGGTCGCATGGAAACACACCCAGAAACATGGGACCACACTTTGCATCTGCACGTAGTATCGAATATATCGTGTCACCGTCCATTTCAGTTGGTATAGTCGAAAATCACGTTTCTGGAGCGGTCGATTTCCAGAATATTTTCAAATTCTGCGAATGCGATGACGTTTATGGTTCTAGCCAAAGCCTGGCCGAACTTCATATCAACACGAATATTTCCCGGTTTGATGAGGTTAAAGTGACCACCTTCTGCCAGGTCCGGTGTTAAATCGAATGCGTAAAGAGCGTATCCACCGGCAAAGTCCTCTCTCGCTATCTGATTTCCTTCGTCGCGCATCCACTTTCCGGTACCAGTAAACAGCGAAGCGTAAGCATTCACAAACTGATTGTTTGCGAAATTCGTTTCCAAAGGTTTGATGGTTTGCTGTTGACCGTCCAAGTATACTTTTAGTTGGGTCAGATTCATATGTTTGAAGTTGAATGGATTCTTCGTATAGACTCCGTTAAACGCGTCGTTGTCCACGCAACCGATAACGATACGTGTAGGAATCTGACCGGAGAAGAGACTCTCCTGTGACGCATCCAAGTTTCCTGCCGGAACCGTGAAAGTCTTGCAAATGGCTCTTCGAATGGGAAACTTCAAATTGCCAACCTCAAGTGCTTTAGCATGTGCTAGAAACACCGACGGACTTAGCTTTACTTTTCTAACGTACAACTTGCATTCCAAGATTTTTACTTTATATGCAGCACCCTGCGTCGCTGACATCAAGCAGAATGGATCCTTATTTCTTACGAGTCGGATTTTTATATTAATATCGTTGGGGAGAAACCGTTCTTGGAAGAATAGATCGCTGTGAATCCCGCCTATCATATCAACGACGCGCCCTTCGTCGGTCAATGCACTGCGTTTCTTAAAACCGTCATTCGCTATATTGTCATCGTGCGGATTGGCGTCTTCCAAGTGTGTGGCTGTATCCTTGTAAAAGAGAGCAGAGGTAAGTTGCGAAGCTTTGGCTGCATCACCGTAACTAAGGATGGTCTCCATATAGCTACGATACGCATACGTGTTGTTCGAAGAAGTAACGAGCGTGTCATTTAAAGTGATGTCGACTTCCGAAAACAGGCTGTGTAGGAATAGGTTGATAGGTCCAACATGATCGCCAGCATCCGTCGGATCGTTATTCGCTCTTATTATAGCTGCTCTGACGTATAACTGTGTATTCGACAAGTCCAAATAATCTTGGCCGGCCCCTGTAATGCTAAATTCGATCGGCGTACCTTGCGAAATGGTGGCTATTGGATTATACTCTACGTACGGCCCGGTTTCGATACTGGTCTGTGTGGGAGGTACGGTAAACAGATCCAATTCGCTCTTTGTACATTCGCAAGATTGTGGATGAACGAACGCCATTTTTCAAACTTTGCCGAAAATATCTTCCTTGGTTCTCTTGTTAATTCTTTTCAACGATCTTTTACGTCTCTTCCTGCCGCCACCGCTTTGCACATTGTCATCTTTGGAAGATGTAAACGCTTTTATACCTTCTGGAACGCGACGTTTGGCCGAGTCTATCAACTGACCGCCGTCCGCGACGTCGTTGGCAATCTGCAGACCGGTTCTCAAAACCTGTTTGCCAATTGCCTTAGCGCCAGTCTGAATAAGCGGCCAGGCACTTCTAAACAGACCGCCAAGAAAGCTGCCCACGCCATGCCCACGTTGCATGCGCGCACCTTGAAAAACTGGCATGCCATTACCACTCTGTTGTACATAGTAGTCCTCGTATGCCAAACGACTTGCATCGCAGCAAAATTGTTTTTTCATTGCAAAAGATAAGGTATCTTACGATGTCTAAAGTGTAGTGTCACAATTGCCTTCCCGTATTCGAATGGGATAGGACTTCCAGTGTCGCCCCTTATATCCACCTCGATGGAGTCGAAAGTCTTCTGTTGCAACGGAATGTAAACGGGCTTTTCGTAAGTAGCACGCACGCTATCGCCACTTTTCCCAGACACGTTTACAATTCTGAGCAGTGGTGCCTTCGTATCTCCCACAGGGACTTGTTCCAACACATTGCAATATACGTACAGAGAGCAAAACCCACGATTTACATCGCAAGCATTGTCGCCCACGAAATCAACAATGTAGTCATCCTCATCATCGTAATTGAGAATTGGATTTTGACGTGCATCAACGCCCAGCATTGAACATATGGTTGGTGAAAACTGAATATTTGCACCTTTGTTTATATCACCCTTGAGTCGCTTCGATATAGGATCGTATTTGAACTTTGGGAATGTAGTCAATTCCATTTCATCCACAACAAGACTTATAAATTTGTTTATGGAATCGATAAGATCTTGTGGTGTTTCATAGTATCCGGTTGGCAGTCGTGTAGTTCTATGCAGCGATCCTGGTAGTATGTTACCCGTTTCAGAAAACTTGACGTGCATATACGAGATTCTACCTTCATTTCTTTCTAAATTGCTCCAACTATGAGGGTACTGTAATTCAACTAGCCCGACTTCCCAGTCACCGGTTAGGGATATTGGATTTTCCAATCTCGTGGTAAAATGTGTTATGGTATTGTTTGGATAAAACAGCATGGAACTATTGCTGGGGAGCGTAAGGTAAAATTGAGCCATATTTTATTGAATGAGATGCGGTTTCTTGCACTGTCTGAAATGAAGTAATACGAACGACTTCCCATACTCGAATGGTATTGCGTTCCCAGTGTCGCCCCTAATATCTATTTCTATCGAATCGAAGCTTTTCTGCTGAAGGGGTACGTAGACTGCATTCTCGTACATGATATGCACATTGTCGCCATTTTTGCCTTCAATGTGAACTATTCGAAGTAATGGGGCTGTCGTATCGCCAACAGGTACATGTGACAGAATGTTGCAATAAACGTGTATGCTTGAGAATGCTGGATTTATATCTCCAATATACTCAGATTCCCATTCCACATCGGGTACCTCATCCCATACTTTATTAAACTCTTCGTAATGCTCTTTATAATATTCTTCATTCTCTTCAGCGTCATATTTACCAAAATTGAGGTTATAAATAGGATTCTGTCTTTCGTCTATGCCCAAAATAAAGCATAATGCTGTGGAGAATCTTACTCCCGCTCCTAGATTTATTTCACCTTTGAGTGTTTTCGTTATTGTGTCATATTTAAAATGTGAATATTTATCAAGTTTATGTTCGACCGCAAACTCCTGTATATTCGTATTTACAGCATATACAATATCATGCATATTTTCGTAATACCCAGTAGGTAATTGTATTGTCTTTTGATCGCCTGGCCAATGCAAACCGTCAGAATACTTTTTCGATTCTTGCCAATAAATAAATTCACAATCGTCGGATGTTATATTGTTCCACGTGTGCGGATAATGTAGTTCAATCAAGCCAACTTCCCAATCACCCGATAACGAAATGCCGTTTTCCAATTTTGTTGTAAAGTGTGCCGCAGTATTGCTTGGATAATACTTCATGGAGCTGTTGCTTGGTAGCGCTAGATAAAAGTGAGCCATACTCGCATGTAGACTATTACAGAATGCGCATTGTCAGTGCTAGACATCGAATATATCCTGAGTCCAAGAGTTAAATTTGTCGTCGTAACCTTTCCACTTGACATAATATTCGGTCTTTCCACGGCGCTTACGCGTTTTTAAGACCTTTTCGATACCGTACACGTCATCATCTTTCAAAATTCTTTGCAATTCGACTTCGTAGAATTTACCCTTTAGCGTCTCGTCTTTTAAATCAGCTAATTCGTAAGTTACTGGATCGGAAGGTATGCGAGCTATGATCTTAAAAATCTCTTCGGACCAAGAGGGAAGGTAGCCCTTTTTGAATGCGATTCTAGCCTTTGCAATTCTCACTTTATCACCTACTGCATATTTCCACTTTGCTGGACTTTTCTTTTGACCGTACAAACGACTTCTAATACTATTTTCGTCTTCCTTTGTCACTTGACTAGGTATCATGGCTATACTTCTATGATATGTATTGTTGTACGATTGCATAAGATCTTGCAAAACATCAACATATCGATATGTATTCTTATACGTAAAGTACTTCCACATTTTCGTCTTAAGCGTGCGATTGAATCTTTCTACTACAGAGGCCTTTATATCGCTATTTTCAGATGTGTAAAAGCGAATGGAATTCTTGCGCAGCATGGATTGAAAACTTCTATTAAGGAACTCTGTTCCCTTGTCGGTCTGTAAATGAGCGGGCTGTCTATCTACCAAAATGGCCGAAAAGGCGGCAGTCAAATCTGATCCCGACTTTGACTTGAGCGGAACTGCCCAAGCATATTTAGAAAAGACGTCTATACACGTTAAAATATATTTATTTTTATCATTATGTTTCGACAATGCAGAAAGATCGGCCAAGTCAGCTTGCCACAGATCGTCAATTCCTACTGTAAAAGTCTGTCTACGCCTAAAGTTCAACCTGACAGGTTTATGTAACGTGTAAGCGTCCTGTTTCGAAAGCCAATGTTTAACATCCTTAGTTTTAAATTTATCGTCAATATGTCTTTGAAAGGAAGATACGCCGCCGAAGCTAGCCGGCTGTTTAGGATCGAAGTAAGACTCCATCAGTAGGGTAACCAACTCGCATTCAGATGGTGTTGTTGATGTTGTTCTCCGTGTATACTTTTCGGTGTAAATGACTGACTATCATCGAGCGGGCCGTTAATATATTTCCAACGATCTTGATTGCCGATCAACTCGCGAGGAATGTTGGAATCTTTCAAGGCGTCGGCCAGTTGCATCCATCCGGTAGGCGGTGAAGCTGTTGTACGTTTTCTCAGCAGGTCGTTTACCAAGTCCACCACGTGCGTCTTCGGAACAGTCGCATTCTTCAGCACAAGTTCGCCTTTAGTAGACCACGAAACGTCCGGGTTGCTCTTCATATGAGTTAAAAGTCTAGCAGCCTGCGTTTTCCATTTCTTTGGCACGGTTTCCAAGACTTGAGCTTCTATGCTATTAGTTTTGACCGGTTGTGCTTTCTCAACAGTTGACACTTCATCTTCCTTCTTTTCGAATTTGGTAAGTACAGTAGGTTTATCAATGTTCAGATAGCGACTCAGACTGTTGGAATAGAGTTTGGCTTTATCGTCATCGGCAATATCGCGATGCAGAATGTCGTACATCTGCGTATCCAATTTGGACAAAGTCTTGTCCAACATGGTTTCCTTCCATTTTTCAATCTGTCTGGGTTCAACCAAGACCATCTTCTTTGTATGTTCCATGCTACAGTTTATTACTTAGCAGGGTACCCAGAAAGGAAAGCACGGGGGTAAGTAATGCACCTATGAAACCACCAGTCTGTACTAATCGTTTCTTAATCTTTACACGAGTTTTCTTGGAAGCCAATTTTCTTAACTTGTGTTTGAAACGACCAAGTCTCTTCTTCTGAGCTTTTTCCAAAGGAACAACTCCTTTTAAAACGTTGAGTGCACACTCACAGAGACAGTAAAGTAGAGAGGTGTTGCAATCTTTCAAAATACGTTTCCTCACTTTGGGTGACGACTCTTTAAGCAATCTCAGTTTCTCAAATTTCTCCTTCAGTGGAGCCGTCATTTTCAACGAATGAACGTTCGAGCGATTACACGACCTTATATTCACTTTCTTACGTATACAAAATGCGTCTCGCCAGGGAAAATGTTCGTTCTTAATCTGCAACGTTCATCCGTCTCCGGCTTGAGATCAACCAACAGATATCCGAAAGGCGCCATTGTCGCATCTCCGAACGCCTCTATCATGAAATTCGACTTGCCGGGGAACATCTGCCTTGCCAGGTTTGCTATCTGAGTCGAATCTCTCACGTTTTTGAAAAGAACAAAGTAATGTGCGTTCAAACTGATGGTTCTCGTATGTTTGCTGCTGTAGAATAGATTCTGTGTCAGGTACAGTATCGAAACGTTCCTGTGGTGGCTGATCTTTGTAAATAATTTGGTAACGCGATCATCAGTCTCGCTCATAAGGTCGTCCAGTATCAGAAGCGTTTTCTGCTTACCATCGAAAATATTCAAGTCGGGTAATCCTTCGTGAAATTGAATTTGCGAATATTTGTCGAAAATTTCTTGGTATATTCCGTAACACCAGATAATTTTTTCTATCTGAGGTTTGACCATATAATGTAAATGATCTATAAATCGTAGCGTGAATTGTGTTTTTCCACATCCAGAAGGTCCGCTCACTATAGCCGAAAACGGGTGTTGCCAAGTTGGATCCATAACGAAAAGTGAGTCCTTGAAATGTTGTAAGAAACTTTTATACAATATATATTCTGACAAAGCCCAATATGCGTTCTTTGCATTGAGGACATTCTGTAGCTTCATCTGTACATGGGTCGCACATATTTACATGTCTGCATGGAAGTAGCAGTGTTTCCACTTGCTTATTTTTACATACCACGCAAGTAGCTGCTTTTTTGAGTTTTTCATTCTCCGCTTTCAATCTCATGAGACGATATTTCGTAGATTTCTCATCCTCCGTGCGCTCATCGATTCCACAAATGTCGCATTCGCACTTGTAGTTGCCAAACACATCCATTTCACATTCAACATTCGACGGACACATATTTGCACAAAACGTGTATCACTCCCAAAGAATGGTTAACAAATAATTCTTAAAGATATAAGTATCATCTTTTAATAAAGTAATTGAAACAAGTGGCGCCATCTAGCAAACTTCATACTTCTACACATTAAAAGATAAAATTGAAAAATTCTTGGTTTTTTTTTTTTTTCTGGGTGGAAAATTTTGGGTTTTTTCTAGTGGAAAATCTTGGGTTTTTTCTGGGTGGAAAATTTTGGGTTTTTTCTAGTGGAAAATCTTGGGTTTTTTCTGGGTGGAAAACCTTGGAGTTTTCTGGTTTTTTATTTTGGCCTATCCTGCTCCGTTTTAGTTTTTGAAATTCGACTGCGTCGTAGAGAGATTCTTATCGCAGCCAATAAAACCATTTATATGGCGTCGCTTGAGTGATCTCCACTCGCTGAATACTACAATGCGAGCGACCAAGTATAATAGCCCGAGGGCAGCTGGTTCGCCTTTGTGAGGTGTGTGGTTACGACTGACGTTGAATCGGTGCTCTGTGCCCGATTCAAAATTGCGCGAGTTCACAGCGCTTCTGTGTACTAAAAGATCGCATTTGAATTGGCAAATCAGTTGTGAATTGTGCTTTAAGTAAAAAAAAGTCCTATCTACAGGATTCTGCCGTGTGCCAGTGCAAATTCTAAATAACTGGGGAGGGTTTCACTTGTATGCTGTGTTTGAAAGGCTGGTAGTGCTAGTACAAATCCTATACAAAGGAGGAAGGTGCTGCTAATGGTCTTTGTTAAGACGAAGCGATTCAATAGAAATGAATGGAACTTGGAGTAAGGAAAAGTTAAGAGACGTGTTGCTTTCTACTTTCCGCTATTGTCACTCCCAATCCTGCGTAGAGGATGTCGTCTTAACTATATTACGCATGGCATTGGAAGGATAAAAAATTAAAGGCCAATTGTACAGTCTAGTATTTTAGAAATAAATGCAAACATGATGCAAAATCGATTGGAATGAGACGCGTATTGGTGAATGGGTTGAGGCGTACGTCGTTTAATGGCGTTCGGTGCAAATGCCCAGAGGCGATTACCGTGGACCATGGATCCTTGTAAGGATGATGTGATTACTACAATAGGCATGAGCAGAGCCTACTCGCCTATACGGTGTAAGAATGGTTGGAATGAGGCATGGAAGCCTGAATTGTTTGGTGTGCACGTATAATGAAACATTTGTCACCTCGCATGTATGATGTCACACACACACACACACACACACACACACACACACACACACACACACACACACACACACACACACACACACAGACCAATAGGGGGAATACAATAGGAAACGCTGACAGACAGACAGACACACATGTAGGCATGCAAAGGGTATCAATTATGGCTGCTTTTTGAAGCACTGGTCATTGTTAGCACACAGCGACGAATGTATTTGAATTTTCATCATATTCTAACGAAGTAAGACCCTTTGCTGTTGGCTGCTATCAGTGACCATTGACAGTCCTATGTCTGCTCTACACAACTAAGAAACTCTGGCAGTGCCAACCCAAAGGGCTTATAAAGAAGGAGGGTGACACTATTGGGCTTTGTTATAATACAGTGCCGGCGTGCTTTCTGCTATCGGCAGATGCAGCCATGCATTTAGGCGATGAATGAGTCGTTGAACGCTGAATGAACCGATGGCGCATTTAATTATAGTTTGACGCCTTGCTTATGCACAGATGGGGTATAGTGAAAGAATACGAAATGCATGTGGATTTTTCTGGAAAGCATGACGTCGCTTCCAGAAGCCTGCCGTTATTAGTGGTATCTTAATAGCAGGCGTACACAGACTGACAGACAGACGCACGACCAGAGAGAGAGGCACGCGTACAGAATACAATGACGGGTTCTATTGTCGCATAGACAAGATGCCCGAAGGCTGTTGTCAATAATGATTATCTAAATCACCTAGCTATGCATGCTGACAAAGACATAGGTAGCCGCTTATGCAGGATGACAACGTTAATGCTTCGTCGCTTGTTGCCAGTCCCAATCGTGAATAAAAGGAGGGTGTGTTTCTTATGGTCCCTGTTACATTGCAGCGATGAATGCACTAACAAACAAACAAAACTTTGTCTTTTAAGCAATGCGAGTAATCGCCTATTATACGTTGTAAGAACGGTTGGAATGAGACGTGGAAGCTTGAATGGCTTGGTGTGCGTGTATAATGACACACACACACATACACACACACACACACACACACACAAAGGGCAATAGTCAGAGTACAATAGGATTTCTCCACAGCTCTCGAATTCTCTAGACTGATGACGTCACATACCCACATGCAAAGGGCAATATAAGCAAAGGACAATAGGAATTCTCTTTGGAACTCGAATTTTCTAGAATGATGCCGGCATTAACGTCCTCTTAATCACCTAGGTATACACACAGACAGGCAGACGTACAGGCAGGCGGACAAAGAGCCGGACAAACAACAATAGCTCTTCTAGAATGGTCCACAAAGTTCCAGAAGATGACGTCACTGCATACATGAATAGTAATGAGCGCAATGCATGCTATTGGCACATACACACACAGACAGACATACAGACACACATACATACACACATACATACACACATAGGGCTTCTAGAACGTACTCCAATTATGATGTCACTGCATTCATGAATATTAATTAGTCACGTGACTATTTTACATGAATATTAATTAGAATTACTAGCTCAGTGGTGGGGGAGCTAATTGGTTTCTTAATTGCTGAGGCAGTACTCTCAGTATACCCTTGAGGTAG
>OX457044.1:30321427-30598927 GCA_949752735.1 Lumbricus terrestris | reverse complement strand
ACCTGACATCTTTAGTGTTGAGTGTCAGTGGGGAGATGGCTGCATATATATATATACACATATAATATATGTAATATATATACGTATATATATATTATATAGTAACATGTTCACATGAAGATCAGAAGGACATGATACCTGATATAGCTTGGCCTTCAATTACCAGGTGGGGGTGGGGCCTAAAACGAGCAGATGGGTGCCTTGCAGGCAGCAATGCAGTGAAATTCAAGTCCTGTTAAACTTGTTATCATCTCTTACTAATATGTCATCTAATCTTTTTGGCACTTGTCCATTTGAATGAACGAATTAATTCATTCATTGTTATTATTTCTATTATTAATATTATCCAGTCATACATTGCTCTGATTCCTCTCTATCCATTCCTTTGGTACTCCCACCTCTGTGTACCACTGCACCGCCCTTTCTACCCCATACCTTCGTGCATCACCGTCTCTCCATGTGAATTCACTTCTGTCTCCCTCAAATGTTAAAAATGGCAAAACAAAAGTGTGGGAAAAATGGTGTTTTTTCCAAAAAATAAAAAAACGAGAAAAAATTTAAACGGAATAATTTGACTTCACTTCTGCTTCCCTCAAATGTTAAAAATGGGAAAGCAAAAGTGTGGGAAAAACGGTGTTTTTTCCAAAAAATAAAAAATGACGAAAAATTGAAAAGGAATAATTTGACTTCTTTTTCACGCATCTTGTATTGCATTTTAAAATTAAAAATCATGTTTGCGCAAGTTAATTTTTAATCAGCAAATAACAACTGTATTAGTATTACTTATTAGGCTAACATTAATCCACAATAATTGTCTTATTCACGAGTGTAACTTTGGTTTCAGAAGAAATTGAGAAATTACAAATATTGAAATTCTTTATAATTTAAATTGTAAGCATAAGTCCACATAAGTATGTGCACTGGCATAAACATTGACGATTAAAACTAAACTTTGTTTACAAGTATAGTCTATAAAGTGTACTTGGTAAAAAAATTACTTAAATTTTTTTCTGGTATAGAAACTTTACGTCAAATGATTATTATAAATATCATTTCGTGCTATTTATTTCTCACATGGTGATGTTAAAATAGTTAAAAATAGCAGTATAATAAAGTAGCTGCATCTTTGAAACTACCGAGTCAACAAATGGGATATCAGACGAGCATAACGTTAAAGAAAATGAAATATACTGCCTCTGTGACAGTACATAAATGAAATAATTTTTCGTGCAGGTGCTACTTAACAGCTAAGCACAGGGCACCGGCTTATTGACCAGCGCTGTGTCCTGTCAGAATAGTTGTACAAAGATACCAAGACTAGTGGAGGGTCAACTTCCATTGCCAGGAGACCAGAGAAAGAGAGAAGGAGAGAAGAAAGGATAGAAGACGTCATGAGACTGACAGATTGGAAGGTTTAGGACAGGATGTGTGTGTGTGTGGTGTGTGTGTGTGTCTGTCTCACTCACTCACTCACTCTGCCTTGTCTGCCCTATTATAGGCTTTCCTTTCCTATCAGTCAACCATGCTCTCCGCTCTCCGATGTAACCTCTGTTAGCAGCCAACACTATCTGCATGCGTTAGTTAGTGTCAGCTCCCTGACATAAACATCATTTAATTTTTGTCCTATCTCTCTGGTTTGCTGTGATAAAGGCTTTGTGTGTAAACTGTCTGATGTCACTGGTTTGGGAAAGCTCTGTGTGTATGCTGTCTGATGTCAGAGCACACTTCCTGCAACCTTGGGCAATCAATATAAGTACTTATATATATTATATATACGCATAATATATGTACATCAACATTTATTTAGTGCCTCTGTAGAGTTCTGTGTATTTTTATAGTGATTTTAGTGACATTACACAGGAAACATTGTATAACATGCTGAATACTTTAAAAACACTTATTCTGACCTAGATCCCAACATCAGTTCAACCTTAGAAAATGAAAGTTCTGTTTTCATAAAGTCATGATACGTCTTTCAAAGATGGTGTCAACACATGTTTCAGGTGCACTTTAAAAGTGGAAGGTAGCGGCGAGAAGCGATCCCAAATCCTTGTGCCACTCTTCGTGCCAGAGTATACGGATACCCTAAAGGGCCTAAACATGTTATTTCATTCTCATGTTAAAGCTTGCTTTATTCACATTTCTTGTTTGGAGCGCCTCTGAGTTTTTGTTGCAGTGGAGCTATAAAAATTCATGATTATCTTACGATTATATATATATTCACCATAAGCTGAGTGGATGCTATTGTCTGGGTGCGTAGTGATCTTCTGGACAGTGACCAGGTTGTTGTGGGGGAGTGATGGGGGAGGGGCTGGGTTTCAATTAATGCTAATTTGTGCGTTATGTACCTCCAGCACAACGACAGCTACTAATTAACAATGATATTTTAATTATATATCAACAACCGTTGAGTATCCTTAGACAATTTATGGTATCTCTGGATAACTTGTGTTTGTTGAGGCGCCCTTGTAACGGCATGTGCTGTGTTACGGCGCCATAGAAATCATCATCATTTTTTTTTATAAACTCTTTGTAACTTGGTCAGCCGTTGGTACTTCTGGACAACCCCTAGGACATGACGCAGCGCTGGTGATTACGATTATCAGATGTAGTAGTTGTTGTTGTTGTTGTTGTTGTTGTTGTTGTTGTCTAGATGAGCATTTATTTGCATTAGTGTCTGCTGCTTCTAGAGACTCGTTCTGAGAGTGTTGAGAGTGGTTCGGTCGGTCGGTCCTCCTAATCAGTTCCAGTCATTCATCCGCGAATTCAGCCATCGACATCCCTCACTCCTCATTCATTTATCCCTTCCTCCCCCCCCCCCCCCCGATTAACTGTAGGGCCAGCGAGACTCTGACTGATGGGCGCAGAGATACACAGGGACACACACACACACACACACACACACACACACACAGATAGACGGACAGAAACGAGGGCACATATAAATGGCTGTAAAAATTGAAACAGTGCCATACAGATTACCGAATCAGAGATGCAGTACTACGCTGCCAAGCACAGAGATAGACAGAAACACTGAGAAAGACACAGAGTACAAAATACCACTGACACCTAGACAGACAAACAAACAGACTGGCAGACACACGTATGGAGGGGAAAATTGAAACAGTGTGATGACTGGACTGGATAACCGAATTGAAGATTCAAGTTAACATGGAAAGGCGCCAACACAGACGAAAAGAGACAGATACGCAGACAGTTAAACGCACAGACAGAAAGAGACACATGAAAGTAGGCAAACAGATAGTTGCACACCCACCAACGGAAGGACAGAGGGTATCGTCTTATCTCGAGGCGACTGAGTGTAGGTCTCGTGGCGTTTAATTGCCCGAGGGGTTGTAGGAGCCAACGTGGGCGGCAGCGGCGGCATGATCATGCGCCTTCCTGGTCGGTCCATCGGCCGGTGGTGGTGTTGGTGCGGTCGGATGAGACACCACCCTCCTCAGGGGGCCTGCGTTCGCCTGCCTGGCAGATGCATGCAGTGAGAGACGGACGGACGTCGACGTGTGTGATACGCATTGCCATAGAAATGCCGTTTCTCGTCTTCTGCGGTCGTTTGATCCCTTTAACGAGAGTTGAAAGGTAGGACGAAAACGCATGAAAGTGAAAAGCCTTTTGAGCTTCGGGCTGGGTGGGTGTAGACTGGCGATTGGGTTGTGGGTGGGTGGGTGGTGGTGGTGAAAGAAGTAGGGCTGTATCTCCGTCTGTCTTAAGACTTTACTGCACGTATTTATTAGAGACGCTAGTATTTGATGCCATGGATATATATCACACCTTATCCTGCTATGTTTGCTCTTCTCATTCTGTCAGTGTGTCTATCTATAACGCTATGTAAGTTAATGGAATGATAATCGAAGATCGCCTCAAGGTGTACGTACATCGACCGCAACTGTTACTCTGTCTTAGGTGTTGGTGGATTTTTGCACGCACTCGTTCACTCGCTCAACCGCTCGCTCTATCTCACTCTCTAACCCAGTCGTTCAACTGTTTACAATGATTACTAGGCCTGCGGCATGCCTACCTCTGTGAAGCCCTCCCTTCTGCCTGTGTATACGTGCTTCTGCCTGCCTGTTTTGCTGGCACAGATGCCTATAATAGCCGATGGTGCGTTCATAAGTCTTCTTATTTCAGGCATCTGTCTTGTAATTAGTGGTTTGTCCTCGACCAAATTAGACACCTCTGTTTGCATTCTCCTCCCCAAATTCTGGACCTTCCAGGGTCCTGTATCAATAGGCTGAGACAATAAGAACAGAACTGATGAGTTCCTGTGTACCAAACTCCGCGCAGGCTTGCATGAAAGCACACCCCTTCTCTTAACCCTCTTGACGTGTCAGTAGTAGGTAATTAGGTCACTGTGACGTCAAACAACTTAGCTGCCTACGCCCAAATGCATATATTAAGATGCACCCATTATTATGCTTGATTATTTGTGTATATATATACATATATATATATATATATATAATTATATGTCTAATTGTGTATGTAGGGGTTATTGTTATTTTTGAGTGTGTGCACCTCATACCTGCAATTAATCAAATTAAGATAATAATGTGTTTTTGAGATGACACCTCTGCAGCCGTTCTCCAGGGTTACGGTATGTTTGTTTGTATGTGCACTTGTTATAGCACCCCTCAAGCTCTCTACTCAGAGGCACTCCTGACTACAGTGCGGACACTGCATCAGAGTTTCACGCCAAAGCGCTGAGCAATTGCGAGTGAAGGACTTGCCCAAGGTCCCTACGAGGAGACTTGAGGTGGATTCGAACCTGCAACCCTTCGGCTGCAAGGCAGCGAGCATACCCACTACACCGATGCGCTGGTTAGAACACTTGGCTTAAAAGGAGTATGGGTTCAACTCCCCACCCCACCACTCTGATCCAGTCAATAGGATATCATCCATAACTGACAATTGCTCAGCACCATCGAACGATGCCTGGATAAATATTAGATCATGGTGCATAATAAATTAGTGATAAATAAATGAATACATTGCCACTGTGAGTCCTACTGTGTGGAATGACATCACGTCCGCAATCCGTTGTAAGATCTTAGTCGGGGTGCCAGCCTCATCCCATGACTTGAAGTTTCCTGTCAAAAACGATATGTAAATGTATACCTAATAAGTAAGTACTGACATATACATAGGCATAGTCAGACAGACAGAAAAAGAGAGAGACTGAGAGAGAGAGACAGACAGACAGACAGAGACAGTGAGAGAGAGAGAGAGTGTCTTTTAATATTCATACATGTTATAGGTCAAAGGGTCAAAGGCACCTTAAATACATCATTAAAATAGTCTCTGATTGCCCATATTCTTTAGACTTTAATCCCCATATCAGTTTATGTGGTCTTAGATTCCATCTAGAAATTCTGGACCATGTTTTCAAAGTATAGGTATTACAGAATGACTAAAACCGCCTTGCAGAGCTACCGTACTTTCTATAGAGGTAGTTAGAAGGCTCTATACAAAATTAATATGGTCAGTGACATCAGGACCAGCCTTAGCCATGCAGGTAAGGTATACATTTGGCGTCCTTGCGGTCCACCCCATGCCACAACACAAATCTTATTTGGGAAATATTTAAGATATTAAGTTTTAAGCTTCTTCAAGAACCACGCTTGAAGAGATTTTGAGACTCTCCTGCAGAGATTTTGAAACAAATTAGTTTCTGGTGTATACATTCTAATCAGCTGCTTTCTCAAAACTTCGTCATAACTGCTATTACCATCATTGAGCAAGGTTTAAAGTGGGTGGGAACGGTGTAACCACTGCTCTAGAAATTCTTGGCTTGCGTTCCCACGGCTCATCATGATCGAATCCTGGAAACACATGCGTTTCAATAAAACCCTTCATCAGCGTTCCCACTGCTCGCACATTCAGCGTTCCCACTGCTCACCCATTCAGCGTTCCCACTGCTCACCCATTCAGCGTTCCCACTGCTCACCCATTCAGCGGTCCCACTGCTCACCCATTCAGTGTTCCCACTGCTCACCCATTCAGCGTTCCCACTGCTCACCCATTCAGCGTTCCCACTGGATGCTTACCCAGATCACTTTAGCCACTGTCATTGAGGACTGTCTTCATGAAGTAATCCCAACACAAGATCTGGGAAATGACAGGCTCTGTCCAAGGCAATTGAGTTTTTTCCAGTATCATGTGCACACTGCACAGTCTAAACATTATTTCAGACTCTCAGAACGATATATAAAAACAAGAGTGCTGCCTGTCTCAGCGTTTCATGAATTCCTCTGAAAACTTGTTAGCTGTTTTCCCGCTAAAGCTCGATGACTCGTAAATTGACATCATTGAAATTTCGAATACAAACTTTTCGAAATTATATTTTAACACGTTCACAACTGGTCACCACTATGAGAATTGTAGAAAAATAACTGGGGGTGGGTTAGACTTTATGGGGATTTGGGTGTGCAATGAGGACTTTACTATGGCATCCTATGAAAGACTGGGAAGGGTTGAACCCCCCCCCTGCAGTCAGTCCTCACCCTGGCAGCCACTCGACCAGATATATTGCACTGCGTCAAATATATCAAAGCATTTTTATAGCGCCTTAAAGGTGCCTCTCTAGTGCGCTGCTTATTGTAAACAGATAACCGCTAATATGGTATTGCTGGATCAATTCATATCATGCTGTTCCATATATTTATAAAGCACTTCTCGTATGAAGGTATATTTGCTACCCTGGAGTATGCGGCGGTTATTTAATTGGCTCGCACACAGGGCACCCTACAGCAGCTGCAGCGTGGAACTCCCTTGACTCGAGCACACTGAAGTATTTGCCGTCGTCGTTAAGACCGCTAAGTATATCATCATCATCAGCCTCTTGTCGTCGTATTTTCTGTTCAGCGGTTGATTGCCAACGGAGACCACCGTTCAAATTAGACGGTGGAATTCTGCGGCACCTCCCAGCGTCTGATACATTAAGGCGTATTCTGCTATGCTATTTAGAATCGTGCAGGTTAATAGTCGTTGTCTCAGGTTAATAGTCGTTGTTGTCTCGCTGGAACTCAGGAACGTATGTCGTGCATATCGTGATATAATAATAGACGTTATTTACTTGAACCTGAGTGACAATTTTCCTTGCCTATTATATACCTATTATATACCTATTTTGGATGATTTATGAATAGACAGTTAATTACTCTAGATAGCATGTGGGCTATGCATGTATACATACGCATATGAATATATCCACATGCAATACTTGTATGTATGATTGTATTTTATATATATATTAGGGTGATGCTTAAGATAGGGAAAATATAAATCGCTTACTTTTTTGTGGTCCTGCCATCCAGAATTATTCCAACTGGTCTCAAATTATTAAAGAAAAAAATTTGAACTTGATACATTAATATTTAGAGGTAGCTCAATGACCACAAAGTTTATAAAAAGAGCGATTTTTTACAATTGAAAACATACAAGAGCTGTTTCGGTAAACCAGACGTATTAAACTTTTTCTGACAATGACACATATATTGAAAGGGTCAGTAGACTCTACATTAAAAAAAACTTGATGGGTTACAATAAAAAAAATGCAATGAAACAAATTTAAATGTCGCAAAATTAGAAACGTTCAGTACAACGTTCAATGCAACTTTCTTAGTTTATCTCGGTCAAGGCAGAGAGTGTCTCTTTTTGGTGTCTGGATAAGCCTGGCGATGCTGTTGAACAACTTGTAGCAAATACTGAAGAGCTCTGTGATTCATCATGAGTCATTCCTGGATGGGTGCCACGCCGCGTTCTGCATGGTCGTTGACAACTTTAATGGAATGTACTGACTCTGCAGCCTTCTGGTAGTCCTCTCTATCTTTCCACCGGTCACGATCTCAAGTGAGAAATGTATCTGGAAGTTCCATTAATTCAAACAGAGCGTGACTTTGCAGATATAAATTCTTCAAGATTTTTGTCAAGGAACTTATCCAGGTCAACACTGATTCGTTTAATGTGACCCTGTTCAGTGTCGTCATCATTTTGCATCGCTGTAATCATTAGCGTCTTTGTAGCAGAACTTACATGGTTGTCGAAGAAAGCTAAAGCAATTAATTCTGGCGACAAATACCATAAGTGCTTTGAAAATTTCAGAGATACTGCCTTGGATATTGTGGTGTTGATTGTCGAGTATTCAAGAAGTGATTTCAGAAGATGAAGGTCATTGTAAGGAGCACCGGCTGCCAATGGAGCTGAAATATAGGCCTTCAAGTACACAAGTGCAGCAAAGACACAAACATCCTGTAATCCCTTCTCTTTTCTTTGTGTTAAGGGGAACTGGCTGCTAAACATCCACACCTTTAAAGAGTAAATTACCTTTGAGAGCTGGTGTGCATGATGTATGGCTCCAGGTGCCATAAATCGGACCCCTTTCTGTGGGATGGAACCAAGAAAGATAATAACAAGTTCAGTGAATTCTCTGTAGTCATCTCTTGGCTGACTGTTTTCCAGATAGCTGTTTGCAAACTGAACAGCACCATCTTTGATGTCTTGCAGTGATCTTGTGCTATTTGTCAATCCTGTTTCATATTTCTGTTGATCAATGAAATGTCAATGACCTTGAAATTGCTTAAAGAGTGGAAATTCCGGTGATGATGTGGATCCCAGACAGACTTGAAACACTGCACCAATGATCAGCTCCATTACATGATGCCTGCATGCTAGTGATAGCAGCTCCTTACGTATAGCTTCTGTTCTAGCAGGACACAGGCGCCAGAAATCCAACCAGTGTTGGAACTTGTTGTACCAAAAGACATTGCTCGAACTCTATCAGCTATGCCCCCATTCCTCCAGAGCCATGTAGACCACTGCAGCTTGATCTTCACCTATTCCCCTTGCTAGCTTTGCCACAATAAGAAGGCTGGAAACTCCATTGCCAGAAACAATTACTGGAAGTCTATAAACTTTTTCGTTACTTGTAAGATCAGCCATTAGTTTACTAAATCACAGTGGACTACAAATGGTACATTACATATAGTTTGGAACTTCACTTGTGAAGCTGTTGCTTGCTTGCCTGCTTAGTCCTCTGTTTGGTTCCTTCTCTGCGAATTGTAGCGGTATCATCAATTCTGTGACTGAGGCTTTTTACAGCAAGACTGGATGATGTCAGCAAAATAATGATAACGACTCATGACAGAAATTAATTTTGTAGGAGTGTCATGTAACTTATATGTGATTATTCTACCGGTCTATTTATTTAGTTGGCCAATTACAGTTGCAAAACTTGTACTCAAATGGATACACTGTAGTTCAAGCTTGTGATTGCCATGCGAAATGCATTGCTAATCCTTACTATTTCGAACCTGTAAACTGTAAAGCTTCAGTGTCAATGAGCTACCAGTAAATATTCACCTATGGAGTAGATATTTGGCCCAAATTTTTTCTTTATATATATGAACAAAAGTAGATAGCAGGAGGATCACATTTACAAAATTTGAAAATAAGCTCCACCCTAATATATATATATACATTTGACCATGTATAGTGTGCATACATACATACCAGTGTTTAATCTAGTCCTTCTGCTTTGGGGGGGCTTTGGGGGGGAGGGAGGAATTCAGGTTTCTGGGGAGTGGGAGAAACGTGTGGGTGGCAACTGCTGAGGCGACACCCTTTGCCTCAAAATTTTTTCCGACCACCTTTTTCCCTCTGGTGACCTTTCTTTAGTCTTTGCGTTCAAAAAATTCTTATAAAATAAAAAAATATACAAATCTTGCTAGTGAATTCTGATCTTTAGATTCTGATGACCTTTTTGCTAATCGTTTATTTCTTTAAATAAGTGTTAACAGCTGACATGCTAATTAGTGAATAAAACTTTCATCATATGATGGTCAAACTGTTCATGTGATGCAATATATAGATGTAAAAATACAGTCCTGAAATTTTTGTGGGTATGTCATTCCTATGGGGGACCCCCCCCCCCCCCCAAGGAGATGCCTAGATTAAACACTGCATGCATACTGACAAGCATGCAGATTTAAATGAAGAGGATTGCAGGCTGAATGGAATATTACTGGGTATGTTCACATGCACACGGTGCCCCACACACACACACATACACACACACATGGTGTGCCTGCATATCAGGATGTGATAGGCTTGTATATATGAATCTTTTATCTGTGAGTATGTACCAGTGACATATATATATATGATTAGGTATATATATAGAATAGATGCATAATTACTTATATAGATGTATAATGTATATAACTTCATTGGTCAAGGGTCCATGCATGACTGCATATATTTGCATTAGAGGAAGATAGTCCCACGTTGCAGTGTGTTGTGCTATATTTATGACATTGGATATGTGTAGGCATGGAATTTTGTTTTACATTATATATAATGTGTGTGTATATATATATATATATATATATATATATATATATATATATATATAGACGTGTGGGAGATTCTTATGCATGTATATATAATGTATACTATATTACTATATGTGTGTATGTGTGTGTGCTTGTGTGTCTTTGTGCAATTATATATATGCACGTGTGCATGATGCGCATGATGCATGTGTCATTGTTCTCTTCTTGTAGCTAGATGGAGATCGTCGTCGTTGGTTGTGTTGCTGAAGCAGAAGAAGATGTTCGTTCTGTCCAGCCTCTTCCTTGCTCTCATCGTCGCCATGCCCCACCATCCCTCGGCGGCGGCGGCGGTTACCGATCCTCCTTTCAGCGGCGGTGGCGTTGGCCACCTGCAGCTACCAGCCCCAGACTTTGATTATCACAGCGAACATTGGCTGACGAACTATCTCAACTACGTCGTCGCCTCTTACCCCACCATCACGCACCTCTACAGCATCGGAAAATCATTTCGAGGTATCTCTATCATTTTAATATATAGTGAAAACCTTAGATGCCTGACATTGCCTGTGTCCGTGTTCCGTTTAGTATTTAAGTAAGGCTATAATTATATGTATATATATATATTTATTTATATAATACCCAATAATAATAATAATAAATATATATATATATATATATATATAAGTAAGTAAGTGTGACAGCATGGTGCAAATATTAATATTAAAATTTTAGAAGATTGAAATTGGTTGTGCTTTGACAGAGTAGCCTGGCTATCGCAGACTGGATTTGATATGAAGTCGATGTTTAGACTGGTCTTTCCGACATGGCTTTTGTGTGGCACGGAGAAATTTAGAAAATTACATTTTTAAATGTGCATAGGAACAAAATGGACATTGTGTTGGACCGGTGGGTGCACATGTGTTTTGTTTGCGTGTGGGATTAGATGGCTATTATTGTTATTATTACGGTGTTTCTGTATTTCAATCTGATTGTAAGGTTTTCTGGTACCAGAGCATAAATTGTCTATAGTCATCTACCCCGGTTCAGATTGTGTATTATAAGGTAACAATTGCTGTGGGGTTAAGGTAGTTCAACCCCGTATTTTTTTCTTATGGCCCATAGCATAGTCTTCTTTTCACACCCCAACTCTACGTGGATCATAGTTTGATCCCTCGGTTAATTTTCTACAGTTCTCATACTTGGCATCATATATTTATAGATCGTATATTTTTCGTTTATCTACATCATGTGACTTCTCTGTTTGCTGATTCAATTTTCAATTTGTTTTTGCTATTTTTTTGTCTCTTGGCCAATTCTCCTGACCTTATGACCTTTACTAGATTATACTGGTTTAAAATTATTTGTTATAATGTATGTTGCTTCAAGTTTATTTAATATTTTGGATTTTAAAATGAGTTTGCTGTTGTGAGGTCCTTTACAAATAATCAGGTTATATGACTAATCTATAACTCTACAGCATCGGAAAATCATTTTGAGGTGTCTCTATAATATATAGTGAAAGCCGTAGATGCCTGTGTTCGTGATTCATTCTCCATTACAGCATAATATATGCCGCAACAGAGCAGCTGAGTGAAAGGCTTTCCTGAAATCGAATGTGGCATGATCATATTGCCTTGAATTGATCTAATGATTGATCGATCGATCAATTGATTGAACTGTAGGTCGGAATCTGACGGTTATCATGATCGGTGAATCTCCGAGAGAACACGTCCCGCTTCGACCTGAGGTCAAATACATCGGCAACATCCATGGCAACGAGGTAACCAAACGTACTCGAAACACACAAAGGCAGACACACAGGCAGACATGTAGACAGACATCATAAAATATGTTCATGCAGTCATTTGCGCAGTGATAAAGGCAAAAGGTAGAATTCACACGGAGATACAGACAGATGGATAGATACAGTCAGACATAGCTCACTTCATGTAGTTAAAAATTGGTAACTTTCTACTGGTAATTATCATCATATGCAAGCAATTTAATTACAAACACCTTCTAGTTGTAGTATTTTTATAGTACTTTAACCTAATACTACTTCGGTGCTCGATAGTGTCTTGGTTAGCATCATGGATGTTAAAAATGACAAACAGGATAAAAGGCAGTTTTTAGTTTTGAGTAACGTCATTTTATTCCGCTTTTTATTCTGTTTGTCGTTTTTTAAACATCCATGGTGCTAACCAAGACACTATCGAGAAAACAACTGAGATGGAAAAATTATTGGACTTTCTTGCATATTTGTATTCTAGTGTTTAAAATTAAAAACCTTGTTTACATAATTTGATTTTAATCAGCAAGCAAAGGACACAACTTTATTAGTAAACACTAAGCGACATTAATCCGCAACAATTATTTCATTTCCTATATATTTGTTTTTAATAAGAAATTGAGAAATTAAAAATCTGTAAATTTTTGGAATAAAATTTTGAGCATAAGTCCACATAGTCCATACACCACTAAATGGCAATCGAAAAGTTGTGGGTTCAAATTCTCATCATGGCAGATATTTGGTTCGAGATCTCTGCTCCATCCGCACCCCCACCCCCAATAACCATCACAGCTATGAATAGTACACTAGCCGTATGCTGTCAGTGGGAAGATGAGATGGCAAGGGAGAGTCCTGTCCACCCACCCTCATATGCTGAGGCTAAGAAAATGAGGTCACACGCATTTCTTCTTCTTCTTTGGTCTTCAGTCTTCCACCTCCTCCCTTAATTGAGCGCAGAACAATACTTTAAATACAATTGAACGCAGAAGAAGACAGAAGAAGAAACAACTCTCAATCAATAAAATTAGTACAAATGCCTTGTCAATCAAACATCTATGTGTGCCAATACACCTGTCACCCACACAGATGTATGAAGAATAATGCTGGTCATACAATGCCGTGTAAATGATGCAATTAAGTTCTGTTGTATACAGTAGAACACAATGCAATTACAGAATTGTTGCCAGCTAATTAATCATTCTATGGTGTGTGTGTGTGTGTGGTGTTATTACTTGTAGGTCGTAAGCCGAGAATTGCTGATTCACCTGATTCACTATCTTGTTACGAATTACCAGCGTAACGAAACCGTAACGCGTTTACTGCGCACGACCCGCATTCACATTCTCGTTGCGATGAATCCCGATGGATACGCCATCGCAGACAACTACAGCCGAGGAGATTGCATGGGTGTGCGTGGCCGGTAGGTCTATACATGGACTCTAAACTTTGGTGCTGTAATCTACCATTTGTATGGCTTTGGAAAATGGATTTGGCTATGGCTTCCGAGGTAGACTATGGGTATGTCAACTTTGTGACTGAGGGATCATCCCATAAATTGATGAATCGGGGCTTTGCACATTATCCGCTTTCCATTAGCCAGTTAGCTGTATACGAACAGTGCTTCTGTTTGTCTGTCTATATATCTGTCTCTTAGTCTCTATAGATTGTTGTCCCTCTCTCTCTCTCTCTCCTTGGTTCTGTCTGTGCCTGTGCTTCTGTTTTGTCTGTCTATATATCTGTCTTTATAGATTGTTGTCCATCTCTCTCTCTCTCTCCTTGGTTTTGTCTGTGCCTGTGTGTGTCTGTCACTGTCTGTCTGCTTCTGTATGTGTCTGCTTGTCACGATTATACCAAGACTGTTACAATGATTTCTAGCTGACTTAGCTAGTTTGAAGTGATGCCCTGCATTGGAGAAAATCTGGGATACTAAGATTCATGAATAAACTAAAATATACACAAATTCAACGGTGTTTCTTTTCTATGCTTTTTACTCAATCACCATATCAATAGTTCGTTGACAAATAAATGTTTACATCATGTTTCCATAACTTGACAGTAAAACATGAATAGACCATTCTGGTCAAACACACCAAAATGTTTCTAAGTAAATAAAACAACTGAAGATATTTCTTTAACACTGCAACTCGCCATTGTCTTCTGTGAAGATAATGTTCTTTTCCAAGGTAATGTAAGGTAATGCTCGAATTAACCATACGTCTATGTAGAATAGTGTATCAGTCAAACCGACAACTCCGAGCATTCAAGAACACCACCTGGATATGGTAGACACCACCCACGAAATTCACGAGTGAACCTGTAGCTGTAGAACAACCACACCACTCAACGAGGTTCACTGGTAGTCGTAGAACCACCACCCACTCCACAAACTTCACGGTTGAACTGGTAGTCGTAGAACAACCACCGCCTCCACGAACTTCACCAGGTATAGGTTAGAAACCACATACAACTGGTAGCAAGAAGTACACGTGACGTCTTCTTCCCATTACGTGTTCCAGCCCGAGAACCGAATGTATTCGGCTTACAACGACATTATAAAATGTCGAGACCTCCCTTCTTGAGTTTCTTCACCAACTGAAGTTTACCACGGATATCCTCAAGCCTCTCAAAGATACCGCACCAACATTCTCATTCCAACATTTCTTATAGCGCATTTTCGTGACACTGCTTTTGTCTTTCTGTCACTCGTCATCTCTTCTGTGCACTGCATTGCTTTGTGCGTTGTTGTGTTCATTACTATTCTGTCTTTGATGGTCATTTAACAATGTGCCGTCAGCGAGCGTTGTCTGTTGTTCTTGTTGTTGACAGGTACAACGCGAATGGCTTTGATCTGAATCGCAACTTTCCCGACTACTTTGTGACAAATCCGGCGGAGATCCAGGTGGAAACGAAGGCAATTATGAACTGGCTGAATCGCTTCCAGTTTGTCCTTTCCGGCACTCTACATGGTGGAACCATGGTTGCAAACTATCCCTATGACAATCTGCCCAAAGGTCAGTTTATTCTCATTCATTCATTCATTTCGAATATTTATATAGTACCCATTCAAGAAGACTACTCAGAGGCGCTCATTTGTTGTCTTTGTGCATGTCTGTATTTGGCTGTCTGTGTGTCTCTGTATGTGTATATGTCCTTGTCTGTTTTATTGTACGCTTATTTATCTGTCCAGCTTACTGATGCTAGCAGTATTTGTTTATAATATTGATGTATGGTCTGTCTCTTGTTCTACTGTCTGTTGCTCTGTTGTTATGTCTGTGTCTGTCTTTCTATAACTGTTTCGTCTGTCTAAGTCTTGGCCTGTCTGTCTATCTCTGTCTGTTTCTGATTCTGTCTCTGTATCTTTCCAATTCTCTCTCACTTTCTTTTTATCTCTGTATGACTGCCTGTCTGAATGCTCCTTTTCATCAAAGCTCTTTTAGCATTATTCTTTAAACATCTGTGTGAGTGACAGACATGGCGTATTGGCGTAAATAGGTATTTGATTGACAGGGCATTTGTATTATTGATTGACACTCTGGTGTTCCTGCTTCTTTAGGCATGCAGTTTCCGTTGTACGCTCGATCAAGCGATGATGACGTCTTTGTACATCTTGCCAGGACTTACAGCTACACCCATCGGACTATGCACCTTGCCCAGCGGTGTCCATGGGACCAAGACCATTTCCCTGAAGGCATTGTCAACGGTGCCTCCTGGTACCTAGTCACAGGTGAGCTGAAATTATGGGCAGCGGAGCATGACATGTCTTCTATATCATCATTTCTTCTACTTCTCATGCTCACAGTACAAGATGGTAGCTGTGCCATGATTAAGTTTTCACTTGAATGGCCTACCATGCAACCTGTGACAGGAACTTGCCCTTTCGATGTTTCTACTTTGTCAGCGATTTGAAGACCATTCAATTTTATTGTTGTCTTTTGTTGTCCAAGTCTACTACTACTACTACTACTTGCGCTGACTCTTGTCTTCATTATCATCATCATCATTTTTCGTTATCATCAATGTTTTCATCATATGCATTGTCATCGTCGTCATCTTTTTGTGTGAATTTTATGTATTAATCCTACACCACTGGTGGTCTCCAAAGCTGCCCAGATAAAAATTTCATCTTCATCTTTGTTGCCATAAACTATAACTAAATTATATAAACTGTTCTATTATTACTTTTATTAATTTATCTATTTACTTCTTTGTTTGTTTGTTATCAATATTTGTGAAAGTGTAATTTCAAAATTGGGCTAAATTGTATTTTTCTACTTATTACTGTTGTTTACTGAACTATTACCATTATTTTCACCCAAAGTGGATGTGATCATTCGTAAATGTCTGTATAATAAACTAAATAATCTATCTATATTGTGGTAAAATCTCGTCCAGTTCAGTACCGCAAATTAGCAATGGCATTCAAGGGCTGAATTGCTCTATTATTTTTGCTGTCATCGGTTTGTTTTGGTGTATTGATGAGCTACGTCTTTCAAGGTGAGGCATAGCAAACATTCCTTTAAGAGGTGGTACTTGGCACCTCTTTGGGGTACTTAAAATGCATTATATTAAGTGGCTTGATACACACGCACATATTCACACATGCTTACGCACACACACACACACTCACGCACACCAGTGCACTTGCACTCACACACACCCACGCACTCATGCAGACGTACCTTTCTTATATACATGTAGTATTTTAGTTGTTTTTTGGCGTATCAACAATAGTTCTTGTGACATTCAGGTGTGGTAAACATGTCACAGATGCATGGAATGCTGATGAACCAGAGTACGATGAAGCTCCTTATTGCAGAATTACTTATTTATTTGCTTGTTATCATTGGATGATTGTCTAGGGTCAATGCAAGATTACAACTACATATTCGGAGGTTGTATGGAGCTGACTCTTGAGATCTCGTGCTGCAAATTCCCGAGTCACACAGAACTCGAGGCTTTCTGGAATGACAACAAGAATGCTCTCATCACTTTGCTTACTCAGGTTCACTTAGGTCAGACTCATCGACAATCTTACTTACTCGCCAGTTGGACTTGTGTTGTCTCACTAAATTGCTGTTCATGTTATTTGTATATTGTTGTTTATTGTATGGGACGCATTATTGCTATTGTTAGTGTATGTAGTGTTGTTGTTTTGTATGGGTTGTGTTGATTTTTTGTTGAAACATGTCAATCAATGAATTACAGCTACTTTTCTCCTCTGACATCCAGTTTCATTGACTTGTGATAGAACTACAGTTGTGTGTGTGTGTGTGTGTGTGTGTGTGTGTGCATGTATAGATATGAGGCCCATCTGACCAGAACCAGGCTTAAGTCGCATTTTTTACAATTTGAGTGTCACACATCGTTTAATAGAATGAAATATCTTCTTTAAAATGACACAAATCTTATTGTTCTACCATTTTTCTGTGCAAAGTTATGAGTAATAATATGGTTTTCGAACTTTTTGAATTACAATTCTGAGAAAAATGCATTTAAAGTTTTCTGTAACTTTGGAATGCAAAATGCTTTAGCAACCACGTGCAGAATTGAATGAATTCAGAGCAAATAAATGGACTGGATAGTAGACTAGAAGGAAGTGTGGCCTTTTCACTGATGCCTCATTTGCTATGCTAGCTTTATGCCGAATATGGCTATGGTGGGAAAGTGGCAAATTTCAGGAAAACTCATTAAATTATTTAAACAATAGCCCTATATGTATATATATATATATATATATATATATATATATATATATTATATACACGTATTACACGCGTCCTGATTATGTAGAGCATATTAAATAAGATTTATAGTTGTATATGTATGACCATTGACCATCTATTTAAACATGTTCGTATAAATGCTATCTTCTGTCTTATTTTGGGAAGTTATGGCAGGAAATCATTCTGTAATTGGTGTGCGCAAGCATTTATCCATTGGCCCATATATTACTAGGCATGTACTTATATGTATGCATGAATATATATATATATCAATAGATGTTCACACAAATTATATGTGTTATATGGTGTATGGGATTGTGTGGTGTACAGCTGTACATAGTTATACAATGTATGTGGTCCATTGAAGTATAAACATGGAATGTGAGCAGATGGTAGGTTGGTAAGTGGGTGCATTTTCGTTCTCTTTCCGTGTGTGGATAATTAAATCCAACTGGAAGTAGCGATATGTACTTTCATGCGGGTGGCTCATGTCCGTGACTGGAAAGGTTTCCTGTTGCAGCCATGTGCGGAACTCCAACATGCTGGAAGGGGAAGACCTGGAAGAGAGAGCGGATGGTAAAAGACGGAAGTTCACGGGAAATGCAAATGGGATAAAAGGAAACAGAAGGAGATAAGTGGAATGCCTGAGTGATGGAAATAACTATCGTGCACGGGATCCAGATTCTGACCAGAGGGCAGGAGAGACAAGGACGGACAGCAAATAGTTGAGCAGTGCAATTTAGGTGGACGCAGCCAGACATTTAGAAGTACAGAGACCTATAAACCAGCAGATGTAGGCAGGCAGGAAGACAGCAGGCTTTGTAGACTGGAGGGAAGGAGCAATGAAGAATCACTCCTGTAACTCGAAGCTATCTAGAATTTCTATTTTAAACTTTGCTTCAGTTGTTTTATGAGCACTTTGTCTCAGAACATGTGATAAAATTATATATATATTTATATAAATGCATGTGTATCATTTATTTCTGTTTGTTAGCTTTTATTCATATAGATCTATTTTTGTTGTTTAATGGACCCATTGAATTGGAAATAGAGCCTTAATGTGCTGATACGGTGTTCAAATGGGAGTTGATACTTAATAAAATCATCAATGTTATCAGTTCCCGATTACGATTCCTGATGCAAGGTATTTGGTGGCAATGGTACAGATAAATGATTTCCACTGATGTTCTTGGTCATTGCTGAGATCCTTTGTTCCTCTTAGTGTTAGTCCAAGTGATGTTATGTTCTCATTTATATTATCTGTGTAGCGTGTAGCACAGCCTTTGCCTTGCTTTGTTTTTTCCTTTGAACCATTGAATAGATATAGAACCTTCCATGCACTGATAAGAAGTTCAAATGGCAGTTGATACTGAATATATAGCATTTTATGAGTACTGAACTTAAATGCCCTTCTGGTCTAAGTGAGTTAAAGATCTCTAAGAGTGATAGAACCATACTTAAAGTCACCAAAGTCTACACTGCACTTTATATCTGAACATTGACTAGCATCTTTGAAGCCTCTCTATAGTGGTTCTTGAACAGGTGTCAGAATAAAGGAGCTATACAAATGCTGAGATCTGGTAGCGTTGTGTATTGTTCTGTGTAGGTGTGAAGGGTGTCGTAGTTGACCGAAGTGGTGCTCCAATCGCCAACGCATCCGTCAGAATTCTTGACAGGTTGCACGGCGCCAAGACAACGGCCCGTGGTGAATTCTGGCGCATCCTTCTGCCTGGCAACTACACAATCGAGGTGAACATGAATTGAATTGAAAGCTTAAGACCCATCTTCATATCAACAGGCTTACCCGCCATAGAGTAGCTTCTGATTTTTCTGACCTTGGCGTCTTTGACTGAGCTGCTCTAGCAGAATCTGACTTTTGAATGTGGCTCCTATTGAGCGGCCATCAGTTTATGTCTTGTGCATACGGTAATGGTGCCACCTGAGTCATTCGATTAGAAATTCCATTACCCCACGGTCATTAAGCTTCATTCATTTATTCATTTCGAAAATTTATGTAGCGCCACTTCAAGAAGGCTACTCAGAGGCGCTCCCAGCCCTGCCACGGCTAAAAAGATAGATTTTGAGCAACTGGTAGAAAGCAGGTAAATTATTCTGAATTATTCGAAGGTTATGTAATGTAGTTGAGCTACATGTACATTATGTTATTATTATTTTTATTATTATTATTTAATAAATTTGAACATGTGCAAGGTCATACCAAAATGTGATGCTGAGGAATCTGAGACCAGTTTAGGTGTTTACAAGATGTCACTACGTTGCTAAGAGTTGAAATGCTAATAATGGTTCTCTGAGAAGAAATGTTGCTCTATGTAGGCAGAACTGGAATAAAAGTTTACCTGCAATTACTTTACTCTTGGTAGTTTACCTACCAATAGTAACCAACAGCAATAACATTGTGTTGTTTTTGTATAGATCTGTCACTGTTTATTTGCAACAAGACAGATCTATCGTAAGTTATATCGGTACCTATTTTACCCGCATGGCACAGAGCGCTTTAGCATGCAATTTTTTCATTTTTGATCGATAATGGAATGGTGTTGACTGTTTTCTGCGTGTGTCAGGTAACTGCTCCTGCATATCATGCAGTTTCATACAACTTCCAGCTGACATCGAAGGCAACAAGAGCTATGGTAAATTCTCATGCTTTGTTTAAAACTGTGACATAGTATTTATGCATCGACAAATCTTCAGCAAATTATGCCTTGTTTTCATTAATTATATCTTGATGGGATTTTGCACGATAAATTCACCTGAATGTATGGTTTTGAATACATGTTATGCTAAACAGCATCATATTATAAGTTATTGAGACACGTGTTCACTTGAAATTTGAAGCCTGTTTCTAGATACTCTTGGTAAATAGAATTACACATAGAAGTGGAATTGATTTTAATGTTATTTTGATATATTTCTGATCAAGTGTTTTCTCGCATAGCCTCTAAACCAGGGGTCTCAAACTCAAGTCAGCTTGTGGGCCGCATTTGGAATTTTTAATGACTCGCGGGCCGCAGCATAAAAATATTCTCGTGCACGTGAAACTATATAATAAGTTATGTGTCATTGCAGCATACAATACTGTAATGATGATATGACCCTGTAAAATTCACATAATATTAATTATATATTTTAAGTGTAACTATAAGGGTACTACAAACAAAATTGAAATAAAATTCTATCCGAATTATCGAAAAATGCATGGGCGCTATGACTGAAGAAATCATGCTGTAATCAAAATTTAAAATGATTTTAATTTTTTAAGTATCCTAAGCAATGTTCAGAGTAATTCAACTCGGATTTAGTTAGGCCAAGAGACTCTGAGTGTTCTTAAGTGTTCTAAGTCCTCTAAACCAAAGTCACCAAAATTATAGGAATAAACATAGGGCCTACCTGCTTGTTCAAAACCAAGCAAATGGAAGTTAATTTGCAAAAATTAACACAAGCGGGAGTGACATTTTACAACTTCTCATCATCTGGGGAGATTCAATTGTTACGGATATACTCTATTTTGCGACACCGGCATAAAACTTCGCTGTAGCATACTTCTGCTTCGGCGTTGCATCGAACTGAAGGTCCACTAATTCCATCTGCATATATGCCTATATCTGCTGTTGGGGACTCGATGTCCACAGCAAAAGGAGTAGAAACCAGTTTAAACATTGGTTCAAATCGTAAAGGAACTGCAAAATTCGTTTTAAACTGATTTCTAATTTTAAAAATCAAAAACCAGGAGGCTGTTCGCGGGCCGCATTAATCGGGTTCGTGGGCCGCATGCGGCCCGCGGGCCGCGTGTTTGAGACCCCTGCAGGGCCGTAGCAACAAAGAGTGCGGCCCCCTCCGAACATATATGTCCGGGGTGGCGGGGCCCTTTACAATGCAGAAACTGGAACGTGGTATTTATTTCATGAAATATACTGGGTTTGTATTGTATAGGCCTACAGTGTACATGCAATTCCTATTCCGTACTTCACGGTTTTATCAATAAAACTGACATGACATGTGCAATAGCGTCAATAAATGTCAGCTACCTAGTTATACCTAGAATATTAGTCCCAGGTTATACCTTAACTTTTTGCCAATTTTAGGGGCCCCCTTTCCGTGCGGGGCCCCCTTCGGTCGGAGGGTACGGAGGGCGGTTGCTACGCCTCTGGACCCCTGCTCTAAACAATGAACTTTGAGTTTTTATGCCTTGTTATTTGGATAGTAAATGAATCATTAGTTTGGGGATTAAAGAATAATTTTGTCTTCATATGATATTTATTTATCTGTTTCTGAGTTTTCATTTGTATGTATGTATATATGACATTGTATGTATGTATGTATGTATGTATGTATGTATGTATGTATGTATGCAGATGAACAATTGAACATTTATATAGCACCTTAAAATAGCCTCACTAGTCACTATGACACTTAACATAGTCATCCGACAGTTCTAAACAAGTGCGAATTTGGTGACTTTGAGAAGTTTTACGATATACATTTGTGAGTGTTTCTGAAGGTTTGTATTGTAGAGGTGCTATATAAATGCTATGAATGAGTGACTGAATGAATGCACGATAATCTCTTTTGATCCATCTCTTGTAGGGAAATGACATCGGCCACCCGAACGTTCTGCGAGAGGACGTTGCTGTATGGCCGACACACTCTCAGAACGTTGCCGTTCTCCGAGTCACACTTGACGACGTCAGCGATGACTTGCCACAAAGGGATGAAGTCACAAATGATGAAGACCTCGACTTGAACTTGGCTGTGTCAATAATCACATCGCGGCAATGTCACTTTGCTGTTGTGGCTCTTGTCAATGTGTTTGCGTTGTTCATTTCTTACTGTTGATCAGATTTACCTCAGTGGATTTTTTGTTGTTGTGGAATATTGTTGGCTGAGTGAGATGTAAAGTTTCATGTAGTGACTTCTATGCAGCCAGTTCCTCCGGTAGCCTAGGCATTTGTAAACGATGCTCCAAGTCACATTGGTAAGCATGTGTTTACACCGGATATATATTGAGAGTGGAGAAATTTTATTCAGAACTTCCGAGCTAACCCCGTTTTACTAATTGCTTTGTGAAAAAATTGATTTCACGGTCTCTTTGATGCACAGCGTGATTGACCAAATGATTCAAGACTCACTGATTCACTGATTAACCCTTTAAGAACGAATTGCATTGGTTTCCCATACATTTAGTAAATGTTTGTCATTGAAGGGTTAAGTTATCACTGTGTATGTTCCTGTGTGAGACAGGTTAATCGACATGGGATGACTAGTGAGGTCTCAAGTAAATGGTTACCCTACGTTCACTTGAAATGTTTTTGGTTATTATGTCAGTCTGATTTTTTATCGGAAATTCTTGTTTCCTTTAAGCACAAGAATCACTTGTGGATTTTTAAATGGCACCAGGTTTAAATAAATAAAATTTCTCGGCCACAAGTCATTTTTTTGCGCCGAGCAAACAATTATGTGACCCGACCCCCAAAGCATAACCTTGGCTAAAATTTTGCATTCTCCCCAAGTCCACCCTTTGGCCCATGTAATTTTTGGCTCAAGTAAATCATCTGTCAGCTAGAGATTGTCATTTTGGCAGCTTTTTTTAGGAAGAGTTTCTATTGGAAATGTTGGTTTATAAGTGTCCTGTTGTATGTCACAAGCTTGGGCTGCTTTTGACTTGTTGTAAACTGTTGTGTAATGCTAGTAAGAGTGAATTTCTTTGCAGAGTTTCAACTAATTTTATATTGCTATTTTATTATTACTATTATTATTTTTATTATTATTTCTACATGTTTGCCTGTCCTAAGATGGTTAAAAGGAATTCGAAATATTCTAATGTGCCTGACATTGCTAAAGATAATTTGAGAATTCATAAATTTATGAAAATCTCAGAGTAAATAATGTTTTTATAACAAAATTATCGTTGTTTTGAAGTTTTCTTGACCAAATGCCAAATAAATCCTTAAATTAAGATTGTATATATTATACAGTGGTAGCATATGAAGTTAAGAACTTATATGCGAGTCCAGTAAATGCAACAATATTGGAAAGTAACCATTTTAGAGAAATATTTAAATTGTGACTTCAGAGCAGAGATATTCTAAACATAGAAATGTAACACGAAAAAACTTGAGTGCATTGCGTCGCCTAGTAATGAAATGTCCCTCTAGCAAAGGTTGCTGTTACCCTAAGATGGGAGTAATTATTATTGTTTCCTAGTTATTATGCTGGAAGCTGAAATAGGCAAGGCCTGTCAAAATAACAATATTCTTCAATTCAGCAGCAGTTGTCTCTGAATTTGCCATAACTTGTAAAGTAGTAACCCGATTTTCGTGTCGTTTTCTTTATTTGATGCAGAATGTATCATTTTATCGATAATGCAGAATTGCAGAATATTTAATTAGTAGTTTCTCAGTACCAAGATGACACGAATATCCTGAAACTTTTTATTCGATTTTCTGACTATACTAATGAAAGAATCAAACATGTATAACTTTATGTAGAAGAAGATGTCTTCATTCTGTAAAAAGTATTTAACGCGAAACTAATGTAGAATATGACTGAATAAAAAGACAAAAAACAACATGCGGCGTGTTTTGAGCCCCTGTGTCGTATTTGAAATCTTCAGTATCAGTTAAATCAAAGCATCACAATCGCAATCTTGGGATTAGTGAGAATATCCTAAGAAATGCATTAAGATTTAAGAATGGTGGATCATGTGGCATACGGTTCGTAATATTTTTTGTGGCTCCTCTAGTGAAGGCTACTGTATCAAGACTGCCTATGGTTTTTTTTATGTGCACTTGTTTTAGCGTCCCTTCAAGATCCTACTCAGAAGCGCTCCCGACAGCAGCGCGGACACTGAATCGAAGTTTCATTCCAAAGCGCTGAACAATTGTGAGTGAATGACTTGCCAAAGGTCCCTACGAGATGGCTTGAGTTGAATTCGAACCTGCAACCCTCCAGCTGCAAGACAATGAACATACCCACTACATCATCGAACCCCATGAGGGATCATTGTTGCTGTGAAATGTAAATGTGAATAAACGGCGTAACGTTACAGGCCCACAAACATTTATCTTCTTTTATATTATTAATTAATCTTATTCAATCACATAAATTTATATAGCGCCCTTTCAAGATCTCTAGTCAGAGGCACTTATTGTGAGCATTTCCTTTGTTCAGAATAAGTAAAGTATGACCCATATCCCACAAGTGGGACATAGTTAAGTTGCTCATTTTCTTTCTTGGCCCTGGAGCTGCCAATGGACAAATCCCAGGGTCCAGCTGGAGATGATGGGGCCATTGATATTGCATGACTTGTCCTTTACCCAAAGCTAGTTCGCCTGTGCCAAACTACACTGCCTGACGAGAGAGAGAGAGGTGGCAAATGATGTTGGAATTGAAAGTATTCTTAGTTTTTTTTAGTTACTTTACTATTTAAAGATGGATATACTTGTCAATTTTTCTGCCAAGGTAGAAACGATACCTCAGTAACGTAAAATGTGTTACTTTTATTGTTGGTATTATAATTATTATTATTTTTATTACCATTGGTATTTCACTCGAGAAGGTGCGACGATAAGCAACGGCGTTAAAATGCTGAATTATTAGTGGGAGGTGTTTGGACGCTTGCTAGTTCCTGAAATATGAGTTGGTTTGCATCTCAAAACCATAAGTCTAGATCACTGGTTCCCAACCCATGGCCCGAGGGCCAAAAGTGGCTCGCCATGTCTCAAAGAAGTCACTCGACCTCTCAAAGAATTATCAAAAATATAATGCAAAAATTGATAATTTGGGCATGATCGAATACATAATTATTTTCTATAACAATTTTATATGCTTTTAGTAAATTTCTAGTAAAAAAAGCATAAAATAAATTGATAAATGTATCAGATTCGCTCTATGCTATTGCATTTATTTTCTCCAAGTTGTGATTTTGAACTCCTAGTGGCCCCTCATGTCGTCCAACTAAGAAAAAGTGGCCCTAAAGTCAAAAAACCGTTGGGAGCCACCATAGGCGTACGGGACATTTTGGCAGTGGGGGGGCAAAAAAATTTTTTGCCCGAAAAATCTGACGACCTTTTTTTTTTTTTTTAGTCATTCGCTCAAAATTCAAAAATCTTACGACCTCTTTTACCCCTGTGTGCCCAAAAAATCCCTCCCGTACCTGTTTTGCCCGAAAAAATCTCCGAATTTTTTTTGCCCGTCCAAGCCTCTTTTGCCCGAAAAACACATTTGCCCGAAATTTGGGGGGCACTTGCCCCTCTGGACCCCCGCCTCATACGCCTATGGGAGCCACTGGTCTAGACCAATGCTATTATTAATGGTGCTGAGTTTTTCATTGGTTAATGGAACAATATATTACAAGGAGTATTTTATATGTAGAGGTGAAATTTATATTGATTATTCTTTTTTTAAGTTGCTCAAATTCTACTTTTTGCTACAACTGGGCTGGGAGCGGCTTTGAGTAGCTTGCTTGAAGAGGCGCTATATAAATTCTCTGAATGAATGGATCATTATTATTATTATATTAACTTGAAGCTGGACAATGGACATATTATTATTATTAGCCTATTTGTTATTTTTGAACTATGCTCTGGTATTTCAGGAATCTAAACTGCAGTATATTTTCCTTTGTCAAAATATTTTGCTTATTTTACTGATTAGTTTACATTTATGTCATTTATGAGCATTTTGTAATCGAGTCATGGTGCATTTACGCTAGCTGCAGCGTATTTTTGCATCCGTTTTATGGTGTTTTACTGTTGTTACAGTGTAATCTTCATTTCATAGATTTTAAGTAATTCAGGAAACCGTCAAGTTTGATAAGATTAGTCGTTGCTGCAGTTTGTGTTATTCATAGTATAGAGTAATTGGTGTTAAATGTAACTGTGTAATTTGTACCCACTAACGTATAACTTACACTTTTATCTATTGCTGCGACACGAATTTTCACTGTTGTAGACTACTGTACGTTGCAAGTAGCCTACTCTTATCGTAGGCCTACATTACTGTAGTAAGAGTAATTTTGTAATTTATTACTGCTATATGTAATAGTTAAGTGCTGGTGATATGTAATTTAGAAGTGTTATGGTCAAATTACCATCGCTGAGTTTATTACACCATCGTGTCACCATATAAGTTATAATTTGTAACTTTCGAAGATGTGTCCTAAATTTTGGACTAGACGTGTAATCCTGTATATTATTATTATGTGTGTGTTGTCTGTAACATTGATACACCCAGTTGCATTCATGTTTAACCATTTGACATTTGACCTATTTGGGTCATTTGAATATTGTTGGTATTTGAAGACGTTTTAGATTGTGCCTACAGAATTCTTTTTTAAAGTTTTTATATACGATTTTGTGTTGTACAGGATTTGTTTGGCATATTAAAGAACATGGCTTAACCTATGACTTATTTTATATTTATAGCTTTGACCTCCGAGCTATATTTCGACCGAACTTTGAACGATTGTTGACAATATTGTAGTCATGAAGATTTCTCCTATCCTGCTTCCGTACCATACCAAGACTAGGGCTGCCGCTATTGAGCATGGAGTATTTTTGGATAAATTATATTCTGTAACTACTCATGCATACACACACACACACACACACACACACACACACACACAGTGGTCTGTTTATCAAGCTTTTAGATGAGACAGTTGGCTTGGTGACAGAATAGACAATGCACAAGGTAGGCGTATATAGGGGGGGAGGAATCATCCAACCGCGCTGAAAGGGAGAGGGGTTATGATTAGTGTAGACTCCGACAGCTAACTTTTATGCATACATCATGATACATGTAGTTTGTTTGTTACAACCAATACCTAAAATACTGACTATCGTCATAATGGCACACTTGTAAGCAGGCAAGTTACTGTATACAGTCTGTGCAGCACTGTTTCTTCATTAGTAGTTAGCCTAATGTAATATGCATCACTATTGGTATCAAGTATCTACATTTGAATGCTACGTTGGCGACAGATGATTAAACGTTTAATGTGTCAACCTTAGTAACTAAGTTGCAGAAAATTCAATTGACCGCTGGTTCTATGCATTTTGTTAGATACATACATATACAACATTTATGCGTATAGGCCTAATATTCGTGGACTTTAATCCTAGGAGAAGGCTAAGAATTTTCACCTGTACCAAAGTAGGCTTCGTACCGTGGCTCATAGGCCTACATGTAATATGCGTCGCTAATGGTATCAAGTATCTACATTTGAATGCATAATATTAGAGGGAGTGTACGCGTGGTTCTCTCTTGTATAGGCTTCAGCCATTATTTAACCAACACTGACTGGTAACATAGTTTAAGGGTTAAAGGTTCTAATTATTATAAGTATTGTAATTAGAAAGTATATATCCGTTAAAAAATGGATGCAGGGTGTAAAGTACCGGTAGGCTTATAACAGTGGCAGCGCTCGCGTCAGGGTCCTGAGAGTTATTCAGCAAGTTGAGGAAGCTAAATGTATGAAGATATCAGAAATTCCAGAGAATATTTTGTAGGTTATCAGGCAGGTCAAGAGGAAAATAGGCAGTATGTCAGATAACGTGTCCCAACGCATTGTGTCGCTGACACTAAAGTATAAACTGTAGGCCTACTGTCACACTGTGCTTCTCAGTGGCGGCGCCAGGATTTCAGTTTCGGGGGGGGGCTGAAGCCTCGACCGAAATCTCATGAAAATTTTCCACTTTCGCCGCCAAAATTTCTGACGACCTTTTTTTTAGTCATCGACCGAAATCATCAGCCCAAAATTTTCGATATTTCACTGTAAAAATTTCGGATGGCCCTTTTTCTAGGGGGGGCTGAGCCTCTTGTAGGGGGGCTTAGTCCCCCCAGCCCCCTCCTAGCGCCGCCACTGGTGCTTCTAAAACTAATATTAATAGGCTTTTTGCAATGCAAATCTTGATCTCAAGTCCGCTGTGTGAAATTGAGAACTTAATTTTTATTGCAGTATGAGATCTGTTGAAGGGAAGCGGACATTCCCCCTGGACATATTCCCCCTTGGACATATTCCCCCCACGGACAATTACCCCCGGACGTTTTCCCCCCGATTTTGACTAGAACATTTACCCCATCCCTATATAGGGGAATATGTCCTCTTTCTGGGGGGAAACGTCTGGGGAGTAACTGTTCGGGGGGAATTTGTCCAGAGGAAATGTCCTGTATCCCCGTTGAAGCTATGACCTGGATTGTCACGTACTGAGTTGACAAGACTAATTGCGGAAAAGAATGTTTTGTATCCTCTGGAATACTCTCCCCTCGCTATGTGTGTTTCCATAATTTCTAAATCTGTTCCTACATATCTGTCTCCCCTCCAAACCGATTTCTTCTCGGGGAAAGTCGATTGGCAATGGAAGCGCTGCTGAATGGTCAATGCTGTGAACGGCGCTATAGTAATAATATATATTTCAAATTAAATACATTTATAATTCCTATTGCATCTCGCAGTGTAGGCTACACACTGTAGCCTATCAGTGCGAGAGATCCGAGGATTTTGTTCAATGTATAGTCTCGTGTCTCGACATCCTACTGCAAATATCTGGATTCCGTTTGGAGATCGAATAGACTAGCTACTCAAGTGTTCGCAAAGGCAAATGTGTGACCGTTGTGACGTATTATGAATACACACATTGTCGTGTGTGTAGCCTTTCCCTATACAATAATATGCATATATATATATAGGCTATATATATATATATATATATATATATATATATATATATATTTATCAGTGATAGTAGGCCATATAGGGTCATTAGCATAATATTTTATGAGATTAAGTGGGCGAGCATTCTTACAAGTTTTATAGGCTATTATGCCACAGCGTTCTTGTCGTCGCTCTGTAGGGAGAGAAGTGCCTCAACAGGTGTCGCTTTGTACAAGTGCATGGTTGGTCGGCTGCCTCTGTCAGGCTTAGGCCGTTGTAACTAATTCATTATTAGTCAGACTGCATTTTCTAGCTTAGGCCGTTGACTTGCTGATCAAAGGCATGTGGATTCGACAGCTATAGTTGCGCGGACCGGTGGCCAGTTTGTGCTGCAGCATTACTCAAATAATAACCTCATCCGGTTGTCGTTCTATATGTCTGTGTCTGTCTGTATGTATGTATGTATGTATGTATGTATGTATGTATGTATGTATGTATGTATGTCTGTGTCTGTCTGTCTCTGAGTTATGCTTTGTTGTGCGTTGTATTAAAGCCTACCTGTACTTAGTCACCTGAGAGAGCGTCGTATACTAGACAGGTGATTGAAAACGTGTGGATTTTGTTGACTTCTGCACAGGTAAGACATGCGATTTTATATGGTAATCGTAATCGTAATCGTAATCTCCTAATTTCTAAAGCGCCACTGGAAAGCCAAGCGCGGGGCACCGGCTTATTCACGAACGCTGCGTTGAGTTAGGAGGGTTGTCCGTGAGAGTAGTCCGTGGTGGTCCGGGTCGAGTTACCATAGGATCAGGATCAAATGCGTTGAGTCAAAAGGGTTGTCCGTAAGAGTAGTCCATGGTGGTCCGGGTCGAGGTACCGTATGATCAGAGGTGTGGAACAGCTACTATGGGCTTATTCAACGATGATCATTTACAATTAAATGTAGGCCTAGGACTACACGTTGCTAGATTTTACAGTTCATACTTTTATGAACTTAAAATGATCATGTTTTCATCATTGTCACAACTACCATGATGCCATCATCAGCATTCAACATGACCATCATCATATCATCAACGATTGTCATTCAGCCGCTGAAGGACCTTTTGATTGTTGTTGTTGTTGCTGCTGCTGTTATTGTGGTGGTGGTGGTGGTGGTGGTGGTGGTGGTGGTGGTGGTGGTGGTGGTGGTGATGATGACGATGATGATGATGACGATGATGATGACGCTGACGATGATCGGATCGGCTCAAGTACATCATTCGGCTCAAACCAGTGGCCACCCCTCATCGTATCTTTGTTCCTACACTCCAATTCTCCTCAAATTCTCCAGATTAGACCAAATCAACATTGCTTTTGTTTACAATCAAATGTCAAGGGACGTCGTTGTAGTTTAACGCCAGACTTTCGCGATCGGTTCCATAGATTGAGGTGAACGTCACAGTACTTCGCGCTCTGGACCTGATTAACAGATAGGTCTATAATGTTCAATTAGGCTACCCACCGTGTTAAAGGTGCTTCGAAGTTCCTATTCCGCTTGTCTACCTTGTCTGTCTGTCTGTCTGTCTGTCTGTCTGTCTGTGTGAATGTCTGCGATTATGATGATGATGATGATGATGATGATGATGATGATGATGATGATGATGATGATGATGATGATGATGATGATGATGATGATGGTGGTGGTGGTGGTGGTGGTGGTGGTGGTGATGATGATGATGATGATGATGATGATGAATTTTATTGGTTCCGGATATGTAAATTATGCATTCATGATTGAGTAATGGAGCAACCCTAGGGCCTATGACACCCTATGTGTATCGAAGCTTTGTTTATGTAGTGAGTGTGCAATGGGTGGGCAAGTGTTTATGCATGTGTGCATGTAGGCTATATATGTAGCCTACATGAGTATCATACGTAGGCCTAGCCTATATTATGTGCTTATGCGGCGTTATGCCTATGTGATAATAATTAATATAGCGCTTTTACACAACCTCCACGAAGGCGCTGTTGTTTAAAATTATAGCTATAGTGATAGATCTTGCCCAACATCAGGGCTGAACCAGTGGCGGCGCCAGGATTTTAGTTTGGGGGGGGACTGAATCCTCGCGGAGGAAAATTTCATTTTCATCCGACAAAAGGGCTAACGACCCATTTTTAAATCTTCGGTCGAAATCTCATCCAAAACTTCTGACGACCTTTTTTTAGTCATTGATCGGCCGAAATCTCACGGAAATGTTCCATTTTCATCCGCTGAAACATCGATTTTACATGTAAAAAACCGGCTGACCTTTTTTTAGTGGGGGGGGCTTAGCCCCCGAATGTCTTTGTTTAGGAGGCTTAGCCCCCCCAGCTCCCTGTCGCCGCCACTGGGCTGAACTGATGACTCGTTTTTCCTCGCCAGTCTCTTAATTATCTTTTAAAGGCTTTTTTGTTTTACCCAAAGTTTCCGTGCTGCAGACAGTTGAGAGTGCATTTTTAGAGGCGCTACATAAATATGCAGATACGAGTCATAAAACGATAACTGCTTGTGTAGGCTTAGCCTATAATATTAAGCCTGCCGTGTATACGCGCTGTCGGCATGAGCTATAGGTACGTAAGCCTGATGTGAACTGCATAGGTCTACATTCTCTTTGTCGTATACGGGCTCAATCATGCAGTGGCGGTTCTAGACTTTTTAGACTGGGGGGGCTAAAAACTTCATTAGCCCCTCCCATCCCATAGATGTATATGTTCACACAGCTGAGTGTGTTGGCCCCCGTTGCCCGAGTCAGCAATCAATTCACATGAAAATCGATATTAGGCTATCTGGATGATATTCCCAGAGGCGTAGCAACCGCCCTCCGTACCCTCCGACCGAAGGGGGCCCCGCACGGAAAGGGGGCCCCTAAAATTGGCAAAAAGTTAAGGTATAACCTGGGACTAATATTCTAGGTATAACTAGGTAGCTGACATTTATTGACGCTATTGCACATGTCATGTCAGTTTTATTGATAAAACCGTGAAGTACGGAATAGGAATTGCATGTACACTGTAGGCCTATACAATACAAACCCAGTATATTTCATGAAATAAATACCACGTTCCAGTTTCTGCATTGTAAAGGGCCCCGCCACCCCGGACATATATGTTCGGAGGGGGCCGCACTCTTTGTTGCTACGGCCCTGGATATTCCATAGGCCTATTAAAATAGAATGATTTATAAAGTATTTTTTTAATTAATGAAAAGAATGAATGAATAAATGAATGAATGAATGAATAAGGTTTCCATTGCACAAAACATAATGTACTTGAGTTACAGTTACAACAATATACAACCAAGTACAGTGCAGCAGGTTCTGAGAAAGACTTATAGGCTACCTCATTCTATCCTTGAGGCTTATAATTAACACATCGAGGAAAAACGCATCATGTCCAACTTTTGTTTAAACCAATATTTTTTAACTTTTCAAAAAGACAATACAAAAGGCTTAGGAGCAACAGTTGTTGCATGCCCTGCCAAAGGGTATCTAAAGAATGTTGTATGTCATCTTCTGAAGAATCCACAGAGCACAAAATTAATGTTTTATCATGTCCAACGTGTCTGCTGCACTGTACAGGTACTTTATTCATTATTTTAATTGTAACACATGTTTTAATCAAATTACTCATGTCTAAATAAGTTTACAAACAAAATATCTCCAATTTATCTATTTGCAGGTTTGCAGAACACCTTTTCACCTATCAGGTTGCGAAAAAACAGCAGTATTTCTTTAAAATGATCTTTTAGTTTGTGATATCGCCATGTATAATAAAGATTTTGGGGAGTATAAGTGCTGTATGACAACTGATCTATCTACAGGTTCACAGAACACTTTTTTACCTGTCAGATGTGCAAAAAGGACAGTAGTTTTTATTTAAAATGATCTTTTGAATGTGCTATCTCCATGTAGTAAAGATTTTGTGAGAGTGCAAGTATTGTATGTCCTTTTTTAGGCTTCCTTGCAAAACTTGGTTTATATCATGTTATTCTCATGTCATATAATAGGCCCATAATATAATATGAGTGTTCTGCTTATACCTTCTCACCTGTTTAATGATGTAGGCCTATTCAGTGACATAAGGAAAGTAGGTTAATGTAATTATCTTATATTTTCATATTAGCATCTGAAATTATAAATTCAGTTTTCCTGAAACCGATAAATTTACATTTAGTTGGAAAACCCTTGTGAAAAATACCCATGTCCCTAATTACATGTTCGCATTTTCATGCTCTTGCTGAAATCTAACCATGACCTGGACCATTGTGTTTGCCCCTTCTGCAAAAGTGTCTGAGGGCGCTCATGTTTCAGGCAAATATATTCCTGTCAAACTGATAAAATCTCCCACGATTCATCCCATACAACGTAAATTCATTAGGCCATTTTACATACCTGATGTAGCATTATCATTGCAGTTGAAAACTTCATCGCTTAAGTCAGCAGTTTTTCTCTTTTCAATTCTCACAATGAATTTGGCCATTTATAATGATGTACACATGTGCGTGCTCCAAACGTATTCTAGTACACACTGTCCAGCTTACACATATATACAGCGTATACACTGTTATAGTACACATTGGCTCTTATCTGGCCTGGCCTTGTCTGGCCATCTGTGTTGCTGAAGCTGGGGGCCAGCTGCCGCCCCGCTGTCATCGTGAGCTAAGTAAGGCTGAATTAAGTTGGTGTCACTACAGCATACAGGGTCATGAAGTGCTGGCGTATGGCCTCATCTCGGCCGCTCAAGCCGTTATCTCTTCTTCACTTTCTTCTTGAACACCCCATGGGTCATTTGCAGTCGCAGGGCAGCTATTAGTATAGATAGACATGTGCTTGTGTCTGAGCACTCTCATTGAAGCAACAGTGCAGGGGGTATGTGAAAAGTGATATTGCTGTGTACAGTACTAGAGCTTCACAGAACAGCATCTAGGCTACGAAACATGCAGCAGATGAAAATCATCCATGTCAGTTGATCTATGGATAGTTGGCCACACCATTAGTGGATTACCATTAGAGGAGACCGTGGTACTAACAAACATTTAGGCAATGTATAGTGATTAAGCGTTAAACTGGGGGGGCTAACTTTTGTACAGGGGGCTAGCAAAATCTAGGGGGGCTAACTTTTCAGCTGGGGGCTGTAGCCCCCCCAGCCCCCCCGGTAGAACCGCCACTGGCTCAATGTAGGCCTATAGAGAACGGATTCATTATGTTTTATGTAAGCGAGATTATGCGTTCTCACCGCAAGATGGAGCCGCCTATAGGCTGTATGCATGTTGGCCTAATCGTGATCTTGACTTATAGACCTCTGTCTGAACAGAGAGTAGAGAGGGACAGAGAGGCTAACGAAGTAAGACCAGTGCCAAAAGTGTGGAAAAATAAGTGCCTGCACGCCCCTTACCTTTCCAAAAGAAGTGCCTGGACGCCCCTTACCTTTCTAGTCTGTGCTCGCCAATAAGTGGCTGGACGGCGTTCAGATTTTAAAACAAGTGCATGGACGCCGTCCATGACCGTCCAGGCACACTTTAAGCCCTGAGTAAGACATGGACAGGAATTGGAATGCGGGCGGTTCACCAGACAGCAGTTCAAACTCCAAAGCCTAAAGGCTAAGGCCTTAAGACAGTAAGACTAAAGCCTAAAGGCTAATGGTCGTCCTTTTAGGTTATTCCGTCCGTCACTTTTGAAAACGGTTGAACTCTTCAGACCATTCATAAGACTTTATACTACGGGGTCCTTTACTATGGAAGCACACACATATGCACGTAGGCTTAGGTCTGCATACAAGCAAACGCACGCAATATGATGTTCATTATCATCATCGTCATCATCGTCATCATCGTCATCATCGTCGTCACCGTCATCATCATCGTCATCATCATCATCATCATCATCATCATCATCATCATCATCATCATCATCATCATCATCATCATCATCATCATCATCATCGTCGTCGTCGTCGTCATCATCATCATCATCATCATCATCATCATCATCATCATCATCATCATCATCATCATCATCATCATCATTATCATCATCCATCATCCATTATAAATGTTCCTTTAGGACATTTGTCGGCGATGGGCAGTGCTATAAACTGCTAGTCGTTGGTGCTAGTTTAAGTGACATTATGTGTTAATTTGTATTAGTATAATTAGACCTATAATATTATGTATGAAGCGTGTCTTGGTCTACTCTGTTCCTTTACCCTTCGCATTTTGCATACAGCGCATTGTTGGATTAAATACATGGTAGGTCTAAATATCAGTGATGCATGCTATAGACTGAACTGCAACATGGTTAATTCAGACTTATTCGGCTCTCAACTACATTGCTATCCAGCTGCACATTCTAATACGGTATATAATTATCATGTGTAATTAACACTTTATTCATTCGCAGTTAGTTATTGAGTTGGATTAGATTGCAACAGGCCTAAAATACCACTGTATAAATGTGTAGCCTATGTGGCTGACGGGAAGACAGCAGACAGGACTTTATACCGGCGGGCAAGCTGACAAAAGGTGAAGCAGACAGACAGACTGAGACAGGCATACTTGGCTTTTGTGGGCGCTGTAGAAGTCTCGAGATTACGATTACGATTACGATTACAACAGACAGACAGGCAGAACAGACAGACACACAGACAGACGGACTTGGCTTCAGACAAACAGACTGGTATAGACAGATATAGGCCACGACTTTTCATGACTAATTTTTGTCGTTATGCGCGATATTCAAAGCATGGCGCTTGTCAAGAGTGGCTCAGACCGACCGATCTTTCTGGCGTTTTTCAGTTCACGAGAGGTCACTGTAAAGTGTAAACACACGCTCGTTAATCATAGCAAAAATTATGAGTTTTAAAATTTGTAAAAGTAAACGAATTAGGCCTAATGCTTTGCTTTAATCATAATGAGTGTTCAATTTAACAAAACTGAGAGCCTCTAACATTTGTAGCTAGACATAGACTCTAGAGGCTAATCACAGGCGGAGACCTGATCTAGAAGCGACATGGGGGTACGACCCGTACGGGGGACGAACGATCACCGAGGCCAGACATTTTGGGCGGACGGCTGAGTCGCCGACCGCCGACGGCATTTTTCATTTTCATCGACGAAATTTTCTGATGACCTTTTTTGCTAATTTGGTCGAAATCTTCTGAGAACATTCCATTTTTGCCCTGACAACCTTTTTTGTAGTCGTTTGGTCGTACACTATACAAATTTTACGATGCTGTTTATGATGAATATTTCTTAAATATGGGGGGGAGGACATAAGCATGGTCGATCCCCCCACCACAAACATTGGGAGAACCGTCCTCTTGTGCCATCTAGGGCCTAAGTCTCCGCTCATGGACATAAAGTTTAAAACAGAGATTATTTTTGGTTTCCTTATAAATCCTTGTGGGCGTACCCTTCAGTGACGAATTAATAGTACGCGGAGACAATCTGAATAGGTGCAAAGGTTCCTCAACGGTATTTAAAGATGGCTTTGTATTCCTACTTGCGTTAACTCCGTCACTGTTCTTAGTTTGGCAGTGCCAGTTCCGTTGCCTGGAGATGGAGGAGGGTGTCACTATCATCTTTGATCATGATCAATTATGACAGAGCGTCGCTAACCTCAACAAGCTTTCCGCTCTGCTGAGTCCAACTGATTAGAATGCCTCTTCCTATACATACCGCTGAGCTCTTACTCATAGACGCACTATAGGCCTACGTGTGGGTGCACGCCTAAACTAAGATATATTATGCGGAATCACCTAAGATAATTTCAGAGGGCGGCATAGGCCTATATGAATAAGGTCTTCGAGAAATAATGCCATTGCCTACAGAAATTTTGTGCGCCTCTGGGTCGATTCATTTCCGCTTGTTTTTATAGCGGGATGAATTTCATAGGATTAATGCACCGTTCCATTGGATCGACTGTCTTTCTCGTGATTGTGCATCGGCTCTTGTGGAATGTTTCCATATTATAAGCATGCACGAGCAATTATAGTCTAATAATAGCGCACGTTCTAAGTGGTTAGTTTTCGCTGCATTTCACGCGAAGAGGCATTAAATCTCTATAGGCCTACCCGTAAAACTACTTTATTACAGTTCATTTATACATGCAGCATGATTATGCAATGTAATTATATTCATGTTTGTCTGTTTGTTTCGTTTGTAGTGTAAAACAAGTTAGTACACCGCAACCTGGGACAGCGTGTAGGCATATAACTATAATAAGAGAGGGAGGGAGGGAGCAGTCCTTGTTAGTCTTGAGGCTTGAGCAAATGTGTTTGTAAAGAGCCGTTGAGATAGAATACTTATCATCTTTGTACGGAAGTTGAATAGCTAGTAGACCTCCACTTTTTGATATGATTATTCTTGGGCTATATATAGGCCTACCATGAATCCATGATCGTCCGCTGTCATTGTAAAGATCAGAAGACGAGGGAGGACTAATACGCCTTGGTTAAGGTCTGGAGGTTCCATGGGCCGAGACTATAGATATACATGTACATATAAGGAAGTAACATGGCTAACACTAACTTAAAACTCGTTGTTACAGGCTTATATACTGTTCCGATTAAATTCAAGAAGATATACGGTACTCATAATTAAACAAAATAAGCATACAATGTTTTCCTAGACTTAGGCTATATAGTTTAGGTGCTTTTAGTTCAACTTCAACTAGTTTAGCTGCGCATTTATATACTTAGGCTATGCCGCTAGAGTCATGACATATAGACCAATGTTTCCGAGGAGCACGAGAAGCGAAGTTTTTCAGGCATACACAATTTACACATAGCCTACCAGCTGCAACGCGTAGGCTATACGAAGGAATCGTTAGATAGATCTAGCAGTAGCCTGGGCTTAAAGGTTATGTTCAAGACCTTAAGTTTTATTAGTATTCTAAACGCACACACTTGCAATCGGACTAAGGATATTTATGCAACCTAATTGGACTAAACACATGCAATTTGGCCAAACTTGCAAGTTGGATAAGAATCTATAGGCCTTTATCGAGCAACCTTAGCGTCGCAGAATTCAATTCTATTCGTAATCGCACAATGTTACCTATACATGGGCCTATACAGTAACTGTATCCTTTTTATTTTGCAGAGCAAAACCGATTGTTCTTTCTTCGCCACACTAAGTCAAAACCGGACCTTTTCTTACAACAATTCCGTTGAAAATTCAATTTTTAGGCCATTCATGCTGATTGGCATCCATCTTGAAAGAGAATATAAGTTACTCCAGATGGTGACATGGAGTTACGTCAGGGTCATCAGTCCGTCCAACCGTTTCGGACGCAGGACGAATACTTATACGCCATGAAGGAGGATCTGGCCGAGTGGTTCAATGGCCTCTACGACCTCGACATCGAGGTCAACAACTTCTTCGAACAGCTTGAAAACGGTGTCGTCATCTGTCGCCATGCCAACAACGTGCAGCACCACATCATCCAACAGCAGGGGCTGGGGGAAACGCCCACCGTCGGGCGAGAGGGTAGTCCCGTCGAACGCCCCCGCCGGGGCTCTTCGGCAGGACTGGCGGGAGATGGGGCTTTTGGGATATATTACCGGACGAACGTACGACCCGGTACCTTCCAGAGTCGGGATAATATTTCGAATTTTATCGCTTGGTGTCGCAACGCTCTGCAGATTCCCGACACTCTCCTCTTCGAAACAGACGATTTGGTTTTGCGTAAGAACGAAAGGAATGTCGTTCTTTGCCTGCTAGAGGTCGCCAGGCGCGGGTCAAAGTTCGGACTTCCGGTTCCGGTGCTCGTTCAGCTGGAGCAGGAAATTGATGCTGAGATCGCTGCCGAGGCAGTTGGTGGTTCGACCGTCTGCAACGGAGGACATGGGGGTTCCCAGTCGCTGAGGAAACGCAATCCGATCAAGGTGGATATGAAGTCACTCGACGAACTGGTATGGAAGGCTTCTTTTTTTAAACTATCTCATTTGAAATTTTATTGTATGCATATTTGTATGTAGGACCGCTCATGCAAAGTATGCATGCATAGGCGGCTGATAGGCCTATATGTTTGTGCTTAGGCCTGTGTATCTAATACGATTATGTATAGATCTATGTACATATGTATGCTTGTATGGATGTATATTAATGTAGACTATAGACATGCACCTGAAATTTCATACATCCGGTTTGGGGCTCGTTCAGATTGTGCGCCATAATGATCATAAGATCACGTTCGACGGTTATGGACAGAGCTACCAGTCGCTCAGTAAACTCGATTGCTCATTTATTCCCCCCTCATCCTTCAGTACCGTATTTGTTACTATAACTTAATGTGCGTATCTTTATATCTAAGTATCTTGCTATGTTCCTACATAATCCCAGCTGCAATGAACCTTGTGTGATCGGGAGGTGAGGGCTATTGCGCTGTCAAGACGACTTAGTTCTATAGCTTGACTTAGGGCTGCGGGACAGTCCCGGAATCGGCCCTGAGCGTCCCGTGTCCCGGATTGATCTCAAATTGTCCCGGAATTTGGTCTAGAGGTCCACTTAGCCCAATTGCTGTTCCTATTAATTTTTGCCTACTATATAAACTCAATAATTTGTTACGATGATTTTGCGTTCTGCTCTCTATATCAGACTTACACGTACATTACGTTGTTGGCTGAACATCGCCTCATTCGCCTGTTGTAGTTTTCAAAACTGTACAAACCACTGACACTCGGTTTTCACTTTTGCATATTCTGTCCATTTTTAATAGCCTACTTTTCCCGAGAGAGCATTCAGCATTATGAACGATCTGTTGTCTAATAATCGCAACTCCCTGAGAGCACAGAGAGTTCACCGAGAGTTCACCGATCTTATTAAAGCAGAACTGGTGCTTAATATAAATGTTAGCATGTATTGATTTCTAGAACTTCGTGCCCAGTGTTCTGGAACTGTTTAAAGCACAGAAGTAGGCTAATTTAGCTTATAAATTGAAGATAAATTCTGTTCTCCAGTCTCAGGCCTATGGGCCTACGATAGGTTTACCTGCGAACTTCCCTCAATTTGGGTCCATAAGTCTTACTCTGATAGGCCTATGTGACTGGAGTTTGAAATGATGTCTTCTTGAAGTTGGTTCTTGTATAAAATTCAGGCTACTTGGCTTTTGATGATTTATCTGAAATTATTAAGGATTTTTTTTAGTACATTGTAGATCCTATACTGGGCTGACACAACATTTGTTACATTATGCGTTTCTGTGGATTGCCTAAATTGGTAATGGCACATCAATTCGGCGTCCCGGAATGGCAAAATAAAAAGTTGGCAGCCCTAGCTTGACTTCTTTGAACACCTTTGAGAAAATCGTACACGCGCTTTGGATTCTTCGAATATCTGTTTGTCGCCATTGTCCTACATTTCATATCATTTTATGGTTATTCAATATTCATGTTATGGTCATTTTATAACAATGTAAATATATTTGCTCCTCTCCTCCACCCATTTTATACCGTCCCTATAATTTTATAGGCTATTTTTCTCAGTTTACGTCTGTCCGTTCGTCCGTTCGTCCGTCCGTCCGTCCCTCCCTCCCTCTATCGCTATCTCTTCTTCCCGTCACCCGTGAGCCGACCACTTAGTAAGTGCTAACTGTCTTTCGAGGGCGTCCTCAGTCAACCCTCAGCCAACCGCTGAGTGTATGTATCTCAATATCAACATCGGCTTCTTGCATCGCGTCTCAAGAAGAGCCGTTCTCAAGTGTTAAGGTCTGCTCTCGATTGTCATAGACAACCACCGCCGATGACCAGACGGCGCCACTAAATATATATATATATATATATATATATATATATATATATATATATATATATATATATATATATCCCTCAATCCCACCATCCTTCCCACCCTCCTTCCATCCCTCCCACTTTACGGTAGCACTGTAGCATGGCCCATCGTTCGTTTTAATTGTGTTCAGAGTATGATTTTACACGAAGAGATGTAATATTTTAGCCCAAGCATAGTTCTTCAAAAAGAACTGTTCAATTAATTATTATCCAATTCTAGCATAGGCATGAGCCGCACGACACACAGACTTGACCTACATGTAGGCCTACTTGATGATAATCACTACATGCATGATTCATTTTTTATAATTGGCGTATTGGAGGATTTAAGGGTTCAAACCCCTCCAAAAATAATTTCCATGTATTTTGAACTAATTCTGTCTATTTTAAATAGGGCCTATGTGTATACGTGTATATTTTAAATAGGGCCTACGTCCATTGACCGGATTATCTCTCTTCCCGCCGTGCAGTCTGTAGTATAACCTATATCTTTGTTTGCCTGCAGGTGCGTGACGTTCTCGGTCGCTGTACCTGTCCTGATCAGTTTCCGATGATCAAGGTGAACGATGGAAAGTACAAGATCGGAGATTCACTAACGATGATCTTTCTACGGGTAACTTAAAATATCCGTTGTATACCAATTTATGCTGCAGTGATATACCACACGCATTATCAATGTTTAAATTATACCTAATATATCGATCTGAACTCATCTCATGCTGATCAACCTCTCTTCGGATGTGCAGCAAATCAGGGGCTTCTATCCCCCCTAAGCAGCCGGGCGCAATCCATCTTCTTCCCCCCCTTTCTGAACCGGCCTTCCTCTATGTATGCAATATAATGTAATCTAGTGCATGCCCTCCTCTAGTGTGGGAATGAAGGTTTGTATGAAGGAGGACAAACGAGCATCCAGCAGACGATTGCCGAAGCATGTGTAGCGCCGAAAAGGGACCTAGTATGGGGATGGAATGTGCCCCTCCCCATAAGAAATTTTTGCGATTTCCGCATTGCAATTTCAGCATTTTAAGCTGTCCTCTTAGCAAAATTACTCTACTATTTCAGTGGAGAAATTGCTGCCAAAATTGGGCAGCCATATGTTTTGCGCCTCTGATCAGTGTGCGCTCGAGAGGCGTTTCATAAATTTTTAGAGCACAATGCAATACAATAAAATACAATGTATGTCCTACATTAATTGTAAGCCCACGTAATAATGATGTTGCTTTACTAAGTGTTCAAGGACCAAATTTGACTGTCTGAAATTTGAAAGATAATATTGGAGAGAAGCCATTTAGTTGTGCAAAATAGTATTTGTATTAATATTTTTTACAATTTTAATATGATTGTATTATTTATTAAAATAGTAAAAACACAACTATAATCATGTATTAGGACATTTTTTATTAAGGTATAAGCTTATTAAAGTTGTTATAGCAGTTCATGTAATTCAAAAATGCAGAGAGTACCGGTAACCTAACTAAAAACTCAAAGTGGTACACATTTTGCTAAAAACTATTAGGCCTACCATTTTGCCCAAATTTATATGGAAGGGATGTATTTTCTGGGGGGATCTTCCTCCTAGTGATGCCTAGATTTAACGCCGCCCTCAATGTCCGACCTTCCCCCCCAACCGACGTGAATTTTGGCTGTCTTCTGATTCCCCCCCTATTTTTCACTGGGCGCAGGCTGCGCCCGCCATGTATAGGGATAGAAGCCCCTGCAGCAAATCACATACCTCAAGACTACTGCAGAAGCGCTTTAGAAGACAAGATTATATTTTAGTATATAGCTACATGTAGTGATTAGTGTAAGTCATCATTAGATGAACGATCCGTATCAAATGGATTATGCCTAGAGCAGCAGTTCTTTTCAAACATTATTGTTGAAGCATAGTCTAACTAAGTGAAATACTAGCATTATACAAACAAAAAGGAGATGTGATGGAATGCGGGAATTATAGAGGAATTAAACTGTTGGAGGTTGGACTAAAGGTGTATGAAAAGATCCTTGAGAGGCGAATCAGAGAACAGGTCGAGCTACACGACAGCCAATTTGGCTTTAGACCAGGGAGAGGTATACAATGGATGCAGTGTTTATACTGAGACAGGTACAGGAAAAGGTATTAGAAGGAAACAACAAAAGATACTGGACCTTCGTGGATATGGAGAAAGCTTTCGACAGAGTGCCAAGAGATGTAGTTTACTGGAGCTTAAGGAAGAAAGGAGTCCCGGAGGTGTTGGTGCGCCTGGTAAGGTCGATGTATGAAGGAGCAAGAACAACGGTAAGAAGCGGTGTGGGAAATACAGGAAAATTTGAGATACGAGTAGGTGTGCACCAGGGATCATGCCTGAGTCCTCTACTGTTCATTATTGTGATGGATGCTGTGTCGGAGCATGTAAGGAGAGAGGTGCCGTGGGATATGCTGTATGCGGATGATCTTGTGCTGGCGGCCGATGCAGAGGAGAGGATGCAGACACATTTTACGGAGTGGCAAACGGCAGTGGAAAGCAAGGGCCTCAAGGTAAACATAAACAAAACAGAGACCATGGTATGCTCAAAAACAGCGGAGACAGTGGAGATAAAGAGCATCAAGGGAGAACCACTGAAGCAGGTGGAAACGTTTAAATATCTGGGATCGACGATGAATGCGCAGGGAGGATGCGAGCAGGACGTCAGGAACAGAATCAGAGTAGCGTGGCAGAAGTGGAGAGAACTATCTGGAGTGTTGTGCGACTTTAAAATGCCGACTCACCTGAAGGGAAAAATCTACAAAACGATGATAAGGCCAGTAATGCTATATGGAGCAGAGGCCTGGGCATTAACGAAAAGGGACGAGAGTTTGCTGGAAAGAACAGAGATGAGAATGCTGCGATGGATGCTTGGAATATCACTGAAAGACATGAAACGAAGTGAGGACATCAGAAAGACGCTCGGTGTGGCATGCATCACTGACAAAGCACGGGAGACCAGGCTGCGATGGTATGGCCACGTAATGAGAAAAGAGGAGGGTAGCTGCGTCAAAAGAATCATGCAGGCGGAGGTATATGGTCGACGCAGTCGGGGACGACAGAAGAAAAGATGGGAGGACGTGATACAACAAGACCTGAAGCTGCTCAAATTGAAGAAAGAAGACACCGGAAGCAGAGACAAGTGGAGGAGAAGGATCCGAGTGGCTGACCCCTCGCCAGAGGGAATAATCCTAGCCTGAAGGGAAAGAAGAAGTCTAACTATCGATTCAATTCAATTCCAATAACTGATTGCTCCCTTTAATATTGTTATTATTGTTTCAATGTAATTTTTGTCTATCTCAATGTACCAGGTTGCGGTTTGCCAACCTGTTTTTGCTCATTAAACGAATATAGCATACATAGGCCTACATAGATGACATATTGTTTCTATTCGATAGGATTTGATTAACGACTGGCGTTGAGCAGTTTACTGCAGTGGCGGCGCCAGGAAGCTGTTTCAGGCATGTATGTATTCGCAATTGTTATAGCGCTCCTTCAAGATTAATTACTACTCAGAGGCGCTCCCGACTACAGCGCGGACACTGAATCGGATCTTCACGCCGAGGCCATCTGACTCATTTTGTCGAGCGACATATTCAGATTGTTTGACGTTGGCTTCTTTCAGATCCTTCGCAGTCACGTGATGGTGAGAATCGGCGGGGGTTGGGACACCCTTGAAAACTACCTCAACAGACACGACCCATGTCGATGTCAGTACAGAGCAGGTATAATAAACGGTCGAATATCTATGGTAATCATATCTGTAGGCCTGAAACCAAAAAGAATTTATGAGAGTTTGTTAGAGATAATGGAAGTTTGGATATTACAGAAGCTAGAGCAAGTGATTATGTCATGCATAGCTAGGAAATTAAGTATGTATGTGAACGTGTTATAGCGCCCCTTCACCATATAAATCCACTCAGAAGCGCTCCCGACTACAGCGCGGTCACTGAATCGGAGTTTCACGCCGAAGCGCTGAGCAATTGCGAGTGAAGGCTTGCCCAAGGTTCCTACCCGACGACTTGAGGTGGATTCGAACCTGCAACCCTCCGGCTGCAAGGCAACGATCATACCCACTACACCACCGCGCCCCAAACGAATTTATTGTGCACCATTATATAATGACCGAAGCTTCAAGCGATGGCGCTGAACAATGATTGTGAATGAGAGACTCTAGTTCTATGTCCCTCCACATTTACCGTCTCAGAGTGTCCATGGGCTTGAGCTTCTTCTCTTCTTCGGGCAAGTCGAGCGCTGTAGCCAATTCTAATTAGGATTGACTCCCGCGTCAATAATCGGGTATATAGGCCATTACAGGAAGAACTGAATGTGTTTTAAGGGTTCAGTATAGTCAAAGTTAAATGCGGACCACTTTTTTCCTAGATATTTTTCTCGATTTAGCATTATGGTTTTACTCCTAATATTTCACATCCACTGTCATCCAGTAGGCCTAATAGGTCTACGCCTCGAACATATTTGTGGTTTTTTTACTTTAAGGGCATGGACTGTTGAATACGTGGAGTGCCACAGCGACTAAAGAAGATAGACCTACAACACCGATGAATCAACCAGTCACTGAAGAAAATGGTGCGAGGTCAACGCCAACAAGTTGGAATTCAGGCAAAACGAAGTCCACGGAAGTTCTTTCATTCGCCAATGGGTAAATAATATTAAATAGCCTAATATTCTCATTTAATTGAAATATTTTACTATACGGCTTTTGTCATTGATGTTGCTGTCGTTGTTGTTGTCGTAGTTATTGTTGTTGTTGTTGTTGTTGTTGTTTTACCACTTTCAACGATTAGGGAAACGATAGCCTATATATATATATAGACGCGTTGGCTAATGACTGGGACTGGCTACATTCTTGTTTCGACTTTCGAGGATGCTCTTTGAAATCCGCAGCTATACAGGAAACCTATACTGTAACCTATTGTATTCAGTCAGGCAATTATTTTATTAAATTAAATGTTATCTGTCCATTTGATGTTAGGGCGTCCGAAAGATCACAGAAGTTGCCGACATCCGTTACGAAAGCAACTCTGATGGCATATGACGCCACGGACGGCGCCATGCCCAATGCATTTGTCGATTCTTCACGACGAAAATCAGACGGAGTAACAAAACCGAATCCATCTGAAATCCACTCCAGCACACAGTCAAACCATACGAACGACTTAGACAGACATCCTCACAACTTCATGGCAGGAAAGAATAAACGGACTGATGCGGTGCACGAGACTGCAACCATGGCAACTGGATCAACCGGATTCATTCCCAACTCTGCAACTGGTACGACTAACAGAGGTCGACATTTGGTTGTCTCGCCCCTCCATAAGCGCGCTCAATCGACCGAGCGCCAGCCGAGGACCTCTGAGCAGATGCCGCCGACGCCGCCGACGCCGCATAGACCAGCATCGGCGACCGGAAGGACTCGCTCGGTGGATCCCCTCGGTGGTTCCGAACTTGGCCGCACTCTTCCGCGTTCGGCGTCTCGTTCTCGGGAAAGATCGATTAAGGATTCGGACGTCCTTGTCATTGCCCGGAACAAGGACGGAAAGCATCGGGTCAAGGATTCACCGAAACAGCAGGACAAAAAGATGAGCAGTGCTGCTGAAGGAACTGCAGCAGCACTGAATGACAACCTTCCAATCAAATACACCCAACAGCAGCAGCAGCAGAGTAAAGCCAAAGCGTCGAGAATGCTAATTAACACCAACAAGCTGCATCCTGGGAAGTCAAATCCGCTTCTCGTTCCTTCAACATCCGGTTCTCTCGAGAACAAAGAGGACGATGGTCGACCGGAAGCTAAGGATTCGTTTCATCAGAAATTCAAACGATCTACGTCATTCGGCTCGACGCCTGCAGTTGCAGTGGATGATGACCGAACTAGACATGGAAGAGTGGAACTCAACTCCCCGCTGTCGCCCACTCACCCGGATCTCCTACTTGAAGAGTACCGAAAGATTGGACTCGAAATTCAGGATCTGATTAAGAACGCCGAAGATCTGGACAACGCCAAGCATAAATCTGACGGACAGTCGAACAGCGGAGCTGGTGATGACGACAGGAATCTGCTGAACCTTTGGGAAGCGAGTCCTGATCGGAATGGGACTCCGGACGAGGCGCAGAGAAGAGTAGATCCGACGACGCCACTTTCCAGCGGACATAATATCAGCAATCCAAAGATGATACAACCAGCTGGTCACACTGGTCGATCCAGTTCAGCTGGAGTGTCACACGACAAGTCACATGACACTGCAGGTGCTCCCCAAATAAACTTCTCCGGAATGGAAAAAGATGCGACTGTTGAACGATCGAGGTGTAAAGTGGAGGCAGCGAATCGAAATCGGACTCGAACTCGGAGTTGTAGCAGAGAACCGGTCAAAGAGATGAGCCTACCTCGGTCGTCAAGTGTCACTCGCAACCAACCACGCGCATTGTCTAGTATTAGTCGAAGCCGAGCTGTGAACGAAGATTGCGAATCGCAAATGTCTAAAAGAACCGGCGCTGATGTCCGCCTTGACCCTCAGCGTATGGATCATGAAGAAAAGGATTTGAGTCAGCTTCGCTCGCGGACAACGTTCGCACGCAATCGAGACAAGGGACTCTCAAGGGGAAGCGGCGAGTCCGTCTCAGACGCCACCCGACAGAACGCCGTAATCACCCCGCTGAGAAAGCCACGCGCAGCATCCAACTCACGCCCTCCTTCAACAGAACCCGATCAAAATGGACGACAGGATGTGACGTCATTGCACGCAGCAGACGATATTGATCTCGGTTTATCGACGAACCTCGATGATTACTGCAGAAAGGCTTTGTTACGGAAAGACATTGTTGTGCCAGAGCAGAAAAGGTTAAGTCGGATTCCCATGCCTGTGGAGGTCAAACAGAGGTTGCATTTAAATGATACATTCGAGAAGGGTTGCTACGGTTATGGACAGCTGAAACGATTCGATTCAGGGGTTGACATCAACAGCAATTCTCCACTTGATTGATGTTCCAGACAACAACACCCCCATCTCCTCTGAAGTGACGCATTTGTCATGTGTGAACGATGCATTTGTTGAGAGGATACATCACATATATCATCGATACTCAGGATAATTGTGATATCTAATATCAGAACTCAGAAGCAGTATATATATGAAAATTGTAGAAAAAAATGGGGGTCAGACGTTGATTTATGTGGACTTGGGGTGTGCACTGTGCAATGAGGACGTTACTGTGGCTTCCTAAGAAAGACTATGGGTTGAACCCCCTCAATCCCAGGCAATTCTCGCCCTGGTCAAACGTTTTTCTGTAGAGATCAAAGATAGGCCTATGCTTTTGGGCGTAGTATAGGCTAGCTAGCCTGCAAATTTGTTTTCATCCAACGATGAAAGTTATTGATCTGAGCAAATCGCTGAGCAACGATGCGAATGGCGATAACAGAATAACAGTCGAAGCAACGAACTCTTTGAAGTCTTGTTTATTGCCAAAGATCTACAGTAGCGCTACATAATTGCGCTAGTTTTTTTAAGTAGGCTAGACCTAAGCACGTGTTGCATTCCATTTATATTGTTGAGTTTATTGTAGGCTACTATTCGAATATTAGACGAATCAGCAGTAGACTTAGACTTATATATGGACCTACATGTACAACATCCTACCTTTACAGAAATTTCAGATTTCTTTGTGATGACTTGTGATCGGTGTACACGCTTTACATTCCTATCAATTTTGAAAATTGCTGCGTTACCAACTGTATACGTGAAAGTGAAATTACTTATAGGCTAAAAGTCTTCAGGTTTAACACCAATAGTATTAGAAAAGATGCTCATGTTAAATGTCGTTTCTAGTATTTGTCTTCGTCTAAACAACATTATAGACCTGCATATACAGTGTAACAGCGACAAGTGTTGTGACATATTTGCTATGACGAGATGCGTAGGACTAACTATTACGAGTTGCAATAAAAAGAATTAGAGAAGATTAAGCGGACTTTAGTGCACGATAGGCCATAGATCGAGATTACAAAATAATTCGTTCAGCGTATGATCATGCTTCGGTATGTAGCACATATAGCCAATGCATCAATAAGTCGACATAACAGGTACAGCATTTCTTGTCGACTGATCTCTATAGCCTATAGAATTTAAATTTCTAACTATTTTCTCCATAAGTAGGCATACTGTATGTATACTGTGTGTTAGCTTAGAAGGAGGCTGTAGGCCACAATACTTGTAGGCCTACTTGGATATTTTCGATTGTTATTTCTGTTGCTCTTATCGCATTGTTATTGGCTTATTGCTTGTTTGGCCCTATAGGCCTAATGGTTTAGATTGAAATTTTATTATAGCTACAAGTTAAGTTCTAACTGTTACAGTGTTAGCATACTGTTGACCGATTAGTGATATAGTTGCTGCTATATTGATAGGCCTATAGTTGTTGGCAGAATAGCCTATTGTATTTCGCGTGGAGGTGCCAGCTAGATAGATAGTACACGTTAGCTAGTTTTGACCTTTTCCTGTCACCGTATAGCATTCGAAATGAAACTTTATTCACATATAGTCTGTAACTGACCCAACAGTATGGAACCATAGCCTCCTCTTCGCATGAGCCTATTCCCTAGGTTTCTCTGACACATTCTTTAAGCGTTTGCATTGAAACTGTTCCTTTTGGCCGTGCTGGAGTCGGGAGTACCTCCGAGTAGTTTCAGAGAAGAGATGCTGCTATAAATGTTTGAATGAAAGATTCATGGAATGAATGAATAATATAGGTTTTAAATTGACCATTTTGCTTTGGACTATATGCCTACTTTGTCCCGAATAATAATAATTTCGTTAATTGGCTCAAAATATACCGGTATCTGAGCGCATCGAATACAAAGTCCTCTCTCTCTCTCGCTTACAATACACTTCAATCATCCCAGCCGTTCTACCTTCATCAATTATTCACCATCCAGCCACCTCGTTCAACACGCTCCTCATCCTCCATTACACTGCTTCGCCCTCCCATCACTTCATCACTGAAATTCGCAAACCGGTCCATAGCCATTGCCGTTCCAACTCTTTGGAACAAACTTCCGCCAGCACTTCGGCAAACTTCGGACCCATTATACGAACTCACCAAAACTCCACCTCTCGCTATCTCCCCACAGGTCTTTCACTCAAAACTGAAAACATTGCTCTTTCACAACTCCTATCCTGATTCTTCCTCTTCTCCTCACATCCCTCGCCATTTCAACTCTAAACATCACCCACGTACCTTAGCCGTCCATCTATCTGCCTGCAGCCTGACTCTCCGGACTTGACCGGATGCCTATCGATTTTGTTTTGATTAAGCGCCTGTGAATAAGCTGGTTCCCGCGACTTGGCTTTTGTGGGCGCTGTAGAAGTCTCGAGATAACGATTACGATAGATCATTCTCCTTTCTGCAAAACAATGGCGAAGAGACTGAATTATGACGTCATTTGAGTTACCTTGGAGAACGATTGTTTACGTAGCCTAGTCATTCTCATTCTCATTAATAAACGCGACGTCATTGTACCTATGGTGATTTCTGACACATAAGACGATTGGGGAATGGATGTCACGTGATCTGCCTGCATCCATTGGCAACGATTCTGTTGAGCGGGCCAATGAGAGAGCAGTTTGCCATTTGAAGGTCATAAGTACCAGACAGTTGGACCCCATGGCTTTAAGCTTGCTCGGATCGACACTCCACGGATGAAGGTATTAGCTAGGCTGCTAGAATAGAATTTATAATTATTGTTGCATAGCGGCTAAAAATAGACTTAATATTGCATAGTAGCTAAAAATAGACTCAATGTTGCATGGTAGCTAAAAATAGACTTAATTTTGCATGGTAGCTAAAAATAGACTAGACATTACGCGACATCTAAAAATAGACTTAATGTTGCGTAGTAACCAAAACGGACACTACTGCATGGCAAACAATGACTACAACGATATAGTCAGGACGTCGAGCAGATCTGGGTGGTTCTATCGAGAGAGACTACGGTCCATGATAGGGTCCTTATAGCCCCCATTGAATCTGCGAGGACATGTCCGATGTCTGTCTTGTCATCTTCAAACGCAATGTCTAGATTAGGCAACACAGGTCTGGTAGTTCTACCCGCCCGTGTGGAGCAGAATTGTGGCATGCAAGTTCTCCAATTTGTTGCTACTAGAGCAGACAACATTACGTGCAAATGTATGTGCTTGAATTGACGCACGGAGGCTGCCAGTCTGTGAGGACATAGGGACACGGTGTCGGGTAGAAGCGGACCTCAATTGTAACATCTCGTGTTCACCTAGGCCGAGGTCTGTACTGGTCACGTAACACCTTGGTCTATTACGCCTGTCTCAATGTTCTCTCTACACAGCTCTTCGTTTTGTCTAGTAATAAAACAGGACGTGAGCCGTAGAAGGCCCACTTGCTAGCGAATTGGTAATAATTACTATTGTTTTGGTAACTGCATTTAACAGTTCTGTTTTTCTTTTTCAGCTCTCTCGGTCGGTCTCTGCTTCTGTCCTTGTCTCCTATCTTCCTGTCTCTTTCCTATCTCCCTGATTCCTACACCTTTCTATCTCTCTCCCATTTCACTCTCTCTGTCTCCTAGCCATTCCTACCTCACTCTTTCCCATCTCGCTGTCTCTGCCTCCTATCTCTCTCTCTCTCCTATCTCCTGTCTCCTATCCCCCTACCTCACTCTCTCCTGTCTCCTACCTAACTCTCTCCTGTCTCCTATCTCCCCCTACCTAACTCTCTCCCATCTCGCTGACTCTGCCTCCTATCTATCTCTGTCCTATCTCCTGTCTCCTATCTCCCCCTACCTAACTCTCTCCCATCTCGCTGACTCTGCCTCCTATCTCTCTCTGTCCTATCTCCAATCTCCTATCACCCCCTGCCTAACTCTCCCATCTCGCTGACTCTGCCTCCTATCTCGCTCTCTCTCTGTCCTATCTCCAATCTCCTATCTCCCCCCTGCCTAACTCTTCCATCTCGCTGACTCTGCCTCCTATCCCTGTCTGTCCTATCTCCAATCTCCTATCCCCCCTACCTAACTCTCTCCCATCTCACTGACTCTGCCTCCTATCTCTCTCTGTCCTATCTCCAATCTCCCCCCCTGCCTAACTCTCTCCCATCTCACTGACTCTGCCTCCTATCTCTCTGTCCTATCTCCAATCTCCTATCCCCCCTACCTAACTCTGTCCCATCTCGCTGTCTCTGCCTTCTATCTCTCTCTGTCCTATCTCCAATCTCCCCCCCCTACCTAACTCTGTCCCATCTCGCTGTCTCTGTCTTCTATCTCTCTCTGTCCTATCTCCAACCCCCCCTACCTAACTCTGTCCCATCTCGCTGTCTCTGCCTTCTATCTCTCTCTGTCCTATCTCCAATCTCCCCCCTACCTAACTCTGTCCCATCTCGCTGTCTCTGTCTTCTATCTCTCTCTGTCCTATCTCCAATCTCCCCCCCTACCTAACTCTGTCCCATCTCGCTGTCTCTGCCTTCTATCTCTCTCTGTCCTATCTCCAATCTCTCCCTGCCTAACTCTCCCATCTCGCAATGTCTCTGCCTCCTATCTCTCTCTTTCCTATCTCCTGTCTCATATATCCTGTCTCCTCTCTCACTCTCCTCCATCTCATTCTATCTATCTCCTGTCTCCCTCCTATATACTCTGTTTCCGATAAACTTATCTGACCTTTCTCCCTATATCGTGTCTCATATCTATCTAGCTCCCGTTTCACTCTCTCTGTCCCCTATCTCTCTCTCCATCTCACTCTCCCTGTCCCATATATCTGTCCTTTCTCCATGTTCCTTGCCTCCTATCTCTCTCCCATCTCACTCTCTCTGTCTCCTATCTCTCTGTCTTATCTCACTCTCCCTGTCTCCTATACCTGTCATTTCTCCTTGTCTCTCATCTCTCTCCCATCTCACTATCTCTGTCTTATCTACCTGACTCCTATTCCTCTCTCCTACATCACCATCTCTGCCTCCTATCTCTCTCCCATCTCACTCTCTCTCTGTCTTATCTATCTATCTTCCCCCTCTCCTGCATCACCATCTCTGCCTCCTATCGACTTGTCTCCTATCTCACACTCTGTTTTCTATCTCTGTACAATCTCCGTCTCTTCTATATCTCAAACTCAATCCAAAATCACCCTCTGTGTCTCCTATCTCACACTCCCGGTTTATCACACCTATCTTATCTCCCTATCCCGTCTCTTCTGTCTCTCTATATCTCTCTCTCAAATCATATTGTCTCCTATCTCACACTTTTGCCTCTGCATGACGCCCCTGTCCGCAATCGTGGTGCTACGTTTGCTCCACATCTGTCCTTCTCAAACCAAAACTCCAACCACTCCCGATCTGCTTTATGCATTTTCGTGACCTCCACCGTATCCGACCTATATATGCTCGATCTCAAAATTGTTTCCACCATCGCCACCTCCATTGTCCACTCAAATCTTGATTACTGCAATTCCCTTTTCCTCAACATTGATTCTACACAGCTGAAGCGTCTCCAACTCGTTCAAAATTCATTAGCCAGAGCCGTCACCAGAACCCCCAAGCATCATCACATCACCCCAATTCTGAAATCACTCCATTGGCTTAAAAATTCCAGATTTCAACGAATCCATTTAAGGTCCTATCTCTAACCTACAACCTAATACCATACTCTCAGCCAAGATATCACCGTGAAATCTTCATCATTCAGTCAACGCGCTCGACGTACCCGATCATCCGCCTGCTTAACACTTTCTCGACCTGCGGTTATTACTCATCTCAAGTTCTTCAACCGAGCCACAACAATCACTGCCTTTGGAATGATCTGCCACCTGAATTCCGCTCTTTTCCCCGCTCCTCCTACATCTTTTTCACTTTCCAGTCGCCCACCATCACCTTCCTGGGACTCCTCTGTCCATCAATCATCGGGTTTTCCATTCGAAACTAAAATCTCATTCTTCAGGCACTCTTATCCCGACTCAACTGATCTTCCAACTTCCAAACCTCGACCTAAACTTAAACAGCTACTCCGCGTACCGGACTACGACCGCATTCGGACTATACTCTTTTGGACAACCCTTCTGACTCGACCACAGCGCTCGTGAATAAGCTGGTGCCCTGCGTTTGGCTTTCGAGTGGCGCTCTAGAAATTTGTAGATTGAGATTACGATCGATCGATCTCTCTCCTTTTCTCCCTGTCTCTTATCTTTCTCCCATGCCTCTGTCTCTGTCTCTGTCTCTGTCTCTGTCTCTGTCTCTGTCTCTGTCTGTCTGTCTCTCTCTCTCTCTCTCTCTCTCTCTCTCTGTCTCTCTCTCTTTTTCTCTCTCCCTCTCTCTCTCTCTCTCTCTCTCTCTCTCTCTCTCTCTCTCTCTCTCTCTCTCTCTCTCTCTCTCTCTCTCTCTCTTTCTCCTCTCTCTCTCCCCCCTCTCTCTCCTGCCTCTTCCCTACTCCGTCTCTCGCTCTCAAAAATGTATCTCAGCAGCTCTGTCCTATCTCCCTGTCTCCTATCGCTTTCCTGCCTTACGGACCCTCCAAGATATATGGATCCCTCCTCCAAAGCAGGGGGACTAGATTAAACACTGGTTGAATATACACTATAGGCCTATTAAAACGAGACCGACCAGCCCATATATGCGCATCATGGACTTTCACCATCAGTTCGCTCCCCCTAACTCTCCTGCAGGTGTCTCCCCTCATCTCTTCCTCGCATCAAATCATCCTGCCCTTCCTTTTTCGACCTCCTCCTTTATCCAGGTTTGAGACTGCCAGTGCTAAAAAGTTCCACAAATAGATAGACGAACGGATTTAGTTCTAATAATAATTATGGGAAATTTTACTTACGACTTCAACCGTTGGAGGTCTGGACGGTGACCTCTTAACCTCCTGACCTCTTGACCTCTTTGACCACGGTCTAGTCTAGAGTCTCTAGACAACCCATCTGATTCGACGCAGCTCGGTTTTTAATTGATGCTTTAAAAGTTTCGATCTTACAATTATACGACAATTCGATCAACGAAAGTCTGCAGTTGAGATTTCATGGAATTTGAGACAAAGGTGGTCTTGATGCTTTTCATTGTTCGTTTGTGTTCGATGGTTACTATGGTGATAACGATGACAATGGTAAGAATGCTTCACGTGTTTCATCACTATGCATGATGACCAGGAATTCGCTGCCGTTGTTTCCTTCGCTCAGAAAGTTCTCTTAGAAATAATTATAGGCATAACCATAGTATCAGGGACCGACGTGTCGGTTAGGGCGCATGTTAGGCGTCGTGAGCATAGTTGCAATCACGTCCTAAAAGTTGGGGGGCCAAATGAATCACGTCCTTAAAGTTGGAGGACCATAATAATAAAGTTAGAGGACCGCTCAAAAGTTGGGGGAACGCGTCCCGTGGGTCCCATAGGGTGGTTGCGCCTATGATCGTGAGGGTCGGTTAGGACTATAGGATTAGGGTTAGTGTCATCATCTAGTCCCGACACTATAGTTTCGCCATAGATAATTATTGCTAATTAATTATTATATAGGGACTTCTATTGCGCCCGGCTGTGTAATGCACAAAGCATCAACCGATGGCGATCCAAATCTAAGACTGAATCTGATAGACGTCGAAAGGAATCACTCAATTAATGCAATGAGACAGCAAAAGACAGGTGAGCCAGGATTAAGAATTTGAGAAATAGCCTGTACCGTAATCGCAATTATAGTGTAATAAAACATGCATAGGCCCTATGCGCAATTATTGCCTGGTAGGCCTTTTCGGTTGCGACCCATATTACCTCAAGAATCTGTTTTTCAATATCCTTGTGTTCTCTAGTCGCATAAATAGATCTAGGCAAGTTTTCATTGTTTTTATTTTGAAATAAATTGATGTAAGTTTTTTCAAAACAGTTCTGTTTTAATTTCTTTTTGATGAAAGCATTTGGTTGCAATTTAATTGGACTCTATGCGATGCTATAATTTTGTTCAGAAACGCCCATTTAAGTTAAGGGGTCCATAATACCCCAAGTTACCCTATATATTTAGGCCTATCAGCCCTGCAACGTGTAGCGACAGGCAACTGAATCGAGTATTCCGAAGTTTTGGACTTTCAATATCCTGCATAGGTATTTTACTGCGGTCGGTACATCCTCTTGGGAACCCCCCCCTATACAGCTGGCGCAATGAACCCTTCGGCTACACTTAACCTCTGCATGCTCCTAGGAAAAGCCATTCTGTTTAATTGTCGTTTCATTAACGGCAGTGGCGGATACAGAAATTTTCGAAGGGGGGGGTGGCCGGGGGCCAGAATTGTCGGTCTTGTTGTTGGGACAGAGGGAAATTTCGTATTCTTCGTCGCCGAAAAATCTCAGCCGCCAAAATAGTTGATGACCTTTTTAGTCGCCATGAAGTCATCATAGTCGGAAATAATGTTATCCTGTTTTTCTCTCCCGCTGCATTTCTTTAATGGTTTGTTGAAACCAAATGGGGAGCCACAATGGGGGGAGCATGGCCGGATTGGCCCTGGCCCTTCTAGATCCGCCCCCTGATTGCCATTACGTTTCTAGGTCGGGAATACCTCTGATTATAGTCTATCCTGAAGAGGTGCTTCGTAAGCATTCTGTTTAATTCGTGGCCCCAGAATTATATAGTTCTATGTCCACTTTTTTGAAAAATCAACCTAAGGCTATATTCGTTACCGTGATGACATGGGCTATGTCCTCAGCCGTCTAGCTTAACGGGAAACGCTTTATAAATGCCTATATGCCAGTGCAGAATAGTTCCATGTCCATAAATTTTGAAGGTCTTTAAAAGCTGTAAAGCCACATGTCCACATCCAATAGAATGTGTAATTTCGTATCACGTGCCTTTTAGATAGAACCGCAAACTAGGTATGTGCAAAAATGTTATACAGCGTTATGTTCATAGCCAATAGAATGTGTAACTTAGTATCACGTGCCTCTTAGATAGAACCGTAAACGAGGTATGTGCAAAACTGTTATACAGCGTTATGTCCATAGCCAATAGCAGTGAAAGATTAGAACACGTGACTCGGACATAAACCCATACAGCACTGACGTTATCTGTGAAAATGGCGACGCTCCGTCGCAGTAATAGGCGAATTGGAAAAAAGCGAAATGTGGACGATGGGTTTCTCTGGTATAACGAATCCAACATTAAAAGGTAAATTTTAGGAATTTTATAATATCATGGAATATCAATCTGTGAAATAGTTCGATCTAAAAGGCAATGTGACAATACGACGTCGCTCATTATTGCTGCGTAACAGAGCTGCTCGTGGACATAGTACCATATAGTTTTAACACTTCAATGTGTTCAACTGCGTGAAACCATTCATTTCGAGAATTTATATAGCGCCTCTTCAAGAAACCTACTCAAAGGGAGAGGCGCTCCCAGCTCAGCCACAATGCATGTCATATTATGATCCTATTACAGGAATCTAATTTTATTGCCAATTCTGTAGGCTTTAGCCAAGTCTTCCGTAACCTCTGCCTTTAATAATTAAATGACAATTCACTGATTTGGAATTCACATAGTTACAGGAGAATGACTTAAAACCAGGTATACCCTACCTTATTGTCAATTTGCATGGCATTGCATTGATGCTTTTTTTCTCTAACTCCGTGTTATTATTTTGTACTGATGTCGAACTATTTAATTTAATTCTATACTTTAACCTATCAGATCCAGAAAAGATAACCCTGGGACAGTCCAACTAACTCCGCACAAAGGTGAAACAATGTCAGAAGAGATTGATGCAATGAAGGACTTACCTACTGAGGCAGACAAAGAATTGTCAGAAGAGATTGATGCAAGGAAGGACTTACCTACTGAGGCAGACAAAGGAGTGTCAGAAGAGATTGATGCAATGAAGGACTTACCTACTGAGGCAGACAAAGAATTGTCAGAAGAGATTGATGCAATGAGGGACTTACCTACTGAGGCAGACAAAGAATTGTCAGAAAAGATTGATGCAAGGAAGGACTTACCTACTGAGGCAGACAAAGGAGTGTCAGAAGAGATTGATGCAATGAAGGACTTACCTACTGAGGCAGACAAAGAATTGTCAGAAGAGATTGATGCAATGACAGACTTACCTACTGAGGCAGACAAAGGAGTGTCAGAAGAGGTTGATGCAATGAAGGACTTACCTACTGAGGCAGACAAAGAATTGTCAGAAGAGATTGATGCAATGACAGACTTACCTACTGAGGCAGACAAAGGAGTGTCAGAAGAGGTTGATGCAATGAAGGACTTACCTACTGAGGCAGACAAAGAATTGTCAGAAGAGATTGATGCAATGACAGACTTACCTACTGAGGCAGACAAAGAATTGTCAGAAGAGATTGATGCAATGACAGACTTACCTACTGAGGCAGACAAAGGAGTGTCAGAAGAGGTTGATGCAATGACAGACTTACCTACTGAGGCAGACAAAGGAGTGTCAGAAGAGGTTGATGCAATGACAGACTTACCTACTGAGGCAGACAAAGGAGTGTCAGAAGAGGTTGATGCAATGACAGACTTACCTACTGAGGCAGACAAAGAATTGTCAGAAGAGATTGATGCAATGAAGGACTTACCTACTGAGGCAGACAAAGAATTGTCAGAAGAGGTTGATGCAATGAAGGACTTACCTACTGAGGCAGACAAAGGAGTGTCAGAAGAGATTGATGCAATGAAGGACTTACCTACTGAGGCAGACAAAGAATTGTCAGAAGAGATTGATGCAATGACAGACTTACCTACTGAGGCAGACAAAGAATTGTCAGAAGAGATTGATGCAATGACAGACTTACCTACTGAGGCAGACAAAGGAGTGTCAGAAGAGGTTGATGCAATGAAGGACTTACCTACTGAGGCAGACAAAGGAGTGTCAGAAGAGGTTGATGCAATGACAGACTTACCTACTGAGGCAGACAAAGGAGTGTCAGAAGAGGTTGATGCAATGACAGACTTACCTACTGAGGCAGACAAAGAATTGTCAGAAGAGATTGATGCAATGAAGGACTTACCTACTGAGGCAGACAAAGAATTGTCAGAAGAGATTGATGCAATGACAGACTTACCTACTGAGGCAGACAAAGGAGTGTCAGAAGAGGTTGATGCAATGACAGACTTACCTACTGAGGCAGACAAAGGAGTGTCAGAAGAGGTTGATGCAATGACAGACTTACCTACTGAGGCAGACAAAGGAGTGTCAGAAGAGGTTGATGCAATGACAGACTTACCTACTGAGGCAGACAAAGAATTGTCAGAAGAGATTGATGCAATGAAGGACTTACCTACTGAGGCAGACAAAGAATTGTCAGAAGAGGTTGATGCAATGAAGGACTTACCTACTGAGGCAGACAAAGGAGTGTCAGAAGAGATTGATGCAATGAAGGACTTACCTACTGAGGCAGACAAAGAATTGTCAGAAGAGATTGATGCAATGAAGGACTTACCTACTGAGGCAGACAAAGAATTGTCAGAAGAGGTTGATGCAATGAAGGACTTACCTACTGAGGCAGACAAAGGAGTGTCAGAAGAGATTGATGCAATGAAGGACTTACCTACTGAGGCAGACAAAGAATTGTCAGAAGAGATTGATGCAATGACAGACTTACCTACTGAGGCAGACAAAGAATTGTCAGAAGAGATTGATGCAATGACAGACTTACCTACTGAGGCAGACAAAGGAGTGTCAGAAGAGGTTGATGCAATGACAGACTTACCTACTGAGGCAGACAAAGGAGTGTCAGAAGAGGTTGATGCAATGACAGACTTACCTACTGAGGCAGACAAAGAATTGTCAGAAGAGATTGATGCAATGAAGGACTTACCTACTGAGGCAGACAAAGAATTGTCAGAAGAGGTTGATGCAATGAAGGACTTACCTACTGAGGCAGACAAAGGAGTGTCAGAAGAGATTGATGCAATGAAGGACTTACCTACTGAGGCAGACAAAGAATTGTCAGAAGAGATTGATGCAATGAAGGACTTACCTACTGAGGCAGACAAAGGAGTGTCAGAAGAGATTGATGCAATGACAAACTTACCTACTGAGGCAGACAAAGAATTGTCAGAAGAGATTGATGCAATGACAGACTTACCTACTGAGGCAGACAAAGGAGTGTCAGAAGAGGTTGATGCAATGAAGGACTTACCTACTGAGGCAGACAAAGAATTGTCAGAAGAGATTGATGCAATGACAGACTTACCTACTGAGGCAGACAAAGAATTGTCAGAAGAGATTGATGCAATGAAGGACTTACCTACTGAGGCAGACAAAGGAGTGTCAGAAGAGATTGATGCAATGAAGGACTTACCTACTGAGGCAGACAAAGGAGTGTCAGAAGAGATTGATGCAATGACAAACTTACCTACTGAGGCAGACAAAGGAGTGTCAGGTGAAGCTCGGACAATAGAATTATCGCATGAAGACGTGAGAGCCATGCTGCAGGGACAAGGCTTTGAAAACTTTTCCATGATAAATTTCCTGCACGATGTAATGCCCGTTGGATTGACTGGTGTTACTAGTGGAACTTTCGTAGGTTATCAAGATGTTGGGATCAATGATGCAGGAAGTGGTGACTATGGATTCCTGACTCTATCGCCATTTTATTTAGCATCCACTTCTGCATATGTTCAAGAAGTTGTTCCACTGAAAGATACAGTGCCTGGTGACAATGAAAGCAGCAGTTCTGCCAATGGCCGAAAGGTAGAAATTGACAATGTTTCTCTTCATGCTACAGAACATGAGCAAATAACACAACATCAACTAACACGTAAAAGGACTCGGAAGCCAAGTGAGTGGAAGAGAAACAAAATGACATCTGATCGGCAACATGGCAGGCAATATGTCAATGCATCTGGAAATCTGGTTGAGGCTCGGAAAGTTCAGCAAGGTCATTCCACATCTTGCAGATTGCACTGTAAATCACACATTTCAGACATTCAGATGCAGACTATACACGATGACTTTTGGAAGCTGGACGATAAAGAAAAGAGACACTATTATGCTCGAACAACAGAGCGCTTTCCAAAGAGCAGAACTCGTACTGACCGAAAAGGACTTTCTAATAAGAGCAGAACAAGACTCTTCACATACAAGTATTACTTTTTTCTTCATGACTCAAAGTTGCAGGTGTGCAAATCATTCTATCTCTCAACTCTAGATATTTCACAGAAGCGCATACTGAGCTATTATGCAACAAGGAATGAATCTACTGGCACCCCTTCAGAAAGTCAACAGGGTAAACACACAAAAAAGAGAATTCCTGTCATTGTTTATTCAAACAGTGAATCAAATGTTGCTGTCGAATATGGGACTTCCTTTGACAAAAGTCTTCTGACTAAAGCTCATTATGATGAAACCACTGCAAGAAATACCAGAGGAAGACGGTGTAACACACCGCATGCATCGCAGAACCTGCCTTTCCCTGTTATTGAACAATGCAATCTCACTGGAGAATTGTCATCAGAAAAGGCAAGAGATTTGGAATCTATGCTCAAGTTTATGGATGAAAAAGACGCCCTGTACTTTAAAACTATCATCAAAAGCACGCAGAAGAGCAAGGACTCATCAAGTACTTCGACTGCTGAAAAGCCTATGCCACGGAAAAGAAGCACAGAGAAGAGCAAGGCCTCCTTAAGTACTTCGACTGCTGAAGAACCTATGCAACGGACAAGAAGCCGGCAGAAGAGCAAGTACTCGTCAAGTACTTTGACTGCTGAAGAGCCTATACCAGGGACAAGAAGCAGGCAGAAGAGAAAGGATTCGCCAAGCAGTACTTCGATTGCAGCAGCAGAAGACCCTACCCCACGGAAAAGAAGGAAAGTGGTGACTTTAAGAACAGTTAATTCTTCTTCAGGAAGGAGAGTGAAAAGAGAGTTTCGAGGACGCAATTATCACAAATAGTCATAGAAAAAGAAGACAGCGATGCATAATTATCATTGCCTTTAATTCCTAAGGATTAAGCATTTCTAAGTTAGATCTCACACAGACTGACGTAAATAAACTTTCTAGGTCTCATTTCATGAGGTCTCTTTTCTTTCGGCAAGCATTGTATGTTATCACATGGGATAGCCGACATTATTTTCTTACGTTGCCTACAATTTTAATAAAGTTTTGTGAGTAGGCGAATACAACATTACTTTTTAGCATAATAATTACCTACTCATTGCTGAAGCAATGTCGCAATTTCAATGCCTTTGATGCACTTACCTGGATTTCATTGCTGAAATTGCTTAATGATTATTTACAATGCTAAATTTAATTGTGATCCTTTCATAGGCCTTGTCAGCATTTTAATCTTACAAAGCAAGTGAGATTGAATGCACTGTTACACTGTTATAAAGTTCAATAAAAAAACAGAAATAATTATAAGCAGCATGTGGACTTATGTCTGTATAGTTCTATGGATTATGTACAGGAAGTTAAAATAGGGTATGGTAATTAACTTAATATTTATATTGCATCCGCCATTAGTGTATGTATTACCAAAAGAGACTTTTTAATAAATTAGTATAATTCCGACAAACTGTAATCTTTCAATAGGCTACTGAACACACAGCAATTTTATTCGGAAATATTGGTCAGCTTCTCGTTGCTCTCCATTTCACTGATTGAGGGCTGAAGATAGAGCAGTATAATTTTGAGCAAAGTACTCGCAATCGTAGTGTTCTATGTCCATGATCGCGACATTTTCAATGCTATATTATGTCCAAAAATGGTCACCCCTGCCATATTTATATATAAATTACTCAGATTAAGTTTAAATTATGATCAAAATGAACATTATGATCGCACTAGGGAAAACCAGTGTTGTCCAAACATGTAAATTAGTTTTCTCAGTTCAGCAAAAAGTGGACATAGAACTATAGTTCTAGGGGCACGAGATAGAGCAGTATAATTGTGAGCAAATTACTCGGAATCATAGTGCTCTATGTCCATAATCGCGACAATCTCAATGCTATACTGCTCTATGTCCAAAAAATGGTCACCCCTGCCATATTTATATATAAATTACTTATATTAAACTTAAATTATGATCAAAATAAATATTAAGATCATACTATGGAAAAACAGTGCTGTCCGAAAATGTAAATTTATTCGCCATCAATGAAACAGGGAAAAACATTTTCGTCAACAAATCTTAAAATTCGTTTTTCTCAGTTTCGCAAAAAGTGGACATAGAACTATATAATTCTGGGGCCACGAATTGTCGTTTCATTACCGTTACGTTAGCCTACTAGGTCGGGAATACCTCTGACTATAGTCTATCCTGAAGAGGTGCTTCGTAAGCATGCTATTAAAATTGCAAAATTTACACACACACAAAACAGTTCATCGTCGTCTTTTGAAAGAGCTGTTATTAATTAAACCAAGTTTCCTTTATTAAGACTAATGTATTCTATCATCAGGATGTCCTATAGTTTGTGGTAGTCTGCACTTTTTGATGTTGCAATGGTATCAGGCGAGTGGGATGATGGTCTGTTCTTGTTTCTCTCAGAAGAAGTAGAGTCCAAAACCATTTTCTTGCTCATCTCAAAACTTCCACTGGGCTGTCTCTCTCCATACATGAAACATGGTGGTACCACCTCTGTCTCCACCTCAGGTGGTCGTGCTCTGCTGCTGTATCCGCTGGTTGTCCTTGTACAATTCCATCCAATGAGCAGTGACCGCACGTCCTTATTGATCTGCTGTATGTGACGCTCCGACTCTTTTGCCATTTGGACGACGCTGCGTTCCATCCTTGCCTGTTCGATGTTGTTAGAGACCTGGGCGTTGCGTATGCGAACAGTATCAAAGGCATGTCGACCATCAAAGGATGCTGATCTCAAAGCTCCTGCTGCAGCTGATGATCCCGCTGTCTGCATCGCGAACGTACTGAAAGCTAAAATACACCGATAGTGTAGGCTAGGCTTTATGATTCTATAGGACTGTTCAGCAAGGGTCTGTTCATTAAAGGACGATTCATCAAAGGACTGTTTGTCAAAGGTCTATTGATGAGCAGTCAAGAAATTAACGAACTCAAAGGCTTGAATTTATGAAAACTCAGTAAAACTCAATAAAAACTCAATGAGAAAATTGAGTTAGTCCCACCTACTTTTAAAAGCATAGGCTATAACTGTGGTGCACATAATTATATGCATATATATATAGCCTACTGTACTTAAATCCATGGTGCACCGGAAAACTTCGACCTAAGTGTGGGTCAAAAATGCAATAGGCTTAGCATGAAGAAACGCTGCATACGCACACTGGTACAAAAATATTTGATAATTCAACAAATCCTGACAAAGAGACCCCATATTGAGCGCCTGTGAATAAGCTGGTTCCCGCGACTTGGCTTTTGTGGGCGCTGTAGAAGTCCCGAGATTACGATTACGATTACGATTACGATCAAGATGAATCGACCTTGAATGAGAAGTGATTTGGTGAATGACCTTGATGAACCCTCCCTTAATCAATAGCCCTTTGCAGTAGCGGCGCTAAGAGGGCTAGGGGCTAAGCCCCCTAAAAAGGCCATCCATTTTTTCCCATGTAAAAATGAAATATTTGCACGAATAACTCCCTTTAACCCCCCCCGCCCCCGAAAAAAGTAAGCGTAAAGGTATGGCACGAGATTTGCATGCCAGACAGTTTGGCGGATATGAAAAAGGACCGTTTTCGAAGATTTCGACCAAATGACCAAAAAAGTCGTCAGAAATTCAGAAATTTTGACGGCTGAAATGGAATATTTTTTCTCGAGAGATTTTGGCATAGGGGCGGATCCAGGGTGGGGCCAATCCGGCCCCCATTTAAAAATTGCATGGGACGTGGCCCCCATTTGGTTTCAACAAGCCATTAAATAAATGTAGCGGGAGAGGAAAACATGACATCAGGCCCCCTCCCTATTACAAAATCGTATGGGACGTGCTCCCCCCCATTCGATTTACCATCACGAATATGGATGACGACAAAAAAAGGTCATAAGTTTTTTCGGCGGTTGAAATGGTATCTTTTCCCGGAAAATTGGACGATGACTAAAAAAAGGTCATCAGTTTTTTCGCCGGCACAACGAAATTTTTCCCTTGTCCCACCAACAAGGCCCTAAATTTGGCCACCCCCTTCGAAAATTGCTGTATCCGCCCTTGTTTTGGCCGATGTGTAAAAAAGAAAAAAGGAAAAAAGTCGTCAGAAATTTCGGCGGTTGAAAACGGAAAAATTTCTCCCGCAAATTCAGCCCCCCAAAACTGAAATCCTGGCGCCGCCACTGGTCCTTTGATGAACAGTCCGCATACCATAATGTTGTCTACCGCCACACGGCTGTGATCAAGAAACCGGCCTATTATAACCATGACCAACATATCGTATAAGAAATATAAAAAGTAAATTCAACTCTGTGCGATATAGCATTGTGTCTGGAACTCAGACGTTAAGAAATGTTAAAAAAGCAATCGTTGTTTTCTTCCCAGAAGTTGTAGCACCGTAGCCTATTGCGTTGTGTATGACCATTTTATAAAGCGCTTTTCTAACCAAAAAAAGTGTTTCAGAAGTGCTCCCAGTGCGATCGACCCCGAGAAAAAGGCACGATATAAGGCGATAGAAAGACGAGGAAAGACTGACTCAGAGAGAAAGGAAGCGGAGCGAACTGATGGTGGAACCGTGCATAAGCTTCCACTTCCTTGAGAGGGACTATGTGCAGGCAAAAGCATCTGGATTGAGACATGTCAGCTAGCCCTAATGTAGGAAACAAAGATGACAATTAAGCCGATCAGAGTAGGTCCTATCTAAAGAGGACGTGGCGATCTGGCAGAGATGGGATGAAGCATGAGATCATAAAGATACTTCGTAGCTAGACCCAATTGAGACTTAAGAATTAACCAAAGCACGAACTTTGAATTGCATAGGCATATTATGGGCAGAAAGAGGGAGCCGGTGAAGTTGCAAAGTCATAGCTAGAGGTGTGGGAGAGTCGAGGAAGTTGGGCAATCAGTTTAGCAGCTGTATGAGCAGATGAGATATAGACGAACCTTAGGAAGGCTAACGAGGAGGGAAATATAACGTGTAAGCTTAGCCTACCTTAATCTCAGCTCCACAACAAAATCTAACCGACGTTGCAGTGGGTTGCACAAGACCATTTTGTGTTGGCCGTATAGTAAATTTAAGTGTGCAGGTTGTGCCCGGCGTCGAATGAACCCATGTTTTCAATTTGTTCGCTGTTTGCAGTTTGTGCTAGAGCACAAAGGATTTCTTCAGACTTAGTAAACAAACGGTCAACCACACCAAGCAGCTGTTTCTTCAATCAACAACAATATTTGTCCGCTAAATATTATAAGGCATGCATGGATTGCTGTCTGTTTGTCTATAGATCTGTTTGTCTTTTTCTCTGTCCGTATCTCAATGTCTTTGTCTCTGATGTATGCATGTTCAGGTCTATAATAGTATATTTATGCATGTATGTATGTATGTATGTATGTATGTATGTATGTATGTATGTATGTATGTATGTATGTATGTATGTATGTATGTATGTATGTATGTATGTATGTATGTATGTATGTATGTATGTATGTATGTATGTATGTGTGTGTGTATGTATGTATGTATGTATGTATGTATGTATGTATGTATGTATGTATGTATGTATGTATGTATGTATGTATGTATGTATGTATGTATGTATGTATGTATGTGTGTATGTATGTGAGTATATGTATGTATGTATGTATGTGTGTATGTATGTATGTATGTATGTATGTATGTATGTATGTATGTATGTATGTATGTATGTATGTATGTATGTATGTATGTATGTATGTATGTGTGTATGTATGTGAGTATATGTATGTATGTATGTATGTGTGTATGTATGTATGTATGTATGTATGGATGTATGTATGTATGTATGTATGTATGTATGTATGTATGTATGTATGTATGTATGCATGCATGTTTGTATGTATGTATGTATGTATGTATGTATGTATGTATGTATGTATGTATGTATGTACGTACGTACGTACGTACGTACGTACGTATGTATGTATGTATGTATGCGTGCGTGCGTGCATGCATGCATGCATGCATGCATGCATGTATGTATGTATGTATGTATGTATGTATGTATGTATGTATCTATGTATGTATGTAGCCTATGTATGTATGTATGTATGTATGTATGTAGCCTATGTATGTTTGTATGTATGTATGTATGTATGTATGTATGTATGTATGTATGTATGTATGTATGTATGTATGTATGTATGTATGCATGTATGCATGTATGTATGTATGTATGTATGTATGTATGTATGTATGTATGTATGTATGTACGCATAGGCCTACATACACACACATACATAGATCTGTGTAGACTATCTCTCCCGTGCTCATCGTTGATTGGTAATGTAGTAGGCCTACGTACAATAAGGGAAAAAATAATCGGAGTTGCTAAACTATAGCTTGCGTAGAAATCGTAGTTGCACGGATAGCTAGGGTATCATATAATTATTTAGAAACTTCGCTGGCAGCATCTTTCACAAATTTCGGAAGTCTCCCGGCGACCTCTGGCAAGTCGTAAGGCCACTCTCGAGTGGGGTTGCCAACTTGCCGCAGCCACCCACAGATTTAGAACCGCGCTGCTCTATTAAGTTATACACCTCCCTCCGAGTGCGACACCTTTGCTGGACATCACATAGGCCTAATGGAAACCCAAGAATCCTCATTTTCCTTTATAGTAATAATAAAAAAAGTAAAGTAAAGTCCTATCCCGTTCCATGAGGAACATAGGGAGGCGCTCATCTCCTTTTCCATGGCCCTGAGCCAGCAATGGACGAATCCAAAGGTCCTGGACACGAGGCCAGTGTATCGCAGGACTTGCTGTTTACTTCCCAGCTTACGCTGGTACCAAATTGTACTGCTTGGTGACAGAGGCACGTGTGCGTAAACAACTTGCCCAAGGTCGTTACCCGGAGTCGAACCCGCAACCTCCCGCTCTGTGAGCGGACGCGTTACCGGTCTGCCACCAGGTCGCATATATGTAATATGTAGTAATAATAATGTAATAAAATTGAGGCAGCCATAAACAGGTATTACTGTGTGTTATTTTGCATATTTGACTTGTAACCTGGTGCGGTAGGTCTATATCACCTGGATTTGTCTTATTAAAAAATAATCAATTCTCCTAATGTTCTCTTCGCATATTTTTATGGCGCTTGTTTTTCGATACATTCGCGTTAGACCGGATGTTGCTGTGTTTAACTGATGGCGTTGATGACGACGAGGATGAGAAAGATGGCGGTTGTCTGGGTTGTGTTTTCTTCGTTAACGATCCTCATCTTCATTTCTTTTACTCAGGGACTTGGACAAGTTCGAGAATTATCGGAAGATGATTGGGATGAAATGCTCGAAGGAGAATGGCTGGTTAAATTGTGAGTCGATCTGCGTGCGTGCTGTATAAAACTTGAGCCATGCACAGAAAAGTTTCGATGTATCGGTTGATTTTTTTCGTTTACCATTATAAGTTGCTTTTTGGCGTCGGTTGATAATATCACTGACGGATATTAATTCAGTTTCATTTCAATTTTCGTTTAATCAACGCTTCAGGCTGGCAGGACGCGGCGTGTTATATATAACTGATTTTTACAAAGGTTTTATGTATAAGTTCAGTTTATAAGCAACTTAACTAAATATTGGGTCTGAATTAATATTAATTGATCTGTGTTTGTTGTATGGTTTGCTAGGTTAAAAAATGTTTTTGAACAGTATTCTAGAGATAAAGTTGCAATTATCTTTTTTAAATGAAGGTAGACGCATGGATTGTTACTACTGCGTTCACTGAAACAGCTCTATTGGCTGTTTACCGGCAAATTAAAATGATAAATATATTTTACTGATGGAAAATGTGAAAATATGAAATTATATTGAGTAAGCTACATCCCCAAAATGTCTGCGGTGTGCATATTTCCCCTCAAACTTCAGTGGCGATTGCACTTCATAGAAGCCCGCTATAGGCCAATTTTGCACATCAATTGTGCTTATTTTGTTTTATGTTTTCTCACCTACGTATTTATGGCTTTAGGGAATGGTAAAATTCCAGCACAAAGAGCAGAAATCAGCAGGGACACCGCATTGATTCCCGCTACCCTCCCAAAAGTCGAATCAATCTTCCATTCGCTAAATGGCTTTCCTAAAGCGAGCAGTACTTAGGACTTGAATGGTGCCGTGCATGACTGACATGCAGTTAATTCGACTCCTTGTAATCATCTTTTCATGCTATAACTGGAAATGATATTGCATGGCGGTGTGTCAGTTTGAATTGATAATGACTAGTGTTTATTATTAATTAAAATTGACATGCCGCAAACGCTGAAAAATCTAATCTGGCCCAGTCTAATGAGTGCTTGTCCTTCTGCGTTAAACCCACTACTGTGAATTTTTTTATCATAATATGTATAATAAGCCACAAATTCTTGACATAAATAGGTATTTTGCTGTTGCTTAGGTTAAAATCAATAGTTGCTGAACTTCTTGATTTCAATTTTAGCTATGCACCATGGTGTCCTGCTTGTCAGTCTTTGACCACAACGTGGGAAGTTATTGCAGAACGTGTTAAGGAGTTCAAAGTCAATGTGGCAGGTGTTGATGTCACAAACAATCCAGGTTTGTGAACATTGTTGAGGCAACCTTTATGCGTAGTCAGTTCAGTTGCGCACTCACCAACAACTTGCAAAACTTAGGTTATAGGCTTTAATTCATGAGCTTTTCAGGTTGCATTTATGATTTACCTCCTGTTTAGGGCCTTGGAGTTACCTTAGCTTGCATTCTCAAAAAAACACATTAGTTTACTTTGTGATGATTGCTGCTACCAATTGCGTCAGCTTGGGGTGGTATCTTGTTCTCTTACCTCTACTGCTGCATCACTCTTGTGCATAGATACCTAAGTTGTTGTCTCTCATTCCACCTGGTGCCTAGAGGTCACAACACTATATGTTCCCTACGAACATAATGTCTTATTTAGCCGTGGTTGAACTTTGAGCACTTCGAGTAGATTACCTTGAAGGTAAAGTCAATAATAATAATTATCGTAAGCATGCTGAGAGGATTGTTTCACTGTGAAAAATGCAGTTTGCACTTAGGCAGCTCTTGTGGATTGCTCTGTTCTGTTCAGTCAGGAAATGTTCCCAATTGATAAAACATTAGAAGCTTACACTTTTCAAGTTTTATTTTAGAACCAATCAGCAAATAATCATGATTCTGTCATTATTCAATATTCAGTCAGTCAATCACAGTAAATTGATCAGTAAATCAGATGCTTAATAAGTCGGAAGATCAGTCCGTTCATTGCCACTGAAGCAGTTCTGTTTTTCATGCTGTTGCAGCTCTTAGTGGAAGGTTTTTTGTCACAGCTCTACCAACAATCTTTCAGTAAGTGCCAAGTATTACTTACTTAAAGTTTCTTGTTCCATAAACTTATGTATAAGAATGTCCATGTCACACTCAGTCACTGATCAGTATTCAGTGTTGTGAAGCCAGTAAGTCACTGGTCAGTAATCAGTGTTGTGAAGCCAGTAAGTCACTGGTCAGCAATCAGTGTTGTGAAGCCAGTAAGTCACTGGTCAGTAATCAGTGTTGTGAAGCCAGTAAGTCACTGGTCAGTAATGAGTCTTGTGAAGCCAGTAAGATTATCATGCTGGTGCCTTCTGGTAATGACATTGGTGGCTTGGAATTAACTGGTTGGACTGTGCTTGTGTGCAGGATCTCTCCAGTTGTGGCTTTCCAGTTTCCTTGCATGTTTTGCTTAATAATTTTTTTTATTCACTATCACCATTTTAGTTTAGTCCGTGCTTTTACGAGGTTCTTAAAGGTTTGTATTGTATTGTATCTTTAAATTTTTATAGGGCCTCTCACGGTGCACACTAATCAGAGGCACTCCCAGTGCGTAAGGCCAAGAGAGAAAAGGTGTTGAGACAGCAAAAAGAGTCACTTGGCTCACCAGTTTAATAAGGAGGAGCATGTCAAAGGAGGAAACTGGTTCCATAGTGCAGGGCCAATATGATTTTATATATGTTTTGAACCTTGCGTTAGAATTTTGTGTTGAAATTACTGATGCTGAATTAACAAGTTAAATCTAGCCTGGTGTTCTGTTCTGTTCAGCGTAAAAGATGGAGTTATTCGCCAGTACAAGCATGCTAGAAGTGAACCACAACTCTACGACTTTGTCGCCAAAGCTAAGTGGCAGGAAGTCGATCCAGTGCCATGGTACCAGTCACCAACATCTCTTCAGTAAGTACAAGTTTTGGCTGCAGTTTGGTTTCAGTGGTGGAATGGGAGTGTGGGAAAGGAGCCTGCCTGTTAATATCATAGAGACATTAGCAGAGACATGGCTGCACAGTAAAAGGGCAGACCATGGTGACAATCTGGCCTGGGCTCCCATTTGGTCTTGGAGTCGTTTACAGATTAGAGCTCTGAAAGGTTGTTAAAACTGTGTAAGCATAGAAGAACAGAAGGAAAATAAGTAACCTTGAGTCAAATCAGACAATACATTGATTGCCATGTGAGTGAGCAAACTGAGTATATATATATATATAATATATATATATGTATATTGAGTATGCACAACTTGGTGTAGCTGAAAGTATACACCATGTCACATATCTACAGGGTGGCTCAAAAAAAAACGTACCACCGGGGAAAATGCGATATCTTCGCAGCCGATTGGGGTTTTTCTGCGAAAATTTCACAATTTGAAGGGGAATGAATATACAACAATCCCTGAAAGTTTCATTTGAAACTTTTCATGTTTGCAAAAGTTACAGCTGTTCAAACTTAAAATTTCGTTTTTTCAATTATCCGGAGAATCATGCTCCAATACAAGTGATTTCATTAGGATGTTTGGCAAATTACAACACACACACATTGATGATGATGTCATACGACCTCACTATGAGCTGTAAAGAAGCTGTTTATGAAGCAATCTGCTGGTATTTGGTGATATTTTATAGATTAAGGTCTCAATTGGTGAACCCAAACAATGAACGTCATGGGCAAAGTTTCTGCAAAAGATAAAATGGGAACTCGGACTTTGCATGAACAGAGACTGAGACATCGCGTGATCATAGCAAAATACCCAGTGAAAAGTGGAGCCTGAGCACATTGAAGACTATCTGCAAACGGGTTTATGTAACGAAGATCAGATGTCGGAAGAGAGGCAGGAAGTGGTCGCTTGATCTGACGGAAAAAGCGCGATTTTCACGAAATTCGCTTGGTAATCGAAAGGTCAAGTTTGCAAAGCAAATCGTGGTTTCGGCATCAGATATGCCGGCGTGTGTTGCGGCTGCAAGAAAAGACTGCAATTAATCCCATTCAGTAGGTTAGATGTCAAACTCATCATTGAACTCGCTTACCCAGACTCATTGAAGACCAGGTATGCTCTAACATCTGGTTTTATTATGCAGCAGGACAGTGCGCCTGCTTGCTCGCACGGCAAGGTTGATTATGATGGCGCTACCTTATTGACATCAACTGAAGTAAATGCATTGGCAAAGATGATTTACAAACTCGCCAGACCTTAACCCTCTTGTTTATCACGTCTGGGGAGCTATGCTGGAACGCTGCAAGACATTTAATCCCAAGTTGGAGAACATTGGCCAGCTGAAGCAAGTCTTGCTGCTAATGTGGGGTCAGTTGCCGCAGGACCCGACCAACAAGGCCATACTAAGCTTCACAAAAAGAATTTGAGCTTGTGTTAAGGCAGAGAGTGGACACTCTCATTATACCTTACAATAAACTGCAAAACCGAATGCTGAGGTCGTAGGGAAAAGTGATATCATATGACATGGAAATCTACAAGTGACGTAAATTTTCCGCGGATATTTGAAAAAACGAAATTTTAAGTTTGAACAGCTGTAACTTTTGCAAACATGAAAAGTTTCAAATGAAACTTTCAGGGATTGTTGGAAATTCATTCTCCTACAAATTGGGATATTTTCGCAGAAAAAGTTCAATCGGCGGCGAAGATATCGCATTTTCCCCGGTGGTACGTTTTTTTTTTAGCCACCCTGTATATTTGAAAAATTTACTTGTAGCCATTGGTTGTATGGATTGATCTTGTTCGCAGTTCTTGGCACTCTTGCAATTAAGTGCTTTTTTGGAAGGCGACCACTGACAAGGTTGGGAAGTGACCACTGACCAGGTTGGAAGGTCAGTGGTCACCTTCCCATCATTCACAGACCGGGTTTAGTGACAACATGCAACGTTGTGTGTTTGTTTATGTATTGTTATGATTATGGTTAATTTCTTTTGTAGCATGTCTTTCCTTGGAATGTTCTTCCGTTTTTCCATGGCCATCAGGGTGAGTGGATTTTGTGGCATCATATTTATTTTAGGTCAGTGTCAGTCTAGTTGAATCTAAAAATTTCTGTAGCGCCTTTATTGTCTTTCAATTTAACGCACTTTTGTAGTCGATTTAATTTTTAGGACCACACCATTTATTGTTCAGAATATTTATTATCATAGGTAACAAGCTACATGTAGAGTACAGAGCTCTTTGCCTACCATCAAGGCAATAAATTTGACATCAATTGGCATACAGCCATTGGTACAGTATTGCCACATAATAATATAGGTGAAATTGCTATAGCAGTTAAAAGTCGGATCCAGTGTTCATCTTGTATAAATAAGTTAAATATTGCGTGCAGGATGAGATAAGAGCTTCAATATTTCCATTGGTTATTATTTATGCACACATGTGATTGGTGCAGAGACATTAAAGCCTATTAAAAAAATGTTGAATTATTTGATTTAAAATGGCAGTGCCACCTTTGTTCTCTGCTCAGCCAAAAGAATACCATATTATTAGTAACATGTATGTATTTATATTACGCTTTTTTTAGTAAAATTTATATGTTTACAATGTTGGCAGGATGTCGAAAGACAGTATGACGAGACACGTGCATGCCATAGAATCAAATTTGTCCTGTAATTTTTGTTAAATACCATGAAGGCTTCAAATTTAATTTCTAACCTGGTTTCATGTTCTTGCTTTAACTTTGAATTTGATTGTTGATGAGAAATATTGTTTACATCCTTAAGGGGCAATATAGAAGAAATCCCTTCCAAAAAATATGGCCTCAGCCAGAACAAGATTAAAAATATCTGGCATGCAATGGGTTAACAGTCATATATATATATATTCAGTGTTGCTATTCATTTGTTCATTCAATCCATTCATCTGACAGATGTTAGCGACTGGTAGTGTGACACGGATTGGTGATTTTTGTGTCTTGCAGGATCTGCATACTACTATGTTGACCGATTATGGGATTCCAGTCTGGGGCTCCTATGTTATATTTGCTGTTGCCACCATTTTGCTTGGACTGTTCATTGGTCTCGTAAGTACTACTGTCTCTAATGCGCTTGTCATTGTTTTCTTCGTTATAATTTTTTAGTATTTGCTAGTTACATTTTCTCATAAGCAGGAGGATCCGTAGATGTCAAGGCTACTCTTGACTGAGAATTACAGCCAATTATCGTTCCTACCTTAATTTATGATTGTTGCATGATCTTACATGCCCTTATCTTGTGCATCCGTATAGTTCTTGCCAGCCCTTATTTTATCTTTCCTATCTGTTCTTCGCTTACCTTACTTTATTTTATCTTATTTTAAACCTATATTCTACTTCATGTCAACCCATGGGTTGACACCATAGATTGAGTATTCGTGACTTTTGGGTTTAATATTCGTAAATATTCGTGAATATTAAGATTTTTTAATATTCGTTAATATTCGTAAATATTCGTTAACGAATTAAAGTGAACCATCGAAACCGCAATGTTACCCGGTAAAGCAGTTTAAGCTTCTGCATGTCTCCATGATATTCACTCGCATTAAAATATGCGATGAGCTTAATATGCTGAGATCGGGATAATTTTTGCTTGTAATCTGGCACTATTATTTCCTGCGTTGGCATTTATATTTACTCATCCTTCTACACTGATATAAAACTACTTTATCAATTTACAGTTACTATTATAGGCAGTTAAAGTTTACTTCTAATTTAGCCTACTATTGCTGCTACTTGCCAACTGCCATCGGTGAATCTGTCTCTTTTCAGTTGGGGAGGATGGTCAGAAGTCAGACAAAGTGACTAACATTAAGTATCGAATGTGATATACCTATGAATGCTGCATGGCCACATTGGCCAGACCCAGCAGAGACATGGAAGTTTTTAACAATAAAGCTATTAAAGTTATTGTCACTAACTGATATAGGCCTATTCGTAGGCTAACTCAATTTTGTACAATTCATTCAGTAAAAGTTAAACATTTTCACAAATTACAAAATAAAAATTAGCAATAAAGAATTTCCTGAGAGAACATAATATTTTACGAATATAATATTCGTTGGGAGTTTTAATATTCGTGAATATTTGAAAATGTTAATATTCGTAATATGCGAATACTCAATCTATGGTTGACACGTTCGCAATTACAGCTGTGCAGCAATACTTTCTCTGTTGCTGGAATTGACTCCTCCCGCCATACCTTCACCAGCTGGTCACGGTCTCCTCCAACACGTTTTTTTGCAGTCGTAAAACAGTCCCTGTTAGCCAAGGCTGGGTTGGGAGCGCGGTTGAGTCGTAAACCTTGAATGGGTGCTATATAAAACCTCATGATGTATCGATGAACGAACTCTAAAAGGAAACTTCATAATAAATAAATATCCTAATTTAATTTTATAACGTGTGCCTCAAACTGTTCGTTTGTGTTTGTTGCAGCTGATTGTTTGCATGTGCGACTTGCGCAAACCAACTCGAGTGCTGCCTCGGAATTTCGCGGCCACGAAGAAAAACGAGGGACCAGTGAAGACAGAAGATGATGATGATGGTTCAGGCAAGGTGGGTCGAACGGTAGAAGTGCTTGATGTCTCTCACAAATCTATTTAGGATGAGATGAGGAAGATAGCTAGTTAGCATAAAGCGGCAGATGTATACTGTGGAGGTTTTCAGATCAGTTGAGTTTGATTATGGATTCACGTGAGTGCTAGCTTGTGTATTGTGATAGCGACACATTCATTGTTTTTTATTTATTCATTTAGTTGATTTATAAGACATCTTTTCAAGATGTCTGTCTAAAGATGCTCGCATTCCCAGTTTCTGAGCAAGAAGAACTGTGCTTCCACTTAATATGATACATTTTACGTACTCAACAGAAGTGTTGCCTATAATTATAACCTGCATCTTCATGAGTTTTAAGGTCTGCTTTGATTGGAGAATTGCCTGGGTATAGTGCCTCAAACGGTTTATTGAGGAGCTGAAAATTATTTTTACTTCATTATAATGTTAGACGATCAAGTGAAAGAATGTTCATCTTGAAAGGATGCATGTTGAAATTATTTACACATGCCAACAAGGGAGATATAATGGATCAGAAAATAGTAAGTTATATCTGCTGATGCTGGCGTAGGTGGAACACAGGAGAGTGCAAGATCAATTGAAAGTAGACAGTATGTAGACTTTGTGATTATTTGGTTAAATGTTAAACTGGCCTAGTTAGCTACACCGGTAAGCGAGAGCAGCATTCGTCTGTTGGTTGCAACGGACTCGTTCAAGCCCCGGGCTGGAAGTTGACATTCAGAGATTTAGATATCTCGGGCTAGCACGTGTGGGACGCAGGGGCGCAAGCTCCTGCGGAACGACCTTGGGCAAGTTGCTTACCCATCATTGTCTATGGGGAAGGCAACGAGAAACCACCTCACTCATTTCATCCCCAGGGGCGTAAAGCCAATGAACCTGCCTTCGGGCAGAGAACCATCATCATCGTAGGTGCTGTTTTAAGACGTTAAATATTTTCGTAAATAGCCAGGAAAAACCTATTCATAGTATTCACGATTAGCTGATTACACCTCTGAGTAAATCTTGAAGAAGACCCTGCGAGTCTATATAAATTTTGATTGATTGATGTAACCGTCTATTTACGAAGTACGGGAAAGTAAGCGTACGGTTTTCGGGGAAAAAATTCGACTGCTAGCTGTCGCAAAATGGCAGTTTTGAAACTGAAGTGTAGATGCAGTAGCAACCCAAACTATATTGATAACTTTGTTGAACAAGTTCATGGCCCAACAGCAAATTCTTGTAGACATTCTAGGTTTCTAAAACTGTTAGAAAATCCTATGACTGGGGCTCAGTTATAATTGCAGGTTACTATGTATGTATGTGTGTGGAAATTTCAAAGGTATGATAATTTTTCCATATGAATTCTTCTTAGGCCGATGATTCTGACTTGCCAGACAACGACGAAGACATTAGCAGGTCGAAATCCAAGGCTGAAGCTACAAGTGATAGTCATGACCGGGGGGAGGCGGCTGTACGACACCGTGAAGTTAAGTCGGCCGACAACTAGCGCTGGATGACTTCCATTGTCAACATCTTCTGTCGAATTCTCGTCGAATGCATTAAGATGTGATGTTTGTTTTTCTCAAGATTTCTTTTTTACTTAAGAGTTGCAAGTGATAGCAGAATTTATGTTGCTTATCCAAGTTTCAAGGTTTTTTATTAAAGTCTGCAAGTAGTTTCTTTCCAGGATCAACTACATTTTTTACAGATTGTTTGACCAAGTACTTGATTATCTGGACTGTGCTTATGTACTATACATGTTCTTTTGGGTAATAGAGGCCATCTTTTTTTCGGCGTGAATTTTTATGGTGACTTGCCTTTCTGGTATTTAATTTTTAAAATTATCTGCTTAAAATTATCTATCTTCTGGTATTTAATTTTTAAAATTATCTGCTTCATTTTCTTTCTGCATTATAAAAGGCCTATGTAAGTAAGCTCCATTCTGCTTGCTGCCAACCAATAATTTGAAGTTCAGCTCACACAGGTGAGTTGATGCAAGCGAAATAGTCTTTGTGCTTCAGCCAATAGTCTTGCAGCCTTAAGGCATTGCAGGAGCTGTGCTTCAGAGGGCATGCAATAAGTGACTTTCACTTCTCGCTGTCATGTTTTTAAAACTGACGTAATATGTGATTTACGGCCGTTTTCTGCAGCTATAATATGGAGAAATGTTTGGAAATGTAACTTTACAGTGCTGTTTTATTGTGCTGTACATTGAATTTTACGTGAAACTGTGTGTAAACATTACAGGGGCGGCTGATCTCTTTTCTGGATTTGATTTGGAATGATTTGAGGATGATTATAGTCATGGCTATACAAGTGCTGAACTGATTTGCTTATTGTAATTCCATGCTGTACAGAGAGCAAGCGATTATTAGAATTTTTTGCATATAGATGCAAGGTCGATGTTCGGAGGCCTTTTGTTGTGCTTTGTTTGATTGATTAACTTTTCATCAGGTAGGTTAACACGTTTGTTTTTTCTAGCCATGCAGAAACCTATTGGATGCGTCATTTAATGTCATAATATTCGTCTAGTTAAATTAATATTATATGATATGCGTGTGAGGTTAAGTGAACGTTTATAACTGAGGTGCTGTTTTTATGTATTCGCTCGACTCGCCGACTTCTTCTTTGATGGCGGCTTTGTAGACCGCGGACTTGGCGTTTTTTGAGGACTTGCGCCTTTTTGAGAACTTGCGCCTTTTTGAGGACCGGCGCCTTTTGACTTTGTTGCGTTTGCGGGACTCAGCAACTTGTTTCGGTCTTTGCGGACCAGTTTTTCCAGCGTCGTGTGGAAGTCGATGAGGTTAGGATAGAGTTCTTCATAGTTGTCGAGCAGCGACGTGTAAGCGAATGGATCTACGTTCTTCTTTGGTGATGCCCTACCGCTGTCTGGCCTGAGTTTCTTCTCCACGAGGATGAAAGTACCACTTGGTGCGTACTTGTCTGCATACTCGGTCGGATGAGCGGCGAGTTGCACGACGAGTCCTGGTAAACATAAAACATAAGATTGTACACAGTTGAATGTTTGTAAATACTGTATAAATACATTGCTTTTGATTGTTTGCTGATTGCTATTGGCAGTAAAGTCATGATAATTGCAGCTCACCTGGATATTGTTCTGGTCTTATTGATTAATAGGGCTGCTTAGGGTTTACCTGACTGCTCTTATTCAGCAACAAATCAATCAGTATTAAAGTTTTGATTATACACCACACCATTTTTCTATTTTAATTAAATTTGACAGAATTATTTATGGTGAAAAATGTTTCCAAGGTTTTTTCCATTGGCTGTAGTGCAAAAGTTATAGAAGCATGTTAGCGAGAAACACGTTATAGCTAAATGACTTGACAGCTGAAAATGACTAAATTACACATGTACTCTATGGGTACTTGTATATGTAATTATGTATTATAAATAAATATATAATTATATATATATATATATATATTGCAATTATGGTAGGCTGCTGACTGGAAATAATACAATATTACGTGTGACATGTTTGCAGAATAATTTAGCATCCAACTGCATTGACGACAGAATAGACCACGCTTTCTTTTCACATCAAGCAATATTTTAGAGTAGCCTATTCTTGTTCAATGTCAAAGGTTTTGCACTGTGTAAATTTGTTTTAACCGCACGGTGTGGAGGAATCTTGTCGACCGATGTTCTGAAGAGAACCGAAGGACCTAAGAGAGAGAGAGAAATTTGTTCAAAATTTTCTTAACCCTCTCATACAATGCTACTACTACAGAAGTTTAAATTTTCTCCCATTTAACGAATTTGCAAAAATCTTAATGATTTTCAATCTTTCTCCTGCTTCTTATTTTCCATTGCTGTGGCTGAAGTCCGCTAGAAAGCATTTATAGTAAAAGGATAATTGTAAAACAATACAAAAATGAAATCCTGATAGACCTACTTGCAATGGTTGGGACGAGCAGTGGGAATGCGGAATGGGTGAGTTGTGGGAATACTGTATACAAGAGTTTTTTAAATTTTAAATGTAAGTGTTTCCATGGCTGCATGCGTTGTGAGCAGTGGGAACGCAAGCAAAGAATTTCAAGAGCAGCGGGAACGCCGTTCCCACCCACTTTAAACCCTGCCTACTTGCATGGGCGGAGTTTATCAAGGGCTAGGGGGGCTAAGCTCCCCCAAGAAGACCCAAATTCATTTTTTAACCGTGTAAATGGTATCTTTTCCCAGGCTTAGCCCCTCCAAGAAGGCTTTAGCCCCTCCAAGAACGGAAACCAAACTCCGCCCATGCGTACTTGTAACTCTAAAGTGGAGTGCATTTAGTTGTATATAGTGCAAGAAGGTTGGCTACCCATGCGCCCTTGACTAAGCTTACCTCCTAAGCACAGTGGTTAAAGTGGTTTGGGTGATCAGAGGAACGCTTAATGTGAGCAGTGGGAACGCTGGTGAAGAATTGCATTGAAATGCATGTGTTTTGGCGTTCCGTCATGACGAGCAGTGGGAACGCAAACCAAGAATTTCGAGAGCAGTGGGAGCGCCGGCCCCACGCGTTCCCACCCACTTTAAACCCTGCCTAAGCATACTGCTACAGTTCAGTCCAGAAGTGTTGGCCCACCAGCTGGATACATGTCTTGAGTGCAGTGGTTAGATCCCTCAGTTTGTCCCTTTCACATTCATGCGGTCTATTATAATGTGATTTCAATGGTTTGAGTCGGGAGTGCCACTCTTTGAGTATATTGAGGTTTTTTTCTTGAAGCAGTGTTTTTTAATTGTTACAGTACGATTACAATCCATGTTGGTTACAATTGAAACAAATGCTATAAGTTTGGACAATGTTAACCTTTCAAAAGATTGGTGATACTGACTGACTAATTATTGACTAACGTACTGCATGACCTTTGCACAGTGGCTATTAAGGTCAATAGACGTATTTCTACTGGCATAATTATACTATAAGGTTAGTATACTTATAAGTTTGCCCTTCTGCTATCGTGAGGCTGACATAGAGCGCTATATATATATCATACGTCATTATAAGTTTGGGCGTAGTAGCTAGCGTACGTCTTGCCTGTTTCGTCTGCTAAGTCGATCTCCTTATCCTTAAAACCGGTTTTCAGTTGTATATACCGAATCAGGTTCACGACGGAGCAAGTCGAATTGCAAAGCAGCAGTTTGCTATCACCATACAAAACCTTTATTAGCATCCTGAACCCCGTATACTCTGCACTAAGTCCGAAGTCGACAACAAATTGAACGAAGTAAATGAGATACAGTTAATTAACCGTTCATATGGATTGAAAGAAGTCGAGATACTATTGTTTACGTGGATTTGTCAATGTGACGTAGGCCTAAGTCGCAGCTAATGCACATCATGCGTAGAGAGGTAGTAAGCATACCTTTTGTATTCCAAAGTTTGACGTCATCATAAAATGACATCAAAGGGTACTGTGGTGATAATAACAAAATTAACAATTCAAAATTGCGTAATAATCTCCGCTTATTCGATTAACCGGTTGACAGAGCACAGCCGTGCGTGTACTCTACACTGCAATGTAGGCCTATATATATATTGAAATGAAAGGCCTGTATATTGAAATGAAAACTATAGTCTGAAGGACACAATAAAAACAGTAGGCCTACGTATATAGGCCTATATAGTACTTATGCTTCGTTGTGTAATTTATATGCGTACAGACTTGAGAATAGAAATAAAAGCCTATAATTCAAAGTTTCTGTTCGTGGACTGCCCTCCAAGACAATGCATATGCTACGGACCGGTTAATTACTGAGACTATAGGGGAGACTGGGGCTATTATGTTGCAATTCCCACTTTTTTTAAAATTGGCTGTTCCTCAGCACCTGAGTTTCCTAATAATTAGCCCCGATAAAGGGGTTACATGCATAGGCGCAACCACCCTATGGGACCCACGGGACGCGTCCCCCAACTTTTGAGTGGTCCCCTAACTTTATTATTATGGTCCCCCAACTTTTAGGACGTGATTCATTATGGTCCCCCCCAACTTTTAGGACGTGATTGCGCCTATGGTTACATGTTACATAACTTACATTCATGGGCGGAGTTTGGTTTCCGTTCTTGGAGGGGCTAAAAAAAAGAACTTGGGAAGAACTTGGGCTTTGTTGGGGCTGAGATTCGGTCCTGAACGAGCGGTGCCGACAAATATTTTCTTGGCCCAAAAAGTTGATGACCATTTTGTCATTCGGAAGTTTCATGTTCGTGAACAGAACCATTTCCCCCCAAAAAATTTATGAGTCTGCGCCTTCTTGGGGGGGGGCTAACCCCGGGAAAAGATACCGTTTGCACGGTATAAAAACAGAATCTAGGTCTTCTGGGGGCTTATAATTAGCCCCCTAGTCCTTGATAGACTCCGCCCATGGTTAGGCCTACCTTCCTCGAGGTTGCAATGTTACACATGTAGAATTGACATTTTTACAGTAAACGCACTGGAGTGATTATTAAACAGGAACATCACTAACAATATAAAAGATTATTCAGAACTGATAGGCCTATGAAAAGTTTGAAGTTCTTCAACAGTTGACCTGGCAACAACACGCATACATTGAGGGCCACATTTCCTTATAACTGACAAGAGTACCACAATATAGGCTAAATCTATATAAATAAAAATGTAAAACGTTACCGTTCGACAAGAAGGATCTCGGAAAGTTATAGATCGATTGTTTTCAAAATTTTCGCAAAATGTTCCATTCGAACATAAGCGGGTTTGTATAATGCCTTTTGGGAAAAAGCGCAATCTTTACGACCAAAAAACACAACTTTTAATTCCATTCGATATACGTCGATGGAGTCCAGCCATATCCGTTTGAATTTTGACGCATCCGTCCGGCGGCGTCCGCCCATTTTTCGGGCGCGTTTTAAAAGGCGTGTCTTTATTTTTCGGGCGCGTTTTAAAAGGTGTGTCTTTACAAAATCGTCCATTTGCGGCCGTTTTCCGCGCGTCTTTCTAAAACGCATATTTCTAGGGTTGGAGGAAGGCATAGGCGCAACCACCCTATGGGACCCACGGGACGCGTCCCCCCCAACTTTTGAGTGGTCCCATTGACTTTATCATTATGGTCCCCCCCAACTTTTAGGACGTGATTCATTTGGTCCCCCCAACTTTTAGGACGTGATTGCGCCTATGGAGGAAGGGGAGGGACGGAGGGGAGGGAGGGAATGAAACGGGAGAGAGGGATGCAGGGAGGGAGAGAGGGAGGGAGAGACGGAGGGACGGAGAGAGGGACGGAGGGAGAGAGGAATGGGAGGGGAGGGAGGCGAGGGGAGGAAGGGGAGGGGAGGAAGGGAGGGGAAAAGGGAGGGGATGGGTAAGGGGAGGGGACCTAGGAAGGGAGGGTTGGACAGTCTTTTCAGCCACAGCAACGCGTGGCCGGGTACAGCTAGTAACTAATAAAAATAAAACATTACTATTTATACTGTGATGGTAGGCTAAGGCCCCGAAGACCAGTTGAAGACAATATTTGCGATTATTCCGTCAGTTGCCAGGTGGCGACCGTGGCTAATTTATTATACGAGAAGAGTGAATATCTAGTAATATACGTACTCTGATGGAGGGAAAAATAAATACAAGATTGTGCTTTATAAATATTATTATCGTTTAAAGTGAAATTGTATATAGAAAAATTCGTTTGGAGCACTTGTTTTTGCATAGTTATAATTTGTTTTCTATCATTCGGTCACAGGAAAATGTCTGATAGACGAACGTCTTCTAGGTTGGTTCACTGAGATGCAGTGTTTTGTTGGGGACTTACTATGCGGTCATAGATTATGCTTGGGGTCAAACCGAATCCCCGAAAACGCTGAAATAATTGCACAAAAGCCGGATTTCTCGAAAACAGTTTTATAGAAAACGACTGAACCCCGAAAACCTATTCAGAGTTGAATTGCATACATAACATGATGATCCTGTTAGTGCTCTTAATAACATACCGGTAGTTTAGTGTCCAGAAAATGGGGTTGCACAAGTTGGAATATCGATTTAGGCCAATAATCATTTTCACAGCCGATATTTGGATTTCTGATTGCCATTTAACATCCCTACTAACCACTGCACCATTGAGCACCCCAATTTGTCATTAATTAGTTGAGTTGCAAATTACATAAAGTTGAGATGATTCTAAAAATAAAGAGGAGCAAAAACGTTGGTCGCATTTTGTTCTTAGAAATGATCTGAAAATTGCTAATTCATGCCATTTTGTTTTCTGTCCAGGTCTCGGAAACAAGTGGACTATTCTGTGTCTGGTGAAAACGATTTTGAGGGTGACAAAGATGACGGTAGTTATTCTTACTGACTGTTTTTTAAATTTCAGATTTCAGAATACTAATACGACTTATAAAATGATCAGATCTTATAATATGGAAAATTAGTTATTTCAGTTTCATTATTGTGCAATTATGAGTTTTAGGTTAAACCGTTTTGCTGATGAGTTAGCATGAATTTCTTCTGTAGAAGATTTTGCCGTTTCTTCAAGAGGACCTGCTGTCAAGAAGTTGCGAACAGCCAAAGAGAAAGTGACCGAGAAACTCATGTTGACCAACCCCAAGCATTCACCATCTAGCATAAGTAACGATAAAACTTCAAAGGAGAGGTAGGTGAAAAACTTATGCCTTTTACATTATGATCATGGTGCTGCTGTGTTTAAGGACTGGAGTTGAACATTGAGAGCTCTTTATAATTATAATGACCATGCACATTTCTGTGCTGCCAATTTGTGATATGCAAAATTCTGCCTAATGGTCATATGAAAGCTATCCATAATAGTTTTATCCGAAAGGGTCAAATGCCAAGAGATGAGGAGAAATCATCTTTTGGGAATTACTCCCTGAAGCTTTTTTAGGTTTACTGTATTGGTGAATCTTTTAGAGTTAGTTGATTCTGATTCTAGCAATAGTGTGATGTTAGTACCCTCCATAGATCTGCCCATGACAATTGAGTAGTTTAATTGCAACTACGTAATTCGTATTGTTCTTAATTTTCATTTATTCATTCGAACTGACATTACAATTAGAACCTTTATGTTGGCTCATCAGTGGTTGACCAGTCCTAAAATAATGAAATTCTTCCCACCTCTCTTTATTCTGCTAAGTCTTGTGTCATTTTAGTCTTAATTTTAATACTTCATTCTTTAAATGTAATTGTTACTGACATTTATAAGGCACTATTTCAAGAATTGATTCATCAGTGGTGCTTCTGACTTGAATCGGTGAATCCACGGTCAAATACCGATTTCAGGCACTCATGAAACTGTGAATGGAACAAACTAGGGAGCTTGAGCTTATCTTATCCACCATATGCTGTCTTTTTGTCTTGATCTGGGCTGATCTGGTTTTTGGTCTGAATGTAGCAGCATTTTGGTGTACAATCAGGTGATGCCTTATGCATTTGATGTTGGTGCTGCTGCTGTTGATAATTAAAAGATGTATTGGTATTACTCCCCTGTTGATTTTGTAAAAATGGTTAGCTTGGATCATTGTTTAGGTTGATTTTTTTAGGCGTTCTCTTGATGACAGGTTGTTTGAACGGGACTTGGAACTCGTGATGAGTCTCTCAAAGACGGCTTCTGATCCGAAAGGGAGGCACGTTGAACAGGTCTCTGTTAGCAGTCAAGTTTCCAGTGCTTCCAACTCTGTTGATGTCAAGGTCTTACAGTGCACAGGTTTTGAAATTGTTTCCATTTGTGTTAATGCTTTTTTATGTCGAAGGTCAGTCTATTATAATTAATTAATAACGATTGATTGGTTCTTTATATTTTGCAGGCAGCTTGGAGTAATGACTAACTTTGATACGAATACATTGCTGCTATGAAGGTTCAAAGATGGAAGCATGTTTATACAGTTTTTTTTATGGAGAAACCATATGACTAGGCTTGAATTTACTTTCTTAGTTTATGTTTAGATTCCATAGCAAGCAACGCTGCACTTACAATGCTTTTGAGATGCCCTGACAATGTGCTGTGCAAAAGCTCAGATGTGTACATTTTCACAAACTGCTTTGTATGATGGCTGAATTACTTTTAAACTTAGACGGCACGGCTGACAAAGAAATGAAAAGCAAGCAACTGGAATCAAGTTTCATGGAGGTGGAGCAGCACGAAAAAGAAGAGAAGGTGGCATCCGTAAAGAAAATGAACCCAGACCTCAACAATGACGATGGTTCAGACTTTATTCACATTTTTTTAGTAGTTGAAGGGAGTCGCTTATTTTCAAACATTGTTCTTAAAGCTGTGTATATTATGAAAAATGTTTCTTTTTACTAGGTGAACGATGTTTTCGTTGTTATGTTAATATTTGCTTCGTTCCATCCTGTAGTGAATGATAGTTGTACAGTAAATTTTGTCCAGTTTAAGTAAATGGTTGGTGCATTTTCACGAAGTATGTATGGTTTAGTAATTTTAAGTGGGATATTTTTTATTAAAGATCATCTCAGTTTATCAGATGATGAGTCATCTGAAGAAGATGACGAGGGAAGTGACAGTAGCTACTCATCTGACGCGGGTAAAGGGCGTCGCACGAAAACGAAATCGCTGGGTAAAAGGAACACCAAAGCAAAACCTGCGAAGCCAACAAAATCAGGTAATCTTTGTAGATTTGTGCTGCAGCGACTCTTTTGTCATGCACATGTCGGTGATACTTATTACATTTACGCATCAAGACAATGTAATTTCTGTACACTGTCTTGATAAGCAAATTCTTGTTAGAACTAAGGGATTTGTGCATCAAGTCGCTCTGAAAGTTCTGTTCGAGTAGTCTGCTAGGTTTGATACTATCAACCATTTTCTTACTTTGCTTTTCCTCTACAATTATTTTAGGTTTTGGTGCTGCACTGAATTCGTTTGTTATGTAACTTTCCACTCAACTGAATTTTCACTTTTTATTGGCAATCATTTGTCCGATGTTTTGTTGATGTGGTGTCCTTCAAGGTTTGGTGCCATGTTCACCACAGCACTCAGCACATTCAGTGGCCTATTTTTATGCAGGCGATATAACGGTTGAAATATGGGTTGAAGCCTCATCTAAAAATTGCTACATTATAGAGACCCTGTGCACGTCCTTGATGCAGTTGTTGATTGCCATGAGTTAATGCTTTTAAGTCAATATTGATGATTAATATATAAATGGAATTAATCGTTTTTAAAACGTTAGTCCACTGTGATTCAGAATTCCTGATGGTAATTTTTTAAATGCTTTCATTTTCTTTACTTTAAAAAGCAAAACAGTCTTTGGAAAAGTCAAAGAATTCCAACATCATAAAGCCTGTCAACCTAGCTTCTAGTTCCCAGAAGACGGTGGCTCGACCAAATCTACCCAGAGGTACTTGTTACCTTCACTTCCATGCTGGCCCTAATAATTTTTTCAATATGTCTGGTGGAATGTTATGCAGAATGTTATTTTCACACGATAAATGGTGTACTGATTTGGCACCTGTTTAGAGATCATTTAGATAGCTGTGTTAGCTTAAAGGGCATTCTATGCTGTTTTATTACATTGGTAACAAAAGGTATTTCAGTAAGTTACGTACAGTTAAGAGGAGGTGGTGGTGGCACTGGCTGAGTGTCATTGCCTCACATTTCTTATCACAAGAGTTTAAGCCAATATATAAACATAGTTAACTTCAGCCAAATGTGTTTCTACTTTGGTCCATACAATTAAAAGTATTTTCTAGTTTACTATTTCAACAAACACTAAATAATTAACAAGCTGATGCTTTTAACTGAAAAATGTTATAAAAAAGCAGGCATCTTCTACTGAATAAAATGTAATGCTGAAGTTTAACAGAAACTCCATATTGAAAGTTTCTGGAAATTCCATATTGATGTCATTAAAAAAGCTTTGGTTTTATTTGCAGCAAGTGGAGGTCATGCTTCCGATAGACAATCATCATACAGCTCACCAACCTCTGGTGTCCTTCGGATTGGGCTGTCGCGGAATGTCAAGGTCAAACCTCTCCACCAGCTGAACTCTCCAGCTTCAACTTCCCTCAAAAGCTGACTACAGACTCTGAGAAGTTCTTCTCTGTGTTTAGGTCTATGTTTCTACGCACTATTGCACTTGTCAATTTTCTCAGGCTAGTTTTGGGCCTCTTCTAGATTCAGTTAGAAGGGAACTCTTCCATCATCAAAAACTTTGTGCAGATTGAATTATAACTCTGATTCAAAACAGTCTTGTAATGATCAGTAAACACTAGGGGCTCTGCTGATTGGTACTGGTACTGAATTGAACTGCAATTTTATGAGCATGAAGTACTGGTTCACTTTGATGGAAATTATCAGATTCTTTATATGGAGCACTCTTCCAAGGATGGACACACGATTTGTTTAATGGTAACTGTAATTTTCTTGTGAATCTATTGGTGCAGTTATAATTGTGAGTTGATCAACATTAATTTGGAATTTTAAATAAAACCACTTTATCAATGATATTCAAATTTTAATAGTATACATTGTGTCGTAGAAGTATTGTACAATGAATACTAACCACTAAGAAATGATTGAAGCTTTGTTGTATGTGCTAGAGCAGGGGTTCTCAAACTGTGGTACGCGTACCCCCAGGGGTACGCCAGGCCAAGGGCGGATACAGAAATTTTCGAAGGGGGGGCCAAAGTCCCATGGAACTACTTTTTGGGGGCCACGTCTACTTTCCGAGCAAAATAGCTGGTCAAAAAAAAGAAATTTTTGAAATGGGGGGGCCATGGCCGGATTGGCCCCCCCTGGATCCGCCCTTGCGCCAGGCGCCGGTAAGGGGTACGCGAAAAATTCTAGAAATATAAATTTTCTTTGTGTTTATGGACTTTGTGTCCAATTTTCTTTGATTAGCAATGATTTTAACTTCGCAACATATAACAGCACCGTCATTTCTTTCTTTCACAGTATATAATTAATCAGACTCACATACAATGCAGTGCATGCAACATATTTATGTGTAGGTCTATTACTATAATTTTGAAACAAATAGGTCTAGTGTATAATGGTTTAAAGTACCAAAGCCAGAATATCTCAGACTATATAATATAGAGCTCAAATAGCAGAGAGCTGAATTGGCCAAATGATTAATTTTTGGTCTAGCTTTAAATTTTTGGATTCCTCTCAGTACGTCATATCTGGGTGAAACTGTTAACGATTCTTGATATCAAAAACAAACATGGAGTAAATTTGCGTTTGGAATTAACAAATATGAAAACAGATATTGAAAATCTCTGCTAGTCTGAACAAGCCTGTGAATATAGGTTTGGCATATATATGCATATTTCCTCTTTCTAACGGGTTATAGAACAATTTTTAGTTTCAAACATGTTGATAAGATTATATGATTCAAAACTAGATTTTTGCTCCCTTTATGGGGACTTAGACTCTGATAAACGATGTCACCAATGATTAAATGGACTTTTAGTTGTCACTGCCAGAGGACATCAAAATGGCATTTTGTTTCTGATCTGACTTTGCTGGGGTACGCCATCATTCGATATTTTTACTTGGGGGTACAATAAAAATAAAGTTTGAGAACGCCTGTGCTAGAGGAAAGACTGAAAAGACTAGCATCACAATGTTCATCATTGAGGCAGAACATTCTACATTGAAACAAATTGCGATATTGCATTTTAGTGTACACTGAACCACACAGTTTGCCGTTGTGTCCTATATAAGCCCCATATAGATTAATTATCTTACCCATTAAACTAATTATTTTGCTTTAATTTGACTCTTTAAAATATGCTATCTCCTTCTGTTCGCTGTACACTTCTGGCTGGCAGTCTCTCTTATTCCTTTGCTCTTCTCAAAATCTGCTTCTTCTCAAGGGGCCTTGTACACAAGGAGTATTTCTGAATGGTTCACTTCACCCTACTAAAGGTGATTTACAAATGTTCAAATACAATATAAAAAAAGTTTTCAACAAAACATATACGTCATTATTCTGGTCATCTGCAACAGTACAATGCTCATCTAAACCATTCCCAGTAAACAAAAATGTTCAGCTAGGAGGAATCTTCTAAAATAAGTTCATCTAGTCAACCATTCATGTTAAAAAATTTAAAAAATATATAGATGTATCTAAATGCAATCTTCTGAACTAGAGGCTTGTTTAATTTATCACTCACAAATGCATAGAAAAAAGATTATAAAGACAAGTGTGCTGCCTGCAGGTTCTAGAAATGAGTGAAAGTTGACAGTTTTCTAAGCCAAGCAGTAGCATCTTTTCTGAAAAGTCAACAGAACATAAACAAATCAGTCAGCAGGTTTTTCGATTTAAGAAAATTAAAACATCTGAAAAACGTAATCATCATTCCCGTAAAATCTATATGCTAAACCAGTAAAGTAAATTTGTCTCCCTGATTTACAAGTATAACTACGGCAAAATCAAACTGAATTTTCTATCAATTATGGGACCTTGCAAGTGCCAAGTAGCAGTGGTTGCAAGATTTGTAAGTCTCATGCACATATGCATAGAGTTTGAGATCTTGTTTATGCACAATTGCCTTGCAGACTGCACTTCGTCTTATATAGGGAAGTTGAGAATCTTTGTTTCATTCATTTCTTAATGTGCATTTCTTCTCTTGGCTAAACAAGGTGACCTGGTAGCTCTCCAATCCACTCTATCTCTATCCACAGAGTAGTCCAATTTTTTGGAATAGGTTCTACACCACCTTACGACAACAGTTCCTTTGTATTTCTTTACCTTTATTCTGTAAGTGCTTCATTTTCCATCATTAGGTCGGGAAACCTTTGTTGCTTAATGTAGTGTGTTACTGAAGCGGTGATACCAATGACAGGCACATTCATTTATAGGCAGACGCACAAGCATCTCACTTACCAACTAAATGAAATGAATTAGTTTACTACTTTGAGGAAGTGTCTCACTTGATTTCATACTTTGTCAGTGTTTGTCCTGAGAGAAAGTAGTCAGCTGCCTGTGAGGTTATGGGGTCAGAGTTCATTGCTGCCACAGCAACCACACGATCGCTTCTACAACATCAGCAGAATATGGTAATTAGACACAAACATAGACAAAAATATAAATAGTATAAATAGTTGGTCATTATAAGAACATAATTATATTGGATTTAATATTTTGTGTGCTATTGTAAAACATTTGACTATTGATTGGTTCTATAAGCTTAAATGATGTTTCCCCGTTTATTATACCATGTATGTACACCAAAATGCGGACAGCAGTCTATTAGAGAATATTCTTATCATATCTTATATGTACAGATGCGTCTATACCAAAAGATATACAAAGCAAACAATGGAACCGGATTGAACCTATAGAGTTTGGCAAACTATCAGGTCACTTGTTACTAGATTATTCTTAGACATACATGCAACCAGAAGCCACACTCAACACAGTAATGAACTAAACCTACTTCGTGTAGTAGGCCACAAATTTCTGCTCATCAAGACTGCCACTGATTATGATGTCATCATATCCAGAGCCATAACCTGAAAACCACAGAATATCAACAGAATGTCATCATAGCCAGAACCATAAGCTGGAAACTACAGAATTATTCACAGAGTGCAAGATAATGCATTTGTCATTAACAAAGACATGGATGAACAATGTGAAAGAAGATCTAAAATTGTGAGGCAGCATGAATATGAGAACTGCCATCGACACCAAATGGAGACATCTTGTTCCAATTGCATTATCATTCGTTCATTGATTCCGAAAATTTATATAGCGCCCTTCAATAAAGCTACTCGGAGGCACTCCCAGGCTAGACACAGCTAAATAGAAAGGTCTTGATCAACTGGTAGAAAGCAGGCAGATTATTCCAAGGTAGTAAGAGCAGCATAAGCGGGGTCCATTCCACTTGGAGGGGTCAACAACTGAAAGGTTTGATGCTGTCTGACCAAAGAGGTGGTCTGAGGGACCAGGAGCTCGCCATTAGCTGAAGAGCGCAAAGCTCGACGGGAGGCCAAGGTTGCAGTCGGAGCAATATGGGTGAAAGTGGAAAAGAGAAGGATGCATTGTTTATGATTACTGAATGTCTGTTAAAAGAGACCAGATTCAAATCCCACCTCAAGATTTCTTCTGACATTCCCCTTTTTTGTTGCAGCTTTTCTACAGAGTTTTTTATAGTCATTTCAAAAAATTTCTCAAATAATTAGCGACAGTGCAGTTAACTGAAAGTAATTGTGATTAATGAACCGAAAACTTGGATGGACAATAAAGAGGATCTAGGAGCTCAGGGTATGGACATGAGAGATGCCGTGGAAAAAGCCAAAGACAGAACAGTTTGGAGAAGTCTAATTAAAGCCTCATCTTCAGCCCACACCTGATGGAAGAGAGAGACAGAGACAGAGAGAGAGAGATTGTGATTAATGACATCACCTGTGTATCGCAGACTTTTGCCACACACGACAGTCCAGAAGAAAGGTACACTGTGGATGTCCGTGGCTTTTCCAGCGATGTTCAGTCCAGCAATTCGACCTAAATAATTCACATACCAGATCAAGCTAACCAGACAGCCATCAGAAAGAATTGCGAACGAAAAGTAATCGTATTAATAGTAGTAGAATGTAATGATCTGCTTTTTTCAAGCCATGGGAAAAGCAATGTCTGAATTTGGAAAATTCTTTATATTTGCACATTTACCAACCAACTTATACATCGTTATACATACTTGGGGTTAATTGGAATATAGGCCTACACCGAGCTGGAATTTACCATGTGAGTTAATTGAGTAGATTAAATTGAAGATGATGAGGGTGGATACCTTGTTGATGGGCCATCTGCCAGTGCTGAATATTGACAGACTCGTCATTCACGATAAACAATGGAAACTGTGTGATGTCACCAACTGCGTAGACGTTCGGCTTATTTGTCTGCATTTTCTGCAAAAATAGAACAAAAGCCCAGATCAAGAGAAATTTGACTTTTACCCCACACCTTTACCCAGACAGCAACCCAATAGCCCTTCTGTACTTGTTTTCTATTACTGCCTATCAGATCGCTGAACATACAGTGGTGTGGGAAAAGTTTTGTGTCATCAAATATTTTGCATCTCTTCACCTTCCAGTGCTGTTATTTCTATTGAGCCTTAGAGGTATTACAATTAATTCTATTTTATGCTACAGGGATTGTATATTTAACCTTGAAAATCATCATCATGAGATGGATGACTTTCAATTTTGCAATTGTTACGGTAGGTTTGTTTGCAAGTGTACTTGTTATAGCGCCCCTTCAAGCTCACTACTCAGAGGCGCTCCCGACTACAGCGCGGACACTGCATCGAAGTTCATGCCAAAGCGCTGAGCAATTCTGAGTGAAGGACTTGCCCAAGGTCCCTACGTGGCGACTTGAGGTGGATTCGAACCTGCAGCCCTCCGGTAGCAAGGCAATGAACATACCCACTACACCACCGCGCCCACAAAGGTTAACATAAACCTATAGAAACCACATAAATGCGGGTTGTGCGTCAAAGTTGTATAACTGTACGAGTTGTCATGAAATAACGAGCATTAACTTTACGGTCCTAAGCCTTCGCTGAGAGGGTGTATTTGCCCATTATAGCCTGTCTGCATGCCGAAGTCATATCACTTTTCAAGATTATCTGCTTGTCTGTGTCTGTTCGTTCTGTTCAGTGACTTTCTGTGTTATCGGCCAAAAACTTCTCTTTTCAAAATTGATTTATCCACCACAGCCTGCAACTCTCAGCAGACCGAAATGCGTTGATCTTAGCAATTAAGAGAATGGCTAATTCAAGGTAGGTAAACATTTACCGCATGAATGAAGGCTTGATTAGCCAATGATTAGCAAGCACACTAGGATGCGAACCTTGAGGTTTGGCATCCATTCTAGGTTAATACAAAATTCTTTCCCATCAGCATTTTGTGCAGACAAATGCAACTTAATGTGCTAACTATCTCGATCCAAATATAACACATCATGCATGGCTAACCTTGCTGACAGTCACAAATCCTCTGTCTGAAATGTTGATTCCAGATCCCTTGAGAAAATCCGTCACTGGTAAAACACCTTCAGAAATCAACAGACTTTTGAATGCTTCAAAGATGTGTAAACACCAAAATAGTAGATCACCAGAGTCAATGATATCATCACCAACAGTATTGCTATCTAGCCATATTGGATCTCTAGTAGTTCCACTATTCAGAAGCATCCTTTGAACAGTATAGCATCGGCATTTATCCTTCCGAGTAGCCTACATCTTCATCAGAGCGTCATGGTTACTCAAGAACCCTTTTCCTCTAACATTTAACATCAACAACCAGATAGGTGCCTTTTACGGCTGCCGCTACCTTATTTATTTATTTTTAAGATTTTTTATTACATTATTATTACTATACTTATCTATATTATTATTTGTGTGTTTTATTTTAACATTTTTGACATGTAACCGGGTGCGATGTGTTACCAGGAATTGTCTGATTTTCAATTAAACGAATATACAATACAGAAACCTTGGTCAAAATGAAAAACCTTTAAAGAATGAGAGCAATGAAGTAAAGTAATTAATCTCTTAGTGAGGGAAGCAGGTATTTTCAAATGAAAGGACTCACAATGGCTATGGCAATTTTGTGCATTCACAATCAACCATTATATTCCCCACCTACTTTCACCAAAGATAGATGGCATGTACCAGAAAATCAATCAAGCACTCAACCAATAAAACAATCAAGACTATGGAAATAGGAAGTGCACACACCTACGCCAATGATACAGAGGTCGGCTGGAAGTTTGGTGCCATTCTGGAGCACAACCTCTTTGATCTTTCCACCGGATCCTACAAACTCACTGGCCGACGTCTTGAAGTGAAACTGAACGCCCTTCTCGGCCAACATCTGGAACGAAATAAGACGATTTTCAACATTCAGAGAAGAAATTTAATTCCAATCTAATACATTCAATAGCACTTAGCACCATTAGCACAATGTACAAATCATTAACGTAAAGTTTCTTTGAAGAACACTGTGTTAAAAAATCAATCCATTTCTGACATCCAGTTTAAATTTGAAAGCTTACGGAAACCAGAAGTTTGGCTGCATTAAATAATATTAAATATGCAAATTGAAAAGGTTAAATTGATTTATCACAGTAATTAATTAAAGAAATGCCATAAACGTAACCACTGAACATGATGCTAAAATCGTCAATAACAGGCTTTTCTTGTTTGCCTCATCACATCAAATTCTTGGAAATTATTTTTCCGGAACCATCATCAAATTGCAAATTAGAATGACTCGATCTAGTCATTATTCCTGTCATCAGAAATCCCATCACTAACTGACCTTCTTAACAACATTTCCAACATCCTTTCCAAGAGCGTTCTGGAATGGTGACTCAACTGGACCAACCAATGAAACGGACTTGGCCTTTCCAGCCAATGAATCTGCCAACTCCACCCCTGAATCCACAAAAACATTCTTATCAAAACAATTCTTAGATACCTACAAAGAAATGACCCCACTTTACTGGCATCCAAGTAGATACACTGGTGCTTTGACTAATAGAACTGGTAATTTCCATGACAACTGCTTTAGAACTGCTTTACTATATTGGTTCCTCATTCATTCTGACTTGGGAAGAAGTTTAGAAAACCACTTGGCTTTGCAGGTTAATTTATATAGCGCCTGTCAAAGGCTGATCTCACTGATGCAGATTACGAAAAGTGCAAGAAAACTTACATTACACTTCAAGTCAGGATTTTGAATCCACATGAATCACATAAGAAAACTATAATTTGGCATCTTTTCAAATGGAGATCTCCAGTAGATGCAACCAGATAAATTGTCAGTATGAGAATTGTAAAAATAACTGAGGGGTTAGACTATGTATGATCTACATGGAGTCAAGGTTTGCAAAAATCTTTAGTGTGGAGACCTATTAAAGACTAGAGAACTGTAAATTATCACATGCTAGTTTTACGGAGAACACACAATGCATTTCTAACCAATAAATGAGATTCCGAGAATGACAACATTCTTTCCTTCTGATTCTTTTGCGATTAATTGAGCATCATTGAATGTCCTCAAGGTTGTGACATTCTTAAGGTCATGCCCTTTGATCATCGTCAGCACTCTTGGTCTGCAGCACAAAGAATACAGAAATCTTTCCAACAGATTGCATCATCATTAATGTATGTTAACAACATTGAAGGAACCTACAAGGTATGGTCAGGAATTACATAACCCACCTAAGCTAGCTAAACAGTGCCAGTGATCCTCTTGAAAGGAGTTCTAAAATGCCCATATGTAAGGCTACATAATTATGGTACATTCTAACAATTTAACCAATGAAAATCCACCAGATGATTAACATATGTCAAGTCTCATACAATACAATACAGTCCTGGGATACAAACTCTGGGATCGGTGCTGAATAGCCAAAGCGTCATTCCTACTTGATGATTGGAAGAATAAACAACAGAGTAAAGTCAATGTTTCAGAGGCACTCACGTCGTTCCAGTGGCAAGAACCAACTTGTTAAAAGACAACTGCTTGCCATTCTTGAAAATTACTTTCATGTGTTCCACGTCAACTTTCTTTGCCTACAAATCAAAAAACTTCAACAGTTGATAATTAAACCGCAATATCAAGAAGATGGACACCACCTGAACATAGGTGCAATCATGTCCTAAAAGTTGGGAGGGGACCAAATGAATCACGTCCTAAAAGTTGGGGGACCATAATAATAAAGTTAGGGGGACCACTCAAAAGATGGGGGACGCGTCCCGTGGGTCCCATAGGGTGGTTGCGCCTATGCACCAGAAATGGTATTTCTTAATCTAAATCAGACAGACTTTACAAGATCAAATTTTGAACACACTGATTAAAATGTTAAGTTAGAGAGATGCCAAATAGTATACCTCATATTCGAATTTAAACTCAATCTGGTGGTCCTCACAGAATTTCTTGTCACGCAGAGTAATCTGGTCGACTGTTACACCCAAAGCCTGTAATGCAGACATTTCCACAATCGATAAATGACAACTTTCATCATAACAGTTTCCAGCGGCGCCCGCAGGATTTTTTTCTTGTACGCACAGAAATTTTTCGATGGAGCGAGAACAGAGAACAAATTTTCGTCAAAGTCGCCGAAAAAACTGATGACTTTTTTTTTTTTTAGTCATCAGCCCAAAAAATTTCCCCCAAAAAACATACCTTTTCCATCCGCCGAAAAAACTGATGACCTTTTTTTCTTAGTCACCAGCCCAAAAAATTTCCCAAAAACATACCTTTTCCATCCGCCGAAAAAACTGATGACCTTTTTTTTTTAGTCATCGCACTGTACGCACTTGCGTACGTGCGTACGTCTGCGGGCGCCGCTGACAGTTTCGCATAACAGTCATTGAATATTATTACATACCTCATGCTCAAATATAAACCTTGTTGTAGACCTGTGTGATATAACGACTCAGTTTTGATCCTGCCAAGCACTCCCATTTATGACCTTTGTACGTCAATTGTATGCCACCTTTGCAACTAGTATACAACATGTGCCATTGTGCCTACATCATCAAGCAAACCTTAGTAAATACATAAGCTGGGCAATAAACAGCTAGATCCTTGATGTACTACGAATTTACAGGACCTCATCCTAATTGTTCCCATTGCACCTCAAAAGTCATCTATTAGGCATGGAACTTTTTACTTTAACTTTCCTATACCATGCCTTAGTAGTATGCAAACTAAGGTACATTTACATTTAAGGTACAGAATCCTGAAAACTGATTGGTTCAGTGGTTGCCTAGCGACACTATGGGAAAACAGGCAAAGCTGCTTAATTAGCATCAGCCTCTTACTATTGAAAAACTATGATATTGGTACACAACAGTGAAACAAATGAGCAGCCATCTTCAATAAAAGGTTCACAAAACAGGTACTAAAATGCAGTATGTGATGTGCTTTGATACATAGGTCTACATGCAAACAGACAATCAAAATATTTTGGTTAGATTCTCAGTAAACAGCAAAGAATGAATTTGCTAATTTATAGAATTATAGAAAACAGTCTATGGTTAAGCATTATTTTACTTTGCTGAGTTTAGGACGGTCATAAGGAAGGTGCTTCTCTTTGGTTGCAATGATGATCTGTCCTTTAAAACTCTCCTGCCTTAGAGTTTCTGCACAGACCAATGCCGCCGGACCTGAAAATAACATTTCCATCATACATCAGAGACTGGATTGTTTACTCGGTGGATTTCATTGACATAAGAAGTTTCAATAACTAAGACACACGCGGCATGCCTATGATGATGGTAAATATTGCTGACGAGGATGAAAAGAAAACCAAATAGCGGAGCATCAGCATGAGTACACTGCACTTGAAGAAGTTTTTAAAAAATGCAATGTACCATTCATGCAGTCCTCTGTATTCATGTCGTGAGGTGACATTTGTCTTAAAATAGAAATCAAAACATAAAATATTATTACAGCGCTTACCTCCTCCGATAATTAGGACTGTCTGCTTCACCGATCCATCAGCTTTGACCATCGTCTTGGTCCTCTTTGCCTTTTCCAAAGCGCTCTTTTCGGCTTTTATAATCACTTTGCCATTCTTCACAGTGACCTAAACAAAGACAGTTTGTATTATTATACTTAGCTGCTGATCTTATAATCAATTTGATCAGACTTGGAATAAGGAAACACATATTGTACACTCTGAGATTTGGGAAAGTTATACAATGAAACACATGCAACATCTAAAACTGAATTACAATAATTCTCAACTTGGAATAGTTCCAAGATTTTAACTTGTTTACACTCATTATACAGTGAAGCACATTAGATAGGAATAACGAGAATTATAATAATTAATTTCCATTAGCAGAAGATTTATATTCAATTTTGATTCAAAACTTGATTTTTACAAATATTTTATGACAACTATTAGCCTGCAAGTTGAAGATGCAACATTAAAAAAGTGATAAACACTAGATTGTTTGAAAATGATATCTCAAATGTATATGTATGTATCTATGTATGTATTGCATAATGCATATAGCCATTTATAAAGTGCTGTAAGAGAACCTCTGGAAGGCACTAACATGTATAAGTGTACACATTTTAAAAATTATTCTTACTTCAAAAACTGGAAGGCTTTCCAGTCCGGGAAAGTCTTCAATATCACCAGTGCTGACGTTGAAACAGGCTCCATGCCATGGACATCGTACACGGCCATTGCAAAGCGAACCTAGACACGGGAAAATTGGTTACAGATCAGACTCTACACTCACCAATTAGTTACATTTTTAAACTGGTCATCTTAAGATATGTACTGTACTATGTCTTTTAGAGTAGATGTCAACAAACATTATTTAACAAATGTGGTTTCTTCAAATACCTGATGCAAGTGGTGCCCCGTAGTGCGTGCACTTGGCACCAACTGCGTGGAAAGTGCCATTTTCTTTCACAAGCAACACTTGTGTGCCATCCACTTCAACAGTTTTCATCCTAACAACAGAATATATCATAAACAGTTTAACATCTATAACATGAAAATTAAATTATCCTCTGTTAACAAAAGATATGAATGTTATTTTTCAGCAAAATCCATCATTATTTATTACTACTATAATTACCATATTATGTCCTCATTGCTAATTAGAAACATAATTGTAATGGAATTATTACTATTATTATCATTACCTATATTATGGTCAACATTTTAGATGCAAACAAAGTCCTACGGCAATATGATTTTTTAGAAATGCAAATTAGCTGGTTAAAACGTACAACATTTTTGATAATTTTTACAAGTGGCATATTTAAAAATTGAACTCAACAAATGTCAACATGATAATATCAATCCTGAAATTCAAATAACATTTGAGATAACAAATGTTTGAAATAAAAATTATATTTGAAATGTTATCTACTGACTGGCCATCTTCAAGATCAGCAGCTTCACAAACTGTCACCTCAACAGACATTTCACCTTCAAAAAATTGAACAAGTCATATAAAATAAATTAAATCAAACTGCACTTCACAACGTTTAAGATCATGCAGCATCATAAAGCAAATATATAAAAATAATGCCAGAGCATAGAAAGTGAACACCTCAAAATGCAGCAACATGAGCCAAGTAAACGATGAAGATAAAATTTCTTTAAAACAAACCATAACAGAATAGCAAGCAATGAGCATTAACAAATGTATTTCGCTTTTATTGATATTGATTGCAGGTTTCCATATTTTTACTTATAACCAGATGTTATATCTATCCTACATAGGTCATCCTCCAAATTGTTGCCTGTTCACAATACTTCACTGAACACAGTACACCACAAGAACCCACTAAACTGCTATAAATTTAAAGTCAAACTCATCAACAAATGATCTTACAACTATGTAGTTAGTCAATCAACAATTAATAAGTTAATTAATCAAGAAAAATCACAGCAGCTTGCCTATAGATATCATTCCTATATGATGCATACATTTTCTGCCTTACAGCCTAAACTAATCTTGGTTTTAAACTGCAGAACCACTGAACTCTGCTTTGCACTCATCACCATTGGTGTTGTGTGCAAAGCAGAGTACAAATGTAAATGTAAATGTAATCGCATATTTATATAGCGGCTGTGTTATGGCTTCGACCCTGAGGGTGAGATCCTTCACCACCGCTACTCCACGTTTATATTGCGACCGAGCCACCCGCAGTAAAGATCCGAGAAATTAATCTCTGACCGACCGGGAATCGAACCCGGGTCGCCGGCGCGGCGAGCGGGCTACCTACCCACTCGGCCACCGAGGATCTACTGTGGATCTACTGTTAAGCATGATTATCGGATTACTATAATTGCACTTATAAGTAGGCTGCTATCACCTCAATTAGACATCTGGAAATATTAATGGTGCTGAGCATTTGATGACCAAGAATGAAAATCAGGGAGTCAGTCTCTGCTGTTTACACACAAAAGGCCTCAAATGTGAATCTTTGTTGAATTAAAACACATTTATATACAACCTGCATAGTGAAACAATCTCTACAGTTTTATTGCCTTTAATCTCAGCAAGTTCATTGACATAATATTTTAGCACTGCCCATGACTATGCAAATTTTATGTGCAGGCTATAGTTGCCAACCAGATGAACTTTCGAATCTTACAGTTCAATTATATTTAGCAAGTGACATATCTTCAAGTCATTCGTCATTCAGTGATCTTATCTCCAGCCAAGTACCAGGTTTCTTCATTTAGCCTAAAGGTTTCTTTATTTAGCTTATCATGTTAAACTTTGAAGATCCTCAAGATCACACTTAAAACAGAACTCTCAAACCAATCTGCATTGAACTGACACGTCCAACTCTTTAGGAACTAAATTAACTCTAACACACTTAATCAGCAAAAGAAGTTAACGATTTCTATGTTACTGTGTGCCATCGTGAGGTTATTGTCAGGCGCTATATAAATGTTCATATACATACATATACAATATTATTGCAGAGCTGGTCTTCTTAAACGTAACTCACGGTGACTGTGCAAAATCTGCAAGGCTTGCGTGATCTCACTACATCTTGCATAGTCAACAGTTCAAAATCTCGCTTGTAGGAATTATCAGTGGCGTAGGCAAGGGGGGGTTTCGGGGGTCAAAAACCCCCCATTGGCTCCGAAAAAAGGTTTTTTAAGGTTATTTTTCCGTTTAAGTAAGAAAAATAGCAAAAAACAGGGTTTCCGGCCATAAACCCCCCCATGAAAAATTCCTGGCTACGCCACTGGGAATTATGACAATTTATACGCTTGCCACTTCACAACACAAGTAACATATCGTGTTTTTGTAAAATGAAAAAAACTTACCATAAATGCTGCACAAATTTATGTGATGTTTTGTATATCTGAGGTCACCCAAACAATTACCGGTAAAGCAAACACAATACAAGTCGAGATGACATCTAGGCCTTCCGTAAAAATCTTTAAATCTGTGACAAGGAACGACCAATTAAAGCGCCTACCTCTTCCAGGATATAGTATCACGACCACACGGCGTAGGCCTAATTAATTAGACACAAATAAGCTTATGCAAACATAATGTAGGCTATACACTGAATATTCAAATGAAACGTGTGTATTTCCATTCATGCGAGACAGAGACAGTCACAATTCCATAGTCTGAGATGGTCCGGTGCTCACAAGAGTCATGACAACCAGAATATGGGTGTTTCAAATAATTTCGTGCCCACATTTTGCTCGCCGTAGTCGTCATCAGCTCAGCCCGATTCTAGCCTGACGCGAGTAGAAATTCTCCTCTTTGTGATTGGTGGTGTGTTGATGGTGGTGGTGTATTGCTTGGGCTAAAAAAGCTTATATGCAATAGATAGGCTAGGACTAAATATGCAGGCCTATAATCAGTGTGAGAATTGTGGAAAAATAACTGGGGGGGTTGGACCATTATCCACTTGGAATTGGGGTGTAAAAAACATACTTTAACATGGGGCTCTAAGAAAGACTGGGGGGTCGAAACCCCCCAACCCCCCCGGCAATTCTCACCCTGCCTATAATAATAGGCGGAGACCTGGGAAGACGCGAGATTTTCCGGAAAATTTCTGACGACCGGCGAAATCTGGAAAAAAAATTATTTTCGCCGCCAAAAAACGATGATGACTTTTTTTAGTCATCCCGGCCAAACCTCAACGAAATTTTCTATTTTCGCCGCGGAATTTCTATTTTCGCCGCCAAAAAGTTTATCTCGACGAAATAAGTCTTGACGCTCAACTATTGGGGGGGGACAAATGCATGGGCCGTCCCCCCCAACACTTTCATTGGGGGGGGGACAGCTCTGTCCCCCCTAGGTCTCCGCCCATGATAATAGGCCTATGCATCACATTAGGATCTTCGGAAGCGCCACATAATAACATAGTAGGCCTATAATTATTATTATGCGTGCAACACAATAGTCAAGGATGTTACATCTACGCAATAGTAGTCTAATGTTACTAATTATTTCATTATTACCTTAAGGTTTGTTTAAGAGTGAAAACAGATGACTTCTGTACTCTGGTACGAGCGCGTGATAGCTCGTTTGGCAGTGATCGCCTTAATTGTTATCGTGATGAGCACGTGAGGGTTCGATCCTCGTCCGCGTTGTTTACTGTGTAGGATGATGAGAAAGTAGGTTATAGCCTACATACTTATAGTCTTGACCTACTTCGCCCACAATTATTGCTCTGCAAAATGATTGCATTTGCGCCATCATCGAGTCGTGTGCATAAATTTCTGAACTTTGGAATACCAATATCAATTGCTGGATAGGCGTAATACGCCTACTCTTGTATCGTAGGCCTACAACATAAGGTGTAAGGTGTAATACCAATATTGTCACCTTGAGATTTCCACAGCCTCAAAATAGGCGAAGTGGGGGGGGAAACCACAGCTATAGTGTGTTATTTATATCACGAAGCTACGTATACAGTATAGTTGGGGCCGTTGGGCCTAGGCTATGTTATGGTGACCCTCGATCGAGCAAGACATTTTAATTCTCGATAGGCCTAGGCCTACCGGTATATGTTTAGGTCTGCCTGCACGCACTTGACTCGATTACCTACTTGATTGGTTGGTTTGGGTCTATTCTAACTTCAGGCAAAAGAATTCTAGCAATGCTATTCTAGGCCTATTATAAAATGGTAGGAGGGGTAATGTCCGGGGGGGGCAATGTCCTATACCCATTTCAAATAGGCCTACCGTCATGAATCCAAAGGTGCATAGGTGGCCCAGGTCTGTTTCACGGTACAATGGGCTTCCAATTTTGTAGCCATAAGAAGGTTTTTACTATTAATTTCAATCACATTGTTTTTGTTTGTTAAACTGATCCATGCCTTTTATCATTTTATTATTTTTCACAGTCTAAGGTAGTTAATAAAACAAAATCGATTTATTGGAAAAAATTGTGCAATATTCATTTTAATGTCGTGTTGGACAACTGCAATTAATTTTATAAAGTTATTAACATGAAACCGTGAATAACTTGAATGGAAATCATCAAATTATTATTTATTTAAACAGAGTTTAAAACCAAGATTAGTTTGCATCTCTTAAGGATGGAAACAAGATTTAGACCTATAATTTCTTGTCGTGCTATTTACGCACCAATAACCGTAACTACATGAACTTTGATATATACTGTAAAAAAAGTAAGCTGGTGTTAAAATGATACAGGCAGTGACATTATCATTACAGAGTCAAATGAAATAATTGAAGCTTTAATAATTATTTTGTGGGCTGGAAACATTAAACATGCAGATTCCGTCTATTGTTGACACTGGTTTCTCATGTGCTGGTTAAATCTGCAGAACTCCTAACAGAGCAATGACGTCCGAATTAAGCCACATAACAAAAAAGATTAACATATTGATATGCAACACTGTCCAAACGTTTATACTAGAAGTGTCACAACGGTGGCACCCTTTGCTTGCCCTGTTGAGAATAAGATATTGGCATAAGAATTGACAACGTAAATGCTCTTGAAAATAAAACAACCAAATGTCTAGAAGTTCACATTGACGAGTAATGAACATAGAATGAACACAGCTCAAATTTAATATACAGTCAGCCAAACCCATGAATTTCTTATGTTCTGCCAAAAACTATTATATGATGCACTAATATCTCTACTCATCCTGCCACAACATTGTATCGGCTAGTAATTCATGTATTCCTTACAAGTGAATAATGATTCATGGAATTTCATGCAATATGTAACGTCCTGGAGTGCTTCTGCCGGAGGACTTCATGATCTAGGCATGATGAAGTTGAAATAAGTATAAGTCTATTATGGAAGTTCTGTATCATTCTGAAGCACACCCATGAACGCAATTTAAGCCACTGTTACAACAATTTGTTACCAACAGTGTCTATTATTTTTGAACTGCCTCAGATATACAAGTCCATTTTAGCAGATCCCATCTCTCATCAAGAATTTGCTAATACATATGTAAGCACATTATGTATTGTTGTCATTGTGTCATCTATTATAGAACTTCATACCTTGTCTACTCACTCAAAACTAACTTAATGTTCACTTAGCACATTGTCGACCAGTGTTGACTATAAGAGAGGGGTAAACCAAACAACCTCATTGTTCAAGTGATAAGAAATATTATAGTTATTGATTAATCAGTAGAAATAGAAAATTTACTTTATTGTATGCCATATAATGTAAAAACATGTTTCAACATTTGATTAACAAATGATGTTAATAACTACGTAGAAAATGTAACTTTTTAAAGCATCACCAAACAGCAGGATTAAATTTTGATCCTTGAATTGGTGACCAGTGTGACTGTCCAAACTATAAATAGGAACAATGGAACATATCTTACAATTGTGTCAAAAGTTTAAAAAGCCTGAATCTAAAAAGTTAAAGCAATTTTTTCCAAGAGAATTCCCCTCATCGTTGGCGTTTCAAATCGACAGTACATCAAAGCTGCAACTTTGCTGGCAGCACATCCCATGAATTTATTAAATATTTGCTGCTTTTGTATCACATTGTCTTACCACAGTCCAGAAAACATAGCACTTGAAATCCAAGAGAAAATTGGTGGCACAACTTATCTAATTGCACGCATGTATTATAGAAATTCTGTATCATTCTGAAGCACGCCCATATCATTTGGGAAAAATAGCTTCCCAAACCAAGCAATAAAGTGTATATCGCGCATAAGCAACGCTGTGCATCTCATGCATAAAATAATGACAAAGGCTTCAACAAAAGATGATGTCCACCGTTATTTTGGTACTCTGCAATGCTCACCAAAATCACTCGCAGTGCACACAAATGTTCATCAAAGTTGAATCCTCTACAAATCATGTTAATCTAATCATCTACTCCCGATGCAAATAAAATCTTTATCTAAATGGTATCTTCTACTAGAGGCTTGGTTAATTCAGAGTTCCCAAATGCACGACAAACAAAGATACGAAGCCAAGTGTCCACAGGTTCTAGAAATGCGTGAAAGTTGACAGTTTTCTAATCCAGGCAGTGGCATCTTTTCTAAAACAGTCAAAAGGACATCAACAAAATTAATCAGTAAATCCAAAGATTGCAGTAAATTAAAATATCTGAGAAAAACTGAAGCAACATAACCAAAAAATAGAATGTTAAATAAAGTAAAGCACATATCTTTATCCTGAATTATTTGTCAGTTGTCTATTGTGAGACTTTCCAAGCTGCAGTTTTTTTTACAACTGTAGGTCTCTATATGCAAGGATGTATGCATTGACTTTAAGATCTTAATGTTCATGAATAATTGCGTCGCAGGCTACGTTTTATCTTGTATTGAGAGACTTGTTTTCATTCATTTGTTGCAGTAGATTTTTCCTTTGCTGCACAAGGAGGCTTGTGCCCTCCCAACCTCAACACCAACAGTGCAGCAGCACAGCAACTTTGCTGTGCACTGTGCAGCTCAACTTCCTGGAATAGGTCCCCAGCGTTTTACAACGTGAGATTCCTTTCTCAAACGGTTCTAAAAGCGCCTTAAAACCATTTTATTCGATCCTGATTCTCTGTCATTAGTTTTGGATAGAATATGACGAGTGTCTCTGACGCCACATAAATTTATAATTGCAAATTTTGTTAAACATCTCGTACATGAGGCTGACGTGTATTGGCAGCAGCAATAAATTATACATCTAAATCAGTGGTGGCCAACCTTTTGTACACAGTGTGCCACAAAAAATCACGCGTACACTCCGCGTGCCACCACATGATATACCAAAGAGTCATTGTGACCTGTTCCAATATGAAATATGCACTTACATAAAGTAACTATGCAGATTCGGTGTAAGCACAGTATTAGTTCATGGCTAGCTACCAAAAAAATCATGATTCTTTCTTATTCCAAGTACCCTATATACTGAGCCTCATGGTCATGTTGCATTCAAGGGCAATGTTACTCAGTATTATTGCTTCGATTTTGGGCACATCTGAACTTTCAAAAAACTTGACAAGACCTTCATTCGCCATTAGAATAAGTTTTTATTTTATGCTGATATCAGACTTAACTCGTATAAATTTTGACCACCAACATCAATAAATTGATCCTTTTTTCTGACAAAAAATTACTGTCTTGCCTAAAAGATGCTTTCTCTGCTGGTAAAATTAGTGCTGAGAGCTGACCCAGGTCGGTATTTTTCATTAGAGCCCCCATGTAACTTGCTGATTATGCTGAAGCGACGTTCAGCACTAATTATTTACATACCACAACTGCTAAGGTACACAGCAGACAAACATAATTTGAATGACTTTCCCAGAGTAAAAAAGTAATCTTACTTTTCTTCTAAAAATGCTGTTCTTCCAAATTTACACCAAGCTCCTGCAAGGCAGTGCTATATTCATACTTTCTTGCTAAAGACATACCGGTACCGGTAGCTAATAACAGACACCTATTTGGGAAGATCAGGCAGTCTCTTCCTTTGTCTGATCCTGCAACCCTACAGTGGGGTAGGGGGAATCCAAATTCTTATCTCCGAATGGCAGAAATATGCTGTGGAGAAAGTGGACTTTGACCGTCAGCCTGAGTCCGCTTGGGTCTCCTGTGCTGCGTCCGTCTGCAGCTGTCAGGCTAATTGACCTACATGTAACCTCTGGTCACTGCAGGTACGGAGATGCAGAGGCACCTAAGATTCGCCTAAGAGATAACATTTAAACGAGCTAGCATAAATATTTTTCGAAAATTCCATGGTCCTCCGTGCCACTCATCATAGGCCGGCGTGCCACAAGTGGCACGCGTGCCGCAGGTTGGCCACCACTGATCTAAATCATCAGCGCACAGGTTCAACATTTCAGAATGCAAAATTGCACTCACAGCAAACACTCGGTGAAGGCCAGGTGAGATTACATACCTCGAGTTCCTCCACGAAAGCCAGTGCAAAGGGCAGATGAAAAGGGGCAGGAAAAGGGGGGGACTCCAGCCATGGCTCTACTCGAAAGCTCATAGGAAGGACCAGACCAGCCACCAAAACTCGTAGGAAGGACCATGTCATGTATATATTCCTTCTGGAAAGAGGAAGTTAATTTGCTGCAGAGGTTGATCTCACAAATAAAAGAAGCTTAGTAGTTTAAGAAAAAGTGTCTCACTTGATCTCATCCTTTGTCAGTGTTTGCCCTGTGAGAAAGTAGTCAGCTGCCTGTGAAGCGATGGGGTCAGAGTTCAACGCTGCCACAGCAACCACACGATCACCTCTACAACATCAACAGAATATGGTAATTAGACACAACAGAACAGATTACATGGTAACATAGGCAGTAAAACAGATGCACACAAACCAAAAAAATAAACTCGGATTCTGCCCGGTGATCGTTTATTTCCCGGAATTTCATTTCCTCTAAATTTATTTCGCCGAAATCATCTGACCGAAAATCAATTCACCGAATCTCACCTCGCCTAATGTTCAATTCACCGAATGTTAATTCAATGGAAATTCATTTAACCGAAAATATAAAGGGATCGACTATGCTAAAATGCTTGGCACGTGCGAACGTGTGTTGTGCAGTACACCTTTAGGCCGTCCTATCGACTGTACATGATACTGTACATCACACACACAAGCCTGTCTTTTCGATTTCGTTTCGTTCTTATGGCAGTATAGCCGTCCTATCGAGTGTACATGATACAGTACATCACACACACACACACACAAGATCGACAGAACTCATTGTAGTTGACCTATCTTGTTTTTAGCTTAATGATAATGAACTAAGTCCTTTTTAGCACCATCGACTTGTCTACTTTTTCTGTGAAATGACAATTCGGTCACATGAACTTCTATGAAATGAACATCGCGTAGATGATTGTCGGCGAATTGATTTTCGGTTAGATGAATTCGGCTAAAAGACCTTCGGTGAAATGAACTTCGGTGTAATGATAGGGAACCTTCTGCCCAACTGTCACTTTATTTACCGGTATGTTACTAGAAAACAATGCAAGCAAACCCAGCTAGACAGGACAACAAGCCACAATCAACGGAGTAAATGAATAAAACCTACTTTGTGTAGTAGGCCACAAATTTCAACTCGTCAAGATTCCCGGTGATAATAATGTCGTCATAACCAAAACCATAACCTGAAAAACAACAGAATTATTAGCAGACTACAGGGATAATGTGATGCAATTGCCATTAACAGATTTAAAAATTGTGCATGGACGAAGTAAAAGTGCAAAGAATAAATATGAGAACTGCCATTCAAGCAATCAGAGACAGAACGAAATGGAGACATCTTGTTCAAACATCTTAATTGGGGCACATCTGAATGAACAGAAAAGATGTTTAAAAAGTGACCAGGTTTAGCTACCAATTATTAAATCTCAGCTGACTAAACAATGCTCACCTCTAAATGCTCAAAGACTTGCTTGTAAACCATAAATAAATTACTGTCACTAACCGGGGTCACTCCACTCTGTTCCATAAGAACCCCAAAACTGTCTTATTTACCTGTGGTTTGGTCGGGACTGCTTCTGAGTAGCCTACCTTGAAGAAGCGCTATAAAAATTTCTGAAATAAATAAATTAACCAAATTGCTGACAGCAAGTTTAACTCCAACCTAGAAACCTCAACTGAGAGACATCCGTCCATTAATACATGTTTTGGAGCATTTGCACACAGCTTTTAAATAAATAAATAAAATAAATGACTGTGTCATTAACTGAATTGCCAAAAGCGGATCACAGGCATCTGAAATTCTACAAATGAAGCTTGCACACATTTGTGGAGCTGCAAATGGGCAAACCTAAAGGTATATCAGATTCACTCCAGCGTAATCTCCGCAATAAAGGTGCATACAACTGAAGTTAAAACCTCCAGAAATCAATCACCATGCTGCAATACCTAACTCACCTGCACAGAGGATTTAAGATAACTGATTAATGAAATCACCTGTGTATCGCAGACTTTTACCACAAACGACAGTCCAGAAGAAAGGTACGCTGTGGATGTCTGTGACTTTTCCAGCGATGTTCAGTCCAGCAATTCGACCTAAATACATCACATCAGACCCAGCTAACCAGAAAGGATTGCAAACAAAAAGTAATAGAACAAAAATGCAATATTCCTGGGATTAACAATCTCAGAATTTGGAAAACAGTTAATATTTACACATTAACTTACACATCAACAAATACTTGGGGAACACTGGAATTAACTATAGCAGTTAATAGATCAGATTAAATTGAAGATGATGAGGGGTGGATACCTTGTTGATGGGCCATCTGCCAGTGCTGAATATTGACAGACTCATCATTCACCATAAACAACGGAAACTGTGTGATGTCACCAACTGCGTAGACGTTCGGCTTATTTGTCTGCATTTTCTGCCAAACAGAACAAACTTCACCATAATTAAAATTGATGTTTACCTTGAAGTTTTGCAATAAACATAGGCAAGGTAAATGGTCATCTACTAACTGCATTTGGGGGACCCAGTAGAGCAGTGATTTTCAACTGGGGTTCCACACGGGCGTCGGCCAGGGGTTCCGTGGCAGTTTGATAAAAAATTTATGGCACCAACTAAAATCACAAAAGTATTAACAATTAATGGATTGTTTCACAGCCTTTAATCATGTTGCTTAAAAAAACATTTAAGCGTGAATGTTTTGTTGTTTCCTATAATTATGTCGTTCGAATACTTGTTATTCGGAAGGCATATAGGAATCTATTATATAGATTGTCTACGTTTCAAACTCTTCAGTCAGACAAACAAAACATTTGAGAAATTATTGATTTTAAACCATTTGGACGCTCGAGATCTGTTGGGTATAAAAAGCCGGCTGACTGCACCAGAATTGCAAATAACGTACATTTAATTATTGCATAATTTTACAAGTTACAATTGCAGACTATGCATATCTTTAACTACTGGTCGGGTGAAACACGCAGGGTTCCGCGAACAACTCACGCACTTTGAGAAAGGTTCCGCCATTAGAAAAAGGTTCAAAACCACTGCAGTAGAGTAATAGATAAACGCTGGCATAGAGAGCGAGAGATAGCGAGTTCGAGCTGTAGGCTGCTCTTAGCGTCGTGTATTGCAGGCTGTCCAGTTAGCAGTTAAGTTTGATGCTAATTAAGATTACTGCATAACTTGTACGCTTGCAGGCATTGAATTAGATAAAAATTATTATTATTATTATAATTCATAAACAACTGTGCTTGGAATATATTTTCTTATGCTAAGCCTTTTTGTCTGGTTCTAACTGGAACCATAAAACACCCAAATGTGCGTGTGTGTGCGTGCATGCATGCACATGTCCATTCACAGAGATTCAACAGTAGGTAACAAGTGGAAATGTGAAGTTACAGCTGATCCACCGTCTGCACTATACAGCCATGTTTAATATGCATGCATCATAAAGTGCTAACTGTCCCAAATCAAATATGCACGGCTAACCTTGTTGACAGTCACAAAGCCTCTGTCAGAAATGTTGATTAAAGATCCCTTCAGGAAATCCGTCACTGGTACAACACCTTCAGAAACAAACATAAACTGTAAAGCATGAAATAAGAGTACACACCCAAATAGTAAAACAGCAAACCCAACAATATCACTAAAAGTATTGCTATCCTATACTCCAACAGCCTTGGGATGTTTATCACAAACCATAATTTACCACCACATTTCACTAGTGATAGCGGCATGACCAGAACTTCTATCAAGCAATCAAACAATAAAGCAGTCAATCAAGACAATGAAGCAGGCAGCATACACACCTACTCCAATGACACAGAGGTCGGCTGGGAGCTTGGCACCATTCTGGAGCACAACTTCTTTGATCTTTCCACCGGATCCTACAAACTCACTCGCCGAAGTCTTGAAGTGAAACTGAACGCCCTTCTCGGCCAACAACTGGAATAAAATGAGACGATTTCCAACATTCAGGGAAGAAATTTAATTCCATTCTACAACATTCTAAAGTATTATTAGCACAAAGTACAAGACACTAATTAATCGCTTCAAAAAACGCTGAGTTAAAAATTTATAATCCACTAATGAAGATGTACGAAGGTTTAGGTAATGAGAGGTTTGGCAGCATTAAAATATAATGCAACTTGAAGCATATAAATTGATTTAACAAATTAATTAAATAGATAATACGTGTTTGCCTGATCACATCAAATTCTTTATATTATTTTTCTACAGCCACCATCCAACCAAACATAGCAATCATTACCATAATTTATCTGCAATTGGCATAACTCTCTCTCTTGTCATCTACTGTGAAATTCTGTCACCACCAACCTTCTTAACTGCATTTCCAACATCCTTCCCCAGCGCAAGCTGGAATGGTGCCTCAACTAGGTCGACTACTGACACAGACTTTGCCTTCTCAGCCAATGCAGCAGCCAACTCCACCCCTAAATCCACAAAAGCCACACATGAAATCCGAACATTCATCTCAGCGAATAAGCAGACAGGAAACTATTTCCATGACAAAGAAGTGCCCACAATCTTAATGACTTCCAAGAAGATACTCTGGTGCATTGACTGACGTAACACGAGCAAGGGGTAATGAATGCCATATATGTGGCAGCTGATCACAACTGATTTCAACCTTACCTGGAGTACGAAAACAGCCTGGCCCGTGCAGCATTATTTGATATAGTACCATTGTGGGACACGGTGGGGCATTGGATATGTTCGCTGCCTTGCAGCCGGAGGGTTGCAGGTTCGAATCCACCCCAAGCCGCCGTGTAGGGACCTTGGGCAAGTCCTCCACTTGCAATTGCCCAGCTCGGCGTGAAACTTCGATTCAGTGTCCGCATTGTAGTCGGGAGCGCTTCTGAGTAGAATCTTATAGGGGCGCTATAACAAGTGCACAATGCACATACAAACATTCAAACTGCTGATCTCCTGACGCTGTCTTTGTGTACATAGCGAAAGGAACCTTAGGAGAGTTACAGAACACCTCAAGTTAGAAGACTGAATTCAGTTGAATAAAAAAAACCCATTCAACATCTCTTTCTCCAAATCAATAAACCATCTTATAATGTCAGCTAACACACAAAGTATTTCAAACCGATAAATGAGGTTCCGAGGATGACAACATCTTTTCCTTCAGCTTCTTTTGCAATAAAATGCGCATCATCGTATGTCCTCAAGGTCGTGATATTCTTAAGGTCATGCCCTTTGATCATCGTCAGCACTCTTGGTCTGCAGCAGAAAGAATACAAGAATATTGCCCATGGATCATTTGAGTGTAAGCCAAAAACATTGAAGGACCTTATGGTTAGGAATAACATAAACATAAGTAAGGAGGAAAAGTGCTTACCTGGTATGTAATACACCTTTAAAATGAGTAAAAAATAACCAAATGTACAATTGTTTAACCCCCTCCTCTTGGAGGGGAATCAAATTTGGGGAGGAAACAAACGAGCATCTGGTGGAAGATCGCCGAAGCACGCAGCGCCATTAGGGGAAGGGTTTTTGGGAGGGAACGCGCCACTCCTCATCAGAAATTTCTTAATTTTCACTTTGCAATGGTAGTATCTGAAGCTGTCATTTGAACAAAATTCCTGCACTTTTTAGTGCTGATAAGAGTGGTCAGGACTTCAACAAATATAATTTACAAAAATAAAAAAAATTGAGTTTCCACATTGCCTTTCAGCTGCACTTTGGGGACAAGAAAGATGATCTTGCAGTGGTTGTGTGCATTGATAGGATGCCAGTGCAATACGTTTAGCATATTTGTAGAGATATGCAAGGCAATGAGCCTAGCTGAAGAATATTTTTAAAAGACTGAATGAAGCGAGGAAAGACTGTTTTGGAAGGTTCGTAAAAGTGAGTTGCAGTAGTCCAGGAGTGAACAAACAAATGCATGAGCAATAGTGGTAGAGACAGCAGGAGATCGTTCTACTTGACGAGAGGAAAAACTGTATAAAACAGTATCAAGTCGATGGTTCAGAGGCACTTACGTCGTTCCAGTGGCAAGGACCAATTTGTTAAAAGAAATTTGCTGTCCATTCTTGAACGTCACATTCATGCAATCAACATCAACTGTCTCCACCTAAAAATTAAATAACTTCAAAAGTTGATGAGGAAATTCACAATATCAAGAATATTGACAACACCTGATAAGAAAAGTGTATATTTCTGGACAGAAGAAGCAACCCAGGCTGTAAGCTCAGTCAGTCATAAGAAAAGTGTATATTTCTGAACAGAAGAAAATCATCCCCTGTAAGCTCAGTCCCTCATGAGAAAGTGTATAGTTATGGACAGAAGAAAGCAGTCCCTGTAAGTTCAGCCCCTAAAGACAGCAAGAATGGATACAGTTTACGACTTAATTGCAGTCAGTGCACTCATTATAAATTGCTAGAGGGCGCCAGTGAAACATACATATTGAAAAGCATTTCTGCTATGGCTGAGAGTTCAATCTGGTCATCTGACTGTCCTGTAGTGCTAACCACTAGACTATAGTAAACCTCTTCTGGACAAACATTAGGCTTAAAATTTTATTGCTCTGATGTTATAATTGACTTATTCCTTCAGTGACTTAAAAAATTATTTCATGGATTTTCTTAACTCTATTTAGATATGGTTTCACAAGGTAAATGCTTCAGTCTGGCAAAAATAAAGTCAGAAAATGTCCGATAGTACAGTATACCTCATGTTCGAATTTAAACTCAATCTGGTGGTCCTCACAGAATTTCTTGTCACGCAGGGTAATCTGGTCGACTGTTACACCCAAAGCCTGAAATGCAGACATTTCCAGAATCGATAAAATGTCAATTTTCATCATTACAGTGCAACATAAGAGCCAGTGAAATATGAATCTCCATTCAAATTTAAGCTTCAACTCTGTAGTCCTTGCATTTGGTTTATCAGTAGCATGCCTGGTCCATTGATCGGACATTTCAGGTTTGACAAGTCGTATGCAACGTGCACATTCAACACCAGACAGAACTTGGTAAACCAATCAATCAATAAATTTGTTTATTTCAAGTGAGCAAGCTGACACAGACGCAACTTAAACAGACGATACTGCTCAGGACATATGCGGAGACAACGAAAAGATAAAACATAGAATATGTTAGCAGATGTGCATATAGGGAATAATCAAAATTATAATGAACTTTAATACCTAATGAGATAAACTGGTCAGTAAACAGCTAGATCCATGACGTACTGCCACTTTCAAGGACCTTGAGACTCACCCATTATGTAATAAGTGAAATGAGCATCTCTAAAAGTCATCTTTTGGACAAGGCACAGTTTTTACTTTGGCTTATCTATACCTTACTTTAGAAATTTGCAAATCAGGTTACAGGATCGTGAAAGAAAGTGAACTACGGAAACAATTCACAGATGCCTAACATTTTTGTCTAAAGCAATAATAACAAGACATTGGTGTAAAATAGTAAGAGATGAAGGACACAAGTTCTGTATTTAAACATTTGCATCAACTCTTAACAAGATGTTATTTGATACAGCACTCCAATCCAATAGATCAAGGAAATGGAAGCCATCACGTAAAAGTGTCATAATAAGCGTTTTGCCACATACACATATACAATCAGAACTGGTAACATTTCCAGTCAAGAATGAATGTTTAATTCTGCACGATTATAGAAAACAATTTACACATTTACTTTGCTGAGCTTAGGACGATCATAAGGAAGATGCTTCTCCTTTGTTGCAATGATGATCTGTCCTTTAAAACCTTCCTGTCTTAGAGTTTCTGCACAGACCAATGCTGCCGGACCTAAAAGTATATAGAATTATAGATGCAGAGAGTCGGTCAGAGACTGCATTGTTAGGCCATATTTATTCTTTGGATTTCATCAATATAAGAAGCAGCTTAAAGAATAACATAAACATAAAATACGAACCTCTAATGATAGCACATATAGCTGAGGAGGACACACAAAAAAACAACTGCCAGTTGTGCCTACCTTACCTTACTTTAATCAGTTTAATGCAATGCAACTCATCATTCAAGTAGATCTTCACTGTGCTTACCTCCTCCGATAATTAAGACTGTCTGCTTCACCGATCCATCAGCTTTAACCATCGTCTTGGTCCTCTTTGCCTTTTCCAAAGCGCTCTTGTCAGCTTTTATAATTACTTTGCCATCCTTCACAGTGACCTAAACAGTTTGTATTATACCCAGCCGTTAAAAGAAAACCTTATTACAATTTGGTAAAACATGCATTAAAGAAACTAGATGAAGAAAAACTTGCACATAAATCTGGTAAATTTTAAAAGCTACAAAATTAAATACAATCACTATTAAAGAACAGTCCTACTACAGCTGAATTTAAGATCTGTTTAAATCTAAAAGAATCCTTAAATTAGTAGTGTCTTAAGTTTCCAATTTGCTTGGTCCTGTCAGCATGAAGTTGATAATTATACTTATTTTCTCATCAAGGTCATTAACCATAACCATAGATTTTATTGAAACTCAAGTAACAGTACTGACATCGAAAAAGCACAAGTACAGTAGAACACAAACTATCTACAAGGAATCAAAAGGACATGACCCATTAGATTGGGATAGAGGATATGATAATAATAAATTTTCATAAACGGTACTTAGATTAAATTTAATTTTGAAACAATATTTGATTTCTGATTCCTATTTTAAGACAAATATCAGCTAAAAATATAACATAAAAGTAATAAACACTGGGCAGTCTTACAATAGTCTCTCACATTTGTATGTGCAAACATTTCAACATTTATTCTTACTTCAAAAACTGGAAGGCTTTCCAGTCCGGGAAAGTCTTCAATATCACCCGTCGTGACATTGAAACTGGCTCCATGCCACGGACATCGTACACGACCATTGCATAATGAACCTAGACACATGAAAATTGATTACAGATCAGTCTCTACACTCATCAATTAGTTACATTTTTTAAACGGCCAGTGATCATCGTCAAGGGATTTGTGTGGCGTGATGGTGCGCCGCGTTCTGTTGAACACGAAACAATTAGGCAATTAGTCACCAATGCATGTTTTATTACACATTTCCACTATTCCATGCACCTGATCTAGGGCGCAGTGTGTAGTGGGTATGTTCGTTGCCTTAAAGCCGGAGGGTTGCAGGTTCAAATCCGCCTCAAGCCTTCGTGTAGGGACCTTGAGCAAGTCCTTAACAAGCAATTGCTTGGGAGCTTCAGCGTGAAACTCCGATGCAGTGTCCGCGCTGTAGTCGGGAGCGCCTCTCAGTAGAGAGAGCTTGAAGAGGCGCCATAGAAATGAAGAAATAAATAAATAAATAATACTTTTAATGTAGGTTAGAGTAATTGAAGACAAACCCTTTTTTAAAATATGGTTTCTTTAACATACCTGATGCAAGCGGTGCCCCGTAGTGCGTGCACTTGTTACCAATGGCATGAAAAGTGCCATTCTCTTTGACAAGCAACACTTTTGTGCCATCTACTTCAACGGCTTTCATCCTAACAACAGAATGTAACATAAACAGTTCAATTTCTACAACACAATTTAGTTCAATTTCCCATAATACAAAATTAAATTATCTTCAGTTACTCAAAGGATATACATTTTTCAAAGGCACTATGATCCCTCTGGATTTTCGTATCATCACTATTTTGTTACAACTACTAATTATTAATTATTATTATTAGTAGTAGTATTACTATTATTATTATTCTCTTACTATTCTCTATCATCAGCAAAATAGCATATATTATAAGCAAAAATTTTAATGCAAAAAAAGGTATGAATCAATGCAAATTTTTAGATTGAATGTATTAGAAAGTTTATGACAACTATAACAAGTAGTAATTGCAACAGTTAAAAACCCAGCATACCAGGACAACAGATAATATCAATTATGAACATAAATGTCAACCTAAAACCCAAAAAATTCAAATATTTTCTACTGACTGGCCATCTTCAAGATCAGCAGCATCACAAACTGTCACCTCAGCAGACATTTCACCTGCAGAATATTAAAGAAGTCAAATAAGATAAAACAAATCAAACCACAATACAAAACTTGCAAGAATGACAATACAAACGCAACACATAAAACGACATTAAAATAAGATACTGGATAAATCAAAATGTAGCAACAATAATACAGATGATACAGTTGATGGAGTTCAACACCTGGGAGAGTTGGCATATTTTGACTTCATGATACGCTAGGAGAGCCCTTCCACAGGTGTATTTAGTGGGCACTTACGGGTTTGAACCACAGAAATGTATAATTTCTTGTAAACATTTTTCACTAATTCTGTGTATTTTGCAACCATGTACTTTGAAAAACACCCCAAAATATTTTCCTAGCAACACTCATGCCCACATTCATCCATCTGACTTCTTTATAAACCAAAATGTTGCAAGCAACTGGTATAATAAAGGATACACTTACTTACTTAACATGAGACCCTGTAATGTAAGAAGGTAAAAATTCTTTAAACCACACCAGAGAAATTCTGGGCCATAGGCAGAGCAGTCACAGTCCCCTAAACTATCTCAAGGCTTCATAAAAAAATTGTTTTAGAAACAAACTGAAATAATAAAAATGTGGGTACGGCCCATGATATAATATTTAAACATAAACTCATGACTTTATTCAGTTGCTAATTTGAAGTTTAAACTGACCGTAGCTAAGTATCAGTAACACTATATTTTAAGAAGGCATAAATCATATACTTTGTATATACAACAACTCAGCCCAAGCCCCTAAAAGCCATCATGCCCCAAGGCATTTGCCTCACTCCTCTTGGCAAGTCTGAACCAAACCATAATAAACATAATAATTGCCTGCATTAAAAACAAGCAAGCAGTGTAAAACATATTTGTTTTCTTCTCAAATCCAAGAGCCAACAGCATGTTTTGTTTCCCTTATTATTCATGCATTATCCATCACACACATGTATTCCATACTCATACATGTATGCCATACTCAAATTTGTCATCTACTCACTTCACCACCATGTAGTACACCACCACAAAATCGCAATAAAATTTAAGGCACAATTCAAAGGTCGCACTCCTTGACAAGTAGTGCATCCTATAACCAGTCAATCAATCAATCTCAGTCAATTAATTAAGAAAGATCACACCAGCTTGCCTTTAACGTTTTTCGCATGAGGTGCACAATTTCTGCCCTACAGTTGACAACTCTGGTCAATATTTCAAACTGCAGATACACTGCACTGCTTTGTACCCAACATCAATGGCGGACCACTATGTATTATCATCTGATGACTGATTGCATTTGCAAGTACTGTGACCTCATTGAACAAACTGGAAATATTTAGTGTTGAGCGCATAATGGCCAAGAGGAACTAAAGTCAAGGAGTCAATTGCTGTTGTTTTCTCCACGTTCCTTGATGGGATCAAAAGTCATGATATAGTCACTGAGTTTTCGATACACAGAAACACATTAAAATAAAACATCCATAAACAAATAATCCTTAAAGTTTTATTACCTCTAATCCTGGCAGGCTCACTCAGATAATGTTCAGTCCATGACTATTTTTATTTATTTTTATTTGCCAAACAGATGAACTTTCTAAATCTTCAATTATACTTGACAGTTGGCAGATCTTCAAGTTAGTAATTATTCAGCGACCATCATCTTCAGCCAAGTGCCAGGATTCTTTAACTACGTCATCAAGTTGAACTTCAATATCCCACTTAAAACAAAACACTCGACCCAATCAGCACTGATACATTCATCATTTTAGAATTTGGGGATTAGTGGATCTTTGACCTGATTAAATACAAAGAACTAAACAAAGAAACTATTATATTACAATTCCATCTAAGCACTCTCCAAAACGTTCTTCAATAGCAAGGTTTGTTCATGCTTATCACGAATCAGAATGCAGTGAGGCAAATAAATTAGCTTTAACGCACTTAATTATCAACGAAGTTAACGATTACGATGTCATAGTGCAAACTGAATGGCTGGTTTTCTTAAATGGGGCTGGGTAAAATTAGGGAAATATACCTTGCATTATTATTCCTAATTTATATGCCTTGACTCAGCTCTATGCTGATGATGTACCCACAAGCATTGCCCATCATCTAGCACCATCTCAATGGTCCAGGACATGAGTGGGACTTTACCTGCCCTAGTAGCATGGATGTCGTCTAACCAACTGTGCCAAAATCCAGCTAAGACTAAATTTATCTGGTTAGGCAATCGTAAGCAACCTGCTAAACTTGGTAACGGCCCGCTATTCCGAGGGTCCACTATTCCGAAGGTCCACTATTCCGAATATCCGCTATATTTTGTTCGTTATCCGTGGTGGTTAGGGTTACAGTGGGTTAGGGTTAGGGTTGGCGTAGGGTGGGTTAGGGTTGGGTGGGTTAGGATTAAGTTTAGGGTTATGGTTAGGGTTATGGTTGGGGAGGGTTAAGGTTAGGGTTATGGTTATGGTTGGGGTGGGTTAGGGTTAGGTTTGGGGTTTTGGTTAGGGTTGGGATGGGTTAGGGTTAACTTTGGGGTTACGGTTAGGGCTGGGGTGAGTTAGGGTTAGGGTTATAGTCAGATTTAGGGTTAGGTTTAGGGTTAGGGTTCGGAATAGTGGACCCTCGGAATAGTGGACCCAAACCGCTAAACTTTACTTCGCTGCACTTGAAACTGAATTCCCGAGTCATACTTTCTCAAATACGGTCCAAGATAAGGAGCTCACTTTTGCTTGTCACAGTCTTGCCCGAGACTAATGTTGTGCCTGCTTCGCACAATTTCTCATTCACTAACATCTAGTGCCGTCACCACTCCAGTGCATTGTTTCATTACAGCCCACCTCAGCTAAATTGCTCGTCCCTCTACTCTGGCCTCCTATCCAAAGCAATAGTGTGCCTGTACCAAATCTTATGCTCTGCAGCATATTTAATTGGACATTTAATAAATTTGGTCATCAGACTGGGAGTGTACCTGGCAGTGCAATAAGTATATGATCACTGCTCTGATTGGCAATGTCAGCTTGGTGATGCCACAGACTACCTGTGAGAGCTCTGTTGCTTCAAGGGTATCCAAGGCCACGACCTCTTCCATTTTTTTACAGAAAGGGTGCTCCTGATTCCATTTGCACAAGCTGCAATTATGCGGTCTAATCAAGTCTTTGCCGTGGTGGACCCAGTATATGTATGCACACCTGATATAGCGCCCCTTCAAGATTTCTACTCATAAGCGCTCCCGACTACAGTGCGGACACTGAATTGGAGTTTCACGCCGTATGGCTGAGCAGTTGCAAGTGAAGGACTTGCCAAAGGTGCCTACGTGGCGGCTTGAGGTGGATTTGAACCCGCAACCCTCCGGCTGCAAGGTAACGAACATACCCACTATACCAGTACCGTGCCCCACAATCAGACCACAGTGGTCTGCAATGCGCTCCCACTGCGTGTCTTACTGAAGCATCTTTTATTCAATTGAAAACTATGCTCTTAAACGTGCTACAGTCGGGAGCGCTTCTGAGTAGCTTCCTTGAAGAGATTGCACAGAAATTCTTGAATGAATGAATTTCTGAGTAGCCAACAGTTTAAATTTGCAATAAGCACCTTAGATCTCAAAATCCAATCAAAGAAACGAATGTGATTGAATCGTTAAATGCACAAATGTTGTAGTTACCGGCAATGCTGCGCAAAAATATAGAATGTTTTCGAGATGTCTAACGCTATGCAAACACAAACACAAACACACACTCAAAACCCACCCATTCTATGCAAATATTAGAATTATATCAACAGAAGTGGCAAAAGGTCATCGCCAGGTCGCTGGGCATTGCCGCAAACCAAAGAGTTGTATTTGATTCAACAATAATATTTCATTGCTGTAGTGCCACCTATGAACAGCTAGTTGCCTGACAATATTGTATTCACGACGCATTCGATAGCATGCAATAATAATAATAATAATAATAATATTTTTTCTTTAATTAAACGCCTGCAAGACGCACTGCGCTTTACATTTACAAGTTATGCAGTAATCTTAATTAAACTTAACTACCAACTGAACAGACAGCTTTGTAATTACACGGCGCCAAAGGCAGCCTACAAAGCAAATCCGCCCAACGGGGGCTCGAACTCACTACCTCTCGCTCTCTTGGCCAGCGTGTTAACCATTACTCTACCGGGCCCCCCCAATATCGTAATCGTAATCGTAATCTCGAAACTTCTACAGCGCCCACAAAAGCCAAGTCGCGGGAACCAGCTTATTCACAGGCGCTCAATCAAAACAAAATCGATAGGCAGCGGGTCATGATCAAGTCCGGAGAGTCAGGCAGGCAGATAGATGGACGGCTAAGGTGGGTGATGTTTAGAGTTGAAGTGGCGGGGGATGTAAGGAGAAGAAGAATCAGGATAGGATTTTTGAAAGGGACTATAGACTATAGAGACAATAGACTATTTGTCTAATTATATCGTGTGAAGTTGTCGATTACACTTAACTGTACAATTACCGGTACTTATATCATGGTCAAAGCAATGGAGAAAAATCGGCTAAAATTCAATATAATTGTGACCTGGACTTCTTTGATGCAGTCACTTACAATGGGTTCTCATAATCCATGGTCTTGAAATCTGCTGCTATCTGGACCTGGTTGTTGCCAAGTTGACCTGCCAGTGCCAACTCCAAAATTAACTTTTGTTTATCCCTCAGTCTCACAAATACCACAACAATATTAATCTTTCAATTGATGCTTTGACCTGAGATCTAATAATTGTTCTCTGAAATAAAGTATAGCCAACTGAATGGGCTGCCGTTCTTTCTCCGTTGTCAAAGTGTATACAATTGTTTGGATTCATTAAACAGCTGCCAAGATATAATACATATTCCAGCGATATTTCGTGTTGTAAGCTGGTTCTAAGGACAAGTTGACCCAGTTAACGAGAACTACATGACTGTATGCATTTATATTCGTCTCTGAAGTTTCTCTTGGACTTGTTACCTTTGAATCAATTACAGCCTGAACTTTGAACCTCAATCCAGCACACTTTTTGACACGACTACTAGAGAGAATTTTGCAAATAAATCAACGTTTGCTTATTTTCTTCGACGTTTGGCGTAATACCGACAGACAGAAAATGGCAGGGCTTAAAGTATACTACGATTTGATGTCGCAACCATCGAGGGCCGTCATATTGTTCCTGAAGGCCAACAGCATTCCGTATACTCCAAAACCCGTTGCTTTAAGAAAAGGTTTCTAATTTGCCTATGCACTCTAGTCACTGGACAAATACTTTGCATTGCATAATTTCTGTAGAGATGTGTAGCAACGTAATAAGTAAAATGTTATGAATTTTGGGACACAGTAACTTAGTTTACTTTTGTTAAGTGCAATGATTTCGTAGGGCCTTTACATGCACCTTTCTTTTATCATCTAATGATTTGTATAGCGTCGTTGAGGCATCATCTGACGAGTGCTTACATAGCATAAAACCATAGTCAATTTTCATCATAAGATGTTGGAGGCCAAATCCACACGTGAAGAGTATAAAATAACTGTACATGGTATTTGTGTTCCAGGAGAGCACTTTGGAGACGATTACGGCAAAATAAATCCATTTCATCTTGTTCCTGTAATCGACGATAATGGCTTCAAAATTACAGAGAGGTATGTGAAGTCGTTTTTGCATTTAATGTATATTTAAAATTGACTATTTTACCTATGACTGTGATTCACCACCTTCAGTATTGTTGCAAGCACCAGTGCCACCAACTAAAGTGCACACAGTCGTCACCAACAGCTCTTTAGACAGATAAGTCCTGGTAATTAAAATGCAGCCTATGTATTTCTAATTGCTTTTACAAGTTTTAATAGAATTTGTAAAGATTTTTAAACTTGACCAAAACATCTTAATCCTGGAATTACCATAACAATTTGTCAATGGTCCACAATGAACTATGCATTGACTTCAATCACATCTTCAGAATTGATTCAGAATTGCAAGTTCAAGTTAAATGCAAGGAAATGACAGCCTTCGCATTAGGCTGCTGAATGCAATTTGTTATAAAGTGTCCCCAAATCTACCTTTGCTTCCTTAAACCCATAGTTGTTTTGAAGTTGATTGACATGTCCCGAGTTACTTTAATGCTATTTCTGACAATTTCTTCAAGTGTGGCAATCCTCAAGTATCTTTCGGACAAACACAAGGTGGCCAATCATTGGTATCCAAAAGATCTTCAGCAACGAGCCAAGGTAGACAGCTACATGGCATGGCAGCACCTCAACCTACGACTCTTTGGATCCATGGTCTTTCGGATACAGGTATGCAACACATTTAATTAGGTGAGTAAAGGTCAATGAACATTTACCAGACTGCTCATTTATCATCCATAGTTCTATACTACCGTAAACATTCACTGCCATGTACGAGATAACTCGTACCTATTTTTGCGTCCTGCGGCGCCCTGTACGAGATGACTTGTACTGTACAACACGGCGACCCAAGCATGGGGTTGGGCTGAGCTGAGAGGGTGGAAACCAAAATCTACTCCAGAGAATGGGGGCTGGTTAAGGATGGGTGAGGTAGGGTGGGAGTGTGGTAGGAGATGGGGTAAGGGCAAGTGGGACGGGGTGGCGTGCGGGATGGAGCCAGGGCTGGACAGCGGAGTAGGGCGAAAACCAATATTTACCACAGAGTGTGGGAGTTGGACAGGGACGAGTTGGGGTATGGTGTGGGGTTCGGTTGGGCATGGTGGGAAGTGGTGGGGCAGGGGTATGATGTGGGGTGAGTGAGTTGGGGTGAGGGCAGAGAAGGGAGGGAAAAATATACCTCGGAGAATTAACACAAAGAGGCTGGCAGAATACAAGACTCAGCTGGAAACAAAATAGATTTCACCCCAGCAAAAATATGGAGGTACACACAGACTGGAGACATCTTCTAAGAGAGAATAATATAACAGAGAATAAAAATATATGTCCAAAATAAGTAGGCAGACAAAGACGTGTGAGATAACTTGTACCCTAAGCACAAATAAGTTATGCAGTGATTATGTAGACGCAGACAGCATGTTGGCAATCCATGCTGCCGACCTCGGTTACTGCTATGGTGACTGCTGCCGTTTGAAAAATAGCAATGCAGTTATTGTAACTGGAGCTATGTCTTGCATATAAGCATGGTTTGATATCAGCAACCTCATGTTTAAAATGGTCAGGTTACTGTACATAGGTTAATTAACAGTCTTTGCATTTTCCTGACATGTTCAGACTTACTGTCGATAATAAGTGATAACTGCTGTTATTTTCCAAGTGCTTTACATTTCCTATCACCTTTCGAGTCTAGAGTGCCATAAATTTTGCTGTACATAGTAAATGGTTCCAGAGGCAAATTGTTAAAAACATAACTTTTTGATGAGCTGTAAGACTATGTAACTATCTGTCAATGTCTTACCTAGTCCATATAACAGAATGCAACTTGCAGTGTTATGACAGCAGACATGAAAGTATAAAAATATATCTTTTAGCTGATTGATCCACGTATGACTAACGAGCCAATTAACATGAAGAAGCTGGCAGAATACAAGGCTCATCTGGAAACAACCCTTGATAAAATTGAGAATATCTTCCTACGCGACGCACCCTTCCTGGCCGGAGATGATATATCGATAGCCGACCTTCTCGGAATCTGTGAAATTCAGCAGCCACTTTGTGTGAGGTACGACGTCTTTCGGGGACGCCCACGGCTGGACGCTTGGGCCAAGAGAGTCCAGGGCAGACTACAGCCACACTTTGGTGAAGTAAGTGCACCAATAAACAAAGTTCGGGAGCATTTCAAGGAACCATCAGCAAAGCTTTAACCAAGAAGCAAGACCACAGTACCGACATTGTGAAGTCTACACTATTTTGTTGCCTAACCGGTGTAATTTACTCTTGTTTTTATCGTACATTTCCAATTTTATTTGATTAGGCACAACTGTTAAAAACTGCACAAGCATTGTAAAATCTTACATAACTTTGTAGAGCAAGTGTCTTGTATCTATCTGTCTCTGTAAAATTGTAATATTCATTGTTCACAATTTTATTAGTAGAGAAAATGCTACTGAGCAACAATCAAGCGAATAGTCTTCAATTTTGTTGTCTACAGTCGGTGTAGTTACGGGTGGAGACAATCATATCGACAAAAACAGCGCCCTTCGCTAGGCGCAACCGCTGATCTTTCAGAGACTGGTATCCAGGCAGATTAGTCACTAGTCAAGTTCAATAAGGTTCGCCTGTTGACAGAACAGAGACAACAGATTTGATATGATACAAAGCAAGCCACTTTGGCCAACAGGTTGAGTGCCAGAAAGCAGAAATCAAGTATTGGATTCAAATGTCAATTATTGTGTAAGGGCCCTGAGCAAGTCCTTTGCTTACAAATTATGCTTTACACCACTGAAAGCCCAAATACTTGGTGGTGATCCAAATTTAGAAATTAACTGGCATAAAAATTAAAGACCCCCTTGAAAGTATGCAAAATAAATGCTCTTTAATGCCACAACAAATACTCACAGCAATGTACGATAATGTAGCCAAATGTTAGTATCTATAATATTATGCGGCGGCATGGGGTAATGGTATTAGGATGTGTCCACCATGCCGCTCCTCTTCCATAGCAACGTAGTGACTGTCCCTTAGGGATCGTCCGAAACCATCCTTGTGCGCCATCATTATGCTGCTAACATTTTAACCAGAGTATCCAACCAAGATTTACATGTACTATCGTATTTACTATATGTAACTCTTAGCATTGGTGCAGACTGCAGACAACTGACTGTGTAAAGCATCTTAGGAGCTTGGTACTTAAATACTTATGGTGCTTATAGTAATTACTGTAATAGCAAATTACAATGTTGTTTATGCCTTTGATCATGCAATCACATTCTGGTAACATCTCAACTTTGCATACATGATTAATCCGTAAAGAACACGTGCAAAAAAGACCTACTTAGGTCCCCTTCCACACTATTTGGCCATGTTTGGCAAACTACCTTCCCCATCTCTCTTTGCAGATGTTGGCACTTTAGCAAAGTTCAGCATACATGTGCTATTCTATTAATCTTGCAGAGCTAGCTAAATGTACTGCTGAGTAGGGTACCGTACGCTGATAGTGCCATGTCCTGAAAACGGATTCAGTTGAAATGCAGCATAGAAGAGAAAGTATTTTCTTACTGAAATTGGTATTTGATTCTACAGAACAACTCTAGATACCAAATTAAGGTGCAGCTATCTACTGTGGGGCATGGGCAGCCCCTCTAGTCAGCATTTGTGACCTTTCTGTGCTGACGCTTTAATTGTTGCGCCAAAGGTCTTACCATTGTAAACACAGGATATGCATTGTGACCGTTGGACAGATGGAAGTCAGTCGCACAAGAGGCAAATGATTGCAAAAAGTGCATTCAACGCCACAACTTTCATGTAATATTTCAGTATTTTTACATCTCGGATATAAGTACATGATCAGATAAAACTGCAATAATACTGACCACGAGAAAACTCTTTAAACCAGAGAAGCCTGGAATTTTCTGGAGATCGGAAATCTACAGTTCAAAGATCATACAGACTTCATCAGTAAACAAATGTCAGCCAGCCCCCCCCACTCTGTCATCCGTCATTGTTAAAGGCATTGGCAAAATGACATACTTTGAACTTCTCCTTCCCATTCATCAGCATTTGGCTTTACCCTGCCTTTCTCATTACGTCAGGACTCCATTGCAAATAGCAAGTCAAGGCAAACAGTTGAAGCCACTCCCAACTAAATTTTGCAATAATATCTAAGCAGCATTATCTGAATAAAACGAAAAAAACGAATACAGCATTTACCCAACTTTGATGTGGAGGTCTGTTGGGTTTAACGCCTACGGGGAGAGGGACACCCTACCACATTTGACAGCACATCCATCCATATTTGACAACATCCTTAATGGATTGCACCAGCCACAAGTTACACTGAGAAGACAATGGAATAATTGGTATAACCAGTTTACATTGCTTTAGTGAGGTACACAAAAAGGTGCTATATTATGGCTTTTGATACACACAAATCCTCCAGATTTCAATGTTGAAACTATCGCAGACAATCACGGTAAAACCAACCAAGAATAGAGGTCCATGTAACGCTCGCCAGTCATAGATAAGGCGTGCCTTCTTTTCACCAATTTTCTGAAGTGTTCGCAAGTCTCGCAGAGATCCATTCAGCAGGGCAAGAACTTCAGCATCTGCAAAACATGCAACATGATAGTTAACAGTGCTCAAAACATACAAAACATGAACAGGGCTTTTTTAACGTGGAGTTCTACACAAAATGTGCAGTTCTAAATGGATTCGTGCAGTTGTAGAAGCACTTCCGTCACGTTCAGTGCAGTTAAACTAGTAAATATAGGTTATTTTCCTCAGATTGGGAGTAATTTACCATGGAGGATGAGAAAGGAGAGAAGAGGATGTGCAGTTCTAAAAATTCCTTAAAAACAGCTCTGCTTATTTAAAAGTGTTTCCAGCCCTTCTTTATCCATTATGCACTCTAGCAAATAAGAGCTGCTTTCGACCAATTTGCTTTTTGGGTACTGAAAAAAAGGAGAGATCATAATTAATTAGATTTTTCAAGTTTTGGAGCATAGTGGAAAAAAATCTTCCAGTGATAAAAATAGTGAGTTGTTAGCAGACAAGTCTCTTACTTCTTTCTTTTGGCAGATCTGGATCAAAGCTGCTGACTTTAGGAATAAAGTAAGTTTTAACTGGAACAAAAAACCAGTCAGTACAGTTTAATGCAACTCCAAACCAGAAAATGTTATTCTTGTAATCACAACATTTTTTAGCACTGCTTCAAAAACTTTCCTGAAACTCTCTCAACTTCATCATTATCACAACTAGCCTCAGCACAAAAATATTCTACATTAAAGCTTTCATATTGCACCTTAATGAACAACATAGAGACAGTGAAAATTAACAACAAAATAAATATCTTCCTGATCACCATTATCAATTCCAGACAGATATCTCATTTTGCAGCTTCTAAAACCTACCCTACTTTGGTGCATCACATGTGGCAAGGCGCTCATAAGAATCAACAGCTGCAGTAAAATATCCCATCTGAGATAATCCATCGAAAGAAGAGTACACTAGATTGTTGCAATAAAACATTACAGTAATACTACAATTCAAATTTTATGACAGTTCTGAGATATAAATTGAATCAATATTCAATAGAAAACATTACTGGATTTCACCTGGAGACTAGGTCACACCACTCCTTTCTCACTTTAACCCTCTTACCCCGATAGCCCCCCAGCAAGCGGAACGCCCACCCGATGGCCCTGTATATATAATATATACATAATATATATATATATTATATATATATATTATATATATATTATATATATATAATATATATATATAATATATATTATATATATATTATATATATATAATATATATATATAATATATAATATAAATATATAAAATATATATAATATATATATTATATATATATATTATATATAAATGTGGGAGTAGAGATAACCACTGGGTATTATATATATAATATGTATATATTATATATATAATATAATATATATAATATATATAATATATATACATATTATATATATATTATATATATATTAGATATATATATAATGTATATATATATTATATATATAATATATATATATTATATATATTATATTATATATAATATATATATAATATATATATATAATATATATATATATTATAATATATATATATAATGGCCTTATATATATTTATATATATATATATATAAATATATATATATATATATATAATGGCCTTACGGGGATACGGTTTATATGTTGAAACCTCTATAGCGGCCTTACGGGTATTTGTCAAAGACCACCAAGCCGCTATAGCGGCCATTCGGGGTAAGAGGGTTAAAAACTGCCTAATTTAGCCATGGTTGGATGTGAGGGCTTCTGAGTAGTTTACCTTGAAGGTGCGCTAGATATAAAAACTAAATAATAATAATAATTACTAGAGCTGTCGTTCGATTAAAAATTTTGATCGCGTTAATCGCACGATTAAAATTTTTAATCGCAAATTAACGCAATATTAATCGACGTTTTTCACATTGCCTGACATAGCTCTGTTTACTTGCTATATATATATATATATATATATATATATATAGTAGGGCTGTTGTTCGATTAAAATTTTTAATCAAAATTAATCGCGCGATTAATTTTTTTAATCGCAATTAACTGCAAATTAATCGCAATACATTTCCTTCAAATAAGTTAATCTTACTATTTTATAAGGACCCTTGAAGCATAAAATTTCAACGACTGAATGCATTCTTTCTATTGCAAACATATTCAATAACTTTTGGCTTAGGCCTATTGAATTTCTGCATTTAACTTATTGAACAGTTTTGTATGACAGACAGAATTGAAACACTGTTCAGATTAGTCAACTGCTCAAAATCCGTTATTTTTTTCATTTAAGCTACATTTAATTAAAACGATATAGGCCTACATGTGAAAACTAGACAACCGTTTTCTGACTCTCAAAATTAATTACTTATTCAGCCAACTGTAACCTATTGGCAGACCAGTTTATTTACATTGGTAAGGTCAAGGGATACTCTTATTAATTAACAATAGAGGCCTAGGTCTAACTATTGAACCTCATTATCTAGTCACAATATTTTTCACAGGAGGTAGCGGTTCTTGCCAAACCTCGTCTCAGTTGTCCTTCTGTAAACATTTATCAATTGAAACCTGAAATCCATTGGTCATCTCCTGGAGTTCATCCAACGTAGTCTGACGGGGTGAGAAAACAACCTTAGTGGACGATGCGATGCGGCCGATGTCGACGGTTCATACGCGTTAAATGCATGTTTTGGTTCGCATGCAGGCGATAATTGAGCGACGAATTGCTACAATAATACTCAAATTCTTTTTTGGAATATTTGCCAAAGAATGTATCACTAGTTTCAAGTTTGAGCCTTCCGTTTAAAACGAGTTTTACTGCCTCTGATTCAATTTTAGCAAGATCAAATTAACGCATGCGATTAATGCGTTAAAAATTTTAATCGCAAAACTTTTTAACGCGTTAATCGCACGCGTTAACGCGATTAAATCAACAGCCCTAATAATTACCAATAATAAACAAAGTCAAGCAGTAACCATATAGATGTACAGCGAACCTACATGTTTTGCTGTACAGTGCATACACACATGCCTGTTCTAGCATATGTATTCTAACCAACAAGATCACTTCTTTGGAGATTGATGTTAATAAAGACAGAAAATAAATACACAATTACCTTACCCTGCCTCATCATTAATAGTAGGTAAGTTCTAGCCTACATACCAGCACAGCTATTAGTCGTGTTTTTGCGTCGCTTGACAATCGGAGGAAGGCATAGCGGACTGTTGAAGAGAGTATCTATATTAATGTCTGCCAAAGCTGGAACAGAAAACATCGAACAAATATGAGTAACTCTTTTCAGTTGCCAAAAGACATGTGTAGCACCAATCACCATGTCTATATTCTGACCGGTCTAGACATTAGTCACAATTCAGTGCCTTTGCTAGGTTCTTACAAGGTCCTATATGAATGTTCATACACACACATATGCATAAAGTATTCAGCACTGCTACCCAATTCCAAATCAGCTGAATGCCAATGTGTCAGCTAATTTACTTTCTCTATTTGGATTTTGTGCTGTTCAACTCCAAAACACAACAAAAGACAAGTCAAAACCAAATGTAGTATAATTCCACAAGTGTGAGGAGACATGTAACCTAAAAGTCTAGTGAAGCCTGAATATAATTAGACTAGGAGAGTTCTGGTTCGAAGTCAAGTTCAGAGAATGCAGGCTGTTGGCAGTGTGTGTAAAGCATCCGAGAAGTAGCTTGCTACCAACAATGCTATGGAAATTGTCGAAATAACGGTCACAATACAAATAGAAAACTGTGGCTTCTGAAGAATGCAAATACATGAAAGACTAGTGATCGAAAGAATTGATTGATTAATAGAAGCTGGGTCTTTACCTCTACGCCGAGGGCTGCGTCTTGGCGATTTCTGCAGCGAGGAGTCTGCTGTCTCAACAGACATGTTGTTCAGCTGGGATGAAGAAGAAACCGTACTATCAGGCTGAAATGTAAAAGGTCATTTATTTAGAGTCACTGCCCACCAAATCAATGCACACTAAACAAAAGCTAAGCTACATTTCATACACAAGTGTCTCCCTTTACAGCCAACACTAAGTTACAGTCCCTTTGCTCAGACTTGTTATTCCTTTAGTAGTGTCCTCACAGAGTGAGGAGTACATAAATTCACTGATTGCAGTAGCTTTCAGTGTGCAGCACTACCTTATGGCTGCCAAGGTCATTAATAACAACATAGCTTACTTTTCATACCAAAGACAACATCATTGATTCACTTAGCACCATTTCTATATTCTATATTAGTTAGCCTAATGAACTGCTTACCAGTAAAGACCCTGCTGACACCTGAGTCTTGACAGACTCCAGCTCCAATTTCACTTTCTTCATATCGGCCTCCAGCAAGTTGTACTTACGCACCAAGGGACTGTAACCGTAAACAACAGCCACTAATGTAGACACCGAAGTGATACCGTGTGGACTTGTTAATGAGAAGTTGACATAGTTAGAAAGGGTCCAAGTAATATAAATGTATAATTACAATTATAGTAATAATTTTTGTTTAATTAAACGCCAGCAAACGCAATGTGCTTTACATGTACAAGTATGCAGTTATCTTAATTAACTTCAATCTTAACTATGCTAACAGAACAGACAACCTGCAATACGTCCATGGCGCTAATAGCAGCCTGCAAAGTGTGTCCACCCAACAGGGGCTCGAACTCGCTACTTCTCGCTCTCCATGCCAGCGTGCCAACCAATGCACTACCGGGCCCCCAAATTGGCTCTGAAATTGACTTCATCAGAAAAAACATTCAAAATTTCATAGTTCTAATACATTTTAAAACACTTCGTAAATATTATTTAGATTTTACAATGAATTACTTTATTACTGAAAGATGATTAACAGAATATACATACAATGAAAATCACTCATTTTGATAATATGCTATTAATTAACTCCGATTTCACGCTTTAATTAAAGAGGCAGCAATAAAAAATTATATTGTCATGATATAATAGATCTGGAAATGGCCATGGCATCGTGGTGGCTGATTTGTACAGATTGGAAAAATTTAATCAACTCATTGTGCGAAACTCCCATTGGTGGAGTAGAACGAATGATGATGATGATGATGATGATGGCAAAGTTGCTATACATTACCTGAAGCAAGCATTTGAAATTTCAACCAAAGGTAGAGCAACCGGTGCTTTCACTTTCGATTCCAGCTTTACAGGTAAATTCAAGATTTTTGGCTCCACAGATTTCTCTAACAAAATGAAACAATGCTTTGAAAGGATTCATATGTACATTCTACAAACTCTATTCTCAAAATATTAATACCACTTTAATGATGAGCTCCATTGGTTTCCGAATCACTTATAATGTACGCTCATTTGTCAAAGTGCTAAACTTGATCTGATCAAGTTTCACCTTATCTTTTTCACTTTTTCATCAGTTCTTGAATATGACTCAGAATATGATTTAATTTGAACTATTCTTCAATTGTACCCACACTACTACTACTACTTTTTAACTGTCTCACTACTTGATGCCTATAAGCTCCACATCTGACCTACCTGTGATTTCATTTGTGCCAATGGTATTGACGATCTTCTTGGACTTTCTTGCTAACTTGAGTGTGGACACCGTGTCAAGGTAGTGTTGCTCCTCAGGGGCCACATTTACAACCATCACTGAGTGAGAATTGCCACCAAGACTGTCCTAGAATCAAAAACGCAAGAAGAAATAAGACAAGGCAATATAAGGTATGATAACATAACCGAAGACAAAACAAGCCAAGATAAACTAAAGTAAAGCAAGGATCGAAATGGCAACACTATCCATGGGTGGAGTTTGGTTTCCGTTCTTGGAGGGGCTAAAGCTTCTTGGGGGGGGCTAAGCCCGGGAAAATAAACCATTTACACGGTGAAAAAAATGAATCTGGGTCTTCTTGGGGGGGCTTAGCCCCCCCTATCCCCTGATAAACTCCGCCCATGACACTATCTAAGCCGAAGATTAATACAGCATGAGGACTACAGCTATTAGACACACATTGACAGATGTATAAAACTAGACTGTATAACCTAAATGAACTCCTGCTGTTCTTCCCATGTTACAAAACTATCAGACAACTGCTAAACATGCACTGATGGATATAGACATTAAATGAACTTCCAACAATACATCCGTGCTTTGTATGTTACAAAACCATTAGTCTAAACCTTAATTTACATTAACCATACCTTCACTCATCATGAGCCTTCCTGATATGTATGTACTTAATGGTACAGACCCATTTAAGAACCTCACAAAGACTCACGTCTAAACAGACAAAACAACGCTAAGCAAACGAAACAAACCTGAAGAAGACGTGTCAGTTTACTCTGTCGATAAGGGACGACAGCCTGAAAACAGCAGCAAAATCAAACTTGTGCAATGTGCAGCTGAAACTAATGTCATCAAACAGAAAATTTTCTTAATCATATTTCTTATTGTCCACTTGTCATTTATATGAACAGGACATGAAGGAATTATGCAGCACATGTCACTGTGACTAAAAACACATAATAAAAAAGGTCAGATAGAGACATTCAATTATATCTCCAAAAATGAACTGAATTTGAAACTGCATTCTGAAAAGTACTCAGCTTTGAACTGTGCTTACTCAAAGTGGCTCAATAAATTTTAAAGCAGCATGCACAAGCCACGGTTGTCATGTGGCTAATAAACAAAATTCCATGATTTTTCCAAGACTTTTCCATGCCTTTTAAGACTAATTTACTATCGTTTTTACCAATATAATATTTCATCAAATTTTAAAACATGATTAGAAATGTGCCTGACAAGTTGCACCCTAGAGCAATTAATGATTTTTCCCATTCACAATGATTTTCCATTACCTAGGTAAAAGTACAACATTTTCAAATTCCATTTCTTGCAAGAACTTTTCTTGGAAAACACCTAGTTTTTTTCAGGTTTTCCAGGCCTTAAATTTTTAAAATCTAATTCCATGACTTTCCAGGTTCTCAAAAATAAATGGCAATCTCGACAATCCAACAGCAAATCCTTAACACTAGACGTGTGTCATCATCTGTGTGCAATTGCTGGCAACATGTAAAACAAAAAATAAACAGGCATCTGCGTTACGTAAAACATAACAATATAGAGTTTATTTTAGCACACTTTAAAGAGGCCAGACAGATTCAAATAGCAAAAGTTTTTGAGCTGCCATTAAACCCTGCGTACAGCTGGGTTTTTTTTTACTTTCAAAATATCTTTTTAAACTGCTCATTCAATCAAGTCCTGAGGAACCCTTTCCCACCTCTAGCAAAAACCGCCTATAACTTACGCCCTAGACTGCATCCTTTTGTTCTACCATTTAAAGATGATGGAAATTTTATTCCAAGGGTTCTCTTTGCCGCCAATTAATGACAGACATTGTTATGTTCACAATATTTTTGCTGTTGTTGATTTTTAATGTGCTTTGACGTGTAACTGGGTGCGGTGTGTCACCTGGATTTGTCTCTTTTTCCTAAATTAAATGAAGCTTATTATTAGAGCATTTATGTAGCATACATAAAAGATAACTAACTCAGAGGTGCACCCAGCCCACCCCAACCGAAAAAAAAACAGTTTTCAATGTCTAGAGAAATGTTATATATTGTAAATACGTGTTCTATCTGTACCTTGCCTTTGTTGAGGGCATCAACAACCTCAGCCAACATGAAAAGCGAAGTGTTGATAGCACCAGACTCCTTCAACCTAAGACAAAGGCACAAAATCAAGGAAATCACTCACAACTGCCTACAGTACTATATATAACACAAAATTATTTTAGCATTCTTGTTTACCTAGGAAAATGTTGTTCCTAATGATCATTACGCTAATTAGTCTCTCCTCTGCATCCGTCAATGCATTAGTTTGACAAATGTTCCTTCTTGGGAATATCTTCTGTTAATAAGTGACATATAAAAATGGTGCTCCGTGGGGCGCGGTGGTGTAGTGGGTATGTTCGTCGCCTTGCAGCCAAAGGGTTGCAGGTTCGAATCCACCTCAAGTCGCCGCATGGAGACCTTGGGCAAGTCCTTCACTCGCAATTGCTCAGCGTTTCGGCATGAAACTCCGATGCAGTGTCTGCTCAGTAGTCGAGAGCGCCTAAGTGTAGAAAGCTTGAAGGGGCACTATAACAAGTGCACATACAAACATAAAAAGGTTAACACAATGAACTCAGCCATCTTTAAGAAGACGTCAGTCTAATACTTGCCTGATGCCCTCATTGCCAGTTCTTCGGTTGTCTTCGCTTCCGGCGAGGTCGATGATGTGTACTTTACTCAAGAGCTTACGATATGGTGAGCATGTCATATCTGTCTTCAGCACTTTGACCAAAAGAACTGCATGACTACGGGAGCTGTGAGCATTCAGCTTTGTGGCTGCTGTCATCCTAAACATTCGAAGTAGGCACAGGGTAAAACAAGGTAAAATAAAATGAAAGAATTATTTTACATGCTGTCATCGGAAACTCCTCAGAAACATTGTCCCCAGACAAGTCTGATGACCATTACTCAGTGTGTTTATAATTCAATCATAAACCATTCTGGTTCTATAACGCATACCAAAAATTATGTGACCAACTGTTGTAGGGAAACCTTGTCTCATACTGTAGTTTAGCAGCTCCATGCAAGTCTTCCTACTTAATATCGCAGTAAATACTAAACCTTACCTTACCTAACCAATTATCTAATGCAAAAATTGTCAGCAGAAATACTATGAGATCACAGTTAGTGTGAAGATGAGCAAGAGATGGGTCAACTGATGAGAATACCTTTTTTGTGAAGCTGGAAGGAAGGACTGGTTGAAATCTTCCGATGACTTGATCTCTTTCTCCGACAACCCAGCCACAAATAGCGAACGATCTCGATCCTGGCGGATTGGCAAATCAGCCGGATTTGGATCAAGAAGATCATGAACCTGTAATACCCCAGCAGTGCAGCACTTTTGACATTATGCTTCAGAGCCCTCAGGCCATATACTATAATCATTTATGTTTCAAATATATCATAAAAAAAATTCTGTAGAAGACCGCGTAATAAATTTATGTAATAATAATAATAATTAATTAATAATAAAGATAAAACAATTCATTCACATCAGTTGCTTATCAATGGCATTTGAGTCAAGAGTATTGCAAAGCACTAATTTATGCAATTCATTTAAATGCTGAGTGCTTTAAATTTTTTTAAGAAACACTGTGGCAATGCTCAACTATTTCAAGAAACTGTAAGTCTTCTGAAAGCAATAAATTATCTGAGAAAAGCCTCACCTTTTCGTTATATATTTCCAGGTAAGAATAGGAAACATTAAATCTGCATCCGGCTCCCGTCTGTGGTTTGCTGTTTTCGTGCTCGATTAGAGAGAAAATGTCTTGAACACACCTGGGAATAATACCAGGAGCTGATTCGCATCCCAGGATCGTATGAGTTTTACCTGAAAGACAGAAACAGCTCAAAGTTCATCATGAAAACTTTTCTGCAGAAGTAATTTCAAGGCAAACGATATCGCTTTTGCCTTTTACCGCGTATACTACATGACCAATAGGATAGAACCGTTCACCAAAAAGTCTTCATGAGTGAAGTGAAGGTCAATACCCTTACAGCCCATCTGAGTTCTGGGGTCCTGCCACTGACAAGACCATCCACAATGCATAGGTATAGTACTATAGTAGCCTATTGATCATGCAAGTAAATAACAAGCAGGATAAAACTGCTTTGCAATCAAAAATAATCCACCTGCATGACATCACTTTAAAAATTTCACACTGGCACTTCACACTAGAAGGGTTGTATACATATATTGTATCTGAGCACCAACAGCCAAATGTTATCGAGAAAGGAAAGGTCAATCCAGGCTCAGGAGGTTCATGCAACCTTTTTGGATTGATCCTTTGACTTATAAAGCACCAATCACTTGAAAGTCATTGAGTCTGTAGACTCTGTACTGATTGCTGCTATTTTGTATTTTGGTTGATGCTGTCAATAAACGGCCACTACTAAAACTACTAAAAATGGATGGTTGCAACAGATTCTTATGAATTCATTTATCAACCAATTTATCTAGCCCCTTCAGATATTTCCATACCCGATCCTGTTGGTCCATACGCAAACACAGAGGCATTCTGTCCTTTCAGAACGCGAGTCAGAAGCGGCCTGACACAAGTCTGATAGACAAACTCCTGTGATGCGCTCGGATCAAACACATGCTCAAACCTACAACAGACCAACATACCCAATATCAAACTTAAATGCAGGTAAGCATGTGCTTGATGTGTAAGCAGTGATATGGGAACATATGTGACACTGGCGGTCATTACCCGTCACAAGTCGATTTTGACTTTTTTATTCAGTAATATTCTACAGATATTCGGCTTCAAAATACTTTTTACAGAATGGAAATATCTTTTTTCTAACTGAAGATAATTGAAGTTATATTCGTTCGATTGTGTAACTTGTAGAATCACAATAAGGGAGAAAATCGATCTCAAAGTTTCAGAACATTCGTGTCGTAAAAGTCCTTAGTAACCATTGATTGATTATTCTGCAATTTTGCTGGTAAATAAATCGGGATATTATGTATTAAATACATCAAACCGCATCAAAATCTAGCTATTATTATCCAAACTGTGACTGAATTACAGGCAAGAGTGCTGAATTCGTTCGATTCTGTATAAGACAATGAATGAATGAATCAATGAATAGGCCTAGCATAGAAGCAAACGCTTCCAAGAGTAAACGGCCAGAAATGGCGTATCGAACCCTAGGCCTATGAGTGTTATATTTCAAACACACAATCAACCAGGCACTACACGATGTGGACCTTTACCCATCTATAATCTAATTTTAAATGTAAACATTTTGCGTCCGATAAAGCAGCGTCGTACGTGCAGGCTTGTTACCCTAGCTCTCGGCTACCTCAAAGAAATATTTACCTAACAGCTTTGTCTACAGAGAAACATGAATAATAATAATACGATACAATTGCGCTCGATAACAATCTGAGCGTAGTCTGAGAACTTATGCAAGTCTTTCCAATTCTTATAAAGAATTTTAATTAGACCTATTTACACACATAGAGAATAATATTGTTCCTATTTATTATCTCGTACACACATCTCTCGAACGCGCAAACACTCTAGGTAGGATAGATCAAAGACGATTCAATTTGCATCAATTGAGTTACCAATTATATAGCCAGTTCTAATCAAACTTCCTATAGATCTATAATTATGATGGGTGGCCGGATGCATGGCTGATGGGTGGGCTGTAGGTGGGTGGATTGCCAGTTTAGTCATGTTTACCAAAGTAATTGACCGCATCGTTGATCTCCGATCTCGGTACCTCTCATTCTCCAAGTCAGCGTGTTATCCAATGAACTACCCTCCCCTAACGAACAATCAACCAGGTTGCCCTTATCACAATTTGAGCAGTTTACAAGACTTTCGCTCTTTCCTATTTAACGATGTAAAATAATACTTATACAAATTCTTTCCAATGCTAACGCTAGCTGTAGACCTGAGTAAGAAAAGGAGCAACAGAACATTTACGGTCAGGTGCGCATGCGCAATATCGAAAGTCCGTCTCGTAAACCAATAAGACTCTCGGAAAACTGGGTCGGAGGCGTGGTTGTCCGGTGGCCATTACAGATGTTAAACTTTATAGCCAAACTTTGTCACGTTCAAGTAGGTGGCAAAATTTATCAGAACCGTCTAATATAATATTTTAGGGTATAACCTATCACGCGGTACACATGGCTACAAGAAATAGTCAGGTCAGCTTATGAAAACTCGGTCGTTCATGGCGAATTTTAACTTTGAAAATAGGCTATTTGGGACCAAGATTCAAAGCGAATTCTTACACCACATGCGCCAAAAGTCATTTTCCCTCCACTAATCATTTGAATTCAACATTTTTAGTTGTTGATTTTGAAAGTAGACATATTTTAAAATAATAATACACTATAAAACAATTTTCCATATTTTTGACCTCTGTCGCCTGTTTTGCCTTCTATCTCGAAATCTAGATCGCGACAAACGACGGGGAAAGAGCGCCAGCATCACATATATGGTGAAGTCAGATATAAGGTAAAGTCTTCTAGGTGACAAATCCCCACACTCAACCAAGAGTTTGGAAAACAAAGCTAAGACTTGGCAAAACTTCTCTTAAACATGAATGTGGCAAAAAAGAATATATGCAGATATTTACAACCATAACTGAAAACCTCTATGTAGTATAGACTCAGATCCCAAGACCATATACATTGTCTGATTAGATACATTGCTGAGCTTCTGTTCCCCACTCACTCTATCCCAACAGCGCCATTCATTCTTGGTTGCTGAAACTTGGAATGGTCTGTCACAATTCGCTTATTGCCCAAGGGAGGTCACTTCACTCTGTCTTCATCCATTAAGAATCTATAAAAACTTTTATATTTAGCAGTTGAGCTGGGAACGCTTTTGAGTAGCATACCTTGCAGGGGCGCTATACAAAACTGCCTAAAATAACAAATAAATAAATAAATTTAGTGGGATTTTGAATGAGCTTCGTAAATGTAGGGTTACACATTAACTTTCCTCAAAGCCATTTTGAAACAAAACTTAGGAACTCGAGATGATCGAGTGCTTGGTTTGTAACTCTGAGAGTCATGGTCTGAGCCTCCCTTGAAATGGGACTTTAGAGGGTTCACACACAACTACTCAGCGTTGTCCAAGTTCTGTCGTATAACCACGTCAGGAAGCCTAAGATAGCTGAGACTTACAGCAACGAAGTTAAAAATCCCATAAAAGTAATAACAATAAATAATGAAGACAGTTGGATCTCAGTGTATTAAGAGGCCTTACTCATACTCCAAGGCTTCGTCAATGTTTCTGTGGTTCATGGTTCGCAGTCTGTGATTGTCGACGACTGTAACCCAAACGTTATCAGGCTTCTGCTGCGGCCTGATCCGAACAACCACCTGTAGTTTCTTCCTCTCAATCTCTTTAAAATCCATGCTATTCGTCCAATAACAAAAACAATAATCTCTACATTATGAAACCTACACTAATTAGGCACCATATATTCTAGCAATTCATCTCCTAAACAGTATGTACCTGCATCCAAGACTTTTCGTTAAAAGTCTGCTATGGTTTTAGAACTGGAACCAATAATGCTTGCACAAGATTATGGGTTCAACTATACCAATACCAAACTTTACTTCAGTCTCTCAACTCAGTAGCAATATTCTAAGTTTGATTTAAACATTTCTTTTGAAGATCTCATAGTAAATAAATCTATGTGTAGTGCCGTCTAATTCTCCAATATCTAAGTCTAGCAGTCAACAAGACATTAAAGTACTTAATGTCTTCATTGATCACTGTTTGTCGGGAACTCTTTTAGCATCTCGCCCTTTGTGTGATAGGCAAAATGCTGACAAATCTACTCGGCATTTAACACATCACCAAACAACAAAGCAATCTTCTGACCAAACCCAGAAATTGTGTCTAATCATCATGCATGCTTATCAAGAAATGAAGCACATTCAACATGACGCAATGGATTTCATTACATGGAAATCTGGGCGACGTAGAGCGTATGAGAATTAGGTCCAAGCCAAATCCCCAAAAGTGGTGTAAATGTAAAATAATTATAAGACAGCATTCCAATATAATACCAGCGCCATTATTAGGTAATATAATAATTCGGTAGATGTTACTGACGGCTCAGTAACAGATCAACAATATGGCCGCAACAGATAGAGGCAAAATAGAGTGGTCTCACCTACGGTGATCGATAGCCCAATTAAGTAACAATATTTTGTTGAATTAAATTGAATTTACTCGGTTGTTGACTAGGCCCGAACGCTACGATTTTCATACATTCTGGTACCTAGGACCGTAAGTATCCAAACGCGCCTATTCCCGTTATCCGGAGACGTTCCGACGATTTTATATTAATTTTATAAAATGTATATGAAATCCTATGATAAAATTCGCAACTGACTCTCGGCCGCCATATTTACACACAAATGACGTGACGTGCCGATGACACACGACGTTAAAATTCTGTGTGTAAATAATGGCGGTCGAGCGTGAGCTGCGATTTAACATAGGATTTCCTATACATTTTATAAAATTAATATAAAATCGTCGGAACACAATGTTTGGACACTTGAATGGAGGTTTCAAACCAATAACACTTGGTATCTAATTTCCGCTGTGATCGTCGTAGTTGAGACCGCTCTAATTCTGCCCCTATCTGTGGCGTCCATATTGTTTATCTGCTACCGAGCCGTCAGTAACAATAACCAATAATTCTACCAAGCGTTCGATTTAATTAATTATTACCTGGATTTGTATTATCAACTGCATGCATAAATTAATTTTGAGACTAGTACCGACTAGTCACACTAATCGGCCATATCCAGAGTAGCATTTCGAGAAGTCTTACAAATTCAAATTCCAGGAGCGTCAACTTGCTTACGGGTATGCTTGGTGAGCATGAAATTTTAAGAAACATACAATTAGGAAACAAAACCCGTCTTAATGATTTTTTCAACATAAGGATATAATTTCATACTAAAAAAACACATAACAATAACCTGTTTAAAAATCTCGCCAAACACCATAACCGGAAATAAAAGCCACAGGCCCACTGTGAATAAGTGGCGCTTCGAAAACTAGCCCAAATCAATCACACATCCTCTAGCGCCATTATTAGGTAATTATTTGAATGCAAAATTACAGATAATTATTCGCTGGTTATATTGGGTGTCATTAATGCCGACTGATTAAGTGGCTAACTTCACTAAATTATCTGGTTATAATTCAATATTGCAGCGTAGTTGAAACTAACATAATGGACGGGAAGACTTAATGGACATGTGGGGCTAGCAGATAATAACAATAATATTGTTCGTTTATTCAACAATCCGGTTGACAGACCGCAACGGGTTACAGTGTATAATTATATATGCAGTTGAAACAGTTTACAAGAACACCGATCACAGAATACATAAATCTTTATTGTTAACAGAGCAGACAGCCTGCAATAATCGGGCGCTAATAGCTGGTAGCCTACAAAGCATGTGCTTCTTAGGTCTATACGCGGCGCGAACTAGATACCTCTTATACTAATAATAATAATCCTTTCTTTGATTGAGCGCCTGCAAACGCACTGCGCTTTACTTTTACAAGTTATGCAGTAATCTTAATTAATTAAACTTAACTACTAACTGAACAGACAGCTTTGTAATTACACGTGCGGCGCTAATAGCAGCCTAGAAAGCAAATCCGCCCAACGGGGGCTCGAACTCACTATATACCTCTCGCACTCTTGGCCAGCGTGTTAACCATTACTCTACCGGGCCCCCTTGCCCTCTACGCCTGCGTGTTGTCCATTGCGCTACTGGCAGTCTGCAGCTGGACCCCACGAGATGTTGAGATGTGCAACGATCGATCTTAGTCCTCATTTTTAAAATTTCCGACATAATAGCCTTCAGAGCTTTTTAAACGTGCAGTTGTACACAAAATGTGCAGTTCTAAATGGATGTGTGCTGCTGTATAAGCACTTATGTACAGTTAAAACCAACGAGGTTAAAACTAGCAAAAAAGGTCCGCAGCACATAGCACTCCGTTGGTGAAAGATCAGTGTTCCGGACCCCGGTGAGACTACTCGTAGGCCTATAGTTAGCCTGACTCCAGTCGATAGGATAATAACGTACCTATCGAGTAACTTCACTTAATCTTAATCTTGTTGTTGACCGATCCTGACAAATTGCCATAATTGTGCAATATGGGCGAAATGAATGCTGGTTAAGCAGTTCGTGAGAACACATTCATTACGAGGCATGGGCGCCCGCAGGATTTTTTGCAGGGGGGGTCAGCCAAGACCGTGAGACTTAAGTTTGCCTAATTCATATATAGACTATTGTCCGAGTTTTAGTCGTGGTCGGCCTATAATATGATATCCAAACAGGCCTATACTTACTTATTACTTAGTTAACGTCTAAATCCCTTATTGACAATTATATAATCTACTCTAACTTTCTTGAGCGTCAATCTCTGACAAGGAACTGTAATCGGCGTGCATCCCTTCCAAAGATGTCGATTACTTTCTCCATAAATTCAGTCTTGTTTCAAGGCACGTACCGATCATACCCCTACACCACTGCGCTCCACAAAATGCAGTCTCAACAGATAAAGTAGTGTACACTTGCGCTGTTCATTTGGTTGTAGCCTACTTACCGTCACACCATCCAGCTGATGACTTCAAAAACAACCGAAAAGCTTACCTTTAGAATTTCAAAGAGGTTACGCGCTAGACACTGCTGCACACCATTTATTTCTCAATTTTATTTCACAATTATTTCTAATCCTCCACTCGCATGTGGAATCGGATCTCGAAATGAACTGATCTATATATATATATATAGTCTCTCTGTTTCTTTTCACAAGTCCAAACAGAAAATTATACATATAGGCCTACACGTGTATGCATATATAGCAGTTCGTGAGAACACATTCATTACGAGCAGGTTGTGAGTCTCAAGGTATGATGTCAGCTGGAGAGCGACTATTTTCTCGATAAGCTTCGAGATAAATGAAACATTAGCAATTGGACGGAAGTTGACTGGATTGTCTGAATCGAGTCCTTCACACTTGAGAACAGGAACCAGGATGGATCGTTTTTGAGACGGCGGCAAGATGCCTTCAAGGATGGAGCGATTGCAGAGGACGGTGAGGAGTGGAAGAAGGACATCCACGAACTCCTGTAGCAGCGATGTTGGGAGGCTGTCAAGTTCACATGATTTAGGAGGCGAGGCGAGAATGATTCGACGTAGATCAGCAGAGTTGACTGGAGTCAGAGTAGATAGGTTGAATGATGTAGGAGGGTAAGCTGGTGGCAGGGAGCCAGCGGTGTCCTCCCGGATGTTGTGTACCTTGGTGGTGAATGAGGTTAGGTAGTCATCAGCGGTAAAAGATGGAACGTGCTGAGAACGATCAGCTTGTCCACGGCCAAGAAGGGCGTTGAAGGTGGCCCATAACCGCTTCGGTTGGTCAGCATTTGCAGCGATTCTGGCCTCCCAGTGGTCCCGTTCCTTCCCTCGGTAGCGCCTGTGCATGTCGCGGACGGATTTGATCCAGGCGGTATGATCCACAGGAGATCGTGTCCTCCTATACCGTCTCTCTAAACGGCGAACCTCACGCCGTAGGGACCGGCACTCCCCGTCAAACCATGGGGAGAGTGGGCGGCGTCGGACTTTGGTGTGGCGAGTGGGAAGAAACTGGGTCAAGAGGTCTGTCATGGTGGATTCGTAAACCGCGAAGATGTCAGCAACCGGCAGGTCCTCCAAGGTCGATGGGTCAGCGATGGCTGGAATATTGAGAAGAGCAGACTTGAAAGCTGCCCGGTCAAGACTCCGCCAATCACGTACCTGTCTAACGAAGTAGGACGGTGCCTCGAAGAGGAACGGGATGGATGCGACGACGAGGCCATGATCGGAGATGGTAGGTGGATGGACGTTGAGATCGATCAGCACACAATCGTCACGGGTGAGGATGTTGTCAAGCCAACCGCCATCCTGGTGCGTCGGCTCAGCTACGTGTTGGGCCAGTCCAAACTGATCCATGATAGCCTGGAAGTCAGACACTGCAGGCAGACTGGAGTCTTCAAGGTGGATATTCAGATCGCCAGCAATAACAAACTGCGTATTGTAGAGGGCGAACTGTTCAAGTAGTAACTCACAACCTGCTTCCGGAAATCCAGTCTGGCTTCCGAAAAGGTCATTCAACTGAGACATTACTTCTTCGACTCCTTTCTGATGTCTACGGAGCCATCGATCGTTCTCAGCTGACTCTCTTAGCCCTTTTTGACGTTAGGGCAGCGTTTGACACTGTGGACCATGACATTTTACTTGAACGACTGCATATATCTTTTGGTCTCTCTGGTACTCTGCTCCTCTGGCTGAGATCCTTTCTTAGTGATCGTTCCTTTTCTGTGGTCCATGGCCCCTCTAGGTCCCTCTGGGTCCCCGCTCCTTACGGTCTTCCACAGGGCTCTGTCTTGGGCCCCCTTCTCTTCATAATCTATACCTCAGATCTTGCCTCTCTTCTTGCCTCCCATGCTATGCAAGCCCATCTGTATGCTGATGATGTGCAAGCCTACCAGCACTGTCGTGCCTCTGACTCTGTTGCAACTGTCCGGTCTATGTACTTTGCCATGGAAGCCTTGGGGACTTGGATGTCGTCCAATCGACTTCGCCTCAACTCTTTAAAAACTCAATTCATTTGGCTTGGCACTCGCCAGCAGTTGAAAAAGCTAGATATGACAACCATCGCTGATGCCTTTCCTGATTTTGTCTTCTCAACCAGAGTCCGTGACCTTGGTGTTACTCTGGACCAAGAGCTCACCTTTGCTCCACATATTCACTCACTCAGCCGTGCCTGTTATTATCAACTCCGTCAACTACGCACTGTTGCTCGCTCACTTACTCCTACTGCTGCTGCAACCCTTGTCCATTCTTTTGTTACCACCAGACTTGACTACTGCTGCTCTCTCTATGCTGGCCTACCAATTTCCCGTCTGAGTTGCATTGATCGCGTCCTGCGCTCTGCAGCCCGCCTTATTGGCCGCATACCTAAATTCAGCCACATCTCCAGCTATATGCGTGACGTTCTCCACTGGCTTCCACTCAAGCAGCGAATTGAGTATAGGATATCTACTCTAGTCTGGCGCTGCATGCTAGGCCTTGCTCCTGCCTATCTTTGTGAGCTTTGTAGCCCTACTCTTAGTTCTCACCCATTCCGCTCCCTTCGTTCGACTGAACAAAGTCTACTCTCAGTACCTTTTGCTCGAACTTCCACTATGCAGAGCCGTGCTTTCTCGGTGGTGGGACCCTCAACCTGGAATGGTCTTCCTCTGACCCTCCGCTCTCTTTGTAAAAATCCTTCTCAGACTTTCCTCTCTCATCTTAAAACAGTTTTATTTGGCCGCGCTGAGGTTGGGAGCGCCTCTGAGTAGCCCCCTTGAAGAGGCGCTATATAAATGCATATAATGAATGAATGAATGAATATATATATATATATATATATATATATATATATATATCAGTCGTCTTAATAAGTAGTTCTCTTTCTTTTGTCTATATTTGTCCATGTCCGACAACTCTGCCAGCCTTGTGGGATGATATATTGCACCTCCCCCATTCCCCGATTTGGAGAAAATCTGTCAACGACCAGATTTGCACATGTTGTATAGATAGGCTAGGAAGATTCGGGCTCTGAGTGCCAGGTCTCCAATCTCCACGATTCACACAATATATCATCCTACACGTCTTCGAGCCTGCTAGCTGACCCTTCCCTAAGGTCAGGACCAGCTTTGAGTCTTTGATCGGCATAATGTAAATAGGAGGAATAGAAACTGATGCACACCAGACGACTATTAATGCCAAGTCCACCTTTAATCGTGCTAATTTTGTAGGTCTTTATCATATAGTAGTCTATTAGGCCTAATAATATAGTGTAGTAGCCTAACTTATTTATAACCATGCAGTCTGAAACTAAAGCTATTATTTACTATAAGTATACTTTGAATTCTATGACATATTTTCAACCTATCGGGAATCATATTTAAAATTATTTGCAATTTTGCAGTATGATTTCCAAAGGTACGCGACCCCTTAACTTATGCTGCGAGCGTCCATGAGGCCATATATATACATAGGTCTATACTGGTATATAATTATGTCATGACAGTTTATCTACTAACAAAATCACAAATCCAAAAGAGGCTGGACAGACTTGTAATTGTTCACAGGCGCTCAATCGAAAGAAATTCGATAGGCAGAGGTCAAGATCCGGAGTGTCAGGCGAGGAAGACAGGCAGACAGACAGACAGACAGACAGGCAGGCAGGCAGGCAGACAGACAGCTATGGTGGAAGATGTTTAGAGTTGAAACGGCGTGGGAGGCAGGGGGAGTGAAAACCACAACTGCAAATTAACGCTGGTGTCATCCATAAGTAGGCCTATTATACACAGGGCTTAAAGTGTTAATTTGCAGTTGTGGTTTTCACTCCCCCTGCCTCCCACGCCGTTTCAACTCTAAACATCTTCCACCATAGCTGTCTGTCTGCCTGCCTGCCTGCCGTCCATGACTGCCTGGACGGCGTCCAGGCAGTCTTGGACGGGCGTCATGGACGGCCGTCTATACAGTTAAGGACGGCCGCATGTGCTACATACGTTTCCCTGCGACGTACAGCATAATAGATTGACCTTGTTAAATTGAGCCAAGATATATAAGATATATAAAACACCTTGCACAAAAAGTTTCAGGCTTGGTGCAGATTTAAAATTATATATATAGTTTCAACTGAATCTCGATCTGTATGTGTGTGTGTGTGTGTGTGTGTGTGTGTGTGTGTGTGTGTGTGTGTGTGTGTGTGTGTGTGTGTGTGTGTGTGTGTCTCTGCCTCTCCATGTGCACCATCTATCTGTTCGAGACTCTCCCTCCCTGTTTCTTTCTCTAACCTCTGTCCCTCCTATGTCACCGATACTGCGCGCTGTGTATGCCTGTCTCTGTCTGTTTGTCTCTGTCTGTCTGTTTGACTGTCCGTCTGTCTGTCTGTCTCGGGTCTTGCTCCAATTACCTTAACCCCTTGCAATCACAATGAATAATTACAGTTGTTTTCAGACCAAATGATGCGCCCGCACTATAATATAAATTATATTTAGGCGTCGGTCGGCTAAGGGCATGCATCTGTGACAGATAGAATCTGTACCTATATGAGGATAGACTAAATCTAATCTATCTGGGGAAACACTTAGATAATCACTGAATACAATAGCTTGTGAGGGTGATCAATCCTGCTGATAAGCCCATTCATTCAGCAACCATTTAAGCTAGGGAACTATAGCTACATGGAACACAAACGATAAGGTATTTTCAAATTATTATTTCACACAAACATTAAACATACCAGCAATCAAGCACATATCCATAATGAATATAAATTAGTAAATTAATAATAAAACCAACACTTCAACTCAATAAGCATAAGAACCAGTGCTGTCACCGACAACACTAATCTTAAGGCTCATTAAAGAAAGATAAATAAAGTAACCACACTTAACCCAGCCCATAATAATAATCTAGAAATGAAGATAATAAAAACACACACAATACCTTGTGAGCCAGACCGTCAAGAGCTCCTGAAAATCGCTCAGCACCCGCTAATATAGCTCCCTCTGGTTGCTACTTCCAGCCCACGACCAATCCCCAGAGAGTTACCCTACCAAGGAGGCTGGCAGACAGTCTGACTGGCATCTCTCTCTACAGATAATACTTCATTAGCATAATTTATATTTTCCCTCTGTGACACATCTATGGAATGGAACTGAGTCATAAAAATTAAGCGTCAAAATGTGTTTTTATTGTTGTTGCTTGATATCGGATTGCAGTCACTCGCCAAGGCGCAAAAATACCAAGATACGCAACTACATGTAATGTAATGTAATGTAATGTAAATCTTCGAGAATTTCTCAGCGCCCACAAAAGCCACGTCAGGGAGACCAGCTTATTCACCGGCGCTATATCAAATCAAGTCCGCAATAGCCAGAGCTGCCGTTTTCGTTCCGGTGCCAGGTCAAAATCCGGGAGGTCAAGCCGAGGAGACAGCGTGGTGCCATGGGCGTCCGGAGGGGGGCGCAAGGGGGCGCAAGTGCGCCCCCCTGGATTTTTCGCATATTTGCAGATAACTTTAGATTATTATTTTGGTTACGATGATTACAACGCGATTTTCAACGTGATTATCGGAATACTGGTGCGTTCTACAAGTTGCACCTATAGGCCTATATCTTTCTTGGACGCATAACATATCGGTATAGACGAATTCTCTCGTGGTAATATGGAAATTCATACTGTTAACCCGATACGACAAACTGCATTCAGCCGTGTCACCTAATGGCCATGTAATTTGGTATCGTGTTTCCCCTAGCAGCGGCTCTTGTGTTGTTTAAGGCGACCACTGGGAGATAAGAGATAGGTTCAGCTGGTGAAACGCGAATAGTCACACCTAATATATATATATATATATATATATATATATATATATATATATATATATAGTTATAGGCCTATATATAGTTATATACACGCACAAGTATTATATAAACTTAATTGGCATTGACTGAAGCGACAGTCTCTGACTCTAAGAAATCAGCTTCTTCCCTTAGATGCCACCCAACACGATATAGCCCGCTAGCTTCGGAACTAGGCCTACTGCATTCCTATATTATACACAGGGGTCCTACATACTGCCAATTTTCCATATATATATATATACTATAGGAAGATGTGTATTATTATTATACACGATGCGTTGACTCAGAAGTCCCTGGTTGGCTTCAGAGAGAAGGTCAAAGATCGAGAGAGCGATGGCGACAGCGATCGAGAGACAGGAAGAGGAAGAGGTAGAAGGGACAGAGAAAGAAAGGGAGTGGAGGGAGAGAAGAGGAAACCACATCAAAGTTGATACTTGACAGGGTGGCATATTAATATATGTCAATATATGTATACGCATGTGTAGGCCTATAATGTGCGAGGGGAGAGAGAAGGGAAGGGATGGATAGAGAAGTAGAGGAATATAGTCACCACCTTTATCTGAGGAAAGTTACGACTTTGCTGACAGATTGAGGTCCCAGCCCGTAAAACCAAAAGCTTTCTGCTCGAGGCAGAGCGAAGGGCAATCTGTCAGGAACGGAACATGCAGTCAAAGGCGTTTCGTTTTCGCTTGAAGTTAAGTTCTGTAAACGGTCAGACTTTTTAAACTAAATAGGCTACCAGTAATAGGCCTAATGCTTACAGCGGGTATCATTCAATAGGCTACGATATATGCTTATGTGAGGGTAAACATGGATTCATTCGTTCAACAACCAGTGACGACCGTTTTTCAGGTCTCTTATAGACCTAATGAGTGTAGGCTATGTAGGTCTAGCCTACATGTAATTGTAGCCTATTTCAGACAGCAAAAGCGTGTTCATGAAGTGCTAAATCAGTTTGGATATAAGAACCCATGCAGACGGCTGCAATTGTGATTTCAAGAGAAAGGTCAGATTTCAGCCACATAAAATTTGACTATCGTAACAGTTTTGACAATCACATGAATGTCTATGATTTTTCGCATTCTTGGTTCCGTGACAACTGATCGATCGATCGACAAGGAGCAAGCGCAGAAGGAGCGAGCGACGAAGTTGGAGTGATCGGTTGCTTTCGACAGCCTATTTAGCCCCTGTGACAAGTTATAAAAGTCTGCGCCCCCCTAGAAAAATTCCTGCGGACGCCCATGCGTGGTGCTACGGTGGTTGTCGGTGATGGTGGTGGTTGGGTGATGGAACCTGATTGGAATCTGGATAGGATAGGTTGAAGAGTTCGGTTTTCAGTCGTGAATGGAATGCAGCAGAGGAGAGTGCAAGCGGAGGAGAGGTTGAATTTGGAGGTGAGACAGCAGGAGAGATAGGAGGGTGAGCGAACAGGCGGAGGTATGTTGGGAGTCCGTTCCAAAGAGCTGGTGCAGCATAGACTAAGGAGCGGTCGCAGAATTTCAGAGAGGATGATACTGGAGGCCGAGAGAGAGAAAGATATGATGATGAGCGCGTAGACCTGTGCGGTTGGATGGTGATTAGTTGACGAATGTAGGAGGGCTGAGAGGTTTGAAGAGCGTTGTAGGTTAGAGAAACAATTTTGTAATGGATGCGCTGAGAAACTTTCAGCCAATGAAGAGACTTGAGAACAGGGGTTATGTGGTGATGTTTGGGAGTCTTAGTGACTGCGCGGGCAAGAGCATTCTGGATAGTTTGCAGGCGTTTAATTTGAAGAGAATCTATTTCATGGAAGAGCGAATTGCAGTAGTCGAGTTTGGAATGAACTATTGAGGTGGCTATTGTGCAGGCGGTCTTGTAATTGAGAATTGGGCGCAATCGACGGAGGTCGCGGATGTGCATATAGCAGGTGCGGGATAGCTGGGTGATGTGGTCAGAAAAAGTAAGGTTTTTGTAAAAAAATGACTCCGAGATTGCGGACAGGAGAAGAGTATGGCGTAGGAAGAGTTGGGTCTGTTTGAGAAAAGTCAGAAGGATATAGTCTAGTTTGTTTAATTGCTCGCGTAGGCCAATGATGAGAAATTCTGTTTTTGAGGGGTTGAGGCAGAGCAGATTAGCGGTCATCCAGGCTGAAATCTGAGTGATTGTGTTATGTAGCTGATTTAGTGCGTCTGAGAAGGAGCGAGGGGAGAAAGATATGAATAATTGTATAATAAAAAAAAATATGAATAATTGTATAATAATTACGATGCATTATCAGGCCTATATGTCTACCTTCTAGGCACAAGAATAATTTTATATTGGGACTTTTAAAAGTGGTGGTGATAGTCACACCACTTTTTTTTATTCTGTAAGGAAATAAATTATTATGGTTTTGAAACATGAAAGCATTTGGCTGTCTATCGTATTCGTATGAATTCATGCGTATGCAGCGTATAGCCTAATTAAAATCGCAAATGGGGCAGAGCTGGCATTAGTATACAGTGGCGGCGCCAGGATTTCAGTTTTGGGGGGCTGAAGCCTCGACCGAAATCTCATGAAAATTTTCCAATTTCGCCGCCAAAATTTCTGACGACCTTTTTTTTTTAGACATCGACCGAAATCGTCGATAATTTGACTGTAAAAATTTCGGACGACCTTTTTTTAGGGAGGGGCTGAGCCTCTTGTAGAGGGGGCTTAGCCCCCTCCAGCCCCCCCTATAGCGCCGCCACTGTTAGTATATATACACATACAATGTCATATATATATATAAGGCTCTGGAGTCGTATACGTCCTGAGGAGGGAAGGAAAGGAAAGAATTTCCCTCCCCACTTTTGAGCTTGAGGCAGGAACGTGAAGGAATTGCAATACCCTTCCACTATAGCAGAGGCACGCCCACACAACTCTGGGTTCATTTGTTACTATCAAAATATCATTGCTGGTATCTATATAGTGGAAATTTTATACTCTTTATGCCTGATTCAACTTGAAAACAAGCAACATAATTATGATAAGCTATAGTCGCTGACATATATATGCCAAGCCAGAGCATGCATGGATGGTGAGAGCGAGGAAGCACAGAGGCTTCATAGGCCTCTAGATCACTTTTCTCAGGACGAAGCCTATCAACTTAGTGTGCAGTGGATTATTTATATTTTTAAATAAGTAACGTTTATAAGCAAAACACTTTGTCTAAAGGAGCGCGTTTGAAAGTAGCCTGTTTGAACAATGTTATCCGTTGTTTTCCATGTCACCAGCTGTGACTTTGAAATTAAACGAATTAATATACTACGATGGTAAGTTCAACTAAGCAGACTGTGGCGGACCCGGGGGTTCGAACTTGGCACCAGGATGACTTTGCCCCCGGACCGTTCTCTCTCTCTAGTGGTAAGGCAGGGTACGGCTCCTAATAGTCTATTAGGAGACTTGAAGAAGATGAACAACTTTATTACGAAGTAAACTGAAATAATCCTTCAGACAAGTTCAACGCAATGTTTCACTGTTCTGACCGTAACTTTCACTTGTCGAATTCCGCAGTCTGAAACACCTTACTTCGAACCGCAACCGAGTGTCAAAGTGTCCGCCGCAATACAGTTCTGCAAGTTCTTTCACTGTTTTCAGCACACAATGTCCGCTTATCGAATTTACTTCATACCGCAACTAAACGTCAACTGAAGTGTCCTTCGCAATACAGTTCCGCAAGTCGTAGCGACGACAATGTTCTTCACGATAACTGACTAACCACAGTTCGCCGAGTGACTGAGCGGACGGTGTCTGAGTCCGCAGACCGACGGTGATCGAGGGAGTCCGCTGACTGAGCCGCCGATGTATGACTGACCGGCGACCGACGTGTCGACTGGCTATACTGACTGGCCTGCGACGTGACTGTTCTTGCGACGTGACTGTGCTTGCGACTCACTGACTGACCGACGTGTCGACTGTTGACTGACCGTCGTTTCACTTACTGACTCCGGCACTGACTGACTGCACTGTCGACTGTTGACTGACCCTCGACCGACTGCACCGTACTCTCTCTGTCGACTGCACCCCACTGACCGTCGACTGTTGACTGCCGGCTCCTTTTATAGCCGACCAGGCTCGGAGGGAACAGAGGGAACACGCGGGAACACACGGGAACATGAAGAACATAAAGGGAACATCGAGGGAACATAAAGAACATGACAGAACATCAGAGAACACAAGGGAACATAAGGAACATAGGGAACATCGAAGGAACATAAAGGGAACATAAGGAACATAAGGAACACATAGGGAACATAAGGAACATAAGGGAACACGAGGGAACATCAGGAACATGAGGGAACATAGGGAACATACGGAACATACGGAACATAGAGGGAACATAAGGAACATAAGGAACATGACAGAACATCAGGGAACATCAGGAACATAAGGAACATAAGGGAACACGAGGGAACATCAAAGGAACATAGGGAACATACGGAACATGAGAGAACATACGGAACACAAGGGAACATCAAGGAACATACAGAACATCGAGGAACACAAGGGAACATAACAGAACATAGGGAACACGAGGGAACATAAGGAACATAAGGGAACATCAGGAACATCAGGAACATAACAGAACATCAAGGAACATAAGGGAACATCAAGGGAACACAGGGAACATGACAGAACATAGGGAACATGAGGGAACATAAGGAACATAGGGAACATCAGGAACATAACAGAACATCAAGGAACATAAGGGAACATCAAGGGAACACAGGGAACATGACAGAACATAGGGAACATAAGGAGCACGAGGGAACATCAAAAGAACATAGGGAACAAAGGGAACATACAGAACATCGAGGAACATAAGGGAACATCAAGGGAACACAGGGAACATGACAGAACATAGGGAACATAAGGAACACGAGGGAACATCAAAAGAACATAGGGAACAAAGGGAACATACGGAACATAAGGAACATAACGGAACATCGGGGGAACATAAGGGAACATCAAGGAACATACAGAACATCGAGGAACACAAGGGAACATAACAGAACATAGGGAACACGAGGGAACATAAGGAAACATCAGGAACATCAGGAACATAACAGAACATCAAGGAACATAAGGGAACATCAAGGGAACACAGGGAACATGACAGAACATAGGGAACATAAGGAAACATCAGGAACATCAGGAACATAACAGAACATCAAGGAACATAAGGGAACATCAAGGGAACACAGGGAACATGACAGAACATAGGGAACATAAGGAACATAACGGAACATCGGGGGAACATAAGGGAACATCAAGGGAACACAGACAACATACAAGGAAACGTAGAGGAGCAATTTTACAAAAAAAATAGCGCCCAGGCAGGTCCGCTACACCCCTCCATGGCCACCAAAAATGCCCAAAGCCCTCTTTGGGAACAATAAAATAATTAAAACCAAGGCAAAACCTCGTCCAAGGTCAATTAATTACATAAACTCACCATTGGGGCAAACCCTTAACTATACTACCCCAGAGGCTCGTAAGTCCACCGTAAAGACAAAAATACCTCCCACAAGGATTAATAAATTTTATAAACTCCCCATTTGGGCAAAATCTTAACTATCTTACTCTACATGCTACCCAAACACTCTGGCCTCATAGTACTTATACGTGCCCTAAAACAACCATGGACTATCTCGCAGGTGAAAACAAAAGTCTCAATCTATGTGCACTAAAGCTGGAAAGCCACCCAAGAAGCTAAAAGCCGTCCAATAAGCTAATGCTACCCGTAAATGCAAATCATCATAGGCAGCGTTCGCTGTCCATGAGCAATAAAAGCAAAGCGGCTATACTAACTATGCAGATTCCAAAGTTTCCCAAGAAGCCGCTACATTAGGCTACAACAACTCAAAGGGCTACATAGCTATAAGAACAAGAGCGCTCAGAGCGTCTACGCTAGAGTGCACAGAAATAACAGCTTAAGCATTCGCTAGCTGAGCCTTGCCGTTCAACTCACTTTGCAAGTCTATTCGACCGTAAAAGCAACCATAGAAGACACCTCTTACCTACCACCCTTCTAATCTAAAAACAATAGACTGCAATCGCTGTCCAAGTACATTAACAATTCTACGGCTTCTCAATAACTCTAGCTGTCTACCTAAACCGAGCGGGCCGCTTTACTTCCCTGCGCGGCCTCTCAATAGCACAGGGAGGTTCCACTATCTCCACCTCAACAGGGACTGTACATGGCTGTTCCCATTCGCCTTTCGTCTTGCCGTAATAAGGTCGCAGCTTATCAATATGTGCCACGAAGGGTTTAGCCTTCGCCGATCGCTGCAAGACAAAATTTACCGGTCCACAAGACTTCTGAATCATAAACGGTCCAGTGAAATTCTTAGTCCATTTGGGAGAACGCCCCTTGAAGCGTCTCGGGGTGTAGTACAGCACCCAATCGCCCACAGCGAATTCAGCTGGCTTTACTCGCAAATCATATCCATGTTTGCGTCTTTCGGCTGCTCTCTTGAGGTGCTGTCGCACCAGGGCATACGCATCCTCCATTCGTTCTGACAACGCAGTAACATAAGCCGAGTAAGTTATTCCTTCCACACAAGTCTCACTGGGTCGTCCATAAACCAAGTCCAATGGTGCTCGCGTTTCCTTCCCAAAGACAAGGTAGTTCGGTGAAAATCCTGTAACATCATGACAAGAGGACCGGTAAGCAGAGACCACATAGGGAAGGACCTCATCCCAATCTCGCTGATGCGTACTGACCACTTTCCCAAGCATCGCGTTTAGCGTTCGGTGAAAACGCTCTATTAGTCCATTGCTCTGGGGATGATAACTCGACGTACGCACTTTATCTATTTCTAGCAACCTGCAGACTTCTCGAAAGAGATTTCCGTCAAAATTACGTCCTTGATCCGTTAAGATCTGCAAAGGTGCCCCAAACCGCAAGATAACTGTCTCCACCAGGGCTTTAGCCACAGTTGCGGCTTCTTGGTTTGCTAACGGAACGGCTTCCACGTATTTAGAAAAGTTATCCATGATGGTCAGAATGTAGATGTGCCCTTTCCTACTTCTGGGATGCGGTCCGGTCAAGTCGAGACTTAATCTCTCCCATGGTTCACCGCATGGAATAGGCTGCAATGGTCCCTGCTTCGGTGGTTGTCCTCTCCAATATCGACAGCACTCGGAACATTCCTTACAATATCTCTTCACATAATTTGACCATCCAACCCAGTAAGCTCTCCTTCTCACCTGTAGCTTCGTACGTCGAGCTCCCAAATGGCCACCCGTTACGCCAGTATGTGCCACTTTCAAAAATTCACCTCGCAACGCTTTAGGCACCAATAGCTGCTCTACATTATCTGGCGTTCGGCGATAAGCTACTCCGTCTCGTAGATAAAGGACATCCCTCTGACGCCAGTAGATCTTAACCGCCTCGGACTCGTGTAAGATTTCGACAAGGCTGGGAACTTCAGCTCCTTCCTCCAACCAAGTGCGGACTAAGCTCAATTCCGAGTCGCTTCGTTGTGCCTGTACAATATCTTCCATACCAGTAATTTCCTCATCTGTCGGACGATCGATGACTTCTCTTACTTGGGCAGTCTCTATCAAGAAATTAGACGCTCCACACTGATTGCAGAGTTTACGCGAGAGCGCGTCTGCGTTTCCATGCTGACGTCCGGGACGGTGGAGAACCTCAAAATCATACTCCGCTAGTCTTTCAAGCCAGCGACCCTGTTGCCCTATTGGTTCCGGCGTTCTTTGCAGCCAAGTAAGCGCGGCATGGTCGGTTCGTAGGATGAAGTGTCCCCCTAAAAGATATTGACGAAAAATCTTGACAAAGTAGACCACCGCTAGAAGCTCCTTACGTGTAATGCAATACTTTTTCTCTGCTGTAGAAAGCAGTCGACTTCCATAGGCGATAACCTTCTCCTCGCCATGAATCTTTTGTGACAACACTGCTCCTATCCCAAGGTCTGATGCATCGCAATCCAGTACATACGTGGCGCCTTCCACTGGGAGACTAAGTACTGGAGCCGTAGTCAGGGCCACCTTTAACTTGTCAAACGCCACCTGACATTCTTCGGACCACACGAAGGACCTGTCTTTCTTAGTCAGAGCAAAAAGCGGCGCCGCGACCTTCGAAAATCCAACTATGAACTTTCGATAATACGCACAAAGGCCGAGGAAGGCACGTACTTCCCTCAAGCGCGAAGGCACAGGCCAGGATGCTACCTCTTGGACTTTTGCTGGATCTACAGCTATACCGGCGCTGGAAACAATGTGACCCAAGAATCCCACCGTCCTTCGCAGCAAATGGCATTTGCTGGGCTTGAGTTTCAACCGAGCTATCCGCAGGCGCTTAAAGACCAACTCAAGGCGTTCAAGATGCTGCCTCCAAGACTGTCCAAAAACAATCACGTCATCCAAATAAACGAGACAGACCTCAAAGTTTAGACCTGACAAAACAATATCCATCAGACGCTGGAAGGTAGCTGGTGCATTACACAGGCCGAACGGCATCACCTTCCAACGAAAGATCCCCCTTCGAGTAACGAACGCCGTTTTATCAGCATCTCTCGGATCCATGCCTACTTGATGGTACCCACTCCTCAAATCGAGAGTGCTGAACCATTCCGAGCCCGATAAAGCATCTAAACACTCATCAGTACGTGGCAAAGGATAGGAATCTTTCTTGGTATGCTCATTCAGTCGGCGATAATCAATGCAAAAGCGCAAAGTACCGTCCTTCTTTTTGGCCAGTACTACATTGGCCGCCCATTCGCTAAAAGCAGGTTCTATCACACCAGTCTCTAACATTTGGTTCAGTTGCCGGTCAATAGCTTCCCTATAGTGCATAGGCTGTCTCCTCAGAGGTTGTCTCACTGGTCGAGTCTCTCCGGTATCTATCTTATGTTCACACACGGTCGTCCGTCCCAGATCTGTCTCTGTCATCGAAAATACATCCTGGTAACTGGCCAATAGTCCCTTTAGATAGTCCTTTGCCTCAGAGGGCACCTCCTCAGGAAGATCTCTAATCAAACTGTCCATCACAGGGTTTTCCTCAAGCCTTACCTTTGCATTTACACTTTCCTGCTTTTCCTCAGCCACCTGAACAGGATGTAATCCTCCAATTAACTGATCCTGGTGTAACCGAATGACATTTTCTCCCAAGTTTACTATTCTTACCGGCGCTTCGCTAGTCTTATCTGCTAACAAAACTCGAGCTACATGTACTCCCGGCAAAATCTCCGATGACTCGGTCATCCATGCAGAAGAGGTGACAGCTAAATTTCCATACAATGTCTTAGATGGAACATCGCATTGTGAACGAGGCGCTATTTCTATTTCCTCGGCTACTACAACTCTTCGACACCAGGTCGACCCATTCCCTTTGACCAATGGAATGCGTTTTCTCCCAATAAAGACAGCTCCTACACCAAACCCAATGCGGCATCGGTTTGCGCGTAACCAATCCATACCCAACATTATCTCACAAATTTGATCAGATACCAAAAAGTTACTAGATATGGAAAAACCTCTCCAAAATTTAAGGGGTAGCGTCACCTGACCCAGGACTCTTATATCAGACCCATTGGCGGCACGGAGGGTGCGGGTACTGGGTTGCAATTCTAGCTCCTCTACGTGATCAAAAGGCACTATACTTACCTCCGAGCCTGTATCGACAAGACACGTCCGGGGTCGCCCGTTGATGGTTGCCTTGACGTATATGGCGTTGTTTGAGAAGACTCTCGGCTGCTCATGGGCTGTGTGGTTGTTGGCTACCGATTCTTCCGGTTCCAGATCGGCAGTTTCCGTTGTGCGTGATTCTCTTGGGCGACCGGTAAAACGACGAGGCTGACGGCAGCGACGGGCAATGTGGCCGGTACGACCGCAGTTGTAGCAGGTGATGTCGACATCGGAATTCCGCTGGAGGTCGAAGTTTCTCTGTGGAACCGCAGCACGGGGCGGTTCTCGAAGTTCTTCCATACGCCGAAGCATCTTCTCCTCCAGTTCCTGTTGCCACTTCCTTTGAGCCACCATGAAGCTGTCGAGTTGTGCTTGGAGCTGTTCGCCCGCGTCTCCTCCTTGCGCTCCTCTGACACGATTCGGCATTCGACGTCGGTCATCGACATCGCCCATGTTCTGATACGCGCTCAATCGAAGAGCCATCCGGTAAGCCTCGTCTATTGTACGCGGCTCTTTTTCTCGAACTTTCAGAGATAGTTCCCGATCACGAATCGCTTCCAGGAATGCGTCTCGCGCTACTATCTCAGTGGTGGCGTTTGATGGAACCGGGTAGGCTAGGACAACCAATCGTCGGATGTCGTGCAAAAGGTCACTTAGATTCTCGTCCGGTCTCTGGCGACGATAATACAATTGAGTCCGAAAAGTTTCAGCCTGTCCATCGGCACCATACCTTTGACGCAACCGTTCCACCAATTGTTCGTAGGTGACATCTTCTTGCGCGCCAAAATCCCATAAGAGTTGAACGGCAGATTTCTCCAACGAACAACGCAAGAAGTCCGCTTTGTCACTGTCCGACCAACGATTGTATCTGGAGCACACTTCAAACTGGGCGAGAAAAGACTCCAGAGACCCGGTTCCGTCGAATTTTCCGGCTTTCATTGGTGTCTTTCTTGATCCGCACGGATGACTCTGATCGTCCACGCGTTTCGAGTCCGCAGCGGTGGTTTCCGAAAGCAGCACTGTTTTCCGTTCCTTCTTCGGTAGGTCCTGGAAATCGAAATCAACCAACTCGAGAAATCGACTGGATTCCACCTCAGAATCGTCCAAAGCGTTCGTTTCTCGTCTGGCGGCGGGTGTCGAAGTCGTCCGTAAAGCAGCAGCGTCTGACCGTGCGAAAGAAGCTGCAGCATCCATTCTTGCAGAATCGAAAATCAAGATCCAACGGAACGGCAGAGTTCAGAAAAACAAATTGAATTATCCACAGAGTTCAGAATTCAATTCCGACGAAAGTCCAACGAAGAACAGAAACAAATGTACCCCACTTCTGGTACCATTTGTGACGGACCCGGGGGTTCGAACTTGGCACCAGGATGACGTTGCCCCCGGACCGTTCAACTCCTCTAGTGGTAAGGCAGGGTACGGCTCCTAATAGTCTATTAGGAGACTTGAAGAAGATGAACAACTTTATTACGAAGTAAACTGAAATAATCCTTCAGACAAGTTCAACGCAATGTTTCACTGTTCTGACCGTAACTTTCACTTGTCGAATTCCGCAGTCTGAAACACCTTACTTCGAACCGCAACCGAGTGTCAAAGTGTCCTTCGCAATACAGTTCCGCAAGTCGTAGCGACGACAATGTTCTTCACGATAACTGACTAACCACAGTTCGCCGAGTGACTGAGCGGACGGTGTCTGAGTCCGCAGACCGACGGTGATCGAGGGAGTCCGCTGACTGAGCCGCCGATGTATGACTGACCGGCGACCGACGTGTCGACTGGCTATACTGACTGGCCTGCGACGTGACTGTTCTTGCGACGTGACTGTGCTTGCGACTCACTGACTGACCGACGTGTCGACTGTTGACTGACCGTCGTTTCACTTACTGACTCCGGCACTGACTGACTGCACTGTCGACTGTTGACTGACCCTCGACCGACTGCACCGTACTCTCTCTGTCGACTGCACCCCACTGACCGTCGACTGTTGACTGCCGGCTCCTTTTATAGCCGACCAGGCTCGGAGGGAACAGAGGGAACACGCGGGAACACACGGGAACATGAAGAACATAAAGGGAACATCGAGGGAACATAAAGAACATGACAGAACATCAGAGAACACAAGGGAACATAAGGAACATAGGGAACATCGAAGGAACATAAAGGGAACATAAGGAACATAAGGAACACATAGGGAACATAAGGAACATAAGGGAACACGAGGGAACATCAGGAACATGAGGGAACATAGGGAACATACGGAACATACGGAACATAGAGGGAACATAAGGAACATAAGGAACATGACAGAACATCAGGGAACATCAGGAACATAAGGAACATAAGGGAACACGAGGGAACATCAAAGGAACATAGGGAACATACGGAACATGAGAGAACATACGGAACACAAGGGAACATCAAGGAACATACAGAACATCGAGGAACACAAGGGAACATAACAGAACATAGGGAACACGAGGGAACATAAGGAACATAAGGGAACATCAGGAACATCAGGAACATAACAGAACATCAAGGAACATAAGGGAACATCAAGGGAACACAGGGAACATGACAGAACATAGGGAACATAAGGAGCACGAGGGAACATCAAAAGAACATAGGGAACAAAGGGAACATACAGAACATCGAGGAACATAAGGGAACATCAAGGGAACACAGGGAACATGACAGAACATAGGGAACATAAGGAACACGAGGGAACATCAAAAGAACATAGGGAACAAAGGGAACATACGGAACATAAGGAACATAACGGAACATCGGGGGAACATAAGGGAACATCAAGGAACATACAGAACATCGAGGAACACAAGGGAACATAACAGAACATAGGGAACACGAGGGAACATAAGGAAACATCAGGAACATCAGGAACATAACAGAACATCAAGGAACATAAGGGAACATCAAGGGAACACAGGGAACATGACAGAACATAGGGAACATAAGGAAACATCAGGAACATCAGGAACATAACAGAACATCAAGGAACATAAGGGAACATCAAGGGAACACAGGGAACATGACAGAACATAGGGAACATAAGGAACATAACGGAACATCGGGGGAACATAAGGGAACATCAAGGGAACACAGACAACATACAAGGAAACGTAGAGGAGCAATTTTACAAAAAAAATAGCGCCCAGGCAGGTCCGCTACAAGACTAATAATTCTGTAGGTTATATATGTTAAAAATTGACAAACAGCATTTGGCTATGAGTGGAAAACATTCTGTATCGGTCATTTCTTCTATACAAAACAGTCGTTTTGGTAGCAGTTTCTTGCTTGTAATCGCAGCTGTGATCTGTAGGTTTCTGTAAACGCACAGTCGCGGGAAAAACTTACAAAATAATTATATAAAAACAAAAGTCGACAGACAGCCAAGGCTAAGAATCAAATAAGTGCTGTCTGTATAATTATATTGCATGGTGTTCAGAATTATATACAGCGTTTATTATATAATATATATATATATATATTACTATAGCTGGGATTCGCCCGCGCTTGGCCTATCCCCAACTTCCCCACCACCCTCACTTCACTCTGTCCCCACAGACCCCACTCCTACTCCCCATCCCCACTTAATTTCCCCATCCCCACTTAATTTCCCCATCCCCTCACCTGGTGTTTATTATAATATATTTATTATACACGGTGCATTGGCTTCAAAGAGATGGATAGAGATAAAGAGAGCGCTCGCGCGCGAGCGATAGAGAGATGAAGACACAGACAGACAGACAGACAGACAGACAGACAGACAGACAGACAGACAGACAGACAGACAGACAGACAGACAGACAGACAGACAGACAGACAGACAGACAGACAGACAGACAGACAGACAGACAGACAGACAGAGGATAGGAAGGTAATTAGGGGCGTCCAGGCACTTCTTTTTTTACACTTTAAGCACTGATTATACATGAATGTGTGCGGGAGCAGGGACGTCATTTCAGTTTTTTTCAGGGGGGGGCAAAACTTAGCTAGCTTATGCAGTGGCGTAGCAATAGGGCGTGCAACCTGTGCAGTGCACGAGGGCCCCCGGCTGTCAGGGGCCCCCCGGGGTCAGAGTCAATTTTTTACTTTAAGGATATTCAGAATGTAGGTTATTCACACCTACATCTACAGCGTACACACCCAATAATAATTTTTTGGGGTATCAGCCGGAATGTCCGTGATTAGGCTACCTTATTTCAAATATCTCTACTCTTTGCAGTCTTTGGCTGGAAGAAGTTGTACTGACGTATAAACATAGGCTATAGTCGGGCTGCAGAACATAGGCGGAGACCTGCGCCGAGAATTGGGGGGGGACGGAAAGACGCGAGATTTTCCGAAAATTTCTGACGACCGGCGAAATCTCGGAAAATTTTCTATTTTCGCCGCCCAAAAAGTTGATGACCTTTTTTTTTTTTTTTTTTTTTTTTTTTGTCATCCGGCCAAATCTCGCTCAAATCCCGAAGAAATTTTCTATTTTCGCCGCCAAAAAAGTTGATGACCTTTTTTTTTTTTTTTAGTCGTCCGGCCAAATCTCGCCCAAATCCCGAAGAAATTTTCTATTTTCGCTGCCCAAACAAGTCTTGACGCTCAAACATTGGGGGGGGACAAATGCATGGGCCGTCCCCCCCAACACTTTTATTGGGGGGGACCGTCCCCCCCTGTCCCCCCCTAGGTCTCCGCCACTGCTGCAGAAGCTTTCGACCCGGAAAAAATTGGCAACAAGCTGGAAATACAAAATAATTAAAGATAAGCTAATAATATCACTAAAAAATGATCCCCAGCCCCTGAGATCTCAAGGGAATTTATTTTATTAGAGAAATTAGAACGCTTAAAATCGCAATGCTATTTCAGCGCTGTACCTCGGACATTTTTGTTTTACTATTACCGCTCCAATCACTTATTGGTAAACAAGTCAGGTTGCGGAGCCCTAAAAAACGACAATAAACTGATTTTTCTATTTTCCCATAAAAAGTTTTATATGTACATTGCGATAAATTAAGTTTTAAGTTTATCCCCATTTAAAAATCACGCTAGTCAGTGTTTTTAACGAGCCGAATAGCGTAGGCCGCAGCGCATTTTCGCCGATACCTGGGAATAGGCCTACAGCAAATAATTATTATTGGACTAGTCACGTTAATGTAGGCTACCGTTCGACATTTGCTGTACTCTCCTGCAGTGCCTAAAGTGCGGAAAAATAAGTGCCTGGACGCCCCTCACCTCTTCAAAAGAAGTGCCTGGACGCCCTTACCCTTCCAGTGTGTGCTCGCCAATAAGTGACTGGACGGTGTTTAGATTTTAAAACAAGTGCATGGACGCCGTCCATGACCGTCTAGGCACACTTTAAGCCCTGCTCTCCTGAGATTTGCCGAAAGTGCGGCTACTGATAAACTCGGTTGTGTAATTTGAAAGCAGCTAATTTATTTCTATATACACTAATAATAATAATAAATAATAATGCCATATGCTGGACAAATAATATAATAATATTCTCTTTATTGAAACAATCTGGTTGACACACTGCAACCGGTGACAGTGCACAATTATGCAGTTTAAACAATTCACAAGAACGGAGATCACAGAATACACAATTAAATCTTAACTATACCAATTGAGCAGACAGCCTGCAATACATGGTGCTAATAGCAGCCTACAAAGCATATCCGCCCAACGGGGGCTCGAACTCACTACCTCTCGCACTCTTGGCCAGCGTGTTAACCATTACTCTACCGGGCCCCTGCCGGGCCTGCCCCCATGAAAGGGAAGGGCTTCAATGCATCCTTAACTTCAGTTTGAACAAGCATCAATCGATGCAAGCTTCACTCAACATTCGAGATCTGGGTTTGAGTAGAGTGTCTTCACTGGCTTCTCCTGCCTCAGCTGTGAGCACTTTGGAACTTCAGTCTCCCATTTTGACCAAATGCACCACTGTCCCATATGCTTACATTGAAGTGATAGTGGCACGACATAACACTCTTTCCAGGCATCATAGATTCTCTGCCAGCTAAGCAGCATGCATGGGACAGGCCTTTGGTAGAGGGACAAAATGTCAGTTTTGGATTCTATGACCAATCGTTTTGATCGGTCTAGACCGGCTGGTGCCAGTTTATCTCATTTGGGAGACTGGCTAACTGCCCTCCCATACACTTCTTGTGCACTCTGCATGAACAATGAGACAGCCCGCCTTCCCAAGTACTCTCACATCTCTACCTTTATGTTTGATGAACTTCATTGGCTTCCTCTACGTGCTCGCACACAGTTCAAGATCCTCACTCTGATCCTAAAGTCTCAACGGGGTCTTGCCCCAAAATATCTGACTAAAACCTTACTTCGTCCTCACTCAGCTTCCTCCCACCGTCCACTTCGCTCATCCAACAGACTTGACCTATTGGTTCCCCGGTCTAGAACTTCTATGGCTCAGTCTCGGTCTTTTGTCTCAATTGGTCCTTCTCTCTGGAATTCTCTTTCTCCTTCTGTTCGCTCAACTCTTCTGTCTGTCAGTCTCTCCTCTGCCCTGTCTCTTCTCAAAACCTGCTTCTTCTCGCGGGGCCTTGCGCACTGGGAGCGCCTCTGAACGGTTTACCCTACTAGAGGCGCTTTATAAATGTTTAAATACAATACAATACAATACAGTGCGAGTTGGACTTTGGTTGGGCCTTGACCTCTCACCTCTGTCTTCCTCACATGTGTCGATGCGGAGATGCTGTTGGCTCAAATGGTCGCCATGGGGTGGTTTGTAGGCAATTGAAGGGACATTCCATCCAACTTCATGCCATTCAACATCATGCCATTAATGACATAATTTGTCGTTCGCTCCAAAGTGCAGATATACCAAGACAAAAGAGCCAACGAATCTCCTGCGGACCGATGACAAACGACCTGGCAGTGCCATAGTGGTTCCTTGGTCTCCTGGCAAATACATGACATGGGATGCAATAGCGGTTCACACTTGTGCTGCTTCATACCTATCTCAGACAGCTATTTCGGCAGGTTCTGCAGCTGAACAGGCTCCTGTTCATAAGTCTGCCAAAATATGCATTGTCTGCAATCCGCATATTTGTTCCCATTTCCTTTAATATTATGGCATCTGCAAAGCAATCGGTTTGCTCAGTAACAGAGTGACACTGCACTCATCACCGATTACCATACCAGCACCATGCTGTCTCCTTGGCTTGAACTTCCGGATTTTGACCTGGTATCGGAACGGTTTGGCTATTGCGGACTTGATTTGACATAGTGATGGTGAATAAGCTGGTCTCTCTGACTTGGCTTTTGTTGGTGCTGGACAATTCTTGAATTGCATTACACTAACCAATGTCGTACACACCAATACTGTGGTGTCAAGGACAGATCTCACACTGCCATTCTTCGCTCTACAGCTAGCCAGGAGGTGATGTCTCAATAGTTTATTCATCATGAGCCTTAAACACCAATTTCATCATTATCACCAAGAGCATACACCCAATCTTCCAAATTTCTAAGAACTGTTTTCAGAACATCAGCTCCCATCCGACAGATCACATTAAGTGATTGTGAAGTGATGACTTCTGCAGCTTACAGGCTGGTAGAATGGTACCATACATGGTGTAATTATCAGGAGTTTCTTGACCTGGTCACTGATAAATAACAGGGTTGACAATATGCATGATCTGTGACCTATTAGTATACTTGTTATTTAAATAATTTGTAGTTATACCGGTGGTATTTTGATTTTTGATTACTTTTTTATATTTTGCACCTGTCATCCTGAAGAACTGCCACCTTGGTCAAACTGTATAGTAGGCCTTTACAGTGTTATTAGACTTGCCATATATTTTTCTTGTATTTTAAGTGTGGTATTAATAGCCTTTTGGTGCAGCTTTGTTTGTTTCAAAATGCTGGGATGGTAGATTTTCAGACAAAAGTTACAACGTTACATTCAGAATTGCTTGATTCTTGTAACCTGGTGATGTGGTGGTCACTGGTGGAGTGGAGCAGGTGTCATCTGGCTCAGAATTGGACGGTTTAGGAGCAGAGGGGAGGTCTCAGCAACGCATTTTGCCCACAAAGTCAAAGATTCAGAATGTTTAGGCCTATAAATGCAAGGATATAAGGAACTATAGAAGGCCTAGGCTTATATACCATATTAATAAAATACACAATGAAATCGAAAAAATTAAAATATTACAGTAATCAGCTGTATTTTATTAATCAGTTTCAGTTGTCTATGAATGGTATAAATTCCCACGAAAATTGCATACGTAGAAGATTCTTGGGACTCCAAGCTACTTATAAGGCAGATGTAGGCCCTAAGCGAATGCGTATGGAACAAAACAACAGGCTGCTGATTCGGTACAATAACCACTAATTTTTTCTAAAATATGTCTTGTCTTCCGGTAGACTGTCGATTTGAATTAGATATTAAAACAATTAATAAAGCATTACTAATTGTCAAATTAGAAATGTTTTATTCCGTTGTTTATAATATTATTTCCGGCAACAGCTGACTTTTTGCCGCAATCTGGCGCGCTAGTCTATTTTTATACCAAACAAAATTTCTTTATAAAATAACCCACAGGGAGAGTTGAGTGGCTATGGATCATTTGTAAGACACATTATTATTATATCTTTAATAATTTTTTATTTCCAGCCTTTTACAATTTTTTTCCATTCAGTACATAACAGTTCTTTTAATTCAACCCGGCTTCGAGATTAAGCTATCGCCTTGTAGTAAAACCGTTACAACGCTCTAACAGCATTACGTTTTTATGCCTTCAAATTTCTCTAATAACATAAATTCCCTTAAGATCTCAGAGGCTGGGGATCATTTTTTGGATATATTATTATCTTATCTTTAATTATTTTCTATTTCCAGCTTGTTGCCAATTTTTTCCGGGTAGTACATTGCAATTATTTTAACGCAACCGGACTAATAATTGTGTCATGGTCTACGCATACGAGTTTAAAATTTATTATCTTTGTAGTAAAATGTCAAATTTATAAAAGATAACTCTACATAGCCTATTTACTTGAAAATTGCATATTTTTAACTCTCGTACGTCACTCTTTCTGTCCCCCAATTTATGCCTGAGTCTTGTTTAGGCTAAGTGGCGCTGCTAAGCGACAAGCACGAGAAGAACGGGTAAAGAAGACAGCCAAAATGCAAAAAATTCCGCATTTATGATGCCTGCGGAGAGCGAACCTGCACCGATGACTACGTCAGACATGGCCGCATTCATCTGCCGTTGACGATGCAGAAATTTGTGTTGTAATCTCTATGACACCCGACTCGCAAGTCGCAAACTTCAGGCTCTGCAGATGTAACTTCAGTGCATGGAACATAATTATCACCAACATTTCTAATCTGCCCTGCTTTGACTCATTTGACGTGGCTGTCACTGCAGTGGAGTTCATTAATAATCTATCCAGTTTTGGAATGGAGGAAATGCTATTCCTTTCCCTGTCAGAACATTCTTTCGCTACTCGTCTTTTTTGAGCACCGGAAAGTTAAAATATTTCATACTTCGGCATCGTTCACTTTCGTCAATTCAATATTATTCATAGGCTATACTATCCGGCATTCACGGTTGCTGATTTCTTGAAGTGAAGGGCCTTTTCAATGAGCTATAGGCAATAGGCATGTGGGAAGTTTATCAGAGTTCGGTGATCAGTTTCCTATAGCCTATATAATATACATGCATACATAATGACATTGCATTTATTTTCAGTAGATCTACAGGGTGGCTCAAAAAAAATGTACCACTGCATAAAATGCGATAACTTCGCAACCGACTGACATTTTTCTGTGAAATTTTTCCAATTTGCAGGGGAATGAATTTCCAACAATCCCTGAAAGTTTCACTTGAAAATTTTCATGTTTGCCATAGTTACAGCTGTTCAAACTTAAAATTCCGTTTTTTCAATTATCCGGAGAATCATGCTTCAATACATGTGATTTCATTACGATTTTTGCAAATTACAACATAGAAATTGATGATGATGTCATACAACCTCACTATGAGCTGTAAAGAAGCTGTTTATGAAGCAAACTGTTTGTATATGGTGATATTTTATAGATTCAAGTCTCAATTTGTGAGCCCATTACTGAACGTCATGGGCAAAGTTTCTGCGAAAGATAAAATGGGAACTCGGACTTTGCATGAACAGAGACTGGGACATCGCGTAATCATAGCAAAATACCCAGTGAAAAGTGAAGCCTGACCACATTGAAGGCTATCTTTAAACATGTTTATGTAATTAAGATTAGATGTCAGAAGAGAGGCAGGAAGTGGTCCTTTGGTCTGATAGAAAAAAGCACGATTTTCAAGAAATTCGCTTGGTAATCGAAAGGGTCAAGTTTGCAAAGCACATCGTGGTTTCGGCATCAGATATGCTGGCGTGTGTTACGTCTGCAAGAAAAGACTGCATTTAATCCCATTCAGTAGGTTAGATGTCAAACTCATCTTTGAACTCTCTTACCCAGACTCATTGAAGACCAGGTATGCTCTAACATCTACTTTTATTTTCCAGCAGGATGGTGCGCCTGCTTGCTCGCAAGGCTGATTATGATGGCGCTACCTTATTGCCATCAACTGAAGTAAATGCATTGGCAAAGATGACTAACAAACTCGCCAGACCTTAACCCTATTGATTAACTATCACATCTGATGAGCTATGCTTGAACGCTGCAAGACATTTCATCCCAAGTTGGAGAACATTGGCCAGCTGAAGCAAGTCTTGCTGCTAATGTGGGGTCAGTTGCCACAGGATCCGACCAACAAGGCCATACTGAGCTTCACAAAAAGAATTTGAGCTTGTGTTAAGGCAGGGAGTGGACACTCTAATTATACCTTACAATAAACTGCAAAACGGAATTCTGAGGTCGTAGTGAAAAGTGATATCATTTGACATGGAAATCTACAAGTGACGTTCATTTTCCGCGGAAATTTGAAAAAACGAAATTTTAAGTTTGAACGGCTGTAACTTGTGCAAACATGAAACGTTTCAAATGACACTTTCAGGGATTGTTGGAAATTCATTCCCCTGCAAATTGGTAAATTTTCGCAGAAAAAGTTCAATCGGTTGCGAAGATATCGCATTTTATCCGGTGGTACTTTTTTGAGCCACCCTGTATATTATATGTATTATATTATATGTACTTTATTATATGTCTTCATGCTTACTTATTAGGCCAGCACAGATGCACAGCCTGCAAGGACGCCACCCACACACCGCATCCCCGCATCCATGTAGCAGCATTCCTCTACGACATAATTATTATAGATTGCTTTGTAAGACTGAGTGAAAGATATATGATACACCTTGCAAGGGTATGAAGTTGCAGACCCATTACAGAGTTCAACTGTTCAAATTACTTTAACCGAATCTCTGTAGGTTATCTCTATCTCCGTCACTCTGTCTGTCTGTCTGCCTACATGTACGTCTGACTATTAATAGACCGATCTATTCCTCTCTGTCTGCCTGTCTGCCACTCTGGCCTATATATCTCTTAAAAAGTAGGTCAAATGGAATACTGACAAAATCATGAGTCATACATGGCAAAAAATTCATTGTTCGCTTCAAAAAAGCAATCAGCAATTGACGTAAATTTACACACTGTCCTTGAATAAATGGGAAATTGCACATTAAAAATTATTTTTGTTCAGACGCGGGGGGCCCTCTGACGACGGGGGGCCCGCCGCCATGGCAGACATGGCATACTGGTTAATCCGGCCCTGGCAAAAGGGACCATATGAGTACACCCTGCTCTGTAGAACGAAGATATTGACGACCTGGTGCATTATTCAGGGTAGAGCAGCAGATTTCGCGAAGATAGGCTGAAGCAAAACCCAACAAGAACCATCTGACAAATACTGAATCCAGTCAATCCATTGCAGAGATCTGCAACTTCAATGTTCGCATATAGGACACAACTCAAGTCTTGTACGAAAGTAATCGCCACCATACTAACATGAGTGTGTTTGTGTGTGTGTTTGTGTGTGTATGACAGCTCATACAGATGAAGCCGAAATCTTAACGAAACCGACGCTGTATAAAATTCCATTTTAAATATACCCTGCCACAATTTCCATGGTCGTTTGATGGGTCCATACGCACTTTATACAAGTCCAAAACAGGAATATGCGTCATACATTATCTCTATTAATGAATGGGCATGCAGGTAGGGTACTGGTATTGAAATTGTACTGTAATCATAACAGAAAATTATGCAGATCCTAACTGAAAACAAAACCTTTTATGAGAAATAACTAAAACACTGGCAGGATTATAGTGTTGGCCAAAAGTAAAAAAGCTACACTGGGACAATGCAGTAAATTTATAACAATACATGTTTGCACTTGTACCGTAGGCTGCTGTCATTTTGTAAGAGGATTGTAAGAAACCATAAACACAGAAAACTGCCAGATTTTGAAATGCCACTATTAGAGGCATTGATTATTTGCCTTCCATAATGGAATAATACAATCCATGTAACATCTTATACGAATAATGACAATTATTTTCTTACAAACAATGTAAATTCTAAAACTAATTTATAAATTTAATTTACATATTAACAATAATCATTTCATTCCATGTCTTTAAGATATTTAAAACATCTCCAGGCATTTACTAATGCCTGATGGATGATTTTTACTCAAGCTAAAACTAGTTACTTTTCTTCTGAATATTAATTCAAAATCAGAAGATAGTAACATCATTTTCTGAACAAATAGTTTCAATGCTTCTAGTTAGTTTTCAAAACAGTTAAAAAATACAGGTAGGCCTATATTGTCAGACTCCAAGTCAGTGGACATCTGAGCCTCTGAGGTAGCGTGGATCATTCTTCCGGAAGACTGTCAAGATCCGGTGCATGATTCATCAGAAAGCGCTTTAACTGTTCGTAGAATTCAAGCAACTGTGCGTCCCTCTGGCGATGAAAAATAAAAGCAGTAAACAAAGGGATATGGTTATAACAAAATTTACACACTAATGGCTAAGCAAAATCAGTGGGGAGGCCAAAATCCGCACAGATGGCTGAGAATGGGATTGAAGAGATCAGCTGAAAATCCTGATATGTAAAGCCTGCCCTACAGCAACATAATTTGCTGAAAGTGCATGGTCAAACTACAAGGTACATGTAAATGACATTCATTCTCCGTATGACATTATTTCCATTAATGATTAATCCCATATCGAATCTGTACTATACATGGACCAGAACCTATAATGTGAAATGTGATGCCCAATTAATGAGAACGTTGACATTGAATATTGTCACTGTATCTTCAATGCAAATTGTCAATGGGGTTGAAGACAATTAGCCAAGTCTTCAACAGAAGTCGTATTCTATGGGTAGAAAATGAAGACAATGACAATAAAGTGATTTACGGGATAGGGTGATAAAACTACTCATATTGTGAAGTTTCAGTGACCGAGTATTTTCAGACTTCTGAAGCATCAGGGGCGGATGCAGAAATTTTCGGGGGAGGGGCAAAAATTTTGGTCTTGAGACAGGGAAAAAAATTTGTCTTTGGTCACCGAAAAATCTGATCAATTGTCAAATTCCCAGGAAAAAGATACTATTTTATCCGCCAAAATAGTTGATGACCTTTTTTAAGCGATTAGTCAAAATCTCGGGCAAAAAGATACCATTTCGCAGAAAGACTGTACCCTTTTCCCCGCAAAAAATAAGTGATGACTTTTTTCTTTTTTAGTCGCAGTGTTCTTAAACCCTGTATGGACCTCGTGGGAGGGGTATACGAATCTACTCATGGGGGAGTGGCCACGTCAACTTTCCAAGCCAGAATAGCTGGTCAAAAATAAAGAAATTTTTAAATGTAGGGCAATGACCGGATTTGCCCCTTGGATCCGCCCCTGTGAAGCATATTGTTTCATTACAAATGTTGTAAAGAGTCCATGGGCGGAGACCAGGGGGGACGGTTTTACCCCAATGAAAGTGTTGGGGGGACGGCCCATGCATTTGTCCCCCCCAATCTTTGAGCGTCAAGACTTTTTTGGCGGCGAAAATAGAAAATTTCGTCGAGATTTGGCCGGAGGACTAAAAAAAGTCATCAAAAAAAAGGTCATCAACTTTTTGGGCGGCGAAAATAACATTTTTTTCCGAGATTTCGCCGGTCGTCAGAAATTTTTCGGAAAATCTCGCGTCTTTCCGTCCCCCCCCAATTCTCGGCCCAGGTCTCTGCCTATGAAAGAGTCAATACTAATATTTAGCTAAATGGCCTTTGTAAGGGGTAAGAGAAGCTTATTCATATGTAGTATGTACGCATAGGGGTCAACAAAAGACAGGTGCATACGGAGGGGGGAGGGCACATTGGGTCCGAAAATACGATTTTTGCGCAGGTAATACCATATATGAATGGCCCCTAATCACAGTGACCATGTATTTACAGACTTCTGAAGCGTATTGTTTCATTGCAAATGTTGTAAAGAGTCAGTAGTCACCTCAGGTCCAATGATGGAATTAAGATTTCGATCCTTGGCATGAGACATTGACTTCACATTCAGAACCGAACATCCTGAAAACAGATAAACACTGACAAATTTCTACTCAATTATATATGCTAAGTTATACTTAACACATGTATTTTTACACCTCATAATATCTTTTACTTACATAAGTAATTGCAATTTCATTTTATATTCAAAAGTTAACTGTAGACAAGTGTAAATTGTTTGAACACTACATAATAATCGAATGTGATGATAGGTAATGTAACATGAGCATTGTAGCCAATACATTCAAACTTAATTTTACCAGTCTTGCTAAGTAGGACTTCCTCAAAGAGTAGGACGGCCATTACTACATCATATTCCCCAGCTTCAGTCCTTAGGTTGAGTTTTGCATGAGCCTCGGCCAAACAGGTGCTGCAAAATAGAAAAGCAGTGATCAGGACACAATATTTACATCACGGATGAGAAAAGTAATCTTTGGCTGAAGTCATTGACTGGAAAAATGACAACTAGCGTTTGTTCACTTTTGGCACTAGTTTGGCAATTTTTGCATTTTACCCAATTTGGGCCTAGCAATAAGTGCCTGATTCGAAAAACACTGTAACTTGCCCATACATGTAACTACTTCTAAGTTCCATATGTTGCAATTTTGTATATTTCAATTACGGTATATAAAAAATACAAATTAGCCCAAAATATATGACAAATGCTGTAAAGTTATGTAATAGCACATTCAAACAGTAGATTCAAGCAGTATAAAAACTTATTGTAATCAGCATAGCCCTTCGTGTACACTGTACATAAAGGGCTATGCTATTTAATGGACTCTAAATGATGCGTGAAAAGATCTATAGCTCATACAGTGTCTCAATGGCTGTTCTTGGCATCAGACCACCCATTGATTCGGCACTCCTCACTCTGCGACTGGCCAGGTAGTAGCCATGGATCAACTGCTGGGCATCAAAGGTCAGCACCACCTCAAGTTTTGCGGCAAGTTCCAGAAACTGTAAACAGAACCAAAATACACCAGAAACTCCTGACGTCGTCTTTGGGAGCAAAATTTCAGACTTGCACAACTAACTTCAGTTAATAAGGAGGAACGTGTCCAAGGAGGAAGCTGGTTCAACAAAACAGGACCAATGTTGGTCACCCAGACAACAGTTTTCGTATGGCATTGAGAAATTTTGCAGATTACCGTGACATTTACATACCGGTATGTAATAAAGTGTAGCACTATGCTAACTCAAATCTCATAAAAAAGTTGCACCAATTTGTCAACTTCTAAAGCACTGTAAATCATAACATGCATATGGCATCATCAAGTCATGGTATATCTAAATAACACCCGGTCCCATATCTTATGGCATATCTAAATAACACCCATTTATCAACTGGCAAGTCAAGACATTAGAAAATCTGTGAAAAAGTGAAGAAATACCTTCTTCAGGTCATCACTGGCAAAGAACGTCTCAGTCGGGCATCCCATGGCACTTCTAAGAACCCCGTCAATGAGCAGCTGGTCTGCAAAGGAGTCCAGAGGTGTGTTCACGGTAAAGACCAATGGAAACATACTGAAAATAAATAATATAACGTAATTAATCAAAAGATTTACATAGCAAACAGTCAACAAGTTGGGACAATCTACACATAACTAAATACCATTTCAAGTGCAGCAGTTAAGTAAAATATCTTTCTTAGAGAAAAATTCTCTTTCGCTCCCAGTAGAGCTCTACCAGTCGTGACAGTGCAGTTGCCAGAAAAACTATGAAATCTGAGAACTTATTCAACAGATAGCACTGGCACTTTTTCAGCATTCAAAAGGACCTATGATGCACAAGAGAAAGGACTATAATGCAGAAGCACGTTAAAATGACCAGTTGTAAGTTTTAAAGTGAATAATGACTCAGCTGTAATATATCTTCTTTTCAATTATGGAATCAGTAAATGATACGATGATGCAGCTGATTACAATTTACTCTCAAGTAGAGGCAATTCCTCTCAATTCCCGAATCAGACACCCACTCTTGACTGGCACTTTGGAATTAGATCATACTAACTTGACTAGTAGCCTTGTCATGTCGGTGACCTGGCCAGAGGATGCTTGGAACAGAGACTCATCCAAAGTCGCTGCTTGGCGCTTATGAGCAAGAGTATCCAGATGAGCCCAGATGGAACACCTCAATGCAAACACCATTGACATTCCCGTATGCTTCGTTGGACCTAAGCCAGGATCAGGCAAGTGATGAACATTGATGGGAAAAGATCCGGTCTCTAGGACTGAAAGCAAAAAATTTACAGAATCAATGATGCATGTGACGTAGTGCTTGCTATAACATTAATATGAAGCATCACATATAAAAGATCAATCACCAGGTTTAAAGGAATCACAGGCAGCAACAATAACCGAAATATATCCAACAACTTTAACAAACCTCACAAATATATGATTATTAGAATAAATGAAATAGATTTGATTAAACTAGGATTAAATTAGATACTTATTTTTATATAAATCTAATCCAATGACTTCTGCAGTGTTTCATCAGAGCACACCAATTGGCGGTGTGTCAAGTAAAAATGCAGTCAAAATCATTATGCAATGTATAGGCCTGGTCAAAACCGGGAGGGCTGTGGGAGGGCTCGGGTGAATGTTAAAACTTCACCACGAAGAGCAGTACTAGATCAGCATGGATGCAGGATTGATGCTCGCTACTCTGCAAAAAGCCGACTCGGTCTTTCATTCGCTATAGGTGATGCTGGTGAAATGAGCAGAAGGACATGATGGACACCTTGCTTGGCTGCCATACAGCTAAATTTGTTTCATGTAATAACTTGCAACCATACTGCAGTGAGTCAGTTTTAATTGAAAATAAACACGAATCTGTGTTTATCAGTCACAGATGTTAACTTCCTGGACTCTGCCTTCAAGTACCTTGTACATGCACATATAACTATAACGCATCAGAAATAAATTATTATTAGTTTAGATTAGACTAGAAAGGCTATACTACATTAGACAACTGAGTATCACTTTAACAAAGAGCGACTGAGAAAAAACCCCAGTGAAGTTCATCGTTAAAGAGATAAACCATACCTTGCAGCAGAGTTTCCTTGGTTGTCTTTTTGTATGTGCTTAGATCAGGCAATATGCACACACCATCATCAGCCAAAAGTAGTGACCCTCCTGATTACATAAATAAAAAAATCAACTTCAATAACCATTTCTGTGTATTTGTTCAGATAAGATAAAATAAGAAGAAAAAAAATCAAATCTGCACCAGGGCAAAAATAAGTTTAAAGAGTAAGCAGACACAGGTATCAAAAATTTCTTTTCAACCATTGTTATCACGTGTATACACTATACACTGTATACAGTTATCAAATAAGTATGTTGACCATATATTGTTGATAAGAGATTTGGTCACAAAGAGTTCATTCTAGCCCGGTCACTGGTCACTTAACCTGACATGCTTAAGAAAATTAAGTGGTTAACCCAGTGGCGGCGCCAGGATTTCAGTTTTGGAGGCTGAATCCTCGCAGAGAAAATTTCCATTTTCATTCGCAAAAATTTCTGACGATTTTTTTTATTACTGTTTAGTTCACGCCAACATGATTCTAATTGTGACGACGTTGGTTCATGTACTGAAGTTGCTTATTTAAACGATTTTAGATCTTGGGGCAGAGCGTTGTATACACAGGGACCTTAACTGAGGTGGCACCAATTCCAACAATGCATTGGTGGTGATGGATCCCATCCCCTAACCAATTTATTGCAAAATGAGCATGGCCAAGAACATTTGGGTGCTACAGAAAAAATTGTGTACATTCAAATATTCTTGTATACGAAATCTGCAGTAGGTATGTGTTGACCTTCCACGAAACTGGAATTGATGAACCTGTCTTTGACAACAGAAGCCAGCAGGTGATTTGTTGACGAGTGAATGAGACGTCGAGAAGCAAAGCATGCAGCATAGCAGAGCAGTCTCTTCACTGCCAATCCATCATCTGCTACGACCAGCAGGCTTAGACCACTTGGCTAACAAACAAAAATATGGCCAAGTAAAGCAACGTAAGGTAGTGGTACAGTAAAGTAATGTCAGATAAGAAAAGCTATGATCAGATGATGTAATTTAAAGCAAAAATTAGATAAGGTGGGTAGAGTAAGTTAAGGTAGAGTGTTAAAGGATAAGTAAGGTAATGTAAAATAAGAACACGTAAAGGAACATAAGCGGTGGCTACAAGTTTTCCTATTAAAAAGGGGTGCATGAAGGTGCAAAGCAATCAGCTGAATTTTTAATTTTCCAAAAACTGACAATGCCAAAACAAACTCTGCTATATTATTATTTACGAAAATCCTCACAAGTGTCAAGGATGTATCTGTGTATCTGCAGTATCTGTAGCAGAATATCACTTCGATTTCTGTCTCTAAGAAAATCAAACTCCACACTTAAAAACTGAATGAGGATTATCTATATGAAAAATTGTTGTCACCAGGTTTTTGCTCGACAGCAGACTCAGAAGCATGCCAAGTTTCACATTCATGTAAGTGCCTGGTGGTGTTATCCTACCTGCAACATAATTAGATAAACAAAATGATTGTTCTCAAACAAGATGAGAATTAAGTCCATGTCATGTATTCCAATACGATCATAAAAGTGGCATGAAAGAATATAATCATGATGAAGGTGGTGATGATGATTACGATGAAGATGTTGTCATTAATAAAAATTAAGATGCTGATCCTAACAATGATGTAATAAAGATGAAGACCAAAAATACAACAACAATGGCTATAAAGCACTTGACTTACTTCCGAAACCATACGCGAGACTTAGGCCAAAGCTCCATGGCGATGACTTCCAATCTAGCAGCAACACAACAAATGCAAATCTATACATGTATGCCCTACACAGTCTATCCTACATGGAAAAATGAATGAAAATTGTTACTGTGTACATAGTACAGTGAGAGATAGTTAATAGCAAACATATGCACCTGATTAGAATCTACATTGTAATGTAATCTAGACTAACCTGGCTAACCATAACATTCTGGAAATTAACAAGGGTAATAATAAACGAGAACTGGAAATTAAAAGAGGTCACAAAATAATGGGAAAATGGGAAACTAGAAAAGGTCATAAAATGGGTTCCAAGGGGAACCAAGAAGGCTGTGAAAACTGAGCATTTATAACTAACAGCTGACAAAAAACTGAGATAGAAACTTAAAACAAGTAATAAAATTGAGATATGAGAATGTATAACAATTACGAATTGTTAATATAAAAATGTACTAAATGCATTACACACTGAGTGCTGGGAAACTAACAATAAATAACTACATGCAATTATTACTCCAAGACATGAAGTTTCTGCTAACAAACTAAAGCAGCAGGGTAACATTGGCGATGTTAAGTCCAACCATGCTGTTGTAAACTTCCGGATATGCCAATGATTTTGTCAACAACAGTTTCAGCAAACCTTCATAAAGAGCTGCCACAGGTCCCGAGAGTTCCGATGCATGTACCTCCATCTTAAACAGTCAAAGGCAAAATGGCAGCAAATGAGAAAAGATATTAATCATGTGATAAGTAAGCAAAATCAGTTGATATATAGCCATGCTGCATTTGTATCATCCTATCATAGGGAGTACTTTGACAATTGCATCCATCCATCCATCCATCCATCCATCCATTCATCATGCATGCAAGCATACCTGCCTATCCCATCTAATCTGCACAAATCTGTAAACTAGGAAACAAAAATAAACGAGCTTTGCAATGCTATGACATTGTTATGCTGCTTTAGATAAGAATATTATTATTAGAGAAGACTGTTTTTAGACAGGTTTTTACAACTTTTTTCTCCATTGAACTTACACAAGTTTCAAATGCCTCATCTTTCATTACGATGTTGTTCACCTGAAATAAAACAAATGCCACCATTTCAACTAAGAAAATCCAAAAAACCTCGAAAAACTAAAGTCTTCATCAGCCATTACAGTTTTAGCAGGCATTCCATCAAAGATTGCAGTTACAGACTGCAGTGCCATGATTAAAGATTTCATGTGTTGCTTAATAATACTGATAAGTAAGACCAATAAATCAGACAAATCAAATAGCAGTAACCACTCATCATTGCTCTATCTAGATATCATTTAAGATACCGGTATGCTTCTAACTGCAAACTCAGCTTAGTTATTAGCATAATCTGTGTCAGCAACAAGACACGAAGCTGTGTTCTGTTCTCATCTTCTTCCAGACTTAATTTCAGGACTGTCAGGTCCTTCTCCATGACTCAAGTCCAAGTGGTTCTGGGTTGGTCATGCTGACTTCAGTTCTTTTGGGCTATTTTTCTCTGAAGTCCATATGGTTCTCAGGTGGTAATTGTCTTTGCAGCTTGTGTGACATTCCCCAAAACAGCTGTCTGTGTTTCCAGGCTGTGGCAGACTGTTATTGAGCTACCTTTCCCTCCTGATTGCAATGTAACTGACAAGGTCCATGTAGGGAACCTGTTGTCATCCATTCTTACAATGCTCATTGAAGTAGTCAAGTTTCTTATTCAGGGCCTATGTGATTGTCTAAGTTTCACAACTGTAGATGAGTACCGGCATCACAAACAACTTATGGAGCTGCAGCTTTGCATTACAGACATATGATACTTGAGGTGAATCAGGGCTTAAAGTGTGCCTGGACGGTCATGGACGGCGTCTATGCACTTGTTTTAAAATCTGATTGCCGTCCTGCCACTTATTGGCGAGCACAGACTGGAAAGGTAAGGGGCGTCCAGGCACTTCTTTTGGAGAGGTAAGGGGCGTCCAGGCACTTATTTTTCCACACTTCAGACACTGAGGTGAATGAAAGCAGACTGGTCATCGAACACTATATGGCAATGATATAGAATTCAACCCATGCATCACAAATGTGTTTATCACAGTAATTCAACGAAGGACAATAATTATCATGTCGACCATGAATCTAAAGGAATCCGATTTAATACAATTTAATTGAATCTATCAACATAGACCAAGTACTCTTAAGGAGGTTTGGAGTCAACTAAAAGAACTAATAAAAATTGTACACACATACATGTAAAACAGTGTGCTTATAAATAACTTATAAATTTACTACTAAACCTTACTTCGAGAACCCACAGTTGATGGTTATAGTTGAAAACTGGAAGACCAATTATGGAAAACTGATGCCCGATTTGAACGCTATTGACCAGATCATCTGTGAACAGAAAACAGTGCATGTTATTTTAACGCACAAAAATCAGAACATTTTATAAGAAATTAAACAGTTCAGTGATATCAAGTCCTTATTTCTTATTTTAAACAGAATCACGTGAAAATGACGGAGCACACTGAAACCAGGCCGGAATCTAAAGTATATATAGGAATTGCCATTTTGTGATTTTGGTGCTACAGATGAGAATAGTTCAAACATAGATGAAGTCAGTTTTGTATGTGAGTTAAGTATATTGATACTGAGAGGCCAGGTCCATAGCAATTGTTATGAACTCTGAAAGCAGTATAATTGAATTGACTATTACTAATACTGAGCACTATTTGGTATTATAGGTAATTCATTAGGAACAATCATTTTATGTTTCTTTGAGCTATCTTACAAATATTCAAAACCCAGTCCCAGCAGAAACATGAAAATCCCAATGTCCAATTTTGCTGTCTGCAATGAAAGTCTTGCTACTTATGATGCTCCAAAAATCATGTTTTACAGTAAGAAATAAAAAAATAATAGCTAAGTCACCAGTGGCTGATATAGTTCATCTGCTCACTGCATGACTCCGGTATCTTACGAAAAAAGCTATTGAGTACACACGTTTTATTAATTTTCACCCGTTTGATTGCGCCTTTTACCTTTTCATTTATGCCCCTTCTATAGTAAACCCATGAGTCCTACATACTGGACTTTGGGACCTGAGAAGTCGTCAACACCATCAACCAGTTACCTCTTATGCAAGCTGCTAATGCTTGATATTTGAATCTTTCCTCATCGTCAAATGCTCCAACATCAATAACATTGACAATCCGTTTGTCTGAAAATATTTAAACAAATCACAACAAAATAACAATAACAATGCTTCTCGCAGTCTTTAATGATACACTCCTGCAATCTTTGATGTCTCTTACTGTCTGTTTCATCACTCCTTGAACTACTGGTGTCCCATAGATAGGTCTATCTATTCCAAGCATCTTATTATTTACAATCTATAGTACAAAACTATCATAAGTTGCTGCACAATGTGCACATTGTATGCTCAATTGCTCATGCTCCATGGAATAAAACTGACTAGAGTTTTCTAAGATGCTCAAACTCTTTACATTTCTTCAGGAAATGCTCTAAACCGCCTATTTCTCATTGGCTTCTAACATCCGAATGACTAATAGTTCTCCATCAAGTTACTGACTATTGACTAACTATGTCTCAGATTCTGTGTACCGTTGTGCACATAATATGTATTACAATAACAATATTACTAGTGTGATTGATAATATAAATAGAACCTTAGCCTTGCCGCAATTGGATGGAATGAGTTGCTGCAATCTCCAGATATCATTAAAAATAAAAATACAACTAACGATAGCAATAATAATAACAGAAATCATGCAAACGATTGAAATAAAATATTTAACACAGGAATTTCAAATAAATCTGTACAAACATGAAGGAAATGGAAATTAATTTACATCTACTGTAATATTATTATGAGATTATAGTTAATTATTACTGAAAATATGTATAGCAGACTCATATTAAAGGAAGCATCTCCAAATGTACCGGTACCTGCAAGAATGCGTTGTGATACATCTTCTGTGAGACAGCCTCCACAGTAGGTGCACGGAAAATCGTTCCTTGAAATGTCAAGAAATCAGTCACTCACTTAAGGAAATGTGATGATCTACCAGTTTAGCATGCTGGGTCATCTAAAGTGCAGCAAGGCAAGGCATGGCAGTGAAAAGTAAGCAAAAGCAAAGGTAAACAAGGCAATTTCTACATCACTCATTCATCACAGCATTAAAAGTGGCATTCTTCACATAATAAAACCTCATCAAAATTATCACGAGCACGTTCATGGTGCAGCAAAGTTTTGGATCTGCTTCATTGATTGCAACTTAGCTTCTCTGACTGTGATATTTTGTGAGTAGATGAGCAAAATGTAATTGATGTCCCACAATGCACCTCACTGTCTGATGCTCCTGTGCTCCTGGAATGTGTCTTCGTATCAGTTTATCTCCAGTCGATCCTTCACATCCTTCTGAGCCGCAAATAAACTGGGCACTTTTTCTGAAACACAACAAAAGCCAGCAATCAAATTATATGAACACCGTTAATTTGCATTAAATACTGAACTTCATAATATGATCCATACGTTCCTGGAAATACTCAGGAGTTAGGAGATATAAGAATCGTTAATGCAGAAATACTACAAAGTCCAACTTAAAAACAACTTTTGAGCATGTGTATATCCAGATTAGTGAATTAATGAATGCCTAACTTTGACTAATAATTAATTTGAAGGAATTAAGAATCTGTATCCTGTAAGCAACTGCCTCCTGGGAAGCTCTCGAAAAGTGCATACTTTTAAAGTCATCATGGCTATTAATTAGCTTCATTGTATAGAAGCCATAAGACTTCTTTTAATAAGGTGAGCGCTTTCTTACGTGTATTTCTGAATAGTCGATATTCCTGTCACAATTCCCTCATACTGGATCAGATTATGGCGGTTCGAGAATTTTCTCAAATTAGCAGCAGAAGTCAACTGGTAACTAACACATAAAATATCAGTGTTATGGTACAGTAATTCACCGAAGTTTGCAAATTGTTGCATTACACTTTTTACATCAACTTCGACAAACTTTCAATATTTGCATATATATAGATGATTTCAAAATCTATATCTAATCAAATTCAATTTGAAATAATCTAAAACATTAATGTTCACCAGTCTGACACCAGATGCTTCCTTAATTATGAATTCTAAATCACGGTGCTCTGGGACACAAATCCCAATTCAAGTTCAGTTGTAGAAAATGATAGTTTAAAGAAACTTGTTATAATGCAGTTCTTGAAATTGGTTCCAAAGACAGCAATGATCCATATTCAAAGTAATGATCCATATTCAAATTTCGAGCAATTTTGTCACTCAGTTACATGTAGCTGTCCACACCGTTTTTACAGAGCTCTGTGGTCATAGGTCATATATTGTAGGTCCATTCAACCTTCCAATCGGCATATGGTATTGGTAAATGAGTTGTAGAACGTGATGGGCGCCCTGTTGGCGGCCGGCAATTAGATTCGACTCCTGTAATAACTTGTGATCATCCATCATCCTATTAGTTGCAATCAGTCAGTCAGTTTGAAATTAAACAAAGATTATTATTATTTTTATATTATGTAAACCTAAGTGCATTCTGGAAGATGCTACAATAAAGAATACATTTATTCACTTACTTGAGTCATTTTCCGGTAAATGCATAAAATAAAAATTCAGCATTCTCTGGCCATTTATTGAAAAACAATATACCTATAGTCTGATTGTGTCAAGTGCTGAGATTAAAAGTAACTGATCAGTCAACAATTTTAGGTCTTTTAAAGTTATTCAAAGCAATAACGTATTTTTATTTAAATTTACATAAATGTACAAGGTGCAACACGAGGAAGGATATGATTTTTACGTACAAAATATATGGGTGGGATATAACACCTGCAGGTCTGACCTTGGCAAATTTGGAAGTGATCTAATCCTCAGAGAGACCATGAGCATGGTTGACGTTTGGCATCGAGGAAGAAGTGAATTCGATTGAATCAACACGTAAACAGCCTAGGAACAACCACACATAACAATTATCTAAATTCTGTAATTGGAACAACCACACTATAACAATTATCTCAATTTTGTAATTGGAACAACCACACTATAACAATTATCTCAATTTTGTAATTGGAACAACCACACTATAACAATTATCTCAATTTTGTAATTGGAAAAATCACACATAATAATTATCTCAATTTTTTAATTGGAAAACCACACATAAAATTTATCTCAATTTTGTAATTGGAAACCACACATAACAATTATCTCAATTTTTTAATTGGAAAACCACACATAACAATTATCTCAATTTTGTAGTTGGAAAATTCAAAGTACATAGTAAGCAGCCTAGAAAACAACAAAGGAACACCATTCTGTCAACTCTCGTTTATATCCTCAAGGATCTTACCCTGAAAGTACCCGTGAGACGTTGCAATATTATCTCTTCTGTAACAGGTGCTATGTAAATTGACAAATATAAAATAACAATATTGTATAAAATTATGATTATCCGAATATAAAAATAGGAGAATTTAGTGTAAATTTCAGCCAAACCACAGCACTTGTGAATGATCTGATACCATGCCCCTGGCTTTTTGAGTGGCACTCTAGAAGTTTTGAGCTAATTACTATGATTGTTTTTCTTTTTCAAAAATCGAAAATACAGTGGAGCCACCTTGCTATCCATGCATGCCACACAGGGTTTAAAGTGGGTGGGAACGGCGTCCCCACAGATCCCAAACTTCCTGCCTTGTGTTCCCATTGCTCATCATGATGGAACCCTGGAAATACAAGCGTTCCAATAAAACTCTTCATCAGCATCCCCACTGCTCACACATTCAGCGTTCAAACTGGCTCACCCAAACCACTTTAACCACTGATGCCAGGTCAATTACAGTATTGATACAAGGTTATTGTTCAACACAATTGCATTTTAAAGGTGAATTAAATCTGAGACCATGCTCAGAATTCAAGTCTTAATGAAGTGCATTCTCAGAAATTTCCAGTTTATACACAAAAATACAAAATTATTCAAAAGCAAATTCAATGTAACAACTTATTTGAAATGTTGAGATGTCTTCAAGTAAATGTTTAGAAAAAACACTCTCAGCATTGAAGACTTGATCCGATAAAAAAAATACAACTTACTTTATGAAAAACTTCACAGGACTTGAGTGGATGATTCAGGACAAGATTTCCAAGGTCACCTTAAGTGAAATAACATGAGCCAGGGTTAAAAAACACTTAATTTTACTTACAACCAATTTTGACTGACCTGCCAAAATTCCACATGGCTTATACAATGGACGAAAAACTGACAACATTTTCAGTTGAAGTGACTAAAATAGATTGATACCTTGAAAATTAAGGTTAACATAAAAGTCACTGCAAGAAATTAGAAACTGATTTTGAAATTATACGTGAAAATGGAAGTGATCATCGTGAAATTTTTTAGAATGGCTCATTGGCTTCTTAGTTAATGTACATTGCAGATATATGAGGTTCACCTACTAAAGTCATCATGAGAGACCTTGAATAAGTCCTTCATTTACTGTTGCTTAGTAGTTTTAGGTGACAATGTTAGTGGATAATTGATTAATAATATGAAATATAATATTATATCTAAAAACTAAGAACATACCGGTATTAAAACAATAATAAATGTGACTTGATGATGATGACAATAAAAAAATTGTGGTAATATGGACAACAAAAGAGGTCCAATCAAACTTACTGTCAAAGTCCATCAGTTCATGGATATCTATTGGAAGCACAAAATCGAACGTCTTGCTCTAAAAAACATTCTTCAAGCTCATTATTTTTTGTAAAGACGCACTTAGGTCTAGCACAATTTCTGTAATGTTGTTGCAATATTATTGCCTTCGGTTCGGCGGACGAGTTTGATTAAAAGGTATCAGCATCTGAGTCTAAGTATTATGGATTCAAAGAATCACTAGTTCACCACAGGCTATATAAATTATATAGTTAGTGTCCTAATGTCAATTGACCTCACCCTACCTGGGTCCAGCCTGGGTCTACTAACGTTAAGCACGGTAAAAAAATCACACCGACATTATATGTGGTGGAGTTAAAATTACCCAGCAAATGCAATAATCTGCAAAAACTTACCATATAATTGTGTAAGTTCAGCAAATAGCATGCCTAATTTAAGTAAATAGCATGCTTTATTTATAAACCTCGCAATTATTGTAAAAATTCATTCTGTTTGCCTCTACGAAGGACTATACTTACTCACTTAATTATTTGCCGACTTGCCTTGGCAAACATTCTAGCCTATAGTCTATAACATAACCCACACACTAGGCCTACCTGAGAATTCCTATAAAAATCGCACTTCTGTTTGATGTAAAAACTAAGTCCTTGAGTTTTAATGAAATTCAAACATGCAGAAAATAAATCTGAAGCTCGTTCCATTGTCGTCAAAATAAAAGTCGAAATACTAGTAAAAAGAACAAAAAACTACGGACAAAACGCCGTCTGTCCAACTAAACCTGGGACCATAATAATTATATAGACTGATTAAACACTTGCAGAATGCAGATGGCATAATTATTTACGTCACCAATTAAGTGATTGACTCCAGTCAGCTAAAAAATATCAACCAAAAAGTTTACGAAAGAAAGATATTATTATGTAATATGTATATCCGTTTATATTAAAAAAACAGATAAAGCGAAATTGGTATACTTATAAATTATAATTGAACTTGTTAATTAGTACGGATTATCACAGTATAGACATCTACGCTGTGAGATTATGTTGTTATGGCATAGGCTAGTTAGACCTAAATTCGATTAAAATTTTGGATTTCTCAATTAACGCATCGATGCATGCCAAAGTCACATTATAAATAACATACTGTGCTAAAGTCAAGTGCCAACACGATGGCCGTTTGGCTACAGTTTTCGACTTGTAGGCCTAAGTTGTAACGCGGAGAGTACGATGGAACGGATATTAACTCCTCGGACAATAAATGTAAAGCATGGAACCAGACTGATGGGTCTGGTTCGGTCGTCATGGTTACACAAATGGCCACTTGACGCTGCATCTGACAGCTGTGCTAAAGGATTTACCTCTGAAATCTTTGGCTGTGCTGATAAATATAATAATAATTTATAAGGTTCACGTATAATCTTGTGTCTTCAGATCGCAGAAATCAAGGGTAAATATTGACGCGCATCCAACTTAACTTTGAATTAACTCCATGATTGAATCTCTGTTCATAGTAAGTTGGTCAATATATTCAGTTATTATTTCGGCGGTTCTGACAAGACCAGGCCACGTCTTCGACGAGCTGCTCCTCATCGAAACCAACAGGTTATAACCTACGTCTCAGACACCATGACCGGGTACTGCCAGGAGCAGACAATCAAATGAAGAAAACATTTATGGCTAGAATGTTATTAACATACTTGTTAGTTTGTTTAGTCTTAATGGTTTTGATGGCTTATGTGAATTTTATGTGATACTTGTTTACTATAGTGCTATTGGGTAGTGGGTTATATTAAAGAATATACTTACTTACTTACTTAGTCCAGCTTAACTCGGTTTAAACTTAGGCCATAGTGATTTTAAGAAATTAAAATGTGTTTACCAACGATTTAATAATTTATTAATCTGTATATTCGACAACATATGGGGAAATGAGTAGGCAGTTGTATTATACACCATTTCTGTGCATATACCAGGAAACTATTGTCTTTTAGCTATGACGGCCAAGACGCCCACAATAACCGGGACATACACTGGACCGAATAAGGAAGTTCATGCTTTAACGAGCAACAGAACAAAGCTGGACAAACCTGTCGATTTTTCGTTCATGAATCTGTTATTGCCACGAGGTTTGAATCAGTTATTTCAAATATAAATTGATAAGCATGACTGTACACCAAAATGCGGATAGCAATCGGTCAGTTAAGGAATATTCTTGTCTGATCTCATAATTAAACTTAGACTGATTGTGTTGTGTTGAAATTTGGCGACCTGTAAGTTGAACTCATCATACCAAAGCAAAGGCCGAACTTCAAAATTATTTTATTTTTAAAAATATTTTCTTTTGTAGAAATCCATTATTGCAATCATTTTATTTGCCAGTATTTTAACATTTTATACCATAGCAAAAGTATTGACTGTATTATCAGAAATCACTTCTTGGCAGTAATTACTAAAACTAAATTGAATTGCCCCTGGATATGCTGGAGGGGCAATCAAAATTAAAATGCCTACATTTATATTTATATTTCTGAGATACTTTTAGTACAGTGGTTATCGAAGTGTTAAATATGCTATTTAAATTAACCTTTTCTAGACATACTGAATGAGGTCCCACGAGGTGAAAAGGATCACAAAGGCGATGAAAAGTACAAGTCCAAGTGTTTGCGTTTGAACAACAATCACATCACTGAACTGACCGATATGTGGCCGACCGTAGAGCAGATAATTGCTCAACCAAACGCCATTTCCTGGATTGACCTCTCTTTCAACGAACTCACCAAGATTGATCAAGTAAGCAAAAGCCTTCAGTCGAGCTGCTTCTGCAATGCTGGTCCATGACAGCTACAGTGAATTGGTCCATAATTGGCCCACATTGTGCAACTGGTGACCAATTATGGGCCCACCCAGCATCACTTTTTATCTACCTTCAGTTTTGAGTGTATTATGTCAAAAATTTTAGCATGACTAACAGTGGCGGCGCCAGGATTTCAGTTTTGGGGGGCTAAAGTGGGTAAATCGCCCAAATATTTCATTTTTACATGGAGAAAAAATGGATGGCCTTTTTTGGGGGGGCTTAGCCCCCCCCACACCCCCTAGTGCCGCCACTGATGACTAACCCTTCGCCTGGGAATGCTTGTACTGGAATGTGATAAATAGGAAGTGGTTGTTTAGAAGTGATAATCAAGTCATGCCTTATGTATTTCGATATGTATGTATGTATGTATGTGCACTTGTTATAGCGCCCCTTCAAGCTCATTCTACTCAGAGGCGCTCCCGAATGCAGAGCGGACACTGCATCGGAGTTTCACGCCGAAGCGCTGAGCAATTGTGAGTGAAGGACTTGCCCAAGGTCCTTATGCGGCGAGGTGGATTCGAACCCCGAACCTCCCGGCTTCAAGGCGACAACGCCACCACTACACCACCGCGCCCCACAATATAACAGTGCTGTGGAAGTTTAAGAATAGAAGTGATAATCAATTCGTACTTTGTGCACTATCACAATAGTCCTTTTGTATTCTTGTAATTCAGAAAATCCTTAAGCAGATGAGAAAAGTCAGTGCTACATAATTCAAACAGTTGTGAGTGTAAACAGCATAAATATATATATATATATATATATATATATATATAACAACATAACATAACAACATAACATTTTATTCGGCAACCAATTCGTAACATTTTGTAATTATATCAGAGTAACAAACATGTTGGCATACCCAGGAGACCCAAAAGGGGCCGAAGGTCCCGCGAGCCAGGGCCACCTGAGAGCGTTAGGAAAAACAAATGTAAGTACGGCCGAATTTGAAATGAATAACACAAAATAACATCTTAACTAGCATATATCTTAACTAGCATACATGCAACATAATATATATACATGCACATACTATATACATTATACATATATATACATATATATATATATAAAAACGAAAAGTAAGTGAGTTAGAGAAATTAATGTACACACTATTTAGTGACATACACGAACACGATTGCACATTCCTATAAATTAAACTAATCACATTCCCCGAAAATTTGAGTTATTCTCCTTGTTGGATATAAACAGAAAACTCACGCTTGAATAATTGAAAAGATAGCAGGGACCGGATATTATGAGGAATACTGTTCCAGGTTCTCGGTCCGATACATTTAATAGATGTAAGCTTAGTATTAGTACGGGCAAATGGAGTATAAAAAACGTCAGCATTTCTCAAGCAACGATCTTGAACATTGGTATTAATTTGAAAATAGTCTCTAAAGGTTACTGGTAATTGATTATGAATATAATGGTACATAAATGTCCCTATTTGCAATCGCCTTATCTGATCTGGTTTTAGTATTTTTAAGTCTAGGAATACTGCTTTTGTGTGGGCTCCATAAGGGATTTTAGCCACAAACCGTATAGCTCGTTTTTGGAGGACAACGAGTTTAGCTAGATTTGACTTATACGCAGAGGCCCATACAATATTGCAGTAAGATAGGTATGGATGTATGAGTGTATAGTAGAGTGAAGTTCTGATCTGTGGTGGGAGGATTCTGGATATGCGAGAGAGAATGCCTAGGTTTTTGGCTATTTTTGTCGAGATGCTGGATATGTGTTCTTTCCAGGACAAGTGCTGGTCGACGTAGACTCCTAAAAATTTCGATGACTGCACTTGAGTGATAGGGGTTCCAAGTATACATAGGGTTGGACATACTGATGGAAGTGATTTTTATGGGATCTAAAGATGATGTAATTGGTTTTATCTAGGTTAAGGGTTAACTTATTTGCGCGAAACCATTCTGCTACGTTTTCTAAATCGGTGTTCGTATGCTTAATTAATGTTTCAATTGAGGGATGAGAATTAAAAATATTAGTATCGTCTGCAAACAATAAAAAGAATAGATCAGGAGCTACATTAGGTAGGTCGTTAATGTACAAAATAAACAGCAGCGGGCCTAGAATAGAGCCTTGTGGAACACCGTATGTGATTGCTTTTAGAGGAGACTTACTATCATTGCAGCTAACTAGTTGCATTCTATTTTCCAAGTAACTTTCAAACCATTTTAGTTGGGTGTTTCGAATTCCATAAATGGATAATTTTTTTAGCAGTATACCATGGTCGATAGTATCAAACGCTTTCGCCAAGTCGAGAAAAATTCCTATAGAGTATTGGTTTTTATCCATTGCGTCTGAAATTTTATCTTGCATATTTATTAGAGGCATGAATGTTGAATGGCCAGCTTGAAAGCCATGTTGAGAGGTTGAAAGAATGTTCGTCTTAGCAATGTACTTATTGAGCCGGTCCTGCATGGCCTTTTCAAAAAACTTTGAGAAGGTAGAACAGATATGGGCCGATAGTTGCAAACTTCATCTCTTGGCCCTTTTTTAAAAATGGGAACTACCTTTGCCAATTTTAGAGATTGTGGGAATGTTCCAGTTTTAAAAGAACAGTTAATAATCTCTACTAATGGATGAATGATACTCGGTAAGGTTGGTAAGGCTATAACAGGGTCTATATCGTCAACTCCTTTAGCATGAGATGGATGAATAGTATTGCTTAGTTGCAACAGTTCCTCTTTCGTTATTTCCGTGAGTCCAAAGGAATCTACTTTTGAAGGGATCATATATTGTTCAAAGGTAGAGTTGGAACTTGGAATATTTTTAGCCAATGAATGGGCTATACCTGTGAAGTAATTATTGAATTCCGTCGCTATTTTTAACGGGTCTGTGGTAGATATATCATTTATTTTTAGCGAAATAATATCTCTGTCGCTCCCATTTGTGCTCCCAATCAAATGTTTGAGAATTTTCCACGTTTCCTTGAGATTATTGCTGTGCCTGCAAAATTCAGCTGCAAAATAATTTGATTCAGCCTGTAGTCGGATTGATTTGAATTTGTTCCTATAAGAGACAAAAATGTTCTTGTTATGCAGGGTTGGGTGTTTGATAAATTTTTTGTACAATTTTGATTTCTTTTTGCAGGAGTTAAGTAGGCCTCGAGATATCCACGGGTTTTTAGGGGAATTTCTTCTGTTAGTTTTATTTAGACAAATAGGAAATGCTTTGTCGTATTCCTGAATTTTATATATATATATATATATATATATATATATATATATATATATATATATATATATATATATATATATACACATATGGTATGCATCAAATCACTGAATATAGCAAACATGCGTTGCTTCACATAGCTGACACTCATCTTAAATCTATTAAATTACGCAAAACTGTGCACAACATTCATCTTTTAACATTATTAGGTTTTATGCATCTTTCCAAATCTAACATGTGATTTTATGTTTTCAGGTTTTATGTGACTTTCCAAACCTGCAGATTCTTTATCTACATGGAAACTTGATTGCTGAAATCAACGAGGTCGACAAACTAGGAACAGTACCATCTCTCAAGAAACTTGCCCTTCACGGAAACCCAATCGAAAACATCAAGGTACTTTACCAGTAACCGCCACTTAAAATCTCTGGCTATGATTGCTTTAGTGCCATTTTGTCAATCTGCATTTAATAATTTATTAGGTTTATTGGGATGGATCCAGAGTTTAACAGCAGTTTATTGCATAAAAGGCCATTGCCGTCAACAGAATTTGTTGGGTATATTATATATTATATTGTATATTAGGCTTATTATTTGCACAGACAGTAGAAATACTGTATCGGAATTTTTTTAATATGGACATGGCAAGAAAAAAATTGCAAAATGAGTTGACTTTGCGTGGCAAGATCAACTAAAACTAAGAACGAAATGAGTAGAGCTTTGTTTGGACAGCACATGCATTGTTCAACTCTTCCAGTGTAAATGCATTGCAGGCTTTAGAGTCTAAACCACAGTTTGTCAACTTCCAGAATCGGTTTAGCAGAAATAGACAAAATTAGACCCAACTGTGTGCCTAGCACAATAAATTTGAAAGTTACAGAACTTTGATGATCTGCTAAAGACTACATTCATTGTATTAGTGCAGACAAGTTTTGTTTGTTTGTTTGTTCAAGAACTACAAGTGGTATGTCCTGGCTCTTATGCCACAACTGGTCAATTTTGACATGAGTACGGTTACAAAAGTTGACCGTTCAACAGCCGAAATGCTTAAGCGAAATGCCGCTGTGGCTGAAAAGAGAAAGAAGAAAACCGACGATGACCACTTCAATTGAAAAGACAATTTAATCAGACAATTACGAGTAGGATTATAACAATGCATAAACTTTTTAGTCTGGTGGTTAAATCAGTGTGTCTGACTTCCAAACAAATCATTAAATTCTAATTGATAATTGCAATATTGTTAATATGTTAACAATGCCAATATTGTTTATTAATTATTACTGCTTCTAAATGTCATGATTATAGTTTAACAGTCACCACTTGCGAATAAATAGGAAATAAAATGCAAGAATTGTCTCTTTGCATCCAGGACCAAGAAATGGACTAGTTTAATCTGCTTCCTAAGATAACAATCATGTTAGTCAACACATTTGGACAATTTTCTAACATAACCACAGAGTATCCCCATGCAGAACTTTAACTGTGTACAAGATGAAATGTCAACAGCAGGCACTAATAGAGCAAAAATGCCCATCAGCAACCTTTTTAGATGTTTTCCAAATAACTAAGTTTTTTGGGGCATTATTGTGTTGCAACTTTGTCCTTGGCCATTTTAGTTTCTATCCTGTCAGAAGTTGCAACTTGCAGCATTATATAAAAGACCCTGAACATGAATGCATTCTGTACAAATTTGTCTCTCCATGGCTGCACGACAAAAGGACTTTTGAGGACTTCCCTTAAGAAAGAACAAATCAGTTTCTTAATTGCCCTTACGTCTATGACCTCTCTCGCTGCCCCAAGACTGACCCAAGTCACTATTTACCATAGTCGTCTAACCAAAGATATTAGAGTTTTACTTAGACCTGGGACTAATATCGATATTAGTCCCAGCTTAGACTATAAGGTATTTGGTCTAACTACATGACACTTGGATCTTCCAACGGGTTCGATTCTTGCCTCAACTCCTGTCGATTTTCTTTCGATAAACAATAAATGTCTGGATAGGAGGAAGTTTACCAATTAGCGTTTAACATTTAGCGTTTTTGGTCCCTGAAAATATAGACTAAGGATTGTAACGACTAGTTTGGTCTAGGCCTACGCCGGAGCCTTCTATTAGAAGGCTCTGGTCTACGCATGCTATACTGGACATCTGGCGAATCTAGATGAAACACTTCTCAATTCAACATGGCCGTCAGCCCTCAGACCGCGTTTACCGTGGACCATGCAAAGAGTAAGTGATAGAATCGCGTTGTTTTAACATTTCATAACTTAGAGTTGAACATTTCAGACCGGTAGAATTTGCTTAGTCGTAAATCAGCATTCCATGTTACCTTCTACTGTTAAGCTATCTCAATAATTCAATTCAATGGAACCGACACACACGGTCCCCGAGACTGCAGTTTCGATAATAGTTAGATTAGACTGCCCATTATAGTTACGTAACAAATTTATATGCATAATGCATGGGCTGTGGTCCAAATCCCCAAAAGGAATGTTGGCCGGATTCACGAAATCGAATTTAACCTATTTCAGGATGGATTGGGCCCGAATCCCCCAAACGAATTTCGACCTGATGCCCGAAATCAATTTTCACAAAGCCTAATGATTTTTGGACAGTACACTGTGCTATTGACGCCACAAAATAGGTCCACTATGCCATTTATGCAATCAACTCTGAATAGTTTTCGGGGTTCGGCCGCTTTCTATTATGAAACTTTTCGGGACATCAGGCATTTGTGTATTTTCAGCGTATACATTTGGATTTCAGGTAGTTGGGTTGACCCCTTTCAGGATGCACAGGGTGTCAGAGAGCAAACACAATTTAAATACATTTGATATGATACACAGCCTAATGATTTTCAGACACTAAACTGTTTTGGAGTTTGGCCATTTTGTATAAAACTGTTTAGGCAAATCGTGCTTTTGTGCATTTCCAGCATTTGAGGGGTGGGAATTCGGGTTGACATCTGTGCAGCTACCCCATCAGCAAAAACACTGTCAGCTTATAGTTCTAAGCGATTTGATTACACAAACCTGTTTTACGATTTCAGTTGCCCTGGAGGACATTTTAACGGCCTTTACGATTCCTGAGAATGAGTTAAAAGTCCGATCGGCTCGTGAAAAAGCAGGCAACGACATGCTGAAGATGATGCAGATATTTTTTCCGGTTGCAACCCAAATCCAGATGGAGGTCATTCCAAAATATGGCTTTCCATCTGACGGAGATGGTGGGTAATCAGTTTGGCACCATTTTCAGTGGGCAAAAAGTACATAAAATCTTTGTTATTGAACAGAACTTGAGGCTGAATTGCTCTATACTAAGGTCTTTGGTGTTACAAAGTAGAAACACAGGTAGTTAATGTACATAAGGGGTCATTGCATAATTACGTAACGCTCGTGGGTGGGGTCATTGAAAACGTTACGACACGTTAAATGGGTGGTCAAGGGCAACGTTACGAAGCGTTACAGGGTGGGTGGGTGGGTCAAAAACGGTCATTTTCGGCGTTACGTAATTATGCAATGACCCCTAACTGTATTTCAGACATGTTGTCTGGCTAGAACTGTTTACATTGGAAAGAAATTATGGCACGACACTCAATTCAAACATACAGCACTTGGTGTATTAGTCGCATCTGTTAGATTCATTGACAAATGAGCAGCATCAAGTTTAGAGCCACTGTTGGAAATGTCTACATACATATCTGAAGCTTTCTTTTGCAAGAACATTTATTAACGGGACTTTCGACTTCAGGTCAATTACAATTACACCGAGGTCCTGGAAAAGGACCAACTTAGTAAAGAGACCATTGACAACTACAGACTTCTCTTGTTTAAATGCCTGAAGGTAAAGGGAATAATATACACCTCTGCAGAAACTCCTTCGAAGCATGGTCTAGAGTTGGAAGGGATTATTTAACCACTTGAGGCATAAACAGGACCACTTAATCCAACAACAGGACATCCTCCATTTACCACTGAGATTTATTTTTAAACAGATGCTACACAGAATAGTACCAGTTACAATTGTAAACCCCTTGATGAAAGCTGAGGTATGTTTTGCTGTATTCGACAGTGTGAAAAGCCTGATTGCACCTAGCTGAGGCATCAACAGAAAATAACTAGTGCTGTATTACGTTCTGTTTCAGGTATAATACGGTTTACTCAAATGATCAAATTGTATGAGAAACAAGATCCGAACGTTGCGAAACTCAACGCTGAGCTGCGTTCAATTGTCATGCCTCAGATGGCAGCACCAGAGCTACGAGTTGGTGCTGCTGCTTTATGACTCTTGACAGAATCGACTTAAGTTATGGTGAAGTCAACAACGGATTACCAGCTCTCATGCGACGACTCATATGCAGCATGCGATGAAGCATTTTATCTTCATGTTCCAATGCTGTCCTCAGCAACAAGTTGTGCACCTGTAATGGCTTTGGTGTTGTCATGACGATCAGTGTCTATAGCGATATTACCCAGTAATGTTAACACAGCCAGAACTTGTTAAATTGGTTTACCATTACTGCGACAGGTTTACTATTACTGTGACAACTAGATTGTGTGACTTGGCATTTAGCACAATGAGAATGAATTATTCTAAAGGCAGAAATCCTTTTGGTGAATAAACATAAATATAATGAACTGAACATTATTAATCGTGAATTTTCTTCTGAAATAAAACTTTCCGAAAATGTAAATGAAAAGAATGCCATGCAGTTGAAATAATTTATAGGCCACAATGGATATCACACTGCCAGTTGGAATGGTAGGTCACAAGTGACATTTGAAGCCAAGGTTTCAGCACCATTTATTGCAGTCTTGCTTTAGTTCATCGACGATTGTTTCTGATTTGATCTTCTGACGTTTTGAAGCACGCGTAATTGTGTTACATGTCCATCCATTACTTTCAGTTTTGTTTGGTGGTAGGATGACCACCTGGCCCTCATTCGATCCGCTAGTGCTGTATTGTGTAAAAGAGCTGACTGGCCAGATGCTCGCAGCAGCCGTATCCATTTCCATGGCAATTGTATCCATAGCATCCGTCTCGGAAGCAACTGTGTCAGCAATGCACGATTCTATCAGGAGATTTTCAGAGTCTAAGTCGACCTCATTCGCTAAATCTTCGTAAGCTTTGGTTTCTTTGCCAGCTTCCACAGGATGCGATAATGAAGTCTGATCGTATTGAATGCCTGCAAATATTGCAAAAATTTACTGTAGTTTGAATGCGAATTTCTAGTGCTAGCATGCTGGATTGTCAACCTAAAGACCCCAGGTTCAAATCCTATTTGGGATAGAAAGATACATCAACAACTTTCTGTTCCAGTGTTTCTCATAGTGAGCTCAGCCATACAATTTGTATGCTAAACAAACGCTAAAAGCGAGAAGACAGGGCAGTAAAGCTATCCAGCTCATATATACCAAGCCCAAGAAAACAAGAAGTCACTGGCAAGTCACATAAATAGTTATAGTGCAAAAATCAACCATATTCTTTCATAGCTAAGATCACAATACGATGGTGTAAGACACCACAATGATGTTCATGTATAGGCAGTACAGATGCCTAATAGCTTATTCATAAATGAACATAAATTGTGGAGCACGGTGGAGTAGTAGGTATGTTCGTTGCTTGCAGCCGGAGGGTTGCAGGTTCGAACCCACCTCAAGCTGCCGTGTAGTGACCTTGGGCAAGTCCTTCACTCGCAATTGCTTAGTGAGCGCTTTGGCATGAAACTCCGATTCAGTGTGCATGCTTAGTCGGGAGTGCTTCTGAGTAGGATTCTTGAAGGGGCGCTATAACAAGTAAAATAATTGCAATTAAAGCTGCCACACTATTTAAAAACTGTAACAGTGTCATGAACACTGATGGTGCCAGCTATACAATTTCAGCAGGTCATGGGAGGCGTTAAGCAGGTCGAATAAGTTAAATGCAAAGAAGGTAATCCCAGAGTTTTTGGCAGGTCATAAGGCAGGTTAAGGGTAAAAAAAGGCAGGTAAAATGACCTGTGCGACTAACGGTAGTGCCGCCTCTGGTCATAAACAACAAATTCAGAGCATGTTTCGCCTCAGCCATATAGCTCGACCTCAGTATCCTGCTGCAGCGCTGCTGAGAAGTTTCTACAACAGTTTGTAAACTAGTTTGGTACCATAAAGCATAAATACAAGTACATACCCTTGACAAGATTACACGCCTGACGGAAAGTTCTGCCATACTTCTGTTTTCGAGCATTGGCTTCCTAGGTAAGTAAAAAACAAAAGAACACTTTACAGAAAGTGTTGTTTGGCAGTAAATAACAATTACAACAATTTGTATGGCACCGTAACACAGGTTACAAGGGCACCTTACAAAGCAGTTATGAACCTACATAGCTAGGCAACATCCCGCGAAACTGACTAACGTTCAATCATTATGTAACCTTTATCAGCCCCAAACAAATGTCTACACTGTAAAAACAATGTACAGTACACAAATAGCAAAACAGACAACAAAATGACATGATATGCAACATGCCCCACATTTGAAAAAGTAAGTTTACTTTCAAGAGAAGGTGAACTGCATTTATAAGAAAGCAGTGGCAGAAACTGCTGAACTCTGTCAGTTCTGCCTCAGTCTATACCTGAAAATTAATTAGCTGATGAATCATACATGTACGCGCACAAACACACCAGACACACTATTTCTCATTGCGCTTCAAGCAGTTGGATATCTAACTATTTAAATCTAACTAACAAACTGTACAGTGTGCACTCATATTCACATTTATCTGTGATTGCACACACTAGATTTTTGAAGAATAACTCTCTTCTAGAGGGCCATAATCACGAACCATGAAACGAGGTTGAGTCATTACAGCTTTTCTGTGCCTCGTTTGATTTTTGGATGCATGTCCTCAACCATGTAACTGATACATGAGAATATATGTCTTACAAAGAAGCATGACACATAATGAGGCTACAATGCGTATGCAATGTACGCATTGTTTAAAACACTGACCATTATCATAATCAAGGATGAGATGCTAAGTGTATTTCTTTTCTGCTTATAAAACTAACTTTGAGTTAGGTTGCATTTTACCAAGGCTTCTGACAGTTCCACTATTGCGAGTCCCCTTCTCGACTTTAGACCAGCCTTGCCCTGAATTTGGCTTGCACAACTGTTTCGTTATTAGTGCAAGCAAGTGATGCATAGCTGCAGTGGCACTACAGAAGTTCTTTGATTACAATTATAACATATGAAGTGCTGCAGTATTGGACGTTTTGTTTCAACCAACAAGAACCTCTTCCTTTTCTCGTCATCAATGCCAATTCGTGTACGTAATCGTAATCGTAATCTCCTAATTTCTAAAGCGCCACTGGAAAGCCAAGCGCGGGGCACCGGCTTATTCACGAGCGCTGCGTTGAGTTAGGAGGGTTGTCCGTGAGAGTAGTCCGTGGTGGTCCGGGTCGAGTTACCATAGGATCAGGATCAAATGCGTTGAGTCAAAAGGGTTGTCCGTAAGAGTAGTCCATGGTGGTCCGGGTCGAGGTACCGTATGATCAGAGGTGTGGAACAGCTACTAAGGTGGGTGTCGTCTGAGCCGGGAATTGGAGGGTGGGGGATCAGGTGAAACAGGATAAGAGTTCTTGAACAGGAGTGTCTTTAGTTTCGAGTGAAAGGCCCGAGGTGTGATGGATAGAGGAGCCTGAGGAAGGTGATGGTGTGTGATTAGTAATGATGGAGTAGGAACTGAAAAGGATCGGAACTCAGCAGGCAGATCATTCCAAATGCGTGGTGCTGAGTTGGATATGGCTCGGTTGGAGAACTTGAGATGACTTGTGACCGGCGGTCGAGAGAGTGTAAGGCAGGCGGATGATCGGGTAGAACGGGTAGGCTGGATGGTGAACAGTTCGCGAAGATATCTGGGCTGGGAGCATTGTAAGGAGTTGTATGTTAAGGAGAGAACTTTGTAGTGAATTCGCTCTGGGATTTTCAACCAGTGAAGAGACTTGAGGATGGGGGTTATGTGATGATGTCTGGGTGTTCTGGTGACGGCTCTAGCAAGAGAATTTTGTATGAGTTGGAGGCGCTTAAGTTGTGTGGAATCAAGGTTTAAGAACAGGGAATTGCAATAGTCAAGCTTTGAGTGGACGATGGACGTAGCAATGGTGGAAGCAGTTTTGAAATCAAGCATGGGTCGAATGCGTCGGAGGTCCCGGATGTGCATGAAGCAGGAGCGCGATAGATTAGAGATGTGGTTAGAGAAGGAGAGGTGTGAATCAAACATTACACCAAGATTGCGGACCGGAACATCAGAGGTGAAGGTAAGAGATGAAGAGTTAGTCGATAGGTGTATTGAAGGGTCAGGGATTTTCTTGATTTGGTCAGGAAGGCCTAGAATAATGAACTCTGTTTTGGAGGGGTTGAGGCAGAGGAGGTTGGACGACATCCATTGAGAGATCAGATTGACCACATTGAGAAGTTTAGCAATGGAGGTGGAGAAAGAGCCTGGGGAAAAGGATATGAAGAGTTGGGTGTCGTCTGCATAGAGATGGTGGTCAACAGACGAGGATTTTATGAGATGACTTAAAGGAGTGGTGTAGAGAATGAAGAGGAGTGGACCCAGGACGGAACCTTGAGGAACGCCGCAAGATAGTGGAAGAGGTTTCGAACAGTGACTGGAGGCTTTAACAGAGAAAGATCTGGAAGACAAGTAGGACTCGAACCAGAGTAGAGCAGTGCCAGAGACGCCAAAGGAAGAAGAGAGTCGATTAAGAAGGAGACTGTGATCGATGGTGTCGAATGCAGCGGAGATGTCAAGGAGACAGAGGCAGGAGACTTGCTGATGACTGACGGCCGAGACCAGTTTATTGTACCATAGATACTCGAATATAACGCGAGTTTTGAAAGTAGAATTTCCAAGTAGAAATTGGGGTAGTCGCGGTATATTCAAGACAAGTTGAAACTTAACTTGTATTACACAAGATATTTTACTTGCGTTATATTCGGGTCTTGCACTTTTCACCAATCTATCTGCCAAAATGTTAAACCTCGCGTTATATTCGGGTGACGTTATACTCGAGTATCTACGGTAGGTTGCTTACTTTCTGTGTGAGGAACTGTCGGTCCATACGTTCCTGTCTTTTCAGTTCCACTTTTCGCTTTGACTCCTGTAGCCTGACATCTTTCGACACGAGTGTCATCTGCTGCTGGAGTTTCTGCATAGACTCGTTAAGCTGCATCAGTTCGTTTCGCTTTGTCGTCATGAATCGAACGAATTCCTTTTCGCGCTCGTCACAGTGCTTCAGCCAAATGTGCTGAACTCTTGTAAACTAGAAATTCAAGCAGAAATCCTAGTAAAAAACAAGACATGGCAAAAAACTTTCATCTTATTTTCATCTAATCTCCATAAGCATTTAAGTAAATTTTTCAGCCTGTACCTGCACATGACATGCATGTGCATTACATTTGAATGATTACATATCTATAGTCAAAATGGCTAGCTAAAATAGCTTTATAGCTGTGAGCTAATTTTGTATAGTGTATGTGGTCAGCTAAGGGGTGAGCGTACGAATAGACCAGCTCAAGGTCAGCTAATTGTTAAGCGTACGGACAGACAGACTTGCATGTGGCAGACTGGCGGGAAAGTTGGCGCGGCTCGGCCGACCGTCGCCGGAGAGCGCGAGAGAGAGAAACAGACAGACAGACAGACAGACAGACGGAGAGAGGCAGAGAGAAGGACAGAGCGGCAGGGGGAAGAGTGTACGCCCAGACAGTGAGATAAGTTGTTGAAGGAGTGCTAGTAGTGTAAGACGTTTTAGAGAACAGTGGAGTGTGTGTTGAAAACTTTAGAGAGCAGTAAGATATTAAGGTTGCGTTGCTGTCACAGAATTGAATCGCTTGTCGTCGTTGATGCATTGTTGTGTTATTTGCGAATATTAAAACGAAGAAGAAAATACAAGAAACAGATCTTGGTTGTAAGTGAACAAGTTAAGAACTTTAGAAACTTATACACTAGCCTTAGATACCGTCATACAGGGAATAGGTTAGGGCTAGGCTGCGCTATAGAACAGTAAGAAGAGACTGGAGAAATCGTCAGTGATTGTGGAACCTGACATTTGGTGGCAGCGGCGGGATTTCGAATTCAAGCAACGGACGGTGGGATATCGAGTTCAGGCAACGGACGTCGGGATATTGTATCCAGGTTTACGAACGGTGAATAGCGAAGTCAAGCAACGAACGTTGGGATAGTCGTATCCAAGCTACGGACAGTGGATTTTGAAGCCTTACGAGACGCCGACCACACGGGAGAAGGACAGTGAGCATCTGAGCAATTGGAGAAGCATTCCGAGCATCCGAACAACTGGTGAGAAGATACAACGGGCATACGAACGACATTACGACAACGCAACGCCAGAGAGAGGTATACAAAACTCGCTCCTTGAATAAACAAGTAATTGAAATTACAGTCAACCAATTGCAGAAAGCATAGCCACTCCCTCGATTTTCTTCACGCAAATCAGTTGAAGTAAGAAAGTAAGATGGAGAAACTCACGGAACAAAAGCAAGCTAGTATAAAGAAGATGTCTTCTGATCGAATAATAAAATTATTAATCGAAGCTGGTCTAGACGTGGAAGAAGTCGAAGAGATGTCAAGGGAAAATTTGATGAGAGCTTTAGCAGAGGATTGGCTAAAAAAGGAAGCTGAAGAGAAAGGCGCTGTGGGTGGGGCTGAGGAGAAACCACAGGCTATGTCTATGGAGGCGTTGATGCAATTTATGATGATGAGGGAGGAGCAACGGAAACAGGAAGAGAAAGAACGGAAACAAGAAGAGAAAGAGAAAGAAGAGCAACGGAGACAAGAAGAGAAAGAACGGAAACAAGAAGAGAAAGAGAAAGAGGAGAAACGTAGACAAGAAGAGGAGAAACGTAGACAAGAGGAGAAAGAGAAAGAGGAGCAGCGGAGACAAGAGGAGAAAGAACGGAAACAAGAAGAGAAAGAGAAAGAGGAGCAACGGAGACGAGAGGATAAAGAACGCAGACAAGAAGAGAAAGAACGAGCAGAACAAACAGAAAAGACTAAACAGGAGAAAGAGGAACAACGGAGGCAAGAAGAGAAAGAACGGAGGCAAGAAGAGAAAGAAAGAGTGGAAAAGGCAGAAAGGTTGAGGCAAGAAGAGATAGAGATACAAAAGCAGCAGTTCCAGCTTCAGTTAGAACAATTGAAAAGAGATCGTGACGAAGCTGAACGAAGAAGGATGGAACTAATGATAGAATACGAGAGAGCAAGGAAAAGTGATGAAGAAATACGAAAACAACAGGTTGAAGAGCAAAAGGCTCGCGAGGAAGACAAAGAAGCCATGCGTTTGGCAGAATTGGAAAGAGCCGAAGAGATTCGACAGGAAGAATTGAAAATGGAGAAAGAAAGTTTGGAAAAAGCGGAAAGAGAAAGGGAAGAACAAGTACAATTGGAACAAAAGAAACTCGCTTTGAAGGAAGCTCAGCTCCGAGAAATGGCTATAGAAAAGGAGGAACGCAGAAAGCAGTTAGAATTGTTGCAGCAAAAGATAGAACAAGAAGAACTGCGTAGGGTAGAAGATCAAAATAGACTGAGGGAACGAAATGAAGACGAAAGAAGAAGCCGTGAAGAGTCAGAACGAAACAGGATTCGAGAAAGTGAGACAATGGTGTCCAAGATTAAAAAGATAGGTGATGCAATGAAACACGTGTTACCAAAGATGCCGTATGATATGATGGAGGTGCCATTATATTTTGAGACAGTTGAGAATGCATTCAACAGTTTTTCGGTGGAAAAGCAGTTTTGGGTCAAATTGCTGTTGCCACTAATGACGCCAAGAGCGAGAACGGTGTTGAACCGATTGTCTTTTGATGATCTAGACGATTACGACATAGTGAAAGAACATTTACTGAAAGAATTCAAATTGACAGCGAGAGAATATCGATCACGATTTGGAGAAGCGAAGAAAACGGCAGAAGAGACATACACTATGTTTACAGCAAGATTGAAGAATCTGTTGAACTATTATGTCAGAAGTAGACGAGTGGGCAAAGACTATGAGAAGTTATTTGATCTGTTGGTGGCGGATAAGTTGAAAGAATGTCTACCACCGGGTCCACTACAGTTCGTACTAGCAAAAGAGGGTACTGAATGCTTCGAAGCTAGTAATGTTGCAGAACTCGCAGACATACACGTGAACAATCGAATTGGTCTAATGTTTCAAGACAAACCGAAATATGAAGCATGGGGTAATAGTTCGAAGCAACCCAGGTGGAATAGTAATAACAAAGAAACAGGAAACCAAGCCAGAAGTAATGAAGCAAGGAATGATGGTGCTCCTGGAAGACAGTTTAGTCAAGATAGAAGAAAAGCAACGGGTGACAGACAAATATACAGTCGAATTCCAGTGATGGGACGCCAAAGAGAAAACAATGCAGCGTACAATTACAGGCGGGAGAGCACTGAACAGAGAGGGATTGGTAAGAAACGTTGCCATAATTGTCAGTCAGACAAACATCTGATAAAGGATTGTCGAGTACCACCAAGAATGACAAATCTGAGAAATAGATTTACTCGAAGTGCAGAAAGTCTCAGAGTAAATCAGATCCAAGTAATGAATGCACCGAATCAGCCGGAAGAACAAGACAACCGCGAAACGGAAGTGAAGTCAGTAATGAAGTGCACGCCTCAATTTGCTATACAGAGAGAAATAGTAAATTCTGCTCCCATCAAAGATACTGGTCGAGAAACTGAAAGCAAAGATGAGTGTCAACGTACAAAGAAGTCATTACTACAGCATGTCAATGTAGAGATACGTGGAAATGATGACAGTTGTCAGCCTGTGCAAGTCAAAGCGCTGATTGACTCTGGTACTGAGATTCCAGTAATCAATGAGGAATTGTTGAAAGGAGCGACAGTGGAAGAAATTGGTAGAGTACATTTGCAATGTGTGGCTGGAGAACCCATTCCAGCTAAGTTGGTGAAAATCGAAGTGCGGATGAGTTGTCATAACGAAGGAGGAGATCTGAAAGACAAGGGAGTAAATATCGCACCATATTTAACCTTGGTGTGTGCCAGCATTCCGGCAGTCTTGTGCAAAGATAACAAAGAAAAGTTCTTGCTGCATCCAGAGATAATCGCAGAACTGAAAGAGGTTCCACCAGTGAGTGTATTGCAAGGAGAATTGCAAGCGAATGTGACTACAAGAGCACAGAGTCGGAGAAGAGAAGTGGAAGAAGGAGAAGAGGAAAAGTCAAATGAAAGTTTGCTAGATGAGGACACCGAAAGCGATGATGAACAAAACGTTCAAGAAGAAGAAGAAGGAGTAACATCCGGGAACAATGAAATTGAAGAAGAGATGGTTGCATGTGAGCGTGATGATTATGATGATTTTTGGAGTGATGGTGAAATGGACACGAGTATGAGAGATTTGTTTGCCGAGAACACAAGTGATGAAAGACAATTGGCAGACGCGAAGAAGTTTGAAGAGCAGCAGAGAAATGACGAGTCACTGAGGTCGTGGCGGAGGATAGCTGAAGACAAAGGATCAGAGTTTAGTGTGGTGAATGGTTTGATGTATAAGAAGCATCAAATGTTGGATCAGTTGGTGTATCAGTTGGTGTTGCCGAAGGAAAGAAGAATTCAGGTGATGGAATTGGCGCACGAGTCAGTATTTGGCGGACACTTGGGAGAAGAGAAGACAAGGGAACGTATCAAGTTGTCCTTTGTGTGGCCAAGAATGCGTAGAGATGTGGTGAAATTCTGCAAGTCCTGTGAGAAGTGTCAGTTGAAAGCACGAAGTTTGGTGATGGATCGAGTGCCGATTACACCAATACCAAGGGAGGATGTGCCGTTCAGAAGAATGACCATGGACGTCGTAGGACCAATCGAACCGACGTCAGCAGCAGGGCATAAGTATTGCCTGTGCATCGTGGACTCATGTACAAGATGGCCGACAATATTCTTGATGAAATCATTGACTGCTAAGGCTGTATGCGAAGCTTTGATGAAGCTGTTCATGGATGTGGGAGTTCCGTCAGTGATAACGAGTGATAGAGGGACGAATTTTACAGCCAGTCTAACAAGAGAATTTCTGAAACTGATGGGGTGTTGTCCTCGATTCGATTCGCCAGGACATCCAGAAGCGGCAGGATTGGTGGAGAGATGGAATCAAACGTTCAAGAAGATGATTCATCGTGTCGTTGTGGAAAATCCGAGACAGTGGCATAAAATTATTCCATTTACAGTTTGGGCATTGAGAGAAGTGCCTAATGCAACTACCGGAGTGGCACCGTATCTACTAGTCTATGGAAAGTTGCCGAGAGGGCCACTAACCATTCTTAAAGAAAGCTGGACCAAAGAGATAAATCTACCACCGAACATTGGAGTGCAACCGGCAAAGTACCTGAAGAATTTAAGAGCAGACATGGAAAAGGCCTTGACATTCGCCGAGAGCTGTGCTGAAGAAAAGCAAAAACAATACGCCAGTCAATATAACAAAAGAGCCAAAGATAAAGAATTCGAACCAGGAGAAAACGTCATCGTGCTGTATCCAACGTCAACCAATAAATTGAAAACGGTCGACGGATTATTCATGCCAACAAGATGAGGAAGTTCATTACGAGAACATTGTCTTGTGGTCTGATTGTGGAAGAGGATGACGAATTTGGATCAGTGGTAGAAATACCGCTGAAGGAAGACTATTCAGAGACAAAACAGAAGTCAATCCAATTGGATTACGAACAAATTGGACATCTGACGAGCGAACAGCAGAAACAATTACTTGATGTACTGAATCGATATGCAGACAGATTTTCAGATAAACCTGGACTATGTACATTAGTAGAACACGAAGTGGTGCTAAGACCAGACTTTCGAGAAAAGGAATTCATGGCATATCGAATACCACTAATATACCGAGCAGAAGTGGAAAAACAAATACAAGAGATGCTGAAAGAAAACATCATCCAACCATCGTCAAGCAGAATGGCAAGTCCACTTGTCATTGTCAAAAAGAAGGATGGATCCTTGAGATTGGCTTGTGACTACAGATACATTAACTCTTTTACTGAGAACTGCAGATATCCTATGCCAATCGTCAACGATGTCTTGAGCAAAGTCGGAAAATCCAAGTTCATTTCTGTTATGGACTGTCGCAGCGCATATTGGACTTGTCCTGTGAAAAAGAGTGACCAATGGAAGACTGCGTTTGTTACACATAATGGACTGTATGAATTTACGCGTGTTCCTTTTGGAATGATTAACTCTGGACGGACTTTTGTAAAAGCGATAAATATGATTTTGCAACCGATTCATGATTTTACTGAACCTTATGTTGATGACATTGCAGTGCATTCTAATGATTGGGACATTCATTTGAGACATTTGGAGTTATTTTTGAAACAAATAAGACTGCATAATGTAACATTGAACTTGAAGAAATGTGTGTTTGGTAAGAGTGAGGTGAAGTTCATCGGTCACCTTATAGGATCAGGGAAGAAGATGATGAATCCAGACAGGATTGACAGTTTAATTAATTTGAAGAAACCTGAAACCAGGAAGGAAGTGAAGCAAGTCTTAGGATTTTTTGGGTTTTACAGACAGTTTATTTGTAATTTTGCTGAAATTGCTAAACCATTGACAGACTTAACCAGCAAGAAAGTACCTGAGAACATTGTTTGGACTGATGCACATCAGAAAGCCTTTGATTCCCTTAAACAGATTGTCTTGTCAAATGTGATTCTATATATGTTTGAGGTTGGTAAACCATTTAATTTGTACTGTGATAGCAGTGATTTTGCTGTGGGAGCTGTTCTGTCTCAGGTAGACGAGGAAGGGATAGAACGTCCCGTTTCATTTATCAGTCAGAAGCTGACAGATACCCAGAGGAGATGGGCGACGATTGAGAAGGAAGCCTATGCAATCATATGGGCTTTAAACAAGTTGAAAGAAATTCTTATTGGTTCTAAAATCAATGTGTTTACAGACCATAATCCTTTAGTTTATTTGACTGAATCAATGTCGAAATCTGCTAAATTAGTCAGATGGTCTTTATCATTGCAAAATTTTGACATTCTATTGAACTATAAGAAAGGTAAATTGAATGTAGTAGCCGATTGTCTGTCTAGATTGTAGTGTAAGATATTTTATGATGTATTATGTTATGGACTATTTGCATTGTTTAGTTAAGATACGTTCGCTAATTTTTATAGATAATTAGCTCTCTTTAAAAGAAAGGAGGGAGGTAATGTGAGCTAATTTTGTATAGTGTATGTGGTCAGCTAAGGGGTGAGCGTACGAATAGACCAGCTCAAGGTCAGCTAATTGTTAAGCGTACGGACAGACAGACTTGCATGTGGCAGACTGGCGGGAAAGTTGGCGCGGCTCGGCCGACCGTCGCCGGAGAGCGCGAGAGAGAGAAACAGACAGACAGACAGACAGACAGACAGACAGACGGAGAGAGGCAGAGAGAAGGACAGAGCGGCAGGGGGAAGAGTGTACGCCCAGACAGTGAGATAAGTTGTTGAAGGAGTGCTAGTAGTGTAAGACGTTTTAGAGAACAGTGGAGTGTGTGTTGAAAACTTTAGAGAGCAGTAAGATATTAAGGTTGCGTTGCTGTCACAGAATTGAATCGCTTGTCGTCGTTGATGCATTGTTGTGTTATTTGCGAATATTAAAACGAAGAAGAAAATACAAGAAACAGATCTTGGTTGTAAGTGAACAAGTTAAGAACTTTAGAAACTTATACACTAGCCTTAGATACCGTCATACAGGGAATAGGTTAGGGCTAGGCTGCGCTATAGAACAGTAAGAAGAGACTGGAGAAATCGTCAGTGATTGTGGAACCTGACAATAGCATTTTCTCAAAGCTGGAAATGGGAAAGTGGTTGACACTCCAGATGCAGTTCCTAGTCTCTAAAATTTCTGAATACCCTACAAATTACCTATAGGTAATTATTTTGCCAGCAAGGTGTGCTTTCCTTATACTATTAAGATCGAAGTGAGATAACCACTCCAAAATACAATTTTTAATTCAACAGAATTTTCTGGCAGCCTTTAGAAGTCCATGGATGCCATCGATTTGCCGACTCATTTTCACGGAAATTCTAATTCTAATACTGTCATTAGCGACGATTTAGCCCATTAAAACAACCTGCCCACACTAAAACCACCCAATAACCAGCTCGAACATACCTAGTCACAAATCTCCACCTCAGTTTGACGTCACCCTTGCCATACATGCAGTATATGGGTAATAACTGCTTGCAGCAAAATTACATCAGCAAAGACCAGTAATTCTGAGAATATGCAGTTCCTAATTCCATAATCTTGAACACAACATGTACCATAGAAAAAATATAAGGAAGAGCCAAATCCATTTGCTTATCCTGTTTACTAAAACCTTAAAAGACTGTCCGAATGAATGAGTCTGACAACTGACTCAACCTCCTCAGAATTTATCTAAAATATCTAGGCACCAGTTCTGGAATGCTGGCATCGACTTCTCCGCCATCCTCCTCCTCATTGTCTTTCTCGTTCTCATCATCCTGCCCCTCTTTACGATCAGCGCACTCTGCTTCATCCAATTCCACATATTGCATTTGCATACCTGAAACAAAAACTGATCAACTGAAACCAACTTCTGCACCATTATCACTAAAATATTATTAATGTTGACTTGCAGATATGCTTGATCATTTAGTGGTTAGACTGTAATCGCTAAGAGCACAAATCCCACCCATGACAAAAAGACGCAGATATCTCATATATTGGCATGTTTAGCAAATAATAATAATAATAACAACGACGATTTCTATGGCGCCGTAACACAGTCACGCCGTTACAAGGGCGCCTCACAGGGCTCACGTACAATACTAAAGAGCAGGATATGCTTGCAAAATAAATAAATTTTGAGTCCAGATTTGAAGGAGTCAACTGAGTCGGCCGCTTGCAGGGTGGGAGGAACTGTTCCAGCATCTGGGGTCGGCCACCGAGAAAGCACGGTCACCAAAGTGGGTTCTCATGTACCGTACGTGAAGATCGCTTTTGTCGAGCGATCTAAGTCGCAACCCGGAAGCGGAGGAGTGCGTCCCGATGCAGTAATCACGCATATACTCAGGTGCAGCTCCATGTACAGACTTGTAAACAAGTAAGCAGACATTAAATTCAATCCTATGGGGAACAGGCAGCCAGCATAGGACATCGCAAAGTAACGGAGTCACGTGATCATATTTCCTCCGAATGCATAGCAAACTCAGGTATAACATGAGGACACTGTAGATGAGAAATTAATGTCCAACTGACTTCTAAATCGAAGTTATAATGTGCCAGTTATAATGTCTCAATGGATGTTTTAGGCCAAACATTACAAATTTTTGGCAGTCTGGTCAGAATGTGAATGGATGGAGAGGCAAAACTCAGGTTATTGATGCTTACACTAGTACCGGTACTTATGATTAAACCAATACTACTAAAACTTTGGTTCTTGACTCTGCAGCAGATGACAAATGATTATTTACTGGGGTGCAAAATGTTCTGGAATGAAATTTTGATCATAATCCAAAAAAATATTAAAATTTTCTGCAATGTAAAACAAAAAAATAAGGACATGACAGTGTTCACGCATAATGGACAGGTATAAACATGCTATTAAAAGCAATGAAAACATTGTTATAAACAGTGAAAATGTTATTAACATTGTGAATATACCATGTAATCTAAGTTAGCTGGTACTGGAAAGCTAGGTGGTGGCAAATGATGCGGCAATAAAACAATTAGCAATCGGCAGCACAGTTCTTCACAAGTGACTCGTTAAAAATAGTGTCTAGGTGTATCAAAACTATTAAAGTATTCACCTTTGGAGTGCAACTCCAATGCTTCACTCTTTGTAACTGGAACATCATAAGCCAAGTTCTCATTTGGGTACAGCTTTTGGTATTCCTCTCGATGCTTTGCATACAGATGCTTTATAAGGTTGCTGGTGCTTCCGATTGGCTGCTTCAGCATTCTGCCACAAAAACTGCAGATTACTTGGCTCTCATCTGCAGAATTCTTCATGAAATACTCCCACAGAATTGATCGACTGCGCCTTTTTAACCCTGAGCAACGACCGACAACAGGCGATTCCTTTTCTACAGGAAACGATTCACACGAGATTGTAAGTGATCGATCAGACACGATAGACTCGTGTTCTATTGGGTGTTTGTTTAGCAGATGTTTAAGGAGGTTGCTAGTGCTACCACACACCTGCCGTATGCTCTTACCACAAAGCGTACACACTGCAGACGCGGCATCATCTCCAGACTTTTCAAAACACATCCATACAACTGATCGACACTTCCTGGCTCCTGTCGAATCCAGCTTTATTGAACCAGTGGTCGTTTCGTCGAGACGTTTTCTTTCCAATTCGATGTTTAGTTCGTCGTTATCTAAATGATCTGAGGTCTCTTCACACTGTATGATCGTATCAGAATCTAAATTTAATTCAACGTGTTCCATTTTTGGGCACTGCCTTGTGGTATTCGAAGACTGTTCGTCGAGACACTTTCGTCGTACTTCTGGATTAAGTTCCTGATAGCATAATTCGCTCGTTTCCCCGCGATGTTTGCCGCGGAGGTGCTCGAGTAGGTTGCTAGTATTGGTGTGGGCCACACGGACTCCACACAAGATGCACTCTGCAAGCGTGCTCTCTTTCGTTGACTTTTTAAAAAACGTCCACGCAACGCTACGCTTTCTGGACGACATATCGAAACTTTTAAAGTGTTTCTGGCCAAAATTTAATAGTTAGACAGAATTCTGTTTAATACACAAACTACGTTTGTAAGCAGTGTTGCCACTGAGGTTTCTGAAATAAACCCAGATTTTCTTCCGAAAAAAACCCAGAAAAACCCAGACTATTCATATAAGCTATTTTAGACCTATTTTGTTCAAATTAAGTTGGTTTTTCGCTTGTTCGCATGAGGATTAACAAAATGTTCGTCAAAAAAGTTGAATAAAATGTAATTACAATTTTAAAAGTATCAATTGTCAAAGTTGTCAGAGACTCGGGATCCATACTGACAATAAGCTTAATCGATATGTTCGTGTGCGCATGACACGTGACTTAAGTTTACAAAGTCTTAAAGTTGTCCGAGGTTTCCAGGCAAATTTTCTTAATACACCAACAATTCAACGTTTTAAACACCTAGAACATTAATACTCTGCAACAACTTGGCTATTATAACCACTAGAGGATTGACCTGACTTACAGTGTATAACTGTATATTCATTCGGACATTTATATAGCGCTCCTTCAAGAAAAAACTACTCAGAGGCGCTCCCGACTCCAGCGCGCACAAAAAGAACAGTTTTAAGTTTAGTAAGGAAGGATCCTGGTAGAGTCCCAGGGTGTAGGCGTAGCTCAAAAGGAAGGCCATTCCAGACCACTGGTCCAACCACAGAAAAGGCTCGATTCTTCATGGTAGTAGTACGAGCAAAAGGAACTAAGAGGACTCCCCTATCAGCAGAGCGAAGCTGACGACGTCCTTGGATACCCAATGTAAAGCTGCATAGCTCAAGGAGGTAAGTTGGGGCAAGGCCCTGACAACATCGCCATACCAATGCAGCTACCCTGAACTCGATACGCTGGCGAATAGGGAGCCAGTGAAGTACCTCAAGCATGTAGTTTGAGACATGATCATATTTAGGGATTTGCCCAATTAGGCGTGCAGCAGAGCGCAAGACCCGGTCAAGACAAGTCAAGCTGTTGGATATAACATATGCATATGTTATAGATGTAATACGGCTTTACAAGGAAAAAGACGAGTGACCTGACCTATTTTGAAATGTCAAAATGGTTTATTTCTGCGCAGAACTATTCTTCAGGTTATAAATTATTTGTGAATTGACAACATGAGATCTTGATAGTGGAGTTTAAAATTAAAATTAGTGGAAAAATTATGCATCACAACCATTTTACATTGAATTTCACAGAATATTCATGTGTTGTAAGTACAAAATGTCAACTCACCAAAATAAACCCAGATCTTGCCCAAAAAAAACCAGAAACCCAGATGAAGGCCAAAAAACCAGATCTAGTGGAAAAAACTCAGCTGTGGCATCACTGTTTGTAAGTATACACAGAGAGCGAAAAATCGAGATAAATTTATAAGCCCAAATCAAGCCAAAACAAAATTGTTGTAGCGCTATACCTTAATAATTTTCTCGTCAATTTAATCAAATTCTCGTGAAATCCAACGACAAAATAATATCGCTACCAGAGACTCAATACGAAAGATCTTGCCTATGATGACATTGTATAAACGGTAGCAGTTGCAGTTTAACGTCACAGTGTCATGACACTACCGGTAGAGTAATGGTTAACACGCTGGCCAAGAGTGCGAGAGGTAGCAGGTTCGAGCCCCCGTTGGGCGGATAGGCCTATGCTTTGTAGGCTGCTATTAGCGCAGTGTAATTGCAAAGCTGTCTGTTCAATTAGTATAGTTAAGTTTAATTAAGATTACTGCATAACTTGTAAATGTAAAGCGCAGTGCGTTTGCAGGCGCTCAATTAAAGAAAAGATTATTATTATTATTATATTAAAGATCATTAGCGACGCCGTCCTCCTTTATCCAGGCCAACGATTGCAATGAGTGGCGAGTTGTGTATCTATATAAACGGTCCTTGTAGCGTTATTTCTTAAGTCGTAAGTAAGTATGCAATCTTTATTAGCACGAGACAAAGGCTCATCCTTCACAACTATACATGCTATACAGCAGGGCTTAAAGTGTGGCTGGACGGTCATGGATGGCGTCCATGCACTTGTTTTAAAATCTGAACGCCGTTCTGCCACTTATTGACCAGCACAGCCTGGGAAGGTAAAGAGCGTCCAGGCACCTCTTTTGGAAAGGTAAGGGGCGTCCAGGCACTTATTTCCCCACACTTTAAGCACTGTTATAAAGTAAAAAGTAACTCGAGAGCATATATCTGGTTCCTTCCTTAGCAGACAGCAAATTAGGCCTACATGTGACCTCCTACATCAACTCTTGTGCTGATGCTGTACAGGCCAATGTTCACTGCTGTTGGTAGTCTTCCTGATGTAGTTCCTGTTGTTTCAGTATCATCATGCCATTGAAGGCTGGGGTGGTGTAGAGGTATGTTCTGTGCTTTGGAGTCGTAAGGTTGCAGGTTCATATCCATCCTCAAGCCACCGCGTAGGGACCCTGAGCAAATCCTTCACTCGCAGTTGCTCATGCACTTCAGTGTGAAACTCATGATTCAATGTCCAATGACAAACTGGTATGTTTGCATGCAAACATACATACATTGATGTCCTCAAATCGTTTGCTGCCGAACCCCTCTAACAACTGTGCGTGATTTGGGTGTGACCTTGGACCAGGAATTGACCCTTTCTGATCACGTGAGGAATGTATGTCGCACTTGCTTCTACCATCTTCGTCAAATTCGCTCGGTACGTCGCTCACTTACAACCAAAGCTGCCACTACTCTGATGCATGCATTTATATGCACGAGAGTTGACTATGGTAGTGCCATCTATGCGGGCTTAACACTTTCACGCATTAATAAGTTGCAATCTGTCCTTAATGCTGCGGCCCGCCTGATTGGCGGCATACCAAAGTTTGGGCATATATCAAGTTTTATACGGGAAGAACTGCACTGGTTGCCAATGCAAAAACGTATTGAGTTTAAGATTTTAATGTTCATGTGCAATTGCCTAGCAGGCCAAGCTCTGATCTATCTTATGGAACTCTGTGTACCTGTGCTGTCCATCCCAGGCCGTAGGTTCCTTCGCTCTGCTACGCATGGTGACCTGGTTGTCCCTAGGCTCGATCTTCCACAGTGCTTCATAGTAGCTTTGCTATGGTTGGTCCGTCTTTTTGGAATAAGTTACCTATTAGTCTCCGCAATGAACTTCTTTGTATTTCTTTGCCCCTTTTCCGCAAGCGTTTGAAAACCATTCTCTTTGATTGTGGTTAGGTGTCAGGTCGGGAGCGCCTCTGAGGAGTTCTCTTGAAGTGGCGCTATATAAATGTACAATTACAATTACAACCCATAATAAATAGTTTCCCTCTCAATTACTGTTACCAGTTTCATCAACTCCGATTGTCTCAAGATCCCCCTCTAATAAAGCTACACTTTTTAATCACTAATAGAATTGTTACTGCAGTCTGGAAATCGTGGTCTGTCACTTTGGGCTAATCGATTGCCTTGATGGAGTTCTTCGTTCAGTTGGTTCTGTCTCTTCTTATATGCGTCCTTCACTGGCTCCCTGTTTCTTAGTGCATCTCTTACCAAGTTGCTGCACTTGTTTAGCAGTGCCTTCTTGGCTGTACTCCATCCTACGCATCTGATCTTTGTTGACCCGTCACTGACCTTGCAGCCCATCAAACTCTTTGCTCTGTGGCATGGGGGATCTTCGTGGGCCCGCAAGAAAACACTTCGATTAGACAGTCAAGCTTTTTCAATTGTGGGTCCCTACATCTGTCCAGTGCTAACACACAAGCCCAGTGCCATAGATGATGTAAGATGAAAATTATTTGAAATTCATTTGAAAAAGAATATTTTCAAGACTTGTACTTGAAGAGAACATTCCACATATTTTTGATGGTTTGACAAACTGGTATAGCAAATACTATGCACCTTTCTTTCGTGCAAAATAGTGTATTTTCTAGTTTTAAATTTAGTTTGCAGTGCAAGATAAGGAGTTTTATCTCCAATACCATTTGCTGTGCATATGGACGATATTATTGCTCATTTGAGCGAGCTAGAGTCAAGGGCCATGCTTTGTTGACTAGGTTTGTGTTGGATGCGTGATTTGCACAGCTCATCTGATGCTATAACCCTCTGTGTCAGTAACCAAAAAGCAGACGGTATGAAGGACAGCAATACGAGAATTTGGCTCTATGGGTAAAAAATGAAAAACAGTGGAATTTCTTCATTCAACGGAACTAAGGCGCAAATTCTCTGCATGGCAAAGCCCAAATATATTATGAAAGAGCTACCAAATTACTTGTTTGGTTTTCTTTCTATCATCTACACAAACATGACCTGTTTTTCTAGTAACCTTGAAAGACACGGTTTGGGTTGAGCAAACTCACTGATTGACCTATAAATCACACAATCTAAAACAGAGGTCCTCAACCTTTTTCAGCATGCCACACCTAAACTAGAAACCAAATTTTGCGACACACCTTGCAACCGTCATTATGTCAATATCTTTAAAATGCTACCTTAATAAATAGTTCAGGGCAAAATATGAAAACATTCTAAACTAAATGCTACTTCTCAAAACGTCCAATTATTGTCATGGGAAAACTGGGAAAGGAAAGAAAATGTTCAGTTAAAAAGTTCCGGTGCATTGAGACCTTGAGGCCTCTGGACTTTGTCCACCACTGTTTATTATGGCTGTTTGGCTCTGAATATGCAAACAGGTTGAAAGGACAAATCCGCAAAAATTTCGTTTCTTAAATATAATTTTCCACATTATTTTCGAGCATTAGGCCTACAGCATTGGATAGCAGTTCATTTGGCGCATTCGCTAACAAGTTTTTATTGTAGACCGAGTGATCACCTTTCCTCATCCGCAAAATATGTCATGCATGTAGGGATTGTGGCCTACAAGGCAAACATTGTGACCGCTCCAGATTGCGATGAAATGAAATAAATGTAGAGTGCTATACGAATTCTCACAGCCTATGCCTGCTAAACTGCTAAAGAAAGTAAGTCAGTGTAATGCAAGAACAATGGGTGTATGCTGTAGGCTAACAATTCGCGACACACCAATCCTTCGCAACACACCAGCGACACACCATTTTTATGTGACACACACAGGTGTGTCGCGACACACAGGTTGAGAACCTCTGATCTAAAACAAATTGCCAAAGAACTTTTTATTTTCTCAGACTAACATCCAAGAATATACTAGAAGGAGCAGTAGCAGTAATAGTAGTAGTAATAATAATAATAATAATAATACATGTAATAACTCCCTAACTGTTCTCTGTTCTTTGTATTGGATGCTGGCTAAAGGCTAGTCAACAATAATAGGCCCTGTTCAATAAAAACAGTCAATTTAATTAGTCTCCAGAATTTTTTGGCTGCATGAAGAAATAAAAATTTTACAATGATAATAATAAAAATAATAATAGTAGTAGTAGTAATACTGACTAAAAATTGTCAACAATTACCCAATAGAATTTTATTTAGCTACATGTATAAGCATATACATATGTAGATATAATAACATAAAATTAAAACCTACATGCATCATAATGCACTCTTCAGAATGTAACTTCCATTCTCATGACAATGAAAAACAAAAGAGGAATTGAAGCAAATTGAAGCAATCAATGGCAGTGATGTCACAAACGTCACAGAAACAAAGTGACATCATCATGCAAAGGCACAATGGCATCGTAGATCACAACATTTAAAACAAACGGCAAATGAACAATCACATGACCTCAACAAAACAATAGAAGAGATGTTAATCACCACACCAATAGGACCTGACAAAAGATGAGCAAATGACAAAGGTACTGCGGTCGCCACAATCCAATCTTTGCAAATGACCAAGCACAAATTTCCAGATGCATTACAGGATAAAAAACTGGACTGGTAAAAAACAAAACCAGCAAAGTAATCCATGTGGAATTTCCAAAGTTAGGGTGATGCTCTATTCAGGACATATGCACTTTGGGGTTCAAAGTCAACCTGAAAAACGATCACAACACAAACAAATGATTGATCACAGAAAACAACACTAACGAGTGACAATGGTTCATTTGTTGCAAACATTTAATTAGTTCTTACATGGTGTCATCCTGAAGCAGTTTCGCTATAACAGACTTGAATTGACATAGAACCGAAAATTTAAAACAAAAAAAGTAGTCTCATAGACGTGGTTTTTTGTGGGCTCTGAATTTTTTTATAGATTTACATTATATTCACAATTCATCCTCATGAATTAAAACAGACCAAGTATTACATCATTCAATCATTTCAAACAAAAATTTCCTAGTTGTTCCAAAAGAAAAATTTCCAACAATTTCAAGTTAAATGTGTTCCTTCAATTCAAGTATGATGTATCAAACAAGACTCTATAAAGCCGATTTAAACAAATTAATTTTAACAGCTTTCCGCACATCCTTCTCTGTCTCCACCGAATTGAATGTAGATGTACATGCTAATATGACTAAAAGTCATGAGTTGACTGAAATTGACTGAATTTACGGGTATTTCCTAGTTCAAGTTTCCTGTTATGCAGATTTTTGCAGTCATAAGTAACAGAGTAAACAGCAACGACAACAACATACATTCATGGAAACACACACACGCGCGCGCACACACACACGCGCGTATATATACGTATATTATATATACACCAAAGTCTCCTGAAACACTCCCTAAGATAATGCAAGTTCCAGCATAGCAAAGTTGGAATTATGTATCCCAAGTCCTGTTCAGCTTCATAATGTAACCTTGTTGTAACACAACCTTGCTATATTCAGAAAATGTACAAAACATGCACATTAACACCTCATATATAAACCAGTATATATATTACAAATACATATATATTATTATATGCTATATATGTTAAATGTCCGTATCTATATATGTACCCATGTGTAAATATATATTCTGATAAAAGTCATTCATCTTCCAATTCAATTTGTCTATTTCAGTACAGTAAAAGTTCTGTAATATTAACATATTTAGTTGTTAGCATATATTTCATATATGGCCAATGCCATCCAACGAGGCATGAGCCGATGGAGCCCAGCCATTGTGCGTTTCATGGATTTTCTCATCCAGGCTCTTACGCATACAGGGAAAGGTATCAAACCCTATCAAAATATATAACCAGATATCATATCCTATTTACATATTCACCTATTTACAAATCAGAGAACATTATATGTGTCTTGAACAGAGGATATCTGGTAAACTGCACGGTGAAAAATATGACTTGAGCAATATCCAAACTTTTTAGTTTGAGAACCGGTGACAGCAGTTACTTCATTCAAAAGAAAATTCTAGACGTAGTTAAATAGTAAAAACATGAGTTACCAATGGGCTGCAGTGTTTGTACATAGCCTTCACAGGGCATGTGCATTAGAGGACAAGTCATGTAGACGACTATTGTCATTACAAGTCGACTATTGTCAATACAAGTATCATTACCAAAAATTTACACACGATTCCTCATCAATAACAAACCTCTCCAGAAAATAATAAAGGTCTGGAATGGCAGAATCTCATAATTATCTGGAGGATCTTGCAAAGCAGTTAAACTAATAATATTATTACTCAGCAGACATCTATAATTATTCAATAGACATTATAAAGTGCGCACAATCAAACAACACTCTCAAAAGGCACGTAATACTAAATGGTCATAAGATGGACGATAGGTTAGGATCGAGATAGATAGTCATTCATGATATGTTGCAATCAAAACCACAGGACATGGTAGAAGGCACGGAAATATCGATTTCGCAGGACAAACCGAGATTCAGACGCTAGAACGCTAATGGTGCAAAGCTATTTCAAAAGCAGATTCTGGATCGACTTTGGAGTTTCAGAAGCTGTTGAATGATCACATGGTACAAGAAATGCCTCCATTATCATTTAAAGAATTCAGATGATGAAAAGAATACAACACTAGAACTGCTATGCAACTCAACTTATGACAACACACAGAACTGCTTCGAAGTGGAAAGAAGGCACTGAAAACGTATTCACAAATGAAAAACTAGTAAAATTTTCTTCACAGGAGATGATCAACCAGCATTGTAACTCGTTCTCTACTGAAGTCCTTATGAAATTTCCTACATGACATTGCAGTTGAATCACAACACAATCATCTGCAGATACTCTATGCGATATTTTTCACCTAAATAACTAAAGGCACAATGCACACAAAAGACGACGACATGGTCAAGAAGAAATTCAGCAGCAGCTCACGCAGAAGGCATTCAGGACTAAAATACTTTCTGGGTCACAGTTAAGACAAGACAAGTGATGCCCAAAGGTAAGAAAATGTCTACACTGTGTATTGCTTTCTCAATACTGGAACATGGAAACTTGTAGCATCTACTGCAATGGCTTAGTAATACCTAAGGTGTCAAAAATCAGTGGGGCACCAATCACTCACCATCAGAAAATTTAAGTATTTCTATATATATATATATACAAAAATCTGTAAAATGTTTATTATGCAATATATATTTGAATGATGAATGATTATATTTCACAATATTTAGGAATTAAATGAAATAGGTTACATATTCTTAAATACAAGTGGAACGTACATACACACAGTTAATGCTCCAGACGTTAATGCTCCAGACGTGATCAATCAAATTACTTTCAAATTAAAACATTTGTACATGATTGCAATGTTAAACGTACACAGCTTTCAAAAGAAAGCCTGGAAACCATATTTTTACTGAGCAAATACCACCGACTGAAACAGCGTCGATATTTGACAATCGTCCACAAAACATTTCAATAAGGCATAATGTTTCAACAAGATGCTGGTAAACAGCATGGCTTAATAACATAATAACACTGTGGCCAAATAAAGTAAACCCCAAATATGAGTAACATGAAACAACAAGGCATCTGAAAATCATTAACACGCAGAGACTCGCTGCTCTGTTTTCGGTAACAAATAAACAAGACCTTCGAATTCAGTCGAAAACAACTACTCAAGAATTTCCGATTTTACGGCAAAGTACTCACACACAAAAGGGGTTTACTCGTCTTGACCACATCTAACCTCAAAGAAAAACTATGTAACAGAATAAATAATGCTTAAATCTCATGAGGAATCCTTCAAGAAATCTTGCAGATGCTTCGACAGACACACAGTGACTCGACAATGCGCTAGGCAAACCGTGATATGCAAAGTTCAATAACATGACTGAGAAATAACATTCGAACGTAATAACACAAGTCGGAAATTCTACATAATACATGAATGATAAACTTTAAGTCAGAAATTCTCGTCATCAGCCAGTTCATGCCTGAAGACTGACCGACCGATCCCGCTACGTTGAGCTTAACGCTTCGAGGTGGGTCCCCAAGGAAGGGATGCTGAGGGGCCCTTTGAGGCAGATGGACCCCCAAGGTCTGGGAACTCCTCATCATTGTTGGTGAAAGTAGCCGACTGCTGGGACCAAGGAGCATCTCGGACGAAGAAGCCCTTCGCTGGTCGACCTCCAAAGAACGACGGTTGCTCCTCAACCTGGCTTTTTGGAGCACGCTGATGCTGCTTGTATTCCTCATTCTCCTCAATGTCCTGCAACTGTGATTTACAAATGAAACCATTCAACTATTAGATATATTACTACCACATATGTTTAAAAGCAATCTGATTATTATATGATCAGCTGATGATTCATCCACTGGAGGAACTTTGCAAGTTACAAAATTGTGCTCCTCCCATCATATTCTGGACAATGCAACAATCGATTGTTAGTTCAATGAAAACATTTCCGTCAGATGGAAAGCTTGGGTCTGTCTTGAGAGGAAGGACGTTGCTTGATGGGAATCCGAATCTGTTGGGAGGAAACATCGATAGAGGATGGAAAAAGAATAGACTATCTAAAAGAAGTTAGACTTTACAAGAAGCGAGCAAAGTTAAAACAGGAAAATCTTAAGCTTAGACGTTAACAGAGGTTAGCACAATCAAGTGCATGTAAATGATAAATATAAAGTCGCATGTATACATGAATGCCATGAACCGGTGAAAACGTACGTATTCCTCTTCCAAGTTGAGCAAATGGTCCTTGCAGTCGAGGACATTGTCCTCTTTGCCTCGGATGGTCACGACGTCCTTGTCCTCGGCTTCTCGGCCAGCGAAGCGTATGTCTACCTTGTAGTCCTCCATGACTTTGCCGATTGCACGACCTTTGGCCCCGATGATGCGAGGATGAACACGGTGGTCAATCAGAACCTCCTCTGACACCATTTCCTCCTGGAACGAACAACATCATCAGCAACATACGAGAACAGAAAAGAGAAAAATGATTACCTGAACAGCGTAAAAATTACAAAAGAACCCATTTGAGAAACATCAACAACGATGGCCATGATTGGCAAGATAGACTTGAATAAGGACTGATGAACGCATGAAGACAGTGGGTTCAAGGTGGCATGGTACTACTCCACAATCACTCAGCCATACACCAACTTGGATAGACTTGGCTTAACTCTACCTTGCCACGCAGCAAAGTAATAACAACACTTAGGTAGCTAACCGATGACAACAAATCAGAATCAGAAGAGAGTCTAAATCTGCAGTTAAAAATTCAGTCACTTTCCTGAGGTCTGACTCGGTACCAACAAGTACTCACAGTCTTTGCCCAGAATCAAAGACCATCAATTGCCACCTTGTCGACCTACAAAGTTCTGAGCTCAATAGAAGATAAGAACAGGGCTCTCACCAATTCAGACACTTTCTTGAGGATTGACTCTTTGGCCGCAAGCGTTTCTTTCTCGAATCCCGTGATGATGATCGTGTTAGGACGATCGCTTCCCTTCTCTGGAAACTGGATCTGAACGTCGTGATCTTGGCGGATCTTAGTGATCTCCACTCCTCGTCTTCCGATGATGCTCGTGTGATGACTTGCATCCACCTCCACTTCCAGCTTAAAGCTCTTCAGCTCCTACAATGAAAATGCAAATCAATCAAATAAATTCTAGATGCATTCTGAGCTAATTACTAACCAGTAATTAACAACTTTCTATTGATCAGCTAATAATAAACTAATAACATGCTACTCAAGTAATGGCATAAGTAGCACACACTGCTGTCAACTGCTACTTCAAATGAAAAAATACATGAAATGAAAATAATTTTCACCTTTCATCCAGAATGCAATTCACAACAAATACAAACTGCCCTTAAGAATTAAAACATCTCAGCCACATAACTAACCTCTGGTTTAACTAATACTAGCTGGCAGGTTCTAAGAGATGTTCTTTTGGACACGAAACAATCAATATCCATACAAAAAGTTATCATTTTATCTAGACACCTACTTAAAACATATAACACCTTCCCGGTATTTCACAAAATTGCTGCCTATGTCATACAGAAGCAGCATGCAGATCACCCAACAATAGACTCACACACACACACATGCACACACACACGCACACACATGCAGAAACTAACCAATGGATTCATATCCAGAGGTAACAGCACAGCAATGGCGGCAATATTATCTGAAAGACTGTGTTCATGCAGGTCAATCAACCTAAATGTTGTCAATATATGCAGTATGAACAGCGCCATTTTCAACAGTCTCGGCTCACTCTCGCACTACATAAATAGCCATATAATTTCAAAATAATTAATATTACGTGTATTGTTTGCATATTTAAAAATATTAAAACTGTTTACTAATTAATCTCATATGAATATTAATTACGATCTACTATTAATATTTCCTACCCTTTGCTTTCGCTCTTCCTCGATCTGCTGCACCTTCTCCTCCAGAAGCCTTTGTGCTTTCTCGATTTTTTCCGTCGTGCCAGTAATCTTGATCTCGTTCTTCTTATCCAACGGTGAAGGGATGGAAATGTTGACGTCACATTCTTCCATCAATTGACGGATCGTTGCTCCCTTCTGGCCGATGATTTGTCCATGGTACTCGAATGGAACGGCCATTTCAATCGTTATAGGAACAAGCGCCTGGAAAAAAAGCACAACAACTGAGGCTAGAAGAGGAGTAACCTATCGTGAATTATCAGCCCATGATACAACACTTATGTCAATTTGATTAACAGATTTCAGTAGGAACCTAAAAGTGCAACCATGAAGAATCGAGTCTTCTCTACGATTGGCCCATGGGTCTGGAATGGCCTTCCTTTTGAGCTACGAATTCATACACCCTGGGAATCTACCAGGATCCTTCCTTGCTAAACTCAAGACTGTTCTTTTTGGGCACGCTGGAGTCGGGAGCGCCTCTAAGTAGTTTTTTCTTGAAGGGTACTATATAAATTTCCAAAGATTTTGAATGAATGCTTTTGAAAGACAACAGTCCAGTGCAACAGCATTGTAATGCACAAGGCAGCAATCAACGATCTCCAAAGAGTGTAACCGTAGCAATAATTCACCATGCACTGGAATGAATTTAATCAACCGAACTAAATTAATTAATCACATAAACTGCAACAATGAATGCAATGAAGACAGACAACAATGAATGCAATGAGGACAGACCAGCATCGCTGCCTTCGCAGCCTCGCAGTTCTCCAGTCGACCAGTGACGACTATTACATCTGGACGACCCTTCTCCTTCTCCACTCCTCCTCCTCCGTTCGTCAGCTTCTCTCCAGGTGGAGTCACTGTACCATCCGAATTCTTGTCACCATTTGCAGTACCGTTCACCAATGGACCGTTAGAAGCAGCAAACTCTAGAAATTCAAGATGATGCATAAAAACTGAGAAAACCCAACTTATAACAAACAAGTATGTAAATAATACATACCACATACATACGCAACCACTGACAGAAACCTTAAAAACTGTACAAAGGACCTACAGCATGGCTTTTTAACAGTTTAAACTGGTCAAGTTTTAGAGAGTCGGACAAAATTTCTTTTAAATTGTTTTTCAGAGAATAGTATATAGAATTTTATTTCAATCTTCATTTCGCTCAATGTAAACAGCACAAATGAATTACTGCAATACATCAAATAAATAAATAAGAAATACATCCAAATAATTTCCACCAAATACCGGTAATTAAGACATTACCTAACACTAAATCCTTGCTAAACAGAACAATTTCCAGGTTATAAGCAATGAATATGCATCATATTTCCAGATCCTAAACCTCTCAATTCTAATTCCTAAAATCTGAGGATGATCATGACCTAGGTTGCAAACCTTCATTTTTCCTTTCTGGAAACTTGACTTGCACTGAATGATCCTTTGTAATTTCCTGGATCCTGGATCCTTTTGGCCCCATGATGCTACCGTGAAACTTCCGAGGAATCACGCATTCGATCGAAACTTGTGCCTCCTACAAACAAGTGAAAACAAGATGAAGACGTTCACAATTGTAGACATTGCTAGGAAGCCTGTGATTACACAATAGCTCACACAGCACCGCTGTATGTAAAAATGTCTCAATAAATGGTTATCCCAGAGAAATACGAGGGCCAAGGCACATTTGGCTATGCTAAGTTTCAACATAACAATAAAAAAACCAGTGCCACACGATTCCATCGCGTTTTAAATAAACAATAAGTCATAAAGTAGTCATTATTTTCACATGACACAGACCGGAGTTCAAAACCATGGACCACCCTAGTGTTCCAATTCCTTCGAGAGCCAACCAACCAAAGTCTTACCAGTTCAGCAATGGTTTCCTCCACACGTTTCTTAGCGGCATCAATGCAATCCTTTGGTCCCTTCAGAACAACGCGGCTGCTCTTCGACATCGATCGTGGAAAGCTCATCGTCACCCCTCCACAATCTTCCGCAATCTGGTTCACGACCTCTCCACGCCTATTCGTAAAATAGCGATGGTGCTTCGGATCAACCGCTATCTCGACTTCCTCAACGTTCGCCTAAAAACACAAAACAGTGATAAGACTGCAATCGCTTAATCAAATCAAATCAATCTATACAGTTACTGCTCTCCCTCTCTCTCGCTCGCTCGCTCGCGCGCGCTCGCTCGCTCGCTCGCTCGCTCTCTCTCTCTCTCTCTCTCTCTCTCTCTCTCTCTCTTCCTCTCCTCTCTCTTCTCTTCTCTCCTCTCTCTCTCTCTCTCTCTCTCTCTCTCTCTCTCTCTCTCTCTCTCTCTCTCTCTCTGTCTCTCTCTCTCTCTCTCTCTCTCTCTGTTCCTTTCGGAACATCGGGCGACAAGATTTCTCCATTCTGCACGGTCGGCTGCGACATCTGCTGCCTCGCTCCAGTCGATACCCATCTCCATCAGATCTTTCCTGAACGTGCTGTTACTGGTCTACACCATCTTAAATCTAGAGGCAGAATTATGCATACAGATGTCTACACCAGAAATATGTTGTTTGGATGATGACTTTCATATCCATTCATCCACTGAACAAAACTTTGTCGTCAATCCAATCCAGGACATTTATATAGCAGTACGGTAAATACACTACAGCCATTTTAGCATTTTTAAAAGATACTTTTAGCAAATTTCAGACACCAATTATAAAATGTGCTGCATAAATTTATACAGCATCTTTCTAAAATTATACTAAATACATACACAATTAATTACACATACATACTTATTATTGCATGCATCCAGGCACTCGTAATTAAAAACTTTAAGAACTTCACAAAGGTGTTCAGTACAAGTATACAGCACCTTTCTAAAATTATACTAAATACATATGACACAATTAACTACACATACATGCTTATTATTGCATGCACCCAGGCACTTGTAACAAAAAACTTTAAGAACTTCACAAAGGTGTTCAATACAAGTAGAAAGCATATGTGGCTCAACGGCACCTAGAAAACAATAGCATATTACTTTGAGAAACTGCTTCAATGTCTACAGGTCACTTACCAGTTCCAAGAGGCGAGCCTCAAGCTCTGCCTGCGCCTTTTCCACGGCTTCCTTCTTTCCAATGATTGTGATCAGCTCTGGGTCTGGGTCTTTATTGCCGGGAAAGACGAATCGAACCCCTGTCTGCTCACGCACTTTGCTGATAGACGCGCCTCCTTTTCCAATAAGGAACCGATGGAACTCGGGCTTCGCTCTCAGCTCAACCGTGTGTCCAGACTCTTTCTGCAATGACAAGCAAGCAACAGGAAGTACATTAGAAAGGCAGGAATCAGTTACCGAGAAGAGGCTCAGCCAGGCGCAACAAACCTATAGCCAAAGACACAGCACCACATGCAACTCTTTTGTTAGCTAAAGATTCTGTTCCACGCCCAAATTTTAACTGTAACCATTGTTAAATTTATATTGTGCTACTTCAAGAAATCCATCAGAGGTTCTCTCTCAACCTGACAACAAAAATGACGATAAAATAGGTGCAACTTACATGTTTACCAGCCAAAGGCAACTTACCCGTTCATTAGCCAACTCCAGCAGCTGTTTCTTGGCCTTCTCGACATCCGACTTTGGTCCACGGATCATCACTTTGTCACTCGGTGTATTCTCCGACGGAAAACGGATCTGGACTCCGCCACACTCGTCACTGATCGACTTGATCAGGCGACCCTTTGATCCGATGATCGAAGTGTGGAACTTCTGTGGAATGTCGACGGTAATCTCGCTAACGTTCGCCTTAAATCAGAACACATGGCTCGTTTGTATGCAAGCGTGCGTCAATATTGTTGTTGTAGCTTCTTCTTCTCCTGCTCAGCTTGGTCAAGGAGATGAAACATAACTTTGGTGAAATGCTTTTATTTAAACTTTAAAAATTATCTTTTTTAACAATATATTTCAACAACGCATTTCTTAACCAGTTCACTTTCTTTACCAGAGACTAATCAAGCCCATTCCAAAAGACTAACTGCCTATCTCTCAAATCGCGGTGGTGTAGTGGTGGCGTCGTTGCCTTGAAGTCGGAAGGTTCGAGGTTCGAATCCACCTCGCCGCGTAAGGACCTTGGGCAAGTCCTTCACTCGCAATTGCTCAGCGCTTCGGCGTGAAACTCCGATGCAGTGTCCGCTCTACATTCGGGAGCGCCTCTGAGTAGTAGAGAGAGCTTGAAGAGGCGCTATAACAAGTGCACATACAAACAAAAACCAATTATAACTGACTGGATTCAGCTGAACTGACTTCCCAATGCTGCTGCACTCCTCTTTTTTAAGAGTCCCACAACGAAGTCTCTAGAACATGCCCAACGTATCTGACATTCAGACAACTTTCGACAGAATTCGCATCTAGTCAGAATTTTGCAAGATACATCACCTCCCAGAAATTTATCTATCTCCTAGACATGACATGTCAAAACTTACATACATTTGTACAAATAATCATTTCATAACGTGTGCTCTAGTATGAAATCACTGAAAGTAAAAATCTCTTAGATCAAGGACTTCTAGGTTTCCTACCAGATCTTTTTGGATAGTTTCAATCATGTTCTTAGCCTTCTGCACGTTCTCCTTCTTTCCTGTTACCGTGATAACGTCACTGTCCTTGTTCTCGCTTGGAAGATCGATGCGCGTGTCTGTTTCCTCACGGATCTACAGAATAACACAACAAAAAGCTCTCATGTGTGTTTTGTTTCTTAAGTTTGTACATCTTCATTTAGTAACTGCACTAAGCTATCATCATCATTTTAGCCATCATCATTATTTTAGCTATTATTATCATCATCATCATCATTTTCACTATCATTACTAAGTACTAGATGCTCATAACCGGCTTCACATGGGTTATCTTTACCCTTATATGCAATCATCGCTTAAGTTTCATAATTAGCCCAACCTTCAGATGACGTGATTTGAAAAGACGAAATGGCAGCACTATTTGCCACTGGATTGAATGCAAAGATATGCAAACTTAAAATCTCCATATCGCTAAATCAAAACAACATGAAATAAAAGTGAGCTGAAAAACATTGTGAGGCCCTGAAATTCACAAGAGAACATTCTGTAAAAGTTCATATCACTAGAATGTCGCTTTCATGAGACAAATATACTGCACTCCTCTTCTAAGAGTATTGTAACACAGATTAGAAATGTTTAACTTGTCATGCAGCTCAACCCTTAAGATGATGGACACAGATGTCAAAGAAAATCGTTATCAAAGAACACAAATTCCACCCTCAAACATTCATGCAATTGTTATTGCAGTCATAAGTGCCACTTAGTTCCATTATATATAGATTGACTAAGCAATCAAGCAGTTATTACCCAGTACCCTAGGCAATTCAACTTGTCGGAAAATTTGCCAGATTTTACCTTTTTGATTGTCGCACCTCCCTTTCCAATGACATTTTTGTGGAATTCCTTGAAGACATGCACCTCAGCTTTAAAACTGCTGGCCGACTGAAACAAACAAAAAACCCAGTAAAATGAAGTTACTCAAACAATGATTTGTTCACTCGTCCATTAATTGCTTTAAAATTCATTCATTTATTCATCAGTTTGCACAATTCATTTATTTACACATTTGTTCAACTGGCAATTCATTCATACTTTAAATCATTAAACCTTAATTTATTGTCCCCAAGAAAAAATGTCCGCATTGCGGCATAACAGAAATTCCTGAGATGCAAAAGTTAGATTCAGGATAAAACAAAAATCTCTCTAGGAAGACAAAATTATTTTTAGTTCATTGATTGCAGGGCATAGCTTTAATAGCCGTCATTCCAATTGTGACCCGGAACTTACCATTTCATTAACTTTCTGCTGCAGGTACACATAGCATTTATCCACATCATCCTTAGGTCCACGGAGCGTAACAACATCACTCTGCTTGCTCGAGTCGGGAAATGAGATCTGGAGTTGATTGAACATGTCGCGGATTTCACGAATGCTGTTACCCTGAGTTCCAATGATGTTCTTGTGGAAACGCTGGTCAATCAGAATGTCGCGAGATTTCTCGTTCTCCTACACAACAAGTTCCAGTTCAATTTTAAGTACCCAGATGTCTATCTAGCTGCTTTTAAAAAAAGTAATAGCTAACTGCTTGACCTGCACCCGCAGAGTGCCTCGTACCAGGATGCTAAATTGGGCATTTTCCATGGCTGGATGAAGGCTTTGCAATTCACTGTGAGATCCTGTGTGTTCGGTAAGGTATAGACAAAAGAATCTTTTGTTTCAGCTTGCTTGCACACTGTGACCAGTCTTCTGGTGATTCCTGACCAATTGGACTGTGACCAGGCTTCTCTAATTGATAGCAGAACTTTCTGACACTCTGCTTTCACCTGAAGCGACCCTCAACTTTTATCAAACATCATGACAGATGGCATTATAAAAGTCAATTGGTTAGATAAGATAAGTAATTTGTTGAGGTGCAGCATAAAAAATGAGACAACAGTGGTTACTGTGAACAAATTAACTTACCGAATACACAAAAATAAGTAACAGAAATAACTGTGAAGTTAATACCATGGAAATATATGATTTATACAGAGACTCCCTTACATGGTTACAAAGGAGATATATAAATGCAAGAGCTTGTACGACTGTACTAAACTGCAATTGTCACTGCCCACCAAGATTGTTTAGGGTAATGATTAACACAAAGATTATTATTATTATTATTATCATTATTATTATTATACAACTTCCTTTATTGCAAAACAGACAAGTTCCTATTATTACATATACTCCGAAGAGTACTAAATGCTTCTATGAATCTAGGACCTCGTCCTCGGTGTCATGCCTAAAGGTCCCTCTAAACGCTATTGCGTTGTAGCGCTCCGTACAGATGGACAAGCGCTGAAACAGATATTTGGTTATTATTATTATCATCATTATTATTATCATTATTATTAATTATTATTATTATTATTACTATTATTATCATCATTATCATCATTATTAATATTTTTATTATTTTTATCATTATTATCATTATTAATATTTCTATTATTATTATTATTATTAATCAATTAATATTATAAATATTTTATTATTATTATTATTACCATCTTCTCGACCAATTCGATCAACTCCTGCTTTGCCCTGGCCACTCCCTCTGGCGATCCTTCAATCCGAATAATATTGCTGTTACTATCGTCTGGTGGAATACGAATGGAAACACCCGTTTCACTCTTCATTCGTGAGACTAAAGATTCAAAACAAGAACAAAGAACCATGTCATCGCCTTCCAATTCCAATGTCTGCAATGTAAAATAAACAAACTTATGCATTGTCCTTCTTGTAAGAAAGGTAGATAATATTCTGCAACCTGTGCTGAAGTCTAAGAAAAGCAATATTCTGTGTTGATACATAAAATAGCACTGAAGCTAAGTGGCCAAACGACACCAATGACACCATTGTACAGGGTACACAGATAAACTGTTATTATCCAACATGACCAAATATTACACAAATTCTGATACAATAACCACAGTCTTGTCATAAAACAATGCTCAATATGTCTATAGAAAGTTTCTAATGTATTTATATAGCACCTATTTGCACTTCAACTAATTACATTTACTTACGATGCCTCATTCGCAAATGGCTTACAAAGGAGCAGTGATTAAAACTTAATTTCTAAGAAAGTCAACCCTAAAGAATTCATTGGAATAGATATTTGGCTTACTGTTGGCTCCACTCTTTCCAATTATATGCCTGTGGTACTTGTGGTCGACTTTGAGGTCAACAAAAGCCATACGCGTCAGCTGTGGGACAACAAAACAGCAGTTCAGTTATTACAACCAATGGCAGCACAACATGTCCAATAATTTAATGTTTCAAATAATTGCATTAGATCCAGCTGAAGATGTCTACACAGACGATCTCGAAGTTGAGTCGCAGCAAAACACAACAGTGGTCTTCATTTTTAAAAAATTAACCAGCAACAGAATACTGAAGACTATTCGAATAGCTGCACATGAATGTCAATCCTTGACCTTTGATTAGTCAGCTATCTATACACATGCAATGCATAGACATTTAAAATAGTACCTTCATTGAGAACAAAAAGTTTATCTATAAAAAAAACAATGCCCAGATAATCAGAAGAGCAGCAAATGGTGACCTTCAAACGAAACTAATCTGAAAAGTCTACTACACGATTGTCAAGTGAAGCAAAGCAGAAGCAAATCAATAATCGACAGCTCAAAGTAAAGATAGATCATCATGAAAGTATGGCTGTTACCAGATCCTGCGTCTTCTCTGAAATTGCCTTCTCCGCTTCCTCGACTTCCTCTGGCGGACCCTCGAGAACAATCTTGTTCTGTTCGTCTTGAAATTCAATGTGAACCTAAACAACAAAAACAGCACTATTCATACTAAAAGAATAATTATAATCATTTACAAATGTACACAATTGGTCCTACTGTGACTTGCATTTATTCATACATCCTATGAATTTACATAGTGTTCCTTCAAGAAGTCTACTCAGAGGCGTTCCCAGTAACTGTTGAATGATCAATAATTTGATCCACTAGGAAGCATATTTCTATTAAACAACTGACCAATCGTATTACTTTTCACTAACATATAAAAGGATCAGCCAATGGCAGCAATTGCAGCCAACCTATAACCTGACAAACCATGGCAATCAGAGAACTTTCAATGACCTATAAATCACCTAACCAATCACAATCATAAACACATAAATTTTAACCGATATATATATATAACTATATATATAATACATATATATATAATGAATTGCCAGAGCCTGTGTCAATGATGAAACTAATCATAAAATTGAATAGCCAAAATACCCTGGAAAATTCTTGATTGATAAGTTTAATACTGGCTCCCTTGGGTCCAATGATGAATCGATGAAGCCATCCTGGAACCAGAACATCTTTTACGAGAACGCTGTTTGCCTAAACCAAAGATAACAACACTCAAGTGAAAACTAGGCATCAACTAAAAAGTCAGTCAGGCAAACAAACAGCATGCATTTCTGAAGGGAGAAATAATTTAGCAGACAACGTCGAAGTTATTACTTCTGTATCACCATCTCCTTCTGTTCAATATAGAATTATACGTCAACATCTACTAGAATTTCTGCTTGTCTTCTTATTATGCTTCTGCAAAGACTCTGAATTCAAACCGCATGAATCACATGCTCTTCATTTTAAATACCGTAACTATGGCTATGCAGCAATTTCTTGAGTAAAAGAATTAATAAGCTATCAAACTCCGAAGTCCTACTAAAAAACTGATAGAAGGAGAGACAAACAAACCACACATGGCCAGACATACAATACACAGAGAGAACAATAGCACAACAATAGATACAGATCCACATGCATACAAACAAACAAACAGACAGGCAGACACAGAGATAGCTAGATAGCCAGACTGACAAGATGGTTAATTGGATATCTAGAAAACTAAAGATAGCTAGATATAAGAGAACTGGATACCTTGGCGTATACAGCCGTCAGAGCAAGACCCAGCTTGTCGGCGTCACCACGGAGTGTAATAGTCGCTGAAGGAATGTCGAGCTGAGGAATCTCGACAGAGACGCCCGTCTCCTCAAGGATTTCGCTTAACCCACTTCCCTTCGGTCCAATGACGTACTTATGCTGAGACTTCTTTACTTCAATCGACACTGTCGAACAATTCCTCTGCAAGGAACATAAAAGAGCAAACAACCATCAACCATTACTTCTACATGCAAAAGTTACCTGCTAAAATCGGTGCACACTTGTGTATGTAATAGTGCTTTGTATGTATGACCGAAAGTTAGCATAATTCTGTGCATATGTATATGTTAGAGTTCCCATCACCTATCATTGTGCCTCACTCGGGATTCTATGTGTTGCGGGAACTCTAAACAAAAACTCTGGTAGAGAAGCTATTGGTTAGGTCAACATGCGTGTGCAAGCCTGCCACTAGTGACTCTCTATGCATTTGAGTTATGCTATGCTAAATGAAAAATATCTCATTCTTACCGACATTAAGATCATGTAGGCTAGCAGAGAGAGCCAAAGAGAGTCTCCTAATTTGTATTGCACTCTGAATGGTGGTACATAAATTTGTGTGTCATTGTAAATGTGCAATTGCAATGACACAAAAATCTGGGGTCATTTGGTTCATTCACAGCATTCATAATAGCTGCCCAGTGGCATTTGACGCACATGTCTATTTTTATGTATGAAACACACCAGTACACACAGTTACTGTGGACTGTGGTCCAAAGTCAGTGTCGACATATCTTTGGATGGCCACACCAACACACACTAGTGCATGATTTACATAAATATAATATGCCTTAGTGTAACTAAATAATTCAAAGACTAATGCAAAACCACTTAAACTGTAGCTTGCTATCAGATAATTCCATTTACTTCAACGTCCACATTATTGTAAAAATATTGGCAATCGAATGTGATTTAATACGGTATAAGTGGTTGGTTTTATATATATCCAAGCAGCATGCAAGAGTATGCATGAATGTAGATATGCAATTATGCATGCAAGTGTTTTTAAAAGGTGCTATATAAAGGGCCAAATATTTTCATTTGTAGACAGCCTCCTACCTTCTCCTCATAAATGCGCTCAACCTCATCCTTGGCGATGGCCACTCCCTCCTTCTCTCCAGCAATTGAGATCTCGTCACTGTGGACCGACAGCGGAGGAATGTTGACTCTTGCTCCAGTCCTCGCCATGAGATCCTTGACCAGCTGATTGTTTGGCCCACAGATAAACGGATGGAAGACCTTCGGAATCGGTAGACGAACGTACGCCAGCTTTGCCTGAAAATCGTTGGTCAATCAAACAGCAAATCAGTAAACCAACCAAACAATAATCAATCAATAGATCAATTAATCAGTAATACATTGAGATAATAATGATAAAGATTGAACGAAACAAGGAAAAAATGAAAATATTACTTAAATATTGAGTAATAGTAAACAATACAATCTTCAATAATAATTCATTGACTAGTCAATCAAGCTAGCAAATCAATCAATCAGTCAGCCAGTCAGTTAGACATTTAATCAGTCAATCATTTTCAATCATCAAGTCATTCAATCAGCCGTTCAATCAATAGAGACACATTACAATCACCGACCTGTTCGTCCGAGATCGTTTGTATTTCATGCCGCGCCCTCTCCAACCCATCCTTGGTTCCAGTGATCGTGATCAAGTCCGATGGATCATCCTGGCGTGGAATGGAGATCTTGGTTGCCGTCTGGAGTTCCAGATCCGCAAGCGTCTGCGTCCGGTTCGGTCCCTTCTGGCGCAGAATGAAACGGTGATGCTCCTTCGGAATCTTTATCTGCACCGAAGCCTGAAAATAATTTCACAGTAGAGTTGGCGACTTGCCAGTATTTCTTTTGCTGGCCCTGAATTGCAATTAATAGTATGATCACTAACTTTCTACTAATACTACTTCATTAATTAGTGCCATCATCGCCGTCATCATCATCATTTGGCATTGTAGCCAAGCACCAGAGCACATGGCATACAATGCGAAGAGGATGGTTAGAGCCTCTCCGAAGCTTTAATGTGGGTAGGGACATTCACCAAGCCTTTTATGCATAGTTACCTAGTTACAATACTGTCTTCCAAGCCCTATATGAATGGCAAACCAAACTCACATAGAATTTTATTTCCTTATTGTATCATCGTCATCATTGCTATCACCATCAAGTCTATCGCAGTCATCAACATATAAAAAATATTAATACACAGGATTAACATATGCTATATGAATGAGGTTCTACAAGTGTGAAGGGGCACCTAGCCTGTCAATAGTGGCCTTTTTGCGTTGTAGCATGGAGCAATGAATCACTATCGCTCCTACAACAGAGTTCCTGCGTCTCTGCTAAATCAAGACTGTTACCTGAGTTTGCAGTTGCTGCGTAAGCATCTTCCTGGCCCTGAGCACTGCATCTTGTTTACCCGTTACAACAACCGTGAGGCCCTGATCCTTAGCAAGACTCATCTCAATAGCAACACCTGCAACAACACAACATCACAGCTGCATTAGCACCACGCGAAACCCAACACAAACAGTGTAAACAGACAGCAATCCCTTAGTCTAAAAAGTCCACAAAATTTGACCAAACTACAAGGAAGCTGGTACAGTTACTCATTCATTCTAGAATTTATATAGCACTTCTTCAAGGGGGCTTCTCAGAAGTGCTCCCGGCTTTGACACGGCAAAATAGCACTTTTTTAAGCTTCCGTAATAAAAAAAAGCTTCAGTAAGAGCCCAGAATGTGGGAACCAATCCAGACAACTGGGCACACCCACAGATAAGGCTCTACTATGCATGGCTGCATTGCAGTTATGATAGACCATCGCAAATAGTAAACAAATTCTTAGTGTTTTCATACTACTTGACATGAGTACACCACTTCAGGCTACTTCCTGTCAGATCATCCTCTGGAAAAAACCGCCTCCAAGTTCAACGAATGCATGCAAACCTACCTTACATAGAATATTAGTCCTCATGTTAAACCTAGCGTAAGTTGCATCTGCTCTTATCCATTAAATACGCATGCACGCAATGCCTCTCAGAGTTACTTCAACTAATAATGCTCTTAATTGCCTTGATAGATACAAATTTACATACACACACAAGGCTTAATGCAGCAGACACACCTCAGAGACATGCAAGGCAACACAAAAGACTGGCCTAAAAGCCACGATTGACCACCCTCATAAATAAGGCTTGAATTGAGAGTTAGACAAGCAAAGACAATATATAATAGACAAACCAGTTTTGCTCATGATGTCATTGCAGATCCTCGCCTGAACCTTTCCCTTCTCACCAAACTGCATTTCACTCATCTCCTTAAATTTTCGTTCTTCAACTGGGACAGAAAACACCTAAAGAAAATCCAAACAAAACCAATTTCATACATACATGTATCATCTTCTATACAAAGTTTAACCAACCCTCTATTTATAGTGAGTCCACTCATCTTACAAAACAAACATATATCCCAAAAAGACAATGCTGGTTCAGTTAAAATGACAAATTACATTATAACAGAAATGCAACACTCTGCTAATATCTACGAGTCAGTTTGTCGCTGCCGAACAACAACAACACACTGAATTACTATGCACAACAACCAAGCCAGTAGCTGTCACTACAAAGTCACACAACTTTGCATTGGAGCACATGAAACAATTTTAGCAAAAGTCGTCCGACACTCAATGTAGTCAGGTCTAAACTAGCAACTTTTACAGTCTGTTCCCAACATTATTTCAGGTTCAACGTAATGTAATCTAAATTGCAAAGTCTTCCATAGCGCCTCCAGCTGACCTGAGTAACGGCGGTCGATCGAACTGACATCTTAACGTTGTTATTGGTGCCGAGGTTTCCCCATCCGTTCCAATGATGGCTGCTTTCGATCACTGGCTCCACTTCCCCAGGTCCAGGCAGTGGTGGAAAAGCCTCGGCGTAGGTTGGAGCATAGGCCTCATCGTCCACAGTTGATGCTGGTTCGGCACTGGTCACGTCCGGTTCTTCAAATGTTGTTATTGGATCCATTCTCAAAGTCAATGGCAGGAACGAGTCGAACAGTACGGTCTAGAACATTGACAACAGATACAGAGTGAGCTATGACCAGGAAATGCACGGCAAGGAATGACAAGGCATGGTAGAGCAAGGCAATGGTAGAGCAAGGCAAAGCAAGGCATGGTAGAGCAAGGCAATGCAAGGCATGGTAGAACGACGCAATGCAAGGTAGGGTTGAGACAGATCAGGCAATGAATTGAACAAGACAATGCAAGACAAGCAAACAAGAAAAACCAATTGAGGTAGTGTAGTACAGGATGGGCAAGGCAAGGCATAGGATAAGATCAGGTACTTAAGGCAGTATGTGGTATAGATAGATGAGTCAAGATCAGTGGCGGAGACCTAGGGGGGGACGGTCCCCCCCAATAAAAGTGTTGGGGGGGGACGGCCCATGCATTTGTCCCCCCCAATGTTTGAGCGTCAAGACTTGTTTGGGCGGCGAAAATAGAAAATTTTTCGAGATTTCGCCGGTCGTCAGAAATTTTCGGAAAATCTCGCGTCTTTCCGTCCCCCCCAATTCTCGGCGCAGGTCTCCGCCTATGGTCAAGATACATAACATTAAGTTAAAACAAGGCAGAGAACCAGGGCAAAGGATGATTAAGTAGAGCGAGAAAAAAGGTAACATCCTCACAAACGGTATGAACATGTGAAAAGAGCAGAGCATGCAGACAACAAAATCTGCTTAGTTTTGAGACATTGCTCAGGACAGAATTCCAAGCTCGGGTGAAGTAATAGGATAAGAAATGGCGAAGCACCAGAAATGCATTACAATTACCATATATATATATCACATTCCAAGAGCAATAACTACTCATCAGAAGCTTCAGGTCTATGTTGTATTAACAGTCACAGGTTTGAGAAGTAAACATGATGATTAATTATATTGCCTCCATGCATAAAACAGCCAAATGAAATCACAAGCCAGTAATGAGTCATTTCTCTTGGAGATTTTTAACTGTGCAAAAGAAAGGTGTGTCCGCCAAGCCCTATAAGTGCATCATAGCCAACAGTTACAGTCTATAGTTATAGTCAACAGTCACCTTCTAAAACACAATACAGTCTTGTAATGAGCATCCTCATAGGCCCTAAAAGGGTTCAGTTGAAGTCATTCTTAGACAAAACTGATGCACATGGTTGGTACGCAGTGCATACCATGACTACCAGAAACATGTTGAAAGAGCATCTATAATGGCTTTGCTCTCCCTGACCAATAATTGCTCTTAGAATCCCTTATTTATTCAAGACTACTGTGAATTGCAAAGCTAATCAAAAATTCTATGCTCCGCCTTTAATACCTAGCTCTGTAAAATTGTTGATTCAGCCTCTAAAGACCAGTGAAAAATTTGATGATTCAGCCTCAGAAACAGTTCAAAATTCCCCGATTAACCGGTAGTCAGTGTTCCTTCTTCCTGTGGACATACTCCACTGACCCCATCATCAACAGAACAAAGATTCACCTGCTGGTCAGACCTTATTCATGGGCACCACACTGGCACTTCAAACCTTCATATACTGAAATTCTAACATTTATATAACCTTGGGAGACATGAAGAATGCATTGAAAACTTGGCAGTTGTGAGAGTTAGTTTGCAAATGCATATAGGCATGACGCAAGCACATCACAGAGCTGTATGGTCCAGTCTAAGTCAACCGGACAGTGTAGTGGATAGATTGCTGGACTATCATGCGAGGAGTCAGAGGGGCTCAAATCTCCATATAATTATCGTATTCCAACATGCAAATGTGACAATATGGATAATAGCAGAAGCCTACTGCAAAAGTCTGCATTGGGAACAACACTTGCCTTAATGTTCTTTAGGACTTCACAAAAAGCAATGCATAAATGGCAATCCAACTGAGCTAAGCATATGTGTCTGGTTGGAAACGTACATTGACCAGAATCAAGCAGAACAGCGCATATATATAATATATATATACATTATATATAGATATATATATACACATACAATAGACACAGGGAGGATGGTCCAACACAAGAGTAAGTGTCCTCCGAATTGCAATAGTCTTCACTTTAAGTTTAATCTGTATCTGATTGATATAAATCTTAACAATCGATCGATGGTCCAGGGTGCATTAAAACAATTCTTCGAACACACTAAGTCCACACGAGCAGTTCAAGCAGCTTAACCATCAAGTACTCTTCAACATACCATATGTCCTTCAATTGTGCATCCTCAGAGTAGAGAGCAATAATGAGACAAAACCCGTCTACATCCCCACCCCATCCCCGTGGGTCCATTCCACCCCACCCCATCCATAGTATTACTGCTGCTAACCTGCTAATGACACAATTAATGCAGATATTACCACGGTACACTACCGCCTACTCCAATACCATGTCACTTTTTACCTCAGAGACCCGCTAATACTAAAGTCTTAAAAAATACTTTCTTTTATTTCAACTTAATTTCGTTTCAATACCATGTCACTCTCTACACCAGCGTTTTCCAAAGTGGGTTCCGCGGAACCCTAGGGTTCCGCGGGGTGGGCCCAGGGGTTCCGCCGCACTTCCGCGAAAAGTTAGTTAAATACTTTCTTATAATGAATGATGATAATAATTGGTTATGAAGCCATTCAAAGTAGGCGAAAAACAAGCTAAGTTTTCTAATGAAGACTACGAACATCTTATTGACATACCACGAAAATAAAGCAGAATTCCAATCAACCTTCACTTATCAGTGACTGGAATGGGATAGTTAAAGAATTCCCCCCCCCCATTAACTGCAGTTGGCATGCTTTTGCCATTCGCCACCAAAATCTGTTTGAAACCGCGTTTCCCAGTAGGCTACATCTCTCATGTTTTACTGGAACGGATGCAAAATATAGAAATCAATTAAATGATTCTGCCGACAATAATTAATAAGAGTCCAGCTTTCTAGCATCAAACCGGTTATAAGACAAAAATTCAGGAGAAAAATGCATGCATTCTAATTTCATTTACTCCCAGTAGACCTATTGTAATCAGCGAGTCGTGGTTTCCAAACCAATGCAATTTAATGTTTCCTAAAAGAAAAATTAATTTTCTACAATAGGCCCTAGTGCTTTTTTAGTAGACCTAATGCTTCCCGGGCGCTATGCATGTTTTAATGTGTTTCATTAAGATCGGGGTTCCGCGAGAAAATATTAGGACGCGAAGGGTTCCGTGACCTAAAAAGTTTGGGAAACGCTGCTCTACACAATCTACAGAGTATTTTCTGACAATTATTTCACACAATGCTTAAGAGGGCAGAGGGCTAAAGAGCGACTTGCTCTGTAGTGCCTCAATGTAGGTAATCAACATTTCATTATAATCCTATAAAAGCAGTTTATATGCTGCACCACGTACAGACTCAAAAGAAATTTATCGACACAGACACTTACTGTATCACTTACAAGTCACTTCTCTCAAACTTACTTACCAAGAGAGCACAACACCAGTAAGTGCAATTATAACATAAATCAACTACAATCAACTGATGGTGCTACTCAATCCCAAGTTTTAGACTAAAGAGCAAACAAGGCAACTGACTGCAAAAGAATTCTAAGAAGCAGCAAATCAACATGTTCCGGGACGTTCCCCATATCAAACATGCACACAGATGACTTTTGCAAGAGGCTTAAATCAACAGGTTCTCCTCAACTAACAATCTTGCACACTGGGATTTTAAGTCTGCGAGTCTTACTGCCAGGACATAATCGATGATAACCTTTTCCATTCATTTTTCATATGGCTCACAGTGTGAGTCATTGATGCGCTGTAAATTAACTGTCGAAGAATGTGAATGCTAAACTGCCTAACAAACTTCATAAATCGGGTAATCAGTAGGTCTTGCAGTATTCAGCTGGACTAGAATTCTTCCAGATTGCCCTTAAACAAGCCTGAGTTGCATTACTCTAACAATGTCAGTGATCATGTAATTTGTCAATGAATCAACTGCTCACTTCATTCACAGTATCACCACTTAAACCATCATATCACCAAAGGTTAAAAATTCACAGCAAATTAGCACTTGCATGAATTGAACACACAAACAATTTCTGGCATATTTCTTCAAGGATACAAGGTCATGATCTGGTCTGTAATGTGGGTCATATCATTTAACTAGATCGCAGGTCCTTAAGATTTGAATTCAGTGCTTTGGCCTGCACTGATAGCGTTAATTGCTCATTCACTTGTAGTTTGCATAACCAGGTCCTAATCAAACACTTAAACGTCCATCTTGGACCTGTTCATATTTCATCTTCAGGTCAAGGTGCTTCTGTATCACATGCAACAAATATCAAAATCTCACATATCATCATTCTGCTGCATCTAAATTCACTAGCGTCATCTCATTTAAGGACTTTCCCACAGTGGCATTACCATAACACATGCGGCAACAATTCAGCATGATCACCATCACAATCAAAGGCAAGGCCATTTTGAAAGCTCTGTCATTTTGTCTCTAAACCTTGTACAGTCCAATCTGCTAAAAGAAAAACTACGATACTTCCAGCATATGTGTCCAGCGGTCCACATGTGACCTGGTCATCTGACAGGTCTATTGAGCTACTCAATTGGCTGGAAGTCAAGGTTAAGAATGCCCAGTCATCACACCATGCAAAGTGTTCAAACAAGAATCAATCAATCAATCACACAATCAATACTTTTATTGATCACCATGACAGTAGGACATAATTATAAGGATATATTAGAGAGTAATATATCGGTAGGTTTACAAGTATATACTGTGGCAGGAGACAACCAGAGTTTTCTTGTTTCAACATTTTTTAGACTGGGGTATGTTGTGCAAATGTGTAACCCTGAATTGCTTCAGTGTATCTCTTCACAGTGCTATCTGGAAAAATGGTCATGTCCAAACCCAATCTTCTTCTATAGTTGCTGAGCAGACTCCAACATCTTTATTAACGCCAAATAGTAAGCTTTGCTCTTCTAAAATCGGCGAAAGAAGCCTACACCGTAAAGGTCACCAGCAGTCGTGGAATTGTTGTCTACTTAATTACCCCTCACAATTTCTCAACTCTTCCCTAACCTCCTCCACGGCAACATCTCATATGACTAATCCATTTATCGATACAATTTAAAATTATTGTCAAGCGTCTAGCAGGTTTTAAAATTTGCTTTTAGATAGAAAAGGAATTTAAAACCCCCAACATTTTAGAAACAACACCCTTAAACGCCCAATCCCTAACCCTGCGACATCGGGTGTATGGCAACCAACGACACGTAAGCAGATGTTATACAGAATGACATATTCACATCACCGTAACGCTTTAAGCTTTACGGTGTCAAGTTTATATCATGCAGTAGACTTTATAGAATTTCTAAAGGACGAGGCGAAAAGATTTTCGTTAAAACACAGGTTGTCAAAAAGACTGGAAACTCTGCTTTGATATACGATGTTCGTTATAACGCTCGCTAAGACGTCGCCTATAAACGACCATAAAATCTACCGATCTAACTTACAAAATACTGCTTCCAGAAGATCGGTCCGAGAGTTTGAGCTTCGAATTGTCTCTTCCAGTTCCAACTCGTCTAGTTCGGAGACTACGAAGAGAGATAAATCGGAAAATCACGTCCAGCTACACGCAAACCTTCCTCTTCGGCGACTTCCAATTACACGTACGTGCAGATTATTAAAAGCGCTTGTGACCGAACGCCAGCTGGTCGATGAGGCCACAGTTCAATAAAAACGAGGTTGTGTGGTCATGCGCCTTGTGCGGCGACACAATTAAACGGCCCTCAGCTTTGGCAAACTACACGGGTGTCGTCGTCTAGTGATGAGTGCACATTTTGTCATTTGGTAATGTCGGCAGTGAAGGAGAGTAAAGTAAATTCACCTATGATACTTTTGTCATCGGACAACGACTTCCTTCGGACTACTGAACAGCGAACTTGTCCAAGGTTGCTTATAGGGCAAAGGCAGTAGCCTATATAGCTTGAGGTCAGGGCCGGATTAAGGCATGTTCAACATGTTCGTCCGAACAGGGCCCTCCACACTTTAGGGGGCCCACACATGCGGGAAAAAATTCCGAAATTTTTAGATTTTTAGCAAGTTTCAACCAAACGACTAAACAAGGTCATCAACTTTTTTGGAGGGAAATAATCGGTATATTCTACTAAATTTTCGACCAAACGACTAAAAAAAAGGTCATCAGAATTTTCGGCCGAAGATCCGCAAAAAAAATTTCCGAACAGGGCCCCCACATTTCTTAATCCGGCCCTGCTTGAGGTAGATTCGAATCGTAGACCCTCCGGTTGAAAGGCACATAGCATGCCGCTACATGACTGCATCTCACAATGATTGTACACATGTATGATTTATATCTTAGATGTCTGCAATTTTTTAGTTGTATACTATGATTATCGAAATTATGCCATTAAGGCATAATTTCAAATTTTTTAATGATTGTACACGCTATATTCTGTCCCCATCCAAATAATGAATGTTCTCGCAGTGCGTTGCAGGCGGTTCAATAAAGTACATACTTACTCCCTATTCTTAAACCTTGATTCCACACAAGGGTACTTCAGCCATTTTATTATATTTGTCACGTGTCAACATTGCCTTCTTTTTAATAATAACTGTATCAGCCTGCCGACAATTCCTATTGGATGGCAAGCGTCTTCGTGTCAACCTAAAACCAATCACAACTCGCCTTACATTACAGTCGGCCACATGGACAAAGTAGTTCTGCTGCGGATTGATATACAAGCGTATCAGCTGCTGTAAGCATTTAATTGAGGCATACTGCAACGTCGGCAAAAATTTATAAGAAACTTAACTTTTTAATTCGAGATATATCATGGATTTAATGGGATTAGGGTAATCGGATAATATGATTAGACAGAATGCCTCTTAAAATACAGAAAGACCTCTTTACGGGGCTGGAGCTGCGGTGTGTCAGATTCAGTGGCGTAGGCAAGGGGGGGTTTCGGGGGTTAAAACCCCCCCATTGGCTCCGAAAAAAAAATTTTTAAGGTTATTTTTCCATTTAAGTAAGAAAAATAGCAAAAAAACAGGGTTTCCGGTCATAAAACCCCCCCCATGAAAAATTCCTGGCTACGCCACTGGTCAGATTGAATTTGAATAAACGAATATATTAAAAACTTGTTGGCTCTCATGTGCTGCCGAACTACTTACATAAAATATGATATCGAGTGTACAATAATTTGGAGCGCAGCATTAATAAAAAAATCGATAATAATGATTGCGAATTCGTTCATACAATGAAGCTGTTGCCGACTGCTTGACTAATGCAAATGCCTAACTGAGGAATATGTTTATCAGCCAGCGTTAAGCATTTTTTGTTCTGTATAAACTGAGCCAGATGTTGTTTTTCGGTAATGTTGGTGTCGGAGAACGTGACGTTGCATGTGTATGGGTGTGTGTGTGTGTGTGTGTGGTGAGGGGGAGGTTAATGCGTTCATTTGATGGCTGTACAGTGTACACTGTGCCTTCATATTACCATTTTTGTTTTAGTCGAACAGTAGATAATGACGTGTGTGACATTTCATAAAACACTTGACTGGAGAGGCAAAAATGATTCAAAGATAAGAAATTCCTGACCAAAGAACTTTGTAAACCGTTGTATGTAGGTGATTTAAGTGGTGTTGTGCCCAATCAGAGGAGCAGATTGCCCTGATCTCATAAGAAACTTGTTAAAATATCATCTTTTATAGCGAGAACAAATGACGAGATGACACTGTAATCAGTGCCTAAAGTGTGGAAAAATAAGTGCCTGGATGCCCCTTACCTCTCCAAAATAAGTGCCTGGACACCCCTTACCTTTCCAGTCTGTGCTCACCAATAAGTGGCTGGATGGCGTTCAGATTTTAAAACAAGTGCATGGACGCCGTCCATGACCGTCCAGGCACACTTTAAGCCCTGACTGTAATGAAGTTATTATGCTGAGCTGATTTTGATATCCACATCCTGTTTTCTTTCTAACCTCGCAAATAAAGATCTATGCGTGCTGTAGCGATTTTCTGATGTGTGAAGTTTCTCATCTAAAATTGACTTAATTTGCCTACCAAAATGACAAACATTTAGAATTAATCTATCCACTGGGTAGGATTGACTGACAATACACTTTCTCATGTAAAAATTTATTAATATCAATTTGATAGACGTGCCATTGTGGATGTTACCTAGACATAGCAGCATAAAACCAATAAAAAAAACTGCCAATTTATCACAATGGCACATTACATTTTGCTTTTGATGGTGCTTTGCAATGAAAATGCTTAGTCTGCCATAAAATGTCCGACTATCAAACACAGGCAGCTGGGCTTCTTTTAGACTAAAATGTAATTTCTCATCAGCAAAATATCGAGTCCACGGCATCGTAGTTGCTGGACCATCTGTTTGCAGGAGACTACCATCTGATATCCATAACCTTCTGCTGTCTGTCGATTAATCAATTTAGGAAAGGCCTTCAAACTGCATGGCTGCATCAAGCACAGCCACGTGCCGAGTGTGCATGCCAAGGCTGCATGGGTCAAGAAACTGAAATGCCTAAAAATCGACCAAGTCATGCATATATTTGTACTATTTATATATGAAGTATATAATTAAAATTAATTATTTATATATATATATATATATATATACATACATATAACTAAATATGTATATAGTGTATAATTATATATGTCACATGTATAAAGTATATATTATACGTATTATCACTATTATGGTACTTGTGGATTGTCAGTGTTACATATATATATATATATATGTATAATTGTATATATATGTATTTTATACATATATAAGAAAAAACTTTATACACGGTGTAACTCTGGACTGTGAAGCTTTCTTCTGTAATTCATTTCCATTCCTAGTTTTTCTTTCTGTTGAATTGAACGTCCTCTGAAGTCTGAACATTATTTTGTCCCATCCTCGACAAGCTCTTCAACTGTCATTGTCTCCATTTTCAATTTTGTCCATCCTAATTGCTCATGTATGTTGTAGTCCCACAAAGTCTCCCATTTCAAGTAGTTGTTGTTGTCAGAATTATACAGTACTTTTTCTATAGAATAAAAGGTGCCGGAACTTTTTTTTTGCCAACAGGACACGAAAATAATTATGTAAAATTTACGAAAATTTATGAAAATATAAAGATTCATGTCCCAAAATATACGCCCTTAAACTATCCCTAGGTATCCGTACCCCAAGCTGTGGTAAGAATGGCAGCCAAGATCAATCCAAATGGTCCCAAAGAGATGGATATCAGTGCCAAGGCAGAGCTGTTCCGGGAGTTTGGGTTGGGGTCGGGCATGGGCAGAGACTTAGGGGGAACAGGGGGTGGACCCCTCAATGTTTGTATTGGGGGACCGTCCATGCATTTGCCCCCCCCCCCCCCCCCAATGGTTAAGTGTTAGGACATTTGCTGAATATACTGGTGACGTTATTATAACAACGTAATAAGAGCTTTTCGTCGAGCAAATGATGAAAGGACTAAATAAGGTCATCAATTTTTTGGCAGGGAAAAATGTATGTTTTTCAGAAAATTACTACCAAATGACTAAAAAAAAGGTCATCAACTTTTTCAGCACTGCCAGCAGGAAAAGGTATGTTTTGCAGAAAACTTCTATAATAAAACTTCTGAAAGTTTCGTCGATGAAAATGAAAAATGTCGCCAGTCGGCGACTCAGCCGTCCGCCCAAAATGTCTCGCCTCGGCTATTGTCCTTCGGCCGCTTGTTCGTCCCACCCAACGTCTAGACCAAGTCTCCGCCTATGGGGTCTGGAAGGTACTACAAAATACATACGGATCAATCATTGCTATAATGCCTGACGTGGAGTCCATATCTCCTGACCAACAAACCCCACCATGCTGTAGCCACATAAATCAGAATTTGCAATTTTATGGAAAAAAGTCCCCAGTTGAAGATCATGTCTGGGAGGTCACTCTTGCTTCAATCCATCGCCTAACCCACTATCAACCTCTGAATGATAAATGCTGAGAAAAAATTGCCCTTCGAACGTTGTAAAACGAGATTTTGAAACCAAAATACTGTTTCAATAGCCCATAAACACATACATTCAGACATATTTAATGTGTAGGATGGGTTTAAATAAGTAAAGTAAAAAGCATCTGTAAGTTAATTTTCAATCTTATGCATACACATGGCTCAGAGAGGCAGACTGGTAGAGCTGTGAACTGAATATTATGGCTGGCTGCTTTCTTTTCTTGCAGCCGTCCATCCTTTGTAAATTCAATCCGGTACAAAGCAAAAGCTGGCAATTTTAATTGACAAACTAAGACATTTCCTAATGCAGATCCCAGTATCACTTAGTACCTGACCAGGACATATAGCGGCTTATAGCCATACAGTGTATATACAATTATACATATACTGGTATAATATATTATATATACACTGTGTCCCAATAAATCGGGACCCCTTTTTATAATGTGAATAAAACAGGCAAATCTTAATCGATTTTCAAAATTTCAAAACTGTTTTTATCCTGAGATAATTATCTTACACTGATTCAAATATTGAGTTTCTGGCATGAATATTGACGTCACAATTACGTCATTTGCATCAGATAATTCAAATGTTAAGTAGACTTACCGAACACAACTTTTTCTTTAAAAAATCTACGTTATATACCTTAAATATTATTTCACAATTATAAATTTCAGTTAATTTTATTTAAAATTTGACTAACATTATACTACAAGGTGTGTTCAAAGTGTCCGCCTTCGGCTTCAACACAAGCTTCAAGGCGCGTTCGCCATTTGCCAATTGCAGCATCAATAACCAATTGATCAAATTCTTCCCACGTATTAATGATTCGTTCACGAAGTTCTTCAATGTCTCTGATCTTTGTCTTATAAACTTTCTCTTGCAAACTTTTTGCGCCGTAATGTTTATTTATCCATAAGAATTTTATTACAATTTTGTCTTTTTGGCTGAACGCCATTCTCTAACGATTTTTGTTGACATTTGGTTTCGATATGTAAATTAATGACGTCATTTTGACGTAATTTTTTAGTGAGGGGCGTTCATAAATTACCAATTTGTAGATAAATATCTCAGGATAAAAACAGTTTTGAAATTTTGACAATCGATGAATATTTGCCAGTTTTATTCACATTATAAAAAGGGGCCCCGATTTATTGGGACACAGTGTATATGTGTGTGTGCTTGTGCAATGTGCATATACATAAATATATATATTTAACAAATGCACTTACAGGTGTATGCAATTAATAAAATAAAAAAACGTTCAATGTTTTGATTCAGTTTTATGTTACAGGCTTACGCTTAAAATCTCCACTAGTGCTGATCTGTACACTAAAGTCCCTCACAAACCCATAAATAACGTTCACATTACGTTTTGGGGTTAAACTTATAGTTGGGAGCTCTGCTGAAATCCATTAGAAGAAAAACAAGAGTCTACAGAATCTTCAACCCTGTTTTTGAAGACTTCAACTCTACTTTTAACATTCATTCACCTATAACATGATGAACTTAGGATAGGATAAACTACTTTTGACAGCTCTGTAGAACAATGTTCTCGAAGTCTATATGCAATTGATGCATCTCTCGTATTAGTCAGTGCATATTTTCATTATTATTTAGTAGATAGACGTGTTTTCTTGTTCCAGGAAAAGTTGTCTCCATAAGACTTTGGTCTCAGTTTGCGTTCATGCTTCTCCTCAACATGGTATTCCCATCCTAAAAATCAGTCAACTCAACAATTAGTAATGTGAATGTGATCATTAGCTATGTCGAACAGCCAGATATCACATAACCAGTTGACAAAATCATGGATTTAAAGTAAACCTGCCAAGACAACGATTGATTTAGTAACATAAACCACTGCCCAAATTACACTACACTACATTTGTTAAATAACATTATAGGAGAAAGTTTAATGTGTTTGAATAATTTCATAATTTATTCTTCTGTAGAAAACGACTTCAAATGTTACAAAGCAGGCCTTTTTAAGGCACCCAAAAAGCACATTATAAATAACATATAATATTAATAGTTTTGATTAAATGCCTTCACTGGTTTACAATTCAAACAACAATATATATATAGGCAAAAGTTAATAAAACCTTGGTGTATTGATCGGTTAAGCTAATATTCAGTTAGGAAGTTAATAAGAAATAAATTAAGGTACGAACCATTCTTCTCGCAGAAAGCAACTGCATCTTCCTTGTTGGTGAAAGATATCTCCATCGCTGACAAGGGATCAGCACTGTCACACAAAACAATAAGTTCATCAAATGAATGCGAAGAGACGAGCAGAACTTAGCTAGAGCTGGCCCTAAGGCAGCCGCTGGTCTGAAGTGTTAGCGACTTCATTTTCTTAGCCTTGGCATATCAGATGGGTAGGCAATCATCTCCCTCACTGTCTGATCTTCTCATTGACAGTACATAGTCCAGGTGAACTCATTATAGCCAAGTTCGATACAACTCAGATGGGCAAAAATCTTTTTAAAAATCGACTCTGGTCCCCTGGCAGAATCTGTGAACTTTCGTTTCGATACAACTCAGATGGGCAAAAATCTTTTTAAAAATCGACTCTGGTCCCCTGGCAGAATCTGTGAACTTTCGTTTGTTAGTTCACATACTAACTACTACACTTACTACACCATCAAGCATGCCAATCAGATGAACAGAACCAAAATAGTCAATAGTGAAAATAGACGAATATCAAGAAGTCAATCAGTCATCCACTCGTGACATTTCAGTCATCCACATTATCAATGATACAGTGAAAATCTAAAGAAACTAAATCAAATCATAATTAAGCAAATTTATTAATGCTACCTTGCACCTTCTGTTGTCAGGCCAATTACACTTGAATATTTTCCTTGCAGGCTGCTTCCAAACATGCAATACTCTCTTATAGCTCACTCACCACTGACTTTGGTATGTGCACCTACTTTGCTTAGCAACCACCTGCTGATAACTTGAGCAATTATATATAATATATTAAATATATTATATATTATAATATAATCATATATATATATATACTTATATATATATATATATATAAGAAGAAGATATATATATAGACCTGAATAAGCCCTCTCAGCGGAGTGGATTTGTCATTGAACCCAGCGACAATGTCCATAATGACTGATCGTTATTACAGTCCGATTAACTATCAGATTAGTTTTGACTAAAGTACAGTAGTCAACGCTAACCTTGACGTCCAGCCCATCAGTGGATTTTCCCAGCGTTCTCGCGTGTCATACTCTAGCTTCCAACGGTTTATCTTAAACGTTCCAGACTGCATTGCATTCTTAGCCGGTAGAAAGATCCTCACATGACGCGTTTTCAGCTGCTCCTCTGGAACGCCCGACAACATCGAAACATCATCCTGAAATATACTTTAGACTCTCAGGATCAAACAATTTAATAATGTGTGTTATGCTCATCGGAGTAGTATTTGCTACCTGATAACTTTTACTCTTAAAGACTTAACACCATTCGTCTTAGCAAAGGCATTGACACATCGTAAACCGAGTGTACTGCCTGCAGTGGGGAGATCAAGCATAGACTTGCCAGTGTTGCCACCCATCCTTGCATGCCTAGGTTAACAATTTCTAATGCTTCACAAGTATAGTTGCTTCTTATGGATCGCTTCAGGGACTGCTCTTCTTTTTATAGCCCCTTACCAAACTAGTTTTTAATAACTGGGTGTGAAGTGAAATTGGCAGGTCATTTCTAAAACCACGAATAATTAACACACTTGTCAGTGACACTTCTAAAGATATCTAGAGTTCAATAGTTTGGCAACCCCACTTAAGGCCATGAGGTTTAAGATGACCACAGTTGGTTTAAATTCTAAATTTGGACAGACTTAAAATTGTTAAATGGGCTTCTAATACCTTTCCTTCAACGTTGATGGTCTGCAGTTGAAGATGGTCGCTAGTCAGTTTGACATCACCCCTCAGAGAAAGAGTTGTTGACAAAGGTCTGTCAATGAAAACATGCACACCCTATTACAATGTTAGCAAACATTTACTTCGTATGCTTTACAATGAAAAAGACTGAATCTAACAAATCTGGTATTGAAAACTAAAACACATCAGAGGCAATCAATTCCAGTTGCATCACATTATCAGGCCACAAGATTGCCTATGTTGACCACAAATTTAGTTAAAAGAATCAGCAGATTTGTATTATACTGGTGCTATATCATACTCTAGTGCAACATCATACACAGGGGTTCATTTAAGTCATTTCATAAATTTATATAGCACCCCTTAAAAAAGACGACCTACTCAGAAACTATGATATTAAATCATATGCTGGTGCTATATAAAACACACTGCTGTTATACGATAGCGTGGTGCTACATGATACACTCAGAGCTTAAAATGTGGCTGACGGTCATGGATGGCGTCCATGCACTTACTTTAAAATCTGAATGCCGTCCTGCCACTTATTTCCTCCGCCCAACAGGGAAAGGTAAGGGGCGTCCAGGCACTTCGTTTGGAAAGGTAAAAGGCGTCCAGACACTTATTTTTCCACACTTTAAGCATTGGAAACACTGACATTATACCATATACTGGCATGATGCTATATATACACACTGTTACACAGGCATACATATCAAATCTGCAGGAACAATGTGTTTTGTCAGTTCTGGTGCTCAATGTAATGTAAATTTTCTGTGCCAAGCGAAAAGCATGTCCAGTAAACCAGCTTATTCTCTGGAACTACATTAAATAATATCCGTCATAATCAGTTTGTCTATTCCATTTCGATGCCAGTTAGGAAATGAGGAGATCAGGCCAAGGCAAAAATCGTGGAGAAAAAGGAGGAAACTGTTGATGATGGATATCTTGGGGTGGTGCAGGAGTAAAACCAGGATATGATAGCTCAGTTCAGTCATGAGTGGACCGTTACAGGAGGAAGAGCAAGCAGAGGAGGTCAGATGGATATACAAGATAAGAGGCTTTAGAAGTGAACTGATGAAGATCCTTTAGGAGTTTGTTCCTAACAGCTGGTGCAGCATGTCTAAAGCAGACTGACAGAATGTGAGAAAGCAGGAGACTGGCAGCCAAGATTGAAAAGGTGTGATAAGGAACGAGCAGATCTGACTGGGTTGGATGATGAATAGCTGGTGAATGTAAGAAGATTGAAAGATTTGAAGGGTATCATACGTAAGAGTTGTAATTTGGTCATGGGTATGATGAAGGACTTTGAACCAATGAAGTGATTTAAAAACAGGGTAATGTGGAGGTATTTTGGTCCTTTGGTGACTGCACAAGGAAGCTTGTTTTGGGCTGTTTGTAGACGTTTTCACTTTACAAGAGTCTACGTTGTAAAAGCGAGTCAAGAAGAATTAAGGTAGTTATTGTGCAAGCGGTCTTGTAATCAAAAACTGGACGCAGTTGACAAAGGTCCGGAATGCGCACAAAGCAGGTGCTGGATAGGTGGGTACTGCAGTCAGCAGTAGTTAAGACTTTTGTGGAGAATGGTTCCAAGATTGCGGATAGGGTATATGACACATATTCACCAAAAGTGAATGAAACAACGCGCAACAAGTTCGATTCAGTTCGGATCTCTAACTGTCCTGCATTTATAGCATGCAACATAATTTACCATACCGGGCTAAGATCGTCGAATACGACAATTTTCCGACTCTTGCCAGCGATGTTATTAGAGCAGCCATTTTCTAACAAGTCACCTTCAGCTGAACGCTGGTTCTCTGCCAAAAAGAAAAGCGCTATATGAACAGCGCTATACTAAGGTCTAAGCCTCTAAGGCAGAGGTTCTCAAACTTTATTTTTATTGTACCCCCGAGTAAAAAATCGAATGATGGCGTACCCCCAGCAAAGTCAGATCAGAATCAAATGCCATTGCGAAGTCCTCTTGCAGTGACAACTAGGCTAAAAAGCCTTTTAATCATTGATGTATTAGAGTTGTATACAAGGAGCAAAATTTAAAATATGCACAGTTTTAATCATGCAATCATATCAGCAAAAAAGGAAAATTGGTCTATAATCCCTGTAAGAAAGCGCTATATAGCGTTCTATTGCTGTGTGCCTGTTCTGAATAGCACATATTTTAAATAAAAAATTACCTGGTCAATATTTTGTCAATTTCAAACGCAAATTTAGGCCATACTTTTATAGCAAGAATAGTTTAAAAACTAGTTTCAAACAGATAATTATAGCCTAATTATAATTATATGAAGTACTGAAAAGAATGACAAATTTTGAAGCTCTACCAGAAATTAATCCTTAGGCCAATTCAGCTCTTCTATTTGAGCTCTATGATACGCTGGTAATTTCTGGCTTTAGTTCTTTCAATCATTTATACATTATTTTGTTTCAAATTTATAGTGATAGGCTTAAACACAAATTTGTATAACTCAACAAGCACTTGGTCGATTTTGATGTGTAATAGCTCATTTTGAAGGTAATTTAGCATGGAATAACGTGGAATACAAAACTCGAAATACTCAAAACGGGACTAGCGACTCATTTCGTCATGACGGGTCACAAATATGTTGCATGCACTAGGTTATATCAGCTTAATATGTTGTGAAAGAAACAAATGACTCTCTTAAAATGTTAAAAATCATTGCTAATTAAGGAAAAAATGGACACAAAGTCCATAAACTCAAATAAAAATTTATATTTCTGAAATTTTTTCGCGTACCCCTTACCGACGCCTGCCGTACCCCAGAGGTACGCGTACCACAGTTTGAGAACCCCTGCTCTAAGGTACAGCAGCGAGTATCGGCTGTATAGGGATATTAATTATGAATTGATGATCATATCAGTGATCATTATAATTATTGTCACAAAAAGTCATTTTCAATGAGAGTTATAAACAAACTGAAAAATAGGCTCAAATTTGTATATAAAGATCCTCTACGGAGTGTGTTTGCATAGGGATGAGTAAAAAAACGACACATATTAACTTTGATAATAAATCCTTAGTATAATACATAATCTAAAAATTATAATAACAGGAATTGCTATGTCACTGATTTTTCAATGGAAACATTTATTGAAAGTCCTTGGTATTTGACGACGCCTTCGTGTCACATCTGACTGGAACGCATACAATGTCATCTAGTCTATCTCTCTACCTGTTTAGCCATCGGTGGTCGACCTACCTGTGTGTGATTACAAGCGTGCTAAGCCAATTGCGGGTTTCTCGAAAGTTGTTGTGTAGTGATTGAGCGATATAGACGGATTTTAGATGCAATGTGGCTCAATTTGTTTATTATCTTGTGCTGTTTAGTTGCTAAAAATCGTTGCGATGACGTTCACGTGTTTACAGACGACAACTTTGATAGTGGGATAAAGAAATACAATATCGTACTTGTAAAATTCTTCTCACCTGGGTAGGTCAGTCATCACTCGGCTCTTGGGCTTCAGTGCTGTATACACCATTTTATTTGTAGAGTTAGGTGGCTTGCTTTTTCTTAACCATATTTAATGCGCACGTACTTTGGGTTTGGTGTGTGACCCAACTTTCTCACTCTCGTACCATACAGCACCGGTGAATAAGCTGATCTCCCTGACGTGGCTTTTGTGGGCGCTGAGAAATTCTCGAAGATTTACATTACCTTACATTACATTGTCGGGCATTATGCAAATCAACCGAATTTCAAATCGTGATCGTAAACTCGGAGACTTTACAGCGCCCACAACAGTGAAGCCGCGGGAACAAGCTTATTTACAGGCGCTCAGTCAAAAAAGTCGATAGGCAGATGTCAAGATCCGGAGAGTCAATTGAGGCAGGCAGTTAGTCAAACAGAGCTCTATGAAATGGCGTGGGAGGTAGGGGGAAGTGAAGGAATCTGGACAGGATCTGTGAAAGCAGTGTTTTGAATTTTGTGTGAAAGACTAGGGAAAGTTATCAAGGGTGGATTTTTGTGAGCTCATATGAAGGTCAGAATCTGATACTGATTTTCATATGATCAGATCTCATACTTTCAACTGCTCTAATACCACTGACTTATGCATTGGTTTACAGAAAATTATTATAACTGACTTTTCATTGTTGTCACTTATTTCGGCCCTCATTTTTGTGGGTCATTGCTAGCCTTAAGTAGTAGTTGATAATTGGTACAAGGTAAATTCTCATACTTGATAAAATAATGAGCCAGACAGTTTTAGAAAACGTTACGATCCAGCTAAAACAATTGCAGATAAATGGGAGGCTGATCCAATTTTATCAGTGTTTCTGATTTGTAAGCTGTTTAGAAATTATGTTATAGTCCTCGCTAATTAGAACTTCCTCTTGTGTCATTGTCCATAACGGTTTATGTAGACCTTTTAATAAAAGGTGAGGCAATATGATTAAGTCTGATTAAATAAATGACCTGGAAGGATAATATTTTACTTTAATAATGATCGATGTTATGATTGTCTTTGTTATTTTACAATGAATAATTATGAACATTTTAAGTGAAATGTGTGTAATGGTTGTTTTTAATGTTTATTCCAGGTGCGGCCATTGTATATCTCTTGCACCAGAATTTGAACAGGCGGCTGCTGTTCTAAGATTAAATAATCCACCAATTACTCTCGCTGAGGTAGGAAAATCAGATTTCCTTGTTTTTAGGTTATGGGATTAGTGTTGTGAGGCGGAAACTTTCCTCGGAAAGTTTCATATCTTTCCGGAAAGTTTCGGAAACTTTCCGACGAATCTTTCCGGAAACTTTCCGACATATTTTTCGACCAATAAAATATTATTAAATACATACTCAATTCTAATGAGCCCGAAATTTTCTTTCAATATAATGTTACTAAATACATCAATCACTATCAGAAGTTAGTGTTGTGAGGTGGAAAAATTGTCCAGAAAGTTTCATATTTTTCCGGAAACTTTCCGACATATTTTTCCACCAATAAAATTTTATTAAATACATACTCAATTCTAATGAGTCCGAAATTTTCTTTCAATATAATGTTACTAAATACATCCATCACTATAAGCAGTCTTAGGTGGTTATAAGTAATAGTTTATTCAATAGATGGCACTGCTAGTGTTAGTGATAATTGTTCACAGCCCAAAAATACTGGTACATTTAGGAATTAAATGCAATTAAACTTTGCTGTAAATTTAGAGAAAATATTTTTTATCATTCAGTCACCTTCATATTTGTGAGTTATGAAAATATAAGACAGAAACATAAATTGCTGCTGTATTACTTCATGTTTATATCAGTTTTTTTTACACATTTCCGGCAACAGAGATGACTGCAGACATGCAAGCAACTAGTTTTCTATAGGCTACTCTAGTCTGAAATGCTAATGAATAGTGTTTATTGCTCATATTAATTATTTTTAAGTTCAACATTGTTTGCATCGACAGAAGTACTGTAAATAAAAGGAGTTTAAACTATAAGAAAAATTTCTGAGAGTGAAATTCTTATATTTTCTGGGTTTATAAATGTATTTTCCGGTTCTTCGGAAAGTTTCCGGAAACTTTCCGTCAAAATACTTTTCCGGAAAAGCTACATCACTATATGGGATTCATTCATGCGCCCAGCGCAGTACATCTACTGCTTGAACTGTACTTTTGCGTTGGGTGAATTGGTTGTGTGGTCATAATTGTTTTCACGAATCAATCTTCTTGGTTATGTTAAATCAGTAACTCAGTGACAGACTGCCTCACTCACTGACACACACTCACTCATTCACTCACTCATTTACTCACTCACTCTGACCCATAACTTCCCCCCCTGCACACCACCCATCACTCCACACAATATTTCAGACATCTAGACGCTAATTAAGCTCGTACATCTAATATTTTGTGCTTTTATTATTGAACATCTGGTAGACTGTGTGCTTTATATTTTCAGGTTGATTGCACCACAAATGGCAGAGCCACCTGTAATAAATATGAAGTCAGAGGTTATCCTACCATGAAGGTGTTTTCAAATGGAGAACTTTCTTATGCCTATGATGGTCCAAGAGATGCTGGTCAGCTTTTCACTATTAGTGCCACTTATAAGCGTTTTGTATGTTACACAAATTATATGTTTGGTGTTCAATTTAAATTTGTTTATCATATGAATATAAAGCAATTTTGTATTTTCAGTTATTGATTTAATATGTGTATGTATCGTGACATTAATGAGGATTATACATAAGTATTGAAATATCTCAATCTATGTATTAACATAAATATACGCGTCATAATAACTTAAATATCTTCATAATATTTTAAATATGCAATTATTTAATTAAATACTAATGTAATAGACATTGAAGAATGAAGAATGTGCCTATGAATAGCTTCAATTATTGAGGGCTAATTATAATGGGAAATTGTGATTAATTGACATGGACGCTTTTAATTTGTTTGTATGTGCACTTGTTATAGTGCCCCTTCAAGCTCTCTACTCAGAGGCACTCCCGACTGCAGAGCGGACACTGCATCGGAGTTTCACGCCGAAGCGCTGAGCAATTGCGAGTGAAGGACTTGCCCAAGGTCCCTATGCGGCGACTTGAGGTGGATTCAAGGCAACGATGCCACCACTACACCACCGCGCCCCACAAATGCTATATGTAGCAAATTATGGATACCTTAATTATAGATAACCTAAATTTTGGGTTTCTTAAATTGTGGATACCTTAAATTATGGATACTTTATTTTATGTTGTGCTAATCTGATGTCTTTTTTTGAAGATGGGATTGTTGGCTACATGAAGATGAAGGTGAATCTGGTGTTAGAGACTCTCGATACTTCTGAAGAGTTTGATGCTTTTCTAAATGAGTTAGACAATGCTGTCATCGGTAAACACAGATTCACTATTGTCTACACATCAAAATAGTCGATTTATTCTGCCAAAACCTCTGAAAATTGTGATCTATTGAAGCTTGCGTTATCTTATCTAAACTTATCTTATCTAAACTTATCTTATCTAAACTTATCTTCCTGAAACTTCTGCAGCACCATTATAACAAACAAACGAGGTGGCAAAATTATTGGTCTGTTCAATATCACACAGGATTTTTAATGCATTTGTAAATGTTGGCCATACTTGTATTTTTGTAATTGGCTAGTGGCCATACTTGTATTTTTTTTATTGGCTAGTGGCCATACTTGTATTTTTTGTAATTGGCTAGTGGCATTCATAAAGTGCCATTTCAAGAATAAGCTCATTAGTGCTGCTCCCTACTTGTACCAGTACTCATGCCATTGCCAGTTTACTTTTTTGTCAGATATTTCAGACTTTAAGTACTTGCAAAACTGTGGAAGGGTCAAATTGAGGAGCTTGTGCTAAGTTACCGCTGGGCATTCTCACGAAAGTGCCCATGAAACTCCAAGCAGAAAACAAAAAACGCCCGAAGTTGGCAAAAGTCCTGTGAACTCTCAGTGACAAACAGGCTGGAAACCACGCACAGAAGTGCATACATCCACATTGCCTAAAAACAGTTAATCAGAAACCAATTCTTTACTAACAGAAATATTGTTAAAGTTTATAGAGAATGAAGAGTTCATAAGAATGCAAGCAGTGCTGAAGTCACTACATTGTAACCAGTAACTGACAAAAGTTTGCACTACTAAGTATTCTGGACAATGACCATTGTCATATTGTTCACTCGTGCTTGTTGTCTTTGACTAGTTGTGCCTCAGAATCAGATTAGTCACCCTTGCATACATACATAGGCGTACGAGACATTTCAGCAGTGGGGGGCAAAAAAAATTTTTGCCCGAAAAATCTGACGACCTTTTTTTTTTTTTAGTCATCCGCCCAAAATTCTTACAATTTCCCGTCCGAAAAATCTGACCTTTTTTTTAGTCATTCACCCAAAATTCTAAAATCTTACGACCTTTTTTACCCCTGCGTGCCCGAAAAATCCCTCCCGTACCTGTTTTGCCCGAAAAAATCTCCGAAATTTTTTGGCCCGTCCAAGCCTCTTTTGCCCGAAAAACACATTTGCCCGAAATTTGGGGGGGCACTTGCCCCCTCTGGACCCCCGCCTCGTACGCCTATGCATACATAATTCGCATAATAAGTGTAATTAATGGTTGAAAAAGGTGCATCTATTGGAGTTTTCTATTTGAAGGGAAATGTATTTCTTAATCACATTTTGTTTTGACAGAATCAGTTAAAGAAACGTCATGCACTGGAAGACATCTTTTCCATGTACCCCATTTTTTTAAAATGTTAGTTTCAGAGTAATTGCGTGTGATCTCTGGAATATAAGCTTAAGCTTACTTCTTCTTCTTCTTCATTGTCCATGGGCTGACAGCCCGTAGGTGTTCACTGCGCACTTGAATACTCTCTTCCATGATTCCCTGTCCCGTGCTCGATGTGTCAGCTTACTTATAAGCTTGTAAGCTTACTTATGTTCTTGTAATATAAAGCGCTCTCTTATCGAACTATGGTTTGATGACTGTAGGATTCTTTGAAAACCGCGATTCAGATATCTACAAAGTCTTCCAGAAGTTGGTTGAGTCGCAGAAACAGCATTACCGATTTGCAACGACGTTCAGCAACAAGTTGATGATGAAATATGGTTACAGAAAGTCAGTATTGCCTTATTTCCCTTTATCGGCTCATTCAGGGCTTATGGTGTGACTAGACGATCATGGATGGCGTTCAGGCGCTTATTTTCAAATCTCAACGCCATCCTGCCACTTGTTCGGCCAGATCAGCCTGGAAGTCTAAAGTGCATTCATGCACTTCTTTTTGCATTTTAAGCACTGGAGTTGACTGAACTTGTTGATATGTTAATCAAATTGGTTTCAAGTGTATTTGTGAAGCATTTCAGTTTTCTATTTCAATTGCGGTGTTATCAGTTAAACGGAACAATGTGAAATGATTAATGCAATTAAATAATTTAACCTGACTGAAGACCTATCCTGCTGTTAGAAGTATGCGAGGCACCCTTGTAACGGCATGGTTGTGTTAAGGTGCCATAGAAATCATCGTATTATTTTTTTTTTTTTCATTATTATTATTATTATTGCAGTGATGAATTTGCTACTCAAGTAATTGACTTGTCTCCACCAGGGTTTGAAGGAACAGAAGCATAATCACCGAACAGTGTTTGTATGTTTGTTTATTTATGTATTATGATACCCTTTTAAATCCATTTGCTGTCTTTAGCTGTTACCCTACCCTACGGTAAATAATTTTTCTTCTTGCAGTGATGTAGTGCTTTTTCGGTCAGAGAAACTTGCGACGAAGATGGAGCCAAGTCAGATCAGATTCGAGGGCAAGCCAAGACTTTACGAGATAAGGTCGTGGGTCACCAGCACATAGTAAGTAAGGAAAGCAGAGTGTTTCTGACATTTTGAGCATTTATGTGCGTTAGGACATTGTTATATTTATTGCTCTTTTCAGTAAAATTTGACTGGAATTATATACTTACACAAGAAACTCGATTCAGTGGTTTCCTTATTCAGTGCCATACAAGCTATTATCAGACTAGGTTGTGATGAGGTTATTTCCTACAGTTGAAATTAATTGTGATCTGGACTTCATTGTATCAGAATTTATATCATCCCATCATGATTATGATGATATGATGATGATGACGACGATGATGATGATACTAATCATGATAACACAAATTTGTATATAGCGCTCTAGCACGGTAGACGAGGTTGAAGGATAGGGCACTATAACAAAGTCTCCAGTGTATGTTTGCCTCTGACCAACTCAGTTATAATGACCGTACACTGTCGGTTTGTAGATGATGCATACTTGAGTACTTGCATACATAGATGCATAGTTGTGTATTTTATAGATGATGCATACTTGAGTACATGCATACATAGATGCATAATTGTATATGTTCATATATGATGCATACTTGGAGTACATGCATACATAGATGCATAATTGTGTATTTTATAGATGATGCATACTTGAGTACTTGCATACATAGATGCATAATTGTATATGTTCATAGATGATGCATGCTTGAGTACATGCATGCATAGATGCATAATTGTATATGTTCACAGATGATGCATACTTGAGTACTTGCATACATAGATGCATAATTGTATATGTTCGTAGATGATGCATACTTGAGTACATGCATACATAGATGCATAATTGTATAGTTTATTGATGGTGTCATTTGCAGTCATGGTTTGGTTGGGTTTCGTACTCAGAGGAACAAGGAACAGTTTGAAACACCGTTTGTTGTCGTCTACTGTGATGTGGAGTTCGATGGAAAACCAACGGATACACGATACTGGAGAAATCGGTAGAAAACCTTTGCTGGCATGGACACATGTATATGGAACTGCGCTATCACTTTAATTGATGACTTATTACTTCCGGTTGTTAATAATTATTAATTGTCTAGTTTCTTATGATTTGAGGATTATTATGATTGTAAAAATGATTTGTGGTATAGTAGATAGTTGGTTGTATTGACTGTATAAATATATATATGGTTGTATAAAAGGAATTATAACAGTAACATTTCACTTGAAGTAGTTTTGTTGCCTCTGCGATTCAAATGCTTTTAAAAAATTATTTGCATACTAAAAAACATTTAAGTGAAGAAAATTGTGTTCAATTGTCAACTGCTTCAGCATCTCACGATTTTATATCAAATCGCAAGCTCACGATTTTATATCAAATCGCAAGCTCACGATTTTATATCAAATCGCAAGCTCACGATTTTATATCAAATCGCAAGCTCACGATTTTATATCAAATCGCAAGCTCACGATTTTATATCAAATCGCAAGCTCACGATTTTATATCAAATCGCAAGCTCACGATTTTATATCAAATCGCAAGCTCACGATTTTATATCAAATCGCAAGCTCAATGCTTGAAGCAATAATAATAATTATGACTACCAATGACTGTAATTTTTTTTTGTCCAGTGTAATGAATGTCGCCAAGAAGTACACAAAGGGCAAGCGTCGAGTGACCTTTGCCCTCTCTGATGCCAGAGAATTTCGACAAGAACTTCTGGATTTTAGTCTTGATCCGCTAGGAGTAAAGCCTTTGGTGGCCGCTCGAGATACCTCCCAGCATAGGTTTGCCTTGCGCACGGATTTCAGGTAATGGAGATTTGTCTCTTATAATACTTTATTATTGCTTCTCTTGGACAAGTGGTAATCTAGTGTTTAGTGTACTGGACCGAGGTTGAAGGTTCAGATTCCTGCCAGGACAGAAATTTATTTCAGGCTTCTGCTAAGCGTGCATGCCTAGCTGTTTCAGCAATTGCAATTTAGTACTGGTACCATCCCTTTGTTATTTGTTTGTTATTTGTTATCCCAGTATGCCCCTACAGCGATGGCGGCAGAGGAGGAACAAGAAGCTTTCTACTTAGACCTGCAAGGGACAATTGACACAACACCGAGGGGAGACATACTGGTGATTATGGGTGACTTCAATGCGAAAGTTGGTGAGGACAGAAGTGGATGGGAAGAAGTAGTGGGTAAGTACGGACTGGGTGTACGAAACGAGGCAGGGGAGAGAATGCTGGAGTTCTGCGATTCCAATGAACTACGAATAATGAACACATGGTTCGAACAACCGAAAAGAAGACTTTATACATGGACGACGCCGGATGGAAAACACAGGAATCAGATCGACTACGTGTTGGTGAACAAAAGATGGAAGAGCACGATAAAAGATGTAAGAACAAGACCGGGGGCGGATTGCGGAACAGACCACGAGATAATAGTGGCTACATTACAGCTAAAGTTGAAGAAGTTGAAGAGAGGCAAAAGACTGACCAGTTTCGATTGCAAAGGCATAACACCAGAATACAGGGTGGAGATAATGAATAGGTTTGAGATCTTAGAGAGAGACGATACAACGGAAGAGGAGGATGCAAACAAGCTATGGACAAAGATGAAAACTGCGATTCAGGAGGCGGCGGAGAAACATGTACCAAAGAAAACGTCAAGGAAAATTACACCATGGCTATCCAAAGAGGCCATTGAGGTGGCAATGGAAAGGAGAGTAGCAAAAAAGGAAGGGAATAGGGATAGGGTAAAAACATTGAATAAGGCCTTCCAAAGGAAGGCAAGGGAGGATAAGGAAAACCATCTCAAGGAAATGTGCAAGGAGATGGAGGAAGAAGGGAAGAAAGGAAGAACTAAAGAACTGTTCGCAAAGATAAAGGAAATAACAAAGACAGCAGGCCCTAGAATGGGATCACTCAAGACAAAGGATGGGAAGATAATAGGAGACGAGGAGGAGATGAAGGCAAGGTGGAGAGAGTATACGGAAGAGCTGTACAAGGAGGACGAACGTGTCGTGAAGGAAAACATCAAAATAGAGGAAGTTGAAAACGAACCAGAGATATTGGAGGCAGAGGTGGAGTGGGCGATAAAACAGTTAAAGGACAACAAAGCGCCAGGACACGATGGAATACCTATAGAACTGGTAAAAGCGGGAGATGAAGCAGTGGTGAGGACTATTACAAAGCTATGCAATCAAATCTGGAGAACTGGGGAGTGGCCGGAGGATTGGAAAAGGTCAGTGTTCATACCAATATTCAAGAAAGGAGACGCGAGAGAGTGTGGAAATTATCGAACGATAGCGATGATATCGCACACGAGCAAAATACTATTCAAAATAATCCACAAAAGAATGGAGAAGACAATTGAAAGAGAATTACCAGCCAACCAAGCGGGATTCAGGAAGGCGCGTGGAACGCGTGATCACATCGCCAATATAAGGTGGATTATGGAGAGACAGAGGGAGTACGGGCAAGAGGTGCATATGTGTTTTATAGACTACAGCAAGGCGTTTGATTGCATAGACCATACACTACTGTGGAGGACACTAATCGAGATGGGAATTCCGAAGCATCTGGTTAAACTACTGAAAGGCCTTTACGTGGATCAAGAGGCGGTTATAAGAACTGAATATGGAGACACAGAGAAATTTAAAATAAGGAAAGGAGTGAGGCAGGGGTGCATTTTGTCCCCTTTCCTGTTCAATCTGTATGCCGAGAGAATTATGAGGAGGGCTGGATTGGAGGAGGCAACAGAGGGGGTAAGGATAGCGGGGAAAATACTGAATAATTTGAGGTACGCTGATGATACGACATTATTGGCGGGTAAGAAGGACGACCTGGCCGAGTTAATAAGAAGAGTCAGGATGGAAAGCGAAAAGGCGGGACTATACTTCAATGTAAAGAAAACAAAAGTTATGACAACTGCAACATGGGAAAACTTTGAGGTGGATGGAGAAACGATAGAGGTAGTATCGAGCTTCACATTCCTGGGATCTATGTTAGAGAAGGAGGGAAGATGTGATATGGAAATAAGGCGGAGGGTATCAATGGGAAAAACGGCAATGAACGGTCTGGGAAATATTTGGAAAGATAAATATGTGAGCAGGGAAACAAAGAAAAGACTGGTAAGAGCACTGATCTTCCCGGTCGTCCTATATGGATGCGAAACATGGACAAAGACACTGGATATGGAAAAGAAAATCAACGCGTGCGAGATGTGGATTTGGAGAAAAATGTTAAGGATTTCATGGACGGAGAAGAGAACTAACGAATCGGTGCGTGAGGAGCTCGGAATAGAGAGAGATGAGACACTACAGCAAACAGCGACTTGGAGGAAATTGAGCTACTTCGGCCATGTGATGAGATCTAACGGTTTGGAGAAGGAGCTGATGACGGCATGCGGTGAGGGAAGGAGGAGACGCGGAAGACCAAGGAAGAGATGGTTGGATGAGGTACAGGAAAAGTCTGGCATGAACTTGGAGGAGCTGAGAGAGGCAACAAGAGAGAGGGGACACTGGAGAGGATACATCAAGAATATCGCCAGAGCTCCAAGAGCTGACGGCACCAGGTGACCAGGTGACCATCCCTTCAATTTTTTGTGTTGTCATTTTATGACTGGGAACGACACTCTTTGGACAGAATGGTCAAGTAGTTTGGACAGAACTCTTATTGTGGTAGTCTTATATGAGTAACTCAGTTAAAAATCGGCCAATTTTTCTCTATTATATTTGTATTTCTATAAATGCTGCTTTGGAACTAGCCCACCAGTTTTATTATAAGTTGTAAAAAATGCTTTATCTTCTTTTATTCTTCTTAGAAAAGTCTTCATTTTATTTTTCATCTCTTTTTCCTTTTTTCTTTTTATGTGACCATATTTATTTATTTGCTGTCTGAAATTATATTTCTTTATTTTATTTTCCTCTTAAAGCCCTAATCTGTCTCCGTACTTTCAAGGATTCCACTAATTCAAGTCACTATTTATCTGTCTTACTTACGGTAGTGTTTACTAATAAAATTGTGTTATTGGCTTGCTGATTAAAATCAAGTTGCATAAACAAGGTTTTTAATTTTAAGCTGTAGTACAAGATGTAACAAAGGCCAATTATTTTTCGTTTTCCGTTTTCTCTTTTCAGTTTTTTGTTGTTGAATAAAGCAACGTTTTGTTCCGTTTTTCATTTGGTTTTATCGTTTTAGGCATCTATAATTTCTATCACACAGGTTATGCGAATGGTTTGCTTATGATTTCTGAGCACTCGCTTGCTGTCATTTACGCTGCCAGTCGCTTCCACAGATCTCATGATCCAATTGTGCTTTTCTTTTCTACAGCATGGAAACCTTGGAACAGTTTGTTGAAGACATTCTGAATGGTTCTATGGAGCCATTCGTTCGGTCGGATCCAGTTCCGGAGAAGAATGACGGCCGTGTCAAGGTCAGGGATGTAGAGTCTCATACAGGGTGCCTGGATTATTGGATGTCTTGACCGGAGTTTTCACATTGCAGAGGATAATAGGGAATTGTCGGAAATAATCTGCCATTGATGAAATTGTATTAAATTCTTTGCAAAAGAAAATGATGAAATGTTATAAATGATCACAGACATAGCATGTAATAAAATTAATTAATGATTAGATTATAGTGATCAAGAATATTAATCTTGATAAATTATAAATTAAGAAAAAGTGCGCGAAAACAAACTTTTCTCAGAACTCATAAACAGTGATGGCCAAGAAATTTTATTGTTAATTTGATTAAGTGATAGTTGGTTGGGTCATAAAATTTTTCATGAATTTTGATAAATATGTGAATGATATTAATCTATAATTCAGAATAATAAATTTTGATGCATAATTATAATAGTGATGATTATTAGCAAATGGTTTTGTACAGCTTGTGGTGAGGACGAATTTCAATGAGATAGTAAATGATCCAACTAAGGACGTCCTTCTGGCACTTGACGCCCCCTGGTGTGAAGTCTGCAAAAATGTTTTGGAGAAATTGGAGGACGCTGCAGAAAAGGTACGGTCCATGACAAAACCTATTTCAGTGCAACTATGAAGAGTTGATGCTTGATCTGCATAGTCAAGGTGTGATTTATTGATAAAGGGTGTCTTCCTAATGGTATTTTAATTTTATCCAACTTGTTCAGACCTTTTACCACTACAAATATATCTTCCCATGCACTGCACAATTTATTTATGTCCTTTTCTCCTTTCTCATCTTACTGACTATCAACCCATTGAAATGCATTTTCCTATAACTGTCAACTTTTGTTTGGTGCCCTTGTTACCGCACAATAGAAATCGTCATTGTTGTTATTATTAATCGATCTTCTCCATTGATTCTGACTGTCCTTCGTTGTCTAATATATTTCCACAACACATTGCACATGTTGCCTTCCAATGAGAATGCATATCTTCTTCATGATATTTTATCGTGGCTTAGGAACCATTTTATTCCAATAGCAGATTTTTAACCATGTTTGAAATTTTAAAGTTGCAATAATATTACGAGAATGATGTCTCTTTGTGATGTGATCATTTTCTGTTTTTAGTTGAAGGATGAAAGCGACATTGTCTTTGCTAAGATGGATGTCACAACTAACGATCTTCCACGACCTTTCTACGTCAAAGGGTGAGTTGCTTCACATCACATAAAAGTTTTCTCATATTTTTTCATATTTTGCATAATGAAGTTGAGCTTTCTTATATAAAGTGTAGTTGAGCTTTGTTATACGAAGTGTAAAGTTTTCCTGACCTGCAAGTGGTAAATAATTTATTGTGTGACATAAAGTGGGAGGGGTTTTTAACATCGTTGGCTGTTTTTGAGTCTTTCTGTGAAAGCTTTCTTGTATTTTTGTAGTTATCCTTCTCTCTATTTGGCACCAAAGAGTTCAAAGGATAATCCAAAGCTTTATAAGGTAAGAAGATGCTAATGATGATGATAAGGTGATGATGATAAGGTGATGGTGATGAGATGTTGATGATGATGATCATAATGATGCAGTGGCAGTGTTTCAACAGAGCAATGTCATAGAAAAAAATTCCTGTCAAAAATTTATCTGGAGCATAGATCTCCGTTTTGCATTGGTTACTCCTATGATTGCCCTGGCTAAGCCCTGGTTACAGAATAATATCTGGCATCGCCTTTGTAATAATGGTTGTGTTCTTTGGTAGATGTTTCATTGTTGACTGATAATGTGATAAACATCCTATTTTTACACCGTGTTCCAGTTACGTGTGCAGCTGTGCATGTATGAATGTGTCTGTGTGTGTGTTTATATATTAGTGTGGTCCACAGATACATGGTAAAAAATAAAGTTCAAGCTAAAAACCAGGGCGCCCTCCCAGTTTGTTAGACTTATCAATAGTATTATTGAGACAAAATTTCAGCTTCCTATTCCAACTGGAAGGCGGTGCTCAACGACTGTCTTACTTTGCATGGGCCAATGAAAAGACGTTAATTGTAGAAATAAATGTGTTGAGCATATATTTCAATACAATTGTGCTTTATTTCAAGATAGATCATACATTACTGTAACATGACAATATGTGTGACACTTAAACAATTGGTGAGCTTGAAATATAAAATTTCAGTAGGTCTTAAATATGGAAAATGTCAAAAAATGTCAAAAACATCGTTAAATCCACGAATGTCTATTGTTCTCATTTTACGACTCCAAACATACGATAACGTCTACACTGTAGAAGGCTTTTCAAGCACAGTGTCAACAGCATATTTCTTTGTTGATTGAGTGGGGACAGCTTTTCTATTTGCCTCAACCACTTGGAGAAAATACTGCTTTCTTCTTCGTCAGTGATGAGTCAGTTTTATTCCTTGAACAACTTCACACTTCTCTCAGCCATGTCGTTTGCCACTCTCAATTGCTGACTTCAGCCTCTACCCTGCTGATAATCATCATCGTCAGGCTATTGCACTGGTGTAAGTATAAAAAGGAATCACCAAATTTCAGGCGTGGCAGTAGTGTCAGTGTTCACTGGGTTGCAAACTCGCCCAGGCAATCCCCCTCCTTCTGTATCGCAGCACTACCGTCAACATCCTTTCACTAGGATTTGCAGTCATTTAGTAAAAATCTTCACCTTATCTGTACCATATCAGGCAGATGGCAGCATAACAGTGTCAGACATTCAGCCTCATCTGAAAGGCACTAAGTATTGATAATTTTCTAGAACATTCATGGCAGCAACGCTGATCTCCTACAAATAATAGTCACCCGAATCAAAAGTCCAAGATCAACCAAAATTGACAGATCTTGTCCTGGAGTTTCAGCAGCAGGAGGATGCCTTTGAGTGAAGAAGGGCACCCATTCACACAAAAGGATGAATCTGAGTTTTTCTTTTCCCTTAGATTGAATACTTCACGTTGATTGCTAAATCGTACAATTATTTTTATGGCATTCAGTAACCTGCCCATTCAACGTGCATGGTAAATTTGGCTCTCCAGTTTCTTATTGAGGGCTGACTTCCAAGGACATCCATTGACACCTCAATGACTTCTTGGTAGTCGTCTCTGAAATTGACTTTAATTTCAGCAGTCTACTTGATAAAACTGATAGCTCTCTCATGGGAGGCATCAGGAGCGGATACGACTTCCAGTACTCGGATGTTGTCACGTGTCACACCATCCCACACAGCTTTAAATCTCTTTAAGATTGGATTCTATTTTGGATTAGATGGACAACAACACAAAATGAAGATTTTGGCTTAAATCAACTCCATCACAATGACGACAGCAGGCCAACCACAGGAACATTTTACATATCCTGTTTTCCCGAAAAATGTGCACTCCACTAAAACGTCCGGGGTTGTGTCAAAGATCAAGTCTTAGCCATTATCAGCTAGTCTCAATAACTTCAGAAGATGATGAATGACCTTGGATTTAAATTATATCCTGTCATAGAGGGACATTTGGGCATACCAAAGAGTTTAGCGACACCATCACCTGAAACTAGCACTCACACGCGGCCAACATTTCCAGTGTACTGCAAGTGGTTAATTTGGTACAAATTCAGATTTTACAGCTTCAGCATGCTCCATCTTGGCTTCTTAAGCACTCCATATGAATGTTTTTCCGTGAAAATGGCAGGACAAAAGGATCGCACATAAGCGCTGCAGTAATTGTGACCAACAATCTCAATGCTTCATGATCAGATCACCAGGAGTGTTATTGCTATCAAAATGCACTCGTCACTTGATGGCTAAACAGCTGTCAAGTAGCTACCACTGACTGTAATAAGTATGATAGTGCAACAGAATCTATTTCAAGTTCATCTACATGACAAGGGTTGAGGTTTTGATCAAGCTAAAAGGCATCAAGATTTCTTGCTAATACAACTACATGGTAATATTTCGATGTCGTTGAGCACCGCCTTCCAGTTGGACTGGGAAGCTGAAATTTGGTCTCAATAATACTATTGACAGGTCTAACAAAATGAGAGGGCGCCTTGGTATCTAGCTTGAATTTTATTTTTTTGGACCACCCTATTATATATATGATGTATTTCTATTTTATTTTTATTTTTTCTTCCATTTGCTATAGTGCCCCTTCAATCTCTCTACTCAGAGGCGGTCCTGACTACAGCGTGGGCACTGCATCGCAGTTTCACGCCGAAGGACACAAGCAATTGCAAGTGAAGGACTTGCTCGTGGTTCCTACGTGGCAGCTTGACGTGGATTCGAACCTGGAACCCTCCTACTCCAAGGCACCAAACCTTCGACTACACATTCCCCACATTTTGTGCTTAATTAATACATGCAATCTGTTAGAAAATTAATGAGAACAGCTGATTTTGCAACCTCTGCAAGTCTTGTCCTGGAATGTGTTCTGCATTCCTGTACTTATATTCAGATTTACTGACTCTGCACATGTCATAAATTCTTTAAGTATTTGCTTGTTGGTATGCATACATGTATGTATATACTATGCATGCAACTGGACTTTTACTAAGCACTTCTTGGAATCAGTTCATAACAATGTTATCTTGAGTACCATAACAGAAGAGAGACATAAAGTTTTGCCATATAAAAGTGTGACAGCCTAAGAAATGAAGTCAAAATTGAGCAACAAAATTGTATATATACTGATTTGTTGCAATTTTGTTATGTCATTCTTTTGTTATGTCACTCTTTTGTTTTGTCGCTCTTTTGTAATGTCAATTTTTTTTATGTCAATCTTTTGTTATGTCACTCACTCATTGTTTGCTCTTTTTTAACGGTGGTCTTTCCGTACTAACGCCACATTTGATCACCTGTTACAAGTGACATCAATTCTGGATGACTGAGTAAATAATTCTATAAATAAACTAAAAATATCTTTTAGGGTGGATTCACTGCTCGTGACTTTATTCGGTTTCTGGCTGCTGAGGCAACCGAACAGCTCCATGGATACGAACGGAATGGACGTCGTGTTCAGCAACCTGTTGCCACTGACAAAACAGAATTTCAGCAACCTGTTGCCGCTGACAAAACAGAATTGTAGGATGAAATTTTTATTGGAAGGGAACTGATCTGTGTGAGCTACTGAACTGAAATCATGTCATGTGCTCGGATTTTTATTTTAATAAAAAATTTAAACTGTAATAATAATCGAGAGTAGTTCGTGGGGCGTCAGATATCCATTGTGAGTCTCTGCCCTGTGTTATAATCTGTCAGATTGTTTGGTGATTAGCCATATGTAGTACATATAATTATGAATAAATATAAACAAAAAAGTATCGCCACTATGACACTTAGTATAAATACATGGCCAAATATTATAGGCAGGTGTCTTTATAACTGTTGTTTCTAGCAGGATCACTCCATTTGGGGATGTAGCCTGTTGCTCCCTAACATATATGCAATAATAATTGTATAATCATCATAGTTGTCAACTAACAATTAGTCATTGTGTCTACTCATTGTGAATGTATCATTGTCTGGTTTTTTGTGTGAAAAATAAACAAATTGAGTTGAATTGAACAACATTGTATGTGTAACATGTTTATTAGGTCTAACACTACTGGTTGTGTGTGTGTGGGTGTGTGTGTGGGTGTGTGTGTGTGTGTGTGTGTGTGTGTGTGTGTGTGTGTGCATACAGTAAGCTCCATGTAATTGTTTTGCATTTGTTTGTTCTTTGTGATAAGCTATGAAGAAGCAAGAAATTGAGGTGCAATTGAGGCACCTTGCTAAGTTAGTGAGGGGCCGTCCATAAAGTACGTCACGCTATTTTTGACCCCCCTGTCACAAACTGTCACAAATCTCGGACCCCCCCCCTAAAGTACGTCACACTTTCGAACAAAAAATTTAAAAGCATAACCATTTACCTAACCCTCTAAACCCTAGGATACTATCCCTAATCCCTCTGATAGTGACGTGTGTCCCTAAACGCTTTGATAGTGACGGGAAATCAACTTTTATCCCGCCTGGCCGGGTTTTAGACACGCCTGGCCGGGCCGGGTCGGATTTTAGGTACTAAGAACAAAAAAATAAAAAAGAATTTGAAAAATAAATAATAATAAATAATAATAAATGTGTGACGTCACACATGGCCTGACCCCCTCCCCCCTGTCACAAACTGTCACACTTTCTTACACCCCTCCCCCCCCTGGAGCGTGACGTACTTTATGGACGGCCCCTGAGTTTATATAGGCCTATATATATATAATTTTATATGCATATGCAATTATGTATTCTATATGAATGAAGGAGATATATATATATATATATATATATATTATAGGCTACATACATGCGTAATTGTATGTGTGTATATATGATGATGATGATGGTGCTCTGCCCGAAGGCAGGTTCATTGGCTTTACGCCCCTGGGGATGAGATGAGTGAGGTGGTTTCCCGTTGCCTTCCCCACAGACAATGATGGGTAAGCAACTTGCCCAAGGTCGCTCCGCAGGAGCTTGCGCCCCTGCGTCCCACACGTGCTAGCCCGAGATATCTAAATCTCTGAATGTTAACTCCCAGCCCGGGGCTTGAACCGCAGTCCGTTGCAACCAACAGACGAATGCAGCTCGCGCTTACCGGTGTAGCTAACTAGGCCAGTAAACCTATATAATATATGTAGTAGACCTATATAATATATGCATAATTATGTATCTATTGTAAACTATAAACTCATGTATTGGCCTATAATATTTTTTGTTTAAATGTTTTAAACAGTAGGCTATAAAAATAATGTAATTCTTCGTGTATTGTTTATGGTGTATGTTTTCAGATTTATTTGTTTGGATTATGGGCCAATGTTGTTAGTTCCATCATTGGCGTAGACAAGGGGGTTTCGGGGGTTAAAACCCCCCATTGGTCTAGGGACAAAGTTTTTTTAAAGGTTATTTTACCACTTAAATAAGAAGAAACAAAACAATTGCTTGTAGTGACAATTGTTTTCTTTATTTTATTCCCTTTGTCACTTTATTCCCTTTTTATTTACTGTTATACTGTTGGGTTGGTATCAGAAAGGGCATCCGGCCAGGCAACAAAATCCAACCCCCCCCCAGTCATAAATTCCTGGCTACGCCACTGTAGTAAGGTCTATCAAAATATAGCTATCTTATTAGGGTTAGTGTTGTCATTAGATAGACTGCTGTCCAAAGTAAGGTCGATATGTTTCGGTCTCCGATACCGCAATTTTGCCAAAAGCAATCGCCATGCATAACATAGCCTGCTCAGAATGCTTGGCAACGAAGACGTGACTCTGAGAATAGACAACGCTATATAGCCTATTATTGATCTTCAATTAATTGCTAAATCCAGTTTAATTAAGAATCAGTTTCATAGACTTGCATATAGCAACAAGTTGAATCAATGACAACTTTGTTGTTGATTTATTAGTACATCAGTCAGCATTATTAATTTTATGGCTTAAACAACCGAAAAGCGACTAACTTAATAAAATTATATCGGCTTGAATTATGACGTCAGTATAATTTATATATAGACCAGAGATTTATTTATATACATATCTGTTTTATGACGTCGACAATAGACCAGTACTGCACGCGACGTTTTTGCCACGCCGTTTCTACGCGACCGTTTTGGCGTCGCCAAAACTAGTTTTGTCATCGCCAAAACTAGTTTTGGCACCGCTAAAAGCCCTGCTCCTAGAACAGTAGGCTAATCAGCATATTTTAATTAGCTTTTGTGACGTCAACAATACCCCGGTAATTAAGTTAAACTAATATAGCGCCGTAGCGGGCTGCACAATGATGTCGACAGAAAGGACAGCCTAACTTATTCAATGGATATACATTATATGTATTTAAAAAATCAACAGTAATTAAGCTAGAATAAGAATACTACCCTTTTATGACGCCAACAAAGGCCAACTGGGACGCAATGAGTGCATTAACCGCACACTGTCCGTGGAAGACGAGATCGACTCCAGGGCTTTTTTAACGTGCAGTTGTACACAAAATGTGCAGTTCTAAACGGATTTGTGCAGTTGTAGAAGCACTTCTGTACAGTTAAAACTAGTAAAAAAAAGTCATTGTCCTCCAATTGGAAGTAATTTGCCATTGATGATGGGAAAGGAAAGAAGGAGGTGCGCAGTCCCAAAAATTCCTTAAAAACAGCCCTGGGCGGATGGGAAGGAAACGAAGGGGTTGTGCAGTTAAACAAATTCCTTAAAAACAGCCCTGATCGACTCGATGGAGATGACTGCACGTCTGCAGCTGTCGTCATATATGCCGAGGTTGAGGAAATGATGTCACCAACAATTCATATAATTATAAATAGGGACAGCGCTTATTTTCTATTCTAATGTTCGTCTCATCCTTCTGTGCTTTGCTGTCCTCATCCCTTCCCTCCTATTCCCTTCCTTCCTTCCATTTCCTCCCTTATTGTGTTATACTAACCTTTTTCATCACAATTCGTAGGTCTACCTTCGTGACGCCGAGTAGCCTACTATAGTCTATAGGACATTAAAGTAGGCTAGTAGTAGGCATATATCCTATAGCTAGTATAGTAGTAGCAGTACCGTATATAGCAGTAATTAATGTTTCACTAATCACTTAAATAGTACGGGTACATTTTCTTTCCTCGCTTCAGTTGCTCTCTATAGTTTCTATGAGCATCTTGCTCTATCCTTGGCAAACACTTATTCACTGAAATTGTGTCGAAGTCTAATAACCCCAATCATTCTGTCTCAATAAAGTCTGATGTGGTTAACGGTGCGCTGGTGTGTGCGTGTGTCTGCGCACCGTCGCTCAATTGCGATTCACTTGAACGCTCTGGCAGGCTGCGAGTACTGCGTCTTTCCAATTTTACGGATAAATGGGCGACCAATTCGGGCGAATTGCTAGGAAAGTAGGCCAGCCATGTAGAGTGAACTAATGGGCGCTTGGCATGCAGTTGGGTAGGTCTATATAAACTGTCTCTGCATGGACTACTAAACGGTTGTTCTCTACCAGTGCCAGGCCCAAGCCTGGATAAAGGAAGACATTAATCATCTCGGATTTGGCAGTGTCGTTAAACATGTACCGTAACAGGACTACTAAACGGCTGAGTAGACTTAAGTGCATAATTATATACATCAGCTGATGTAGTTCAAGCGTAGACTTTTTGTTACATGTTTAACGACACTGCGCATATCAAAGATGATTAGTGTCGCCCTCCTCCTTTATCCAGGTTTGGGACTGGCACTGGCAAGCGTAGGCCTTCGTCTTACTTATTTATGTAGGCTATGTGCATGCGTATCGGTTCGCGATGCCATCATATATCACACGATGGTGGCTTCATTTAATAGTGATTATAATCTCGGATGAGCACTATCTTTAGGCCTAGTGAATGGAATGATGGAACCTTAACTGAGGATGAGGGACCCATTCAAATGGACAGCGGCGGTGAGAGATCTCACCCGATCATGGGCGCCCGCACATAGGGGCAAGAGGGGCAGTGGCGGCGACAGGATTTCAGATTGGTGGGGGGGCTGAATCATCGCGGAGGAAATTTTCCATTTTCATCCGCCAAAATTTCTGACAATCTTTTTTTAGTCAACTGGTCGAAACCTCATGGAAATTTTTCATTTTCATCCACCAAAATTTCTGACGACCTTTTTTTAGTCATTTAATCGAAATCTCGAAATCATCTCATGCATATATATGTATCTGTGTTAGGGGAGTACTAATCATGGAAATATTTAATTACATGTAAAATAACGGATGGCCTTTTTTAGGGGGACTTAGCCCCTCTAACCCCTGGCGCCGCTACTGAAGATGCATGGGCACATGGAAAAGTCACCTAGGCCTTTTTTTTACTAGGCTTACTACTTTTTTGTTTTTAACAAACTTCTTAGCACTAAAGCATTAATGATAAGAATGATGTAGGCTACAAAGTAAAGTTGCGAAGTTACATATAGAAATCTTTATACAACATGCCAATGTTCTCAATTTTCTGCCTTGTATTATGCAAACCCTTGCTCAAAGTTTACCCGTGTGTTTGCCAATTCTTGCAGCGACATCCACGGGCGCCTATTCACCAGTCGATCCCTTCACTGAAAATGAGCGGAATCGGAACCGCAAATTTCTTACTGGAGAGACGTGCAGATTATTCGCATTTCTGGATAAATGCCTATGCGCGAATAGAGCCTACGTCCGTCTGTCCGTCTGTCCGTCTGTCTGCTTGTCGGGTTGAGGCCTGAGGGGTCATATTGCATGATGTTTTGCTGTGTAATGTCTGCTTAATCTACGCATGCATAGCCTACCTGTCTGTCTGTCTGTCTGTTTGTCGGGTTGAGGTGTCATATAATCATATTGCATGATGTTTTGCTGTGTCTGCCAGTCTGGTCTGCTTAATCAGTTAATCTACGTATGTATACCCGTCTGTCTGTCTGCTTGTCTGTCTGTCTGTCTGTCTGCTTGTCTGTCTGTCTGTCACGTCCGTCTGTCTTATAGTCAGTCAGCAGTCAATCTATCATGCCAGAAGGCTTTTTGTGTATTTCTTATTTTACCTGTCGGTCTTTTTGTTCGGCTTTGGCTTTCCTGGATAAATCCGCTTTTATGTCGATGCATATTTTTTTTTAATCTGTCATGCATTTCAAATCTTGCCTACAAATA